>OY757936.1:37939056-37991556 GCA_963585895.1 Sepioteuthis lessoniana | reverse complement strand
TAGATGGGACACTAACAGGTACAATCACTCCTAGTGAGAGTGAACCTGGAAGTAATGACAATGAAAGAGTACTCCACACTCTCTAGATCTCTAGAACTAGAGATGCAGTTTAGTGTCATACCCAGGACAATCTTATTGGAGCGGGAGCTTCTACCCCTCCACAAGGATACAGTCAGTCTGTTTTATTGTCTACTGACAGACTGATAGCTTTATTGATATATACTATAAAGTAAAAGTAAAGTTGGCGACTCCTTTTCAATAGCTACTACACCGAGGTAGAGGGGAGGGTGCTACCTCACCCCTGAATTGCTCCACGTTACCCTTGATATGTACCTTATAGTGCTGAGTGTTAAGCAAGGAGGTATCAAGTACCATTTTTAAAGTCTTTGGTATGACGCAACCTGGGATGGAACCTAGGTCTCCTAGACCATTGGCAAATACTCTAACCACTAGGCCAGTGAGCCAGTATGTCTTCTATAAACACCTGAAAACATGTATTAGGGTGCCTCCATACTATTAGTTCCACTTTCCTTTCATATTTTAACTGCTTTATTTCATACCAAAATTCAGTAAATATTTTTGATGGCATATAATTTATCCAGAACTCCTTTAAGCTCATCACATCATCTTGAGTAGCTCTGATTGCTTGCAAGAATGTCTACCATAAATAAGAAGTTATAATCCTTAAAGGTGAATATGAAACCCTGGTTCATGGGCTGAAGTTGTGATGTAATTTTGAGAGTGGGGAGAGTAAAGATCATTTAAAGTGCTTGGAACTCCAGTTGCATTATCTTGCACAAGGAAAACCTTTAAAGAAATTTGGTTGGCCAAGTAATAATATTTAACATTAGAGACAAAGTGGTTCAATAATCAGTCTTAACACAAGCAAAGACTCCAGCTTGAAATCTGATTATGCATCATTCCCACAAACTAACATTAGTAAATTCATCGATACCTTATGACCTGCTGCACTTTTCACCCTTCTTTTTAAGTGCAAATTCTATCAGGTATTTTCCCTAAAATAAGCCTGTATAATTCTAATGAAATATCAGGTCTGACAAATACCATGCTAAATAATGGTATTCAATATTTCCAGGAAAATCATTTGCAATTATTCCATCAATGCACTAATATTATTATGCCAAAGTTTCCCTCCACTTTTAAATAATTCAAGCATTCCTATTTCACCACAAATTCTTCATCACCTTTACTTGCCATAGGTGAAGCTTTTAAATCATTGCAAAGTCATTGGACTCTTTTCTTGCTCTGAATTAAAGATTACTACCATAGACTGCTATGTATTTTGGTATATAGCATGCTCTGAAAATTTCAAGAAATAACCCAGTTCTCTTGTACACTACACATTACTTTCTGTGTAAGATGAAAGGTCACCAGATATGATGAAAAATGAGAAAAAATTGAGGTAGATTTAAATTAAAAAGTATATGGTATAAACTGCAGTCTATTTTAAGCATATTATACTGATTTTGATTATCTAACTTAAGGATGTGCTAACTTTTTGGTGAGAGAGCCGTATTACTGGGTTATCAATTGTTAAAGGGCCACATCTTTTAAAATCAAAGGAATTTAGTCTCAATTCAAGTGAAAGTGTTTATTTTTCATTTTTTAGAGGCTCCCTCAGGCCACAGTTAGCCTACCCCTGATCTAACCAAATTATTGATAGCTTTTCTATTTCATTAATTATTTTGTGTGTGATTTTCTTGGACTTTTGTCCTCATCTTTATTGTTATTAGTTGTAATACAACATTTCAGCCGCTGTATCCTCTGGACTTCCTCTGGTATTCCTTTTTTTAGTGTTTCGGGAAATGGTTAATTTCTCTAACACTATAAATTATTTGGCAACACAAATTAATTACGAAACTTCTTTCAAATAACACAACAAAGAAAGGTTTATTATAGTAGTAGGTGTAAAGGAGTGAGAGTGAGAAAGTGTCCCTTTTGTGTCGCTGGTCAGTATGTTGGTCCTTGGAAGCATGTGTGAAGCTAGCAGCAGCGTTTTCTTCAGTGATGGGTTCCAAGTGGAATCAGTAGCAGTCATGTGAGAGAGATCTGTTTGTGCTGCCGGCTCATGGCTCTCTGACCGTCGGCATACAAAAAGAAGGGACTAGAAAAAATAGTTCTTGAGAGGAAGAAGGAATTAATGCACTCTGCCAGTTGATTGGTCAGTGAGTGACCAAATCTCTTGGCCGGGGCATTGATTCGCGAAAGGAAATAGATCTGTGGCTACTACACTTTTTTATCTGGTTATGGAAATAATTCAACCTGGGAAATCATTTTTAAAGTTTGACTGTTGATCAAACGAGGTGTTCAAGAACTATGAAGATGTTATTCAAATAATGACGTCATTGTTTTTCATGCCTATCAATCCAAGAAGCCTCACAAGAAGTTTCTCAAGAAGTGTCATGAGATGAATTCAAAATGTAAAATCCAATGGCATCAGTTATTTTTGATATTTTTAAAGTAATTTACTTTAAAAACAATTTGATTTGCCCTTTTCAATTATTGGTTCCCAGATTGTATTTATTTCCATACTTGGTCTACTCAAGAGGTCAACATGGCCGACATATGTGCCACTTCTTTGAGACGTCCTCTTTTCCAATGTTTTTTCAAAAATTCAAACATAATTCATTAATTATGTTATGTAGTTATTACCTTACCACCACCAGCAAATCTGATGACTCCTCCACTAAAAAATGGTAAACCACTCAAACTCTCAAGATAGGTGGGAGAAACATGCAAGGATTTCTAAAGAGAGTCGGTCATTATCTGGCAGAGGATGAAGACCAATGTAAATTTTGGTAGTAGTTAAACAATCCCTGCTTCCCATTGAATGTTGGACTATGATTTAGTAATTCTTTCATTAACTCAAGAATACTGCTTCACATCTTCCTGAGTTTTGAGATCAATCTAGAGGGAAGTTTAATTACTAATGATTAAGTGAGTGGTATTTTTTCTGTAACTAAGTGTCTGGTTTTTCCCTTTTCCTGAGCTTTTTTCTCTTCATCTCATTTTTGTTTCCACCAACATTGCAATGCAGCAATTAAACCATTTTGTGCTAAGTAATAATTGAATCTTTCTTTGTTATCACTGTCTTTCATATTATCTTTTAATATTATTCTGATTGATGACCAACTAAGACTTTTTCAATGATGTTTCGTCCACTTCTGCTTGTTTTATTAGTTCCACTTTATTTAAACAAATCATGACCTGTTTTCTTCTTTGATGTATCACCAGCATTTGATTTACTTTGTAGACAGGTTTACAAGAATAGGTAACAGAAAACGTTTTGCCAAGTACAAAGTCGCAAATTCAACATGACTAACAATGTCAGAATCCAGCTTAAAATGGAGCAGAGCATTCTATTTCCTTTTGCCAACAGAGATCTATCTTGACAGTAAATTTCTAGTTTGAGATGAAATATTTTTTAAATATCTACCATAATTAGAAATTTCATTATTTTGAGAGTTTCACTTAGATCCCTCCTCATTCTTATTTCTCCAATCTCTATAATTAATCATTTGCATCTTTTATCATTTTTTTCACTCTTTGTAAGCCCTTCAATCTCAATATTACCCTCCAATTTCCATGTCTTGACATTGGAGTCCAGGCCTGAGTACAATATTATATTAGGGTTTTATATATTTTTAAGACAACAATTACTTCCTAATTTTTCTCATTCAGTTTTGCATAAATACACAGTTTAAATGCAAAAATCAGTATAGTGAACGAAGCTTGGTTTAGTTCTATTTAACCCACAGATAGGACCTATATCAGGTGCTACCACTCTGGGCCAGAGTGGACCTGGAAGAGATGGTAATAAAGGGGTACTCTGTATTCCCTAAAGCGTCAGCATTGCTGGAACCTCACCATCAGAGTGTTTTGTGTCATATCCTGGACACTCATGTAGGGGGGGTGTCTTACCCCTCTGCAGAGAAGCAGTTGGTGTATTCTACAGCCCCAGCCGACTGGGCAATAATCAGTCTGTGTTGTTTCTTTTGATAATTGGCTCACAAGTAGTTTATTATTATCAGCACATAGTTTTATTTCTGATTTTATATCTTTAAGTAAATTATTTAAGACTATTAAAAATAATTAAGGTCTAGTATTGATCCCTAAGGAACACCAAAAGGTATATTCTGTATTTCAGAATAATTGTTACCAATTTTTATTTTCATAGTTTCATTTAATAAAAAGTATCTTATGATATTTACTAATTTTTTTTTAATTTTTTTTTTTTAGAATTAACTCAGTTTTTCATTTTCAATGATGAGATACCATATGAAATGCCTTTCTAAAATTCAAATATATAATATCTGAATCATACTCTTCCATCAAATGATAATCAATGATGTCAATACTTTCCAAAATATTAATGTTAGTTTACCATTGACAAAATGATCTTGATTACTATTTATATCATCCCCAATAAAATTTAATTTGTGATTAATAATCAATTTTTCAAACACCATACAGAAGAAAAATAGGTTGGTAATTAATTTTTAAATGTATGAAACCTTATTTATTCATGGTAGTTCATACTTATTTTTAAATATAAAGAAAAATTGATAACAAGGAAATCCAAGTAGAAAAAGAGATTTATTGAGATGCAAAGTCAACACTATAGTGTTTTGGTTCTAATAAACCATCATCAGGACTATTAGGGAGGATATTAGCAATGTTAAATCAACGATGGATGTGTAAAAATAGTCCTGATGATGGTTCATTAGAACCGAAACACTATAGTGTTGACTTTGCTTCTCAATAAATCTCTCCTTCTACTTGGATTTCCTTGTTATCAATTTTTCTTTATATATTGTCAGATTACAATCCATTATTTATTTTTAAATGTATCAAACCTTATTTATTTATACAAAGACAGGTTATTTGTATGCATTTACCCAGCTCCTCCTCAGCTATGAATAGAATGGGATACAAGCAGACTGAGTGATCAATTTTAATGGCATGCCAACATGTATTGGGTTATTTTATACCTTGAGGTTAGGGAATCTTGTTCATTGTATGTTCATAATTACATTTTTGTCTAATTGTTTCTTAAGAGATTTTTTACATAATATGATATCAAGTATTCCTATCTAATACAAATAATTTGCATTCAGCAACTAATAATAAAGTGCTTTCATGTCAAACCAAGTAGTGCTAGTTGAAATAAATCTTAAAATAGAAAACGAAATTTTGATGCAAACCACTCATCAATGCTATTTAGTATGTTGATCAAGATTACTCTTTTTTGGTAAATTTTTACCCTTTAACCCATCCAATTCTAGCAAAAACTAATTATCAGATTCTACTTTTTTTTGGCGAACACATGTAAACAGCCTGAAAAATATTCACAAAGAAGAAATTTAAAAAAAAAACCTAATATTTTATAATTTAGAGGGGAATCAGTTTGTTATATAAATTTAATGTAAAATGATCATCCACTTCCGGAGCAGCAATCATTACTGACAATCAGAGATAGCGGTAAAGGAACATGTAACCAAATTTTTTTTTCCTTTTTTGCAGTGAAATCAGATGGAGAGAGTGGAGGTGTTAACTAAGCTTATTTGGGGTGGGGATTGTTTTTCGCAATAAAATAAAAAATAGTGTGTTAAATTAAAAAAAAGGGGGGCGTTTCAAGTAATGAAAAACTTAAACCAAAAAAAGCACTTACATTTCAGCAGAAAAAAAAGAAAAGACATACTGTGTGGTGGTGGGGGGCACTAACTTTGGCCAATTTTTTTCTACTAATTTGGTTATACATCCCTTTACCATTATCTCTGGTCATCAGTAATGCTTGCTGGTCCAGAAGTGGGTGATCATTTTATGTTAAAATTATATAACAAAGTGATCTCCCCTTTAGATTCTAAAATATTGGGTTTTTTCAAAATTTCTTCTTTGCAGATATTTTTTTCAAGCTGTTTACATGTATTCACCAAAAAAAAAAGTAGAATCTGATTTTTAATTTTCTCTAAAATCCCATGGGTTAAAGGGTAAAAATTTACCTTTTTATTTTCCAACAAATTTTCTTAGCTAAAATATTTAATGTATTTTCCAACTCATTTTTTGAGAAGTTCATAAGCTAAGTATATTGTAAAGCCACATACATATACAACTTTAAATATACATATACAAATATATGCGGAAACATAGTCAACAATAATGACAAACTTCAATGAACAAACGAACACACTTCTTTATAAAAAATATATCTCTCACACTTTATTCTCAAAAGGCTTGCGAAAGGGTTGATGTTGCTTGTGTTTAAGAGGTGAGTTGGAGATGGGGACAGACTGCTACATATTGACCCAAAGTTTTTCTGACCATAGCAGCACTTCTTTCGCATCCTGGCTGGGCTGCTCAACCGTGGGTCACTGAGGGCCGCAAGCCCTCAGTCTGCAAGCTGATTCACACACTGGCATCTTGTCCCCCCACTGACTCCAACTGGAACTCGAACTCAAACTGACTCAAGCTGTCTGTGGCACCTGGTTATATTTTTGTTTGATGCCCACCTACTTCCTGTGGGTGTACACATCTGCACTGAAATCAACCACGTCCATAGGTCAAGGTGATATTCCGATATCTTTGACCGGATGCACCTATTTCGCTGTTCTTCCACTTATTTACACAGGTGCATCTCTTGATTGATGGCTTGGTCGAGGGTCAATATGCTACAAGTATATCAGAATATTTTTAAACTAAAATATCTGGATGTGATGAATAATGGAAAGATTGAGTATTCCTTTTGGTTGTAAAAATGTAAATTTTATTTCATCACTGTCTGAATATTTGTCCAGCACAAATCCTAACCACCTATTCCTATCCGACATTGCTGTGACAAATCCTTTAATGTCTTTGTACTCTATATTGTCATGTTTAGTAATCCTAATTATTTTTCCCTCATATCAAGTTGACAGTTTTTTGTTTTTATTTCCACCTCTGTCCATGACACAGGAATAAAAGAATGTAGTTTTTGTGTTCCTTTAGTTGTGGTAGAATTATCAAATATATCATTCAAGATGTCTGCTTCATTTTTCCATTTAGCCATTGAGGGATATATAGTATTTATGCCTAAAATATTTTCTCTAATGAAATTGAACAGCCGTTATGGTGTCATTATTTGTTCATTATAGAGTCACTGCAGGCTTACTTTCACGGCTAATTTCTTAACAGTGCCACCTTTTTCATGAGTAGGTGCAAAAAAGTGCCATTCTGCATCGACTCTAAAGTCAGCTTTGTTGTAGCACAAATTGACAAAGTTTTTTTGTAGTTTTTATATATTGGGAACTAGCACCACTGAAAAAAAAAACCTATCAGCTTTTTGTTATCAAAATTAGTTTTGTCTTTCAGTATTTTTAAAAGCCTTCTCTGGAACAAATGAACTGCTATTGTGTCATGCTCAAGACAACTGGATATAACAAGATTAATATGCTTCAACTCTTTGCCCTTTCAGACAAATGGATGCAATGTAGCTTGTGCATTATTCCAGTGAAAACTTTATGCAGCATCTTGCAAAATGAATAATTTTCAGCAAAATCAGCCATAACGAGGATTTTCACAGCTCCCAAAATAACTTTTTTTCTTGGAACAAAATTTTGACTGTTCTTTGACAATGGAATCATGTTTCTTCAAAGTTGGAAGGCCAGAATGAAAGCATTCATTGAAAACTTTAGTATTTCGTGATGTAGTTTGTAAAGTGGTCTTATCTATCAAATCTTCAATAGATTTTTTATCAAAAATTTCCTTTAAATATAAATATTTTTTTCCATCCAACAGATGAGCTGTCACCCAGATAGTAGCTTGATGATGTTTCATTGAATGTAACAGTATTTATGTATTGATGGTAATCTATTAAATAGGGGGGGAGTGTCCTCATGGTGTAATGGTTGAAGCAATAGACTGCGGAATCGTAGTAAGCATGTTCATACGCCAGTCGTGCTATTATGTTCACTTTTAGGCAAATACCCTAGGGAAAGGTATGAACCCTCTTATCCTCCCAGCTATGGGTTAAATAGTACCACTACAGTTCTTCTAGGAGAATGGCTTTGGCATTAAATAACCTACAAAGGTTGATATGCCATAAAAACAAAGAAACCAAACCTATTAAATAAGGTTATTTGCTATCAGTCAGCATACCAAGCTGAGCTTTGACAATCAAATATTTCATATTTTGATGTATAGTACAAATGTAAACACTGTGTTCTAACTACCTATGTTACGTAATGAATTGAGTGCCTATTCATTTGGTCAGGTAGTGTAAATATTTGAATTCAAAAATTTAACTGGTAAGTTAATGTGAAGGGTCATGAAAAAAACCAGTGTTGTCATTGATAGAGCTTGATCCATAGCTGACCCGTCTGATTGGTTGGTTCAGTCATGGGAGCAGGCAAGTGAGATAGAATATTTCAGATTAGCAGCAGGCACCGAAGAGAATAGACCAGAGCTTAGAATGTCTAATTCTCCAGCTGCATGGGCTATATGGGACTTGAGGGAAATAAAGATGTCTAAAAAAATAAACTAAGTTGTTGTGTCCATTTATTAAAAACTGAAATGGACACAAAGATGAACCCAAGTCGACCCAAAGAACACCCAACCAGAAGATCAGAGGGTCTAGCCCACTAGACCAGCAGACAAAGTTAGATTAGAAGATAAAAGGAAAAGAAGTGGTATGAAGAAACTAGACGGCAATTACACAAGAATGTTGAGAGCAATATTGAACAAGTCCTGGCGACAACACCCACAAGACACCAACTATACGGCCACCTGCCTCCCATCACGAAAACTATACAAGTTAGAAGAACCAGACACGCAGGACACTGCTGGAGATGCAAGGATGAACTCATCAGTGATGTACTCCTATGGACCCCCGCATATGGCCAAGCAAAAGCAGGACAACCAGCTCGAACATATATACAGCAGCTATGTGAGGATACGGGATGTAACCCTGAAGACCTGCCAAAAGCGATGAATGATAGGGAGAAGTGGCGAGAGAGGGTCAGGGATATCCATGCTAGCGTCACGACATGATGATGATACACCAGCGAGGACACATTCTTTTGGTCTGAGCTCTGCCGCTACAGAAAACTTAACTTTAATGTTCAGGTTCCTAGATTTAAATAAATGCTTCTTTCAAGATATTTTTGTTCTTGAAGTTTTCTATTGTTCTTTATGACTGTTTTGTAATCTCTTTTCACTCCAGGTTGAGTCATACCAAAGACTTTAAAAATGGTACTTGATGCTGCCTTGCTTAACACTCAGCATTATAAGATGAGGATCAAGGGTAAAGTGGAGCAATCCAGGGAATGGAGTAGTACCCTTCTCTACTCCTCAGTGTAGTAGCTATTGAAAAAGGAACCTTTGGGTCACCCTCGACTAAGGTCACCAACTTTGCTTTATCAACTGTCTTTGGGAATCAAATTTTTTGTATATTTGGTAGAACTAAGCTTTTTCATTGATTAGTTTTTGGCTTGTTTTGCTATTTATGTTGAGGTACCAAATTCTGTTTTAAATTCTTGAATGCTCCAACTTTTCGAAATTATTGTTAGAATTAGTGATTTTTTAGTTCTCGTTTCACTAGCTACCAACTTTTCTTTTAATTGGGTAATGATTTCTGTTACATTAGGATTTTGTTACTCTTCTGCTTGAGTAGATTTCTCAAGAGAAATGACTTTCATTTTATCTAATACTGCTCCTTTAATCTTGTCTCTTTTTTTTTCTATAATTGGTTTGTTTTTTTGATTTTTTCTGCTTGACTGGTGATGCACCAATAATTGACAGAGACTCATTTAGAAGATGCAAATCAGTTTCACAGGTTAAAAAAATTATAGAAGAATACGATTGGTCTCTGGTTGATCGCAAACCAGTGTCAGACTCAGATGATGCTTTCAATAATTTCATTCAATATATCATGCAAATTTTTTTTTAACCAGGAATCAAATTAAATTATTTTGTTTTATAGGAAAATTCTTAAATCTTTTATAATTTTTTTTAATGAATTTTAAAAAGGGAACAGCATGTTTTTTTTTTAAAAGTTGTATTGAGCTGATGCCACTATTTTGATTAAACAAGTAAAAAGTAAAGATGACTCTAGTTGAGGGTGACCCAAAGGCTCCCTTTTCAATAGCTACTATACTGAGGTGTAGAGGAGAGCACTACTCCTTCCCCAGGATTGCACCACTTTACCCTTAATGCATACCTTATAATGCTGAGTGTTAAGCAAGGAGGTATCAAGTAGCATTTTTTAAGTCTTTGGTATGGGATTGAACCCTGGTCTCCCTGGCCATTGGCGAGCACTCTACCCACTAGGCTAGGCCCTTAATATCTCAAGAAGAATTTATAGTTTGACATTATTTGGTCTAAAAGAAAATTAAATATTATGTGTGTGAGTATATATATATATATATATATATCCTTGCAATCTACCGGGTCATGATTCAGGGAGGGGGGCGCACTACTGGTTTACAAGAGATCCCAACAGTATTTTTCTGTTAAGAGGGATTGCCTAAAGCAATTTTTTCCTCTTCTTACAACTTCTAATCTCTTAAGAACAACCAAAAATTTGGTAGGAATGATTCTCCATCTGTAATGTTATAAGAGAGATCTCAGTTCAAGGCTCCACTTCTACTCCAGGAGAGCCCATTTTGTTGAATAGTTTTGCTCCGTTAGAAGCAGGAAGATAAAGTTTGGTAGGAATGCTTTACCCATCTCTAGTTTTATATCAGTTAAGGGAAGGGGAAATAACCGCTGAGTTCCCCCTGTTTGAAAAACAGCTACTGTTAAATGATATTTCATAATAGTAACTTTATAACATAACAGAATATAACATTTTCAAAAATTGACATCTCTTCCCAAAAATTGCATGTTTTATGGACAAAAATATCAAATGTGTATGTAGGAAATCATGGGAAAAGTTATAATTATTTCAAAAAGTTCTTATTAAAATTTTTCATATCAATTTTACCAAGATTGAATTAACTGCTAAAAAAAAAATTCTCAAAATGAATGTGACAACATAAAAAAGATGAAGAACACATCAGCTTTTCAAAATATTAATTCTAAAGAACACATCCCGATATTAAATTAGTAAACACTGATAGTCTTGTATAAGGTTTTTTCAAAGTCTTACATTTAATTAATTTGGGGTGAAATTCAAAAGTTAAGTAAATACTTTTTATTGAATTACTTTTTTCCTTTTAGATTTTTTTCAAATTTATTGTATACAATGCAAATCTAAATTTTAAGAAAATTTATGTATATTCAAATTGTTACACAAATAAGATCTAAGTCGTTCAAGTAAGTTGGTGACCTTAAGGCTCCCTTTTCAATAGCTACTACACCAAGGTGTAGGGAAGGGCACTACTCCTTTCCCTGGATTGCTCCACTTTACCCTTGATCCCCACCTTACATGCTGAGTGTTAAGCAAGGCGGCATCAAGTATCATTTTTTGAGTCTTTGGTATGACTCGACCTGGGTTCAATCCCTGGTCGAGTCATACCAAAGACTCAAAAAATGATACTTGATGCCACCTTGCCTAGCACTCGGACCATTTGCGACACTCTACTCATTAGGCCATTTGCTAATGGTCTGGGAGACCTAGGTTCACTCCCAGGTCGCATCATACCAAAGACTTTAAAAATGGTACTTGATACCTCCCTGCTTAACACTCAGTGATATAAGGTACGTATCAAGGGTAAAGTGAAGCAATCCAGGGAAAGGAGTAGCGCCCTCCTCTACACCTCAGTGTAGTAGCTATTGAAAAGGGAGCCTTCTGGTCGCCCTTGACTACAGTTGCCAACTTTACTTACTTACATTCAAGTAAACAATAGATAAAAATGACCTATGAGTCCTCAAAAGAGATACACATTATGTTTTTAAGTTGGTTGGTTGGGTTTTATGAAATATCAACCTTTGTAGGTTATTTAATGCCAAATCCATCTTTACAAAGTGATCAGTTTTATTTCAAACAATTCAGTTTAACATGAGCACACGGTTTAATTGTCAAAAACATTTCTATTTCAAACCATTCAGTTTACAGTTTAGCATAAGTATGCAATTGACATGTCAAAATAGTTCTATTTCAAGCAGTTCAGTTTAGCATAAAATTTAGTTCTATTTGACCTATAGATAGGACCCTATCAAAGTCTTACACCTCTGCAGAGATACAGTCGGTGTGTTCTACAGCCCCAGCCGACTGAGCAAGTTAATGTAGTGATGTGACACAAAGTAAGCAAAGATGAAAAAAGACAAGAGGGTAAATTTGAAATGTCAATTTTTATTTGGCGAGTTATTCAAACGAAAAGTGTTTGTCGGTCTGCTTGTGGACTAAGGTTGTAGCTTGAAGGCCAGGTTATGTGGCCAGAGTTGTCGGCCCTGACTCTTCCACTTCAAAGGTCAATGTTGCTGATTTCTCCGGAGAAGTCATGTGCTGATGTACAGAAGTCAGTGTTATCTAGAGAAATCAGTATGCTGATGTGCAGAATTAGGTATAACTGCTTCATTGTGTCTCGTGGTATCCTGAAAATGACTGTAAATAAGAGAGGACCAGAGGTAACCCTAAAAAGGACTGTAAAGACTTTTGAGACCCAAAAAGATCTGTTGAAGGGAAGGCTGAATTGCTAACTCTGCTGATTGGCTGGACTGCTGTGTTTGGCTGCGGGTGGCTTGGAAAAGGTGGCTGGTCGGTGTCCAGATACCTTTTGCTTCAGGCCACAGTTGACCACTGAATGGTTGATGCTATCAGTGACAGCTGATATAGTGAAGCAGGGTTGCCAGACTGCCAGGTTATCATGCTTCAGATTTTTGGATAGGAAGTTTCTCCTTTGTGTGATAATGAAAGAGGTTATCACACAGCTAAGAAAAATTTGCAAATATTACTTGCAATACTCAACAAACTTCAGAGATGACTTGCAGAATTAATTGTCTCAAAAATAGCCTCTAAGTTTGTGATGGAAAATTCCATTTGCTGATGAAATAGGTGATGCCACAATTCACTTCTGGTTGCAGTAGAAAATTCCATTCACTGACGGCATAGGTGATGTAGCATTTTTTAAAACAAGATTCTTGATGAGAGTAACAAGTGCCTAGAATATCATCATATCTATGTAAATATTGATCTGCATTAAACTATTGATCTGCAGTAAAAGAGTCTTTTTATATCAAAACTCTTTGGTATATATAAAGAAATTAATGAAAATAAAAGTTATCATTTTAAGGATTTAATGTACTACTTCAAAGATCATTTGAATTATATTGACCACTGACATAAAATGTTGCATATTATTTTAAAATTAATGTCTGATAAAATCTTAACATGATTTTAAATCACTTTTGGAATATTTATTTTCATTATATCACTTTTTATTTCATAACACAATTCATTTGTTGAATTAAAAAATGTAAACAAAAACCCAAAATGTCCTGTTTCTTTTTAATCATCATTTCATCATCTTGTCATGCTATCAGCATGGATATCTCTGACCCTTTCTCACCACCCCTCCCTATTGTTCATTGTTTCCAGCAGGTCTTCAGGGCTACACCCCTTATCTACTCAGAGCTGCTGTATGTAGGTTTGAGCTGGTTGCCTGAACCACAAATAACAAACAATCTGTTGTCTTTTGGAACATGGTACTTAAATAGATGTTATTCAGCATTAAAAGAGATTTCTAAAAATTTACAATTTGACCATATTGTGAGATACCAAAATTTTGACACATAGTGACAGAAACCCAAATCTCAAACTTTTGAATTTGAGTCATTTCAGAAAAAAACTCAGCGCATAAATTTTACTGAAATTCTCATCATGAAATTTTGCACATAAAACAGGCAAATTATTCGGCAAATTTATATATATATATATATATATATATTTACAAATTTTTGAGAAAAGTAAGATCAAAGGTTTAGGTGAACTTGTCTTATTTGACCTCTAAAATAGAAAATACATATGGTGTATTTTAGATTCATCCAAGTACTTTCAAATGGTACATAAATAAGTGTTGCATACTCACATGAATATACATCTACATATATACATGTAGAAACATAACAACACAATAAATAACAGACAAGCGAAGACTTCTTTAAAAAAATATACCTCTCACTTTATTGTAAGGTTTTTGTGTGAGAGGGAGTTGGAGACTGAACAAAGACTGCAACATATTGACCTTCCCAGCCCCTTCGGACATCGCTGTGTGTCATTCTCGTTCTCCTGGACTGCTTAACAGGGGGCCTGGGGGCCCAGCCTCTCTGGGACATGTTCTCATTCCAGCATCTTCTCTCTAACTAGTCTGGTCTCCAAACTCAATTGGGGGTCCCAAGAACCCCTTCTGCTGCATGGTGGCTTTCTCTACCACATCTTGTCTCCAACTCGTCTGATCTCCAACTCACTCGGGGGTCCCAAAGGCCCCTTCTGCCGGGTGGTGGCTTTCTCTACCACATCTTGGCTCTAACTTCTCTGATCTCCAACTCCCTGACTTTCTGTCTTCACCGAGTTATATAATAGTTCAATCGCCCACTCAATCTTTGGTATGGCATGTTTGATCGTCATCAAGTGGAAATAACTGTCATGCAGTTCACAGGTCACTCTCTTCCGGTGCATCAGTCTATGAGAGTACCATGGGATTTTTACCTTGTCCCATTTTTTCAGCCCCGTCCGCCTACGCAATTTCTTCTCATAACTGCCATCGGAATGTGTCACTTCCTTCCGGTGCATCACTTTGGAATGGCATGTTTGGCCGGGTCAAAGGTCAATATACAACATAAGCTTTCTGGGTGAAAAAACATCTGAGATGTTGAACTTTATTTAAACTTTATCACTTTCATCAAAAATTCATATTTTTTGCAGAGGTCAAAAGATCATAACTCTAGAACCGTTTTAACTTTGCGAAGTGAGACTATACACGGCCTTTAAGTGTAGCAAATTTGAAAAAAAATTTGTTGGTCATGGTTTTGACTCTTTGTTGATTTGACATGGAATGTCTCAATGATAATCCTGAGTAAATGATTCCACAGGTATATTTGAGCCATTGATAGAAATCTAACAGGTACTACTTGATCCAATCAGCTGGGGCTGCAGAATACACCGACTACATCTCTGCAGCGGAGTAAGACTCCCCTAATCAGTGTCCTGGATATGACACTAAACAATCTGATGTTGAGGCTTCAGTAATGCTGGACCTTTGGAGAATATGGAGTACCCCCTCCATTGCCATCATTCCCAAGTCCAGAGTGGTAGCACCTGATAGGGTCCTATCTATGGTGTAGAAGTCAAATGACTCACCTGCTAACATGGCTGCCTTCTTAAGTCTTCTTTGAAAAGCAAGCCAGATAAGTTTACCTCATTTGTAGGAGAGTACCTAATGCAGCAGGTGGGTTGGTCCATTTTTCTAGGATGGACCTGCCCAACACATTTGCATGAATGGTGTCTATTCACCCATATATTTCTCCAGTAAATGACTCAGTGTTAATTGGATCTACACCAGTCTACTTGTGTGTCAGACTGCTTACAAGTTAACCAATATTCTACCTATGGGTCAAATAGAACTAAACTGTGTACTTGTGCTAAACTGAATTGTTTGAAAATTAACTTTTGACATTCAACTGTGTGTAAACAAAAAACTATACTAAACTGAACTGTTTGAAACTTTTATCAAAATGACTTAATTCAGTGTTAAATGACCCAAAAAGGGTTGATACACCTAAAACAAAACAACTAACTGACCAGGTACTACCACTCTGGGTCAGAATGGAATTGAGAATAATAGCAATGAAGAGGTACCCTACACTCCCCAAATCTCCATAACTTGATCCTCACCATCAGATGCAGTTTAGTGTTATACCTAAGACATCCCTTTTTAGGAAGAATCTTATCCCACTGCTGAATCTATAGCTAGCATATTTTAATCCCCACTGACATAGGTTTCAAACAGAGAAAATATTACAAATTCTTTTCCCTTTTATTTATCAAATACCACAAACAGCTAATCAAAGAAAAAACAATGGACACATTAAATATTTTTTTACAGAATAAATGAGAATCATTATATTTTGTCTCAAATTTTAGAATCATAAATTTGCAAACAGTAATAGTCTTGAAAAATCCCAACATTTTTAATAAAGAGCAATTTTTGCTTGTCCAGAAAGTCGACACTGCCAAATATTTTGAGTGGAGACTTTTAAACATCAATCAGCAAAGACAAACAAATAATTGTAAATCAACTCTTGACCTTTAAGAACTAAAGAAAATGCCAACAAGATTTTTAATGGCAATGAGAAAATATACAAGACTCATTTAAAAGAAAAAAAGAAAAAAATACTAAACAGTGAAGGTCAGGAAGTTTATCAATGACAAACCTCTTCACTTAGTGAAGAAAAGAGAAAAAGATCTCAAATATCATCAAGAGATACTTAGGTATAAGATATTAGTCGGTTGATAAAGATGAAATGAATACCAGACCTGGGAAGAAACTTAGTTATTAGATATTAGTCAGTTGACAGAGATGCAATGGATACCAGATCTGTGAGCTTAAAGCAATAAAACAGCATTTCCCAAGAAGACCGTCATTGTAAAAAATATATATATCTGAATGTATTAACTATGAACAGATTTAGGTAAAAAAAAAAAGTATATGTGTATGGGTTGAAATTTCATATAATATCATATCTGTGATTAATGACTTTTTGGACCAATGGGACCCAAACACTACAGCACCAATGTAATAAATGTGTGGACTGCAAGGGGTATTATTTTGAAAAATAGACTACATTTGGTCTCATTCCATGAGAGTTTCTTTGTCAGGTCTAGTTTGAAAGTTGATTTCAATAATGTTACAGTCTTTTTGAGCTGACTCAGACAATCCTGTTGCACGTGTCTGCCCACGCAACACCCCTTCTTTGAACTCATCCACCCGTTCCCTCCACGGTTCCTTTTATACACCTGGTATAGTCTCATTTGCATAGGAACAGCGAGAGTCTATGTTACTCACGTGAGATAATCAAATATAAAAGCAACTGTGTGTTGCCATTTTAGCTTTTTTTTTGTTAAGCGACTGAATCCTACAAAACATGCCAACACACTAGTCAGGTAAGTTACGATTTTCTCTACGTCAGGCTATAAACTTTTCTGCTGATCCTTGTATAATATATCAAAATAAATTTAAACTCAGTGAAAAACTCAGTGAAATTTTCTTGTACTCAATAACTCCTAGATTTAAATCAGTTGTCCATGTCATCTTTGCTATCTGCAGAAAAAGTTCCATCTTCAATTTGAACTTGTTACAATTCATTTGGCAATAAATAGCAACAAGATGTCTATGACCCAAATTCCAACCACCCACTTTTAAAAATCATTTCACTTCATCATCAAAGCAGTCAGCACAGAATCCCTTGAGTCTCTCGCAATCCAGCATCCACACAGAACCGGTTTATGTAATTTTTTTGCTGATTCACAACTCTTGTGTGTCTATGAGCTGGAGTCCATCCCTGTTGCTTCAGCAGGGTTCAGCATGTCTTACTAATCTTACTGTGAGATGGGAAGTAAGTGGCCATACAACTGCTGTTTTATAAGGTGCTGCTTCCAGGATTTGTTCTTTATGTAGTTCCCATCTAACTTTTTCTCCAAGCATTTCATTGAAGTCTAAGTGGCACGACCATAGAGTAGTACCAACACAGCTACCAAATTGAAGAATTCCAGTTTTATTTTATTAGAGAGATCAGATCAGTAACCTATCAATATGAGTTCATGCTTTACCTTTGTGTATGTTGAAATAACATTGTACAAGATCTCATGAAAGATGCAGGTTTAAAATAGATCATTACTCCATGTTTTGTTGAATTTGAAAGGGTTTTTTTTCCTGTAAGAATGTAATTTTAAGTGATTATTTGGTGTTTCCTGATTTTCAAATAAACCTATTCAGGTTCCCTTTTCATTTGATTGTGAACTTTGGATTAGATTAGTTTCATTTACTATCATGCTATAGTAAAATACATCAAATCTCTTCTGATTCACCCACTTAACTCTTCACACACCTAACTACTAAAACACACAAAGCACAGGTCCTCAGACATCGACACTGTAGAAGAAAATTACAGTCACCAGATGTTGACTCAACAACAGCCAGTATCAAACTGAGAAAATCATGGCTTCTGTGCATAGGCTCTATTCATCGTCTATCCAAAATCCCCAGAAAATTCTCAGTTAATAAAAAAAAAGATCTATTTTTCAACCAGTCATTTTTTTTCCACAAGTAATATTTTCTGGAGCCAGTGTTTGAAGTTGGGAACAAATAAATAGGCCAAGCAGAGGTCACACGCCAGTTGAATCGCAGTCAGACCAGATCAAAGGGACTGCTTGTCACTAAATTGACAACCGCCCCCTCAGCCAGCCAGATATTTCATCAGCTTGTTTATTTTATTTATTCAATAAACAAAATAAACTAAATCTTCTTGTCAGTCTTATTTTTCTTGCAACCAGATGCTTGTATATAACAACAACATGCAATTAAGAACAATCAATGCTGAGGAAGAAAAACAAAACAAAACAAAAAAAATTATAAAATTAAAGAGGAATGTACAAAGACTACTTTTTAAAAAATCCTATCTCCAATTATCCTTCTATAAGTCAACCTTAAACTTTATTTGCTTGTGAGCCAGCCTCACTAACCTGGCTTAAATTTCTATCTTCCAATAAGTATTTAGCTTAAAGAAAACAGCCTTTATAACACATTTTGCATAATGGCTTTCTGGCTTCTTTCATCTACCGTAAAACCTCCTGTAATTCTGCCAATTTCTTTAAAAAAAAGAAAAAAGAAACACCATGGCTTCTGGTCATTTTAGATATTATAGACCAATCTCAAATTCTAGCCTAAATTGACACTTTGTGCACGAAATATATTTTTGCTTTTGCCTACTTTGTTAAAAAAAAAAGATTTTCCCCTTTTCCATCCTCAAGAAACTTGTTCTGCTTTTTATAATTTATTAACCTTCAACTTGACAGCATTTGCCAAACGATTTATTGATACACTAAAGTGTCAAAAAGTTTATAGATTGTGTATGTATTAGCTCAGCTCAACACTACAGGATGTGACACAAGGTTAATTTTTAAGCTGATTACAATAGCTTGGACAACTCTTAAAGTTCGTGTGTATGTGGGGTGGGATTAAAAACCTGTGTATCTACTTGACCTCTTCACCATGGGCATAACATTATACAATTTCAATCATTAAGGAGAGTACAACTGTTTTGAATTCAGAGTTTTTCTTCTCTTAGACTGGCTGTCAAACCAATGTTAAAGAATGCAGTCTGCCCTACTATTAACCCATAGCTGGGGAGGAGAAGAAGAGCGGGAATCATGCCTTTCTCAAAATGAAATGCTAACAGTATTATCTAATTATATATAGTAGAGATGTGAGTCACAGATGACATTTAACACTACTTAACCACAAAATTAGTATCATTAATTAATTACCTTCCTAATAATTTTACACTCCTTCCAAAATCTTTGACATGACTTATTCCAAATCTTTTTTTTTTCATTGAAGTGATTTTGGTTTTGATTATGTTCATGAAAGAAACCCAATTTGACATTTGGGGCTCATATTGATAAAACTGGAAAATTCACATTAGAAATCCTCACATCAAAATTTGTGGATATTGCTTTTTCTAATTTTCTAATTTACTTTAGGGTAAAGAGCATTTTCTCTGGCAAAACTTTCTATTTTTATCCCTTATGGTAAAAGACATGTGGCCCTGTAAATTCAGAGATGTCTTGGGCCAGAAAAACGGGGAACAATCTCTAAATTGGCGACTGCTCTATATTTTTCTCAGGCAACAAAAGCAAGGGCATGCCAGAAATACGTAAATTCTGAATAGACATGAAAACTGGGTACCTACAGGTGGTACAAGAATGGAATCATTAATAAATAAAAGTTAGTAAACACATCTCCCAATAAAGAAGAAAATTTAATCAAATGTTTATTCCAATTAAAAAATGGTGTTGCTCAATTCATCAGTCAATGCATTTCACCCCATTCCATGGGGTTTCATAGTTATTGATCAATAAGGATTCCATTATTGACATTTTAGCCTGGGGTTTTGTTGTTATTTTTGAGTGAGGAGAGTTGTAACGTGTTTGTGTTTACGTTGAGTTGTTTCCTCGTTAAGTCTGTAAGGTATCTCGCTAATTGTTGTTTGGTATATAAAGGAGAGAAGTTCCAAGATGTACGAGTCAAAATGTTTTTAGGAATAGTTTTTATTTGCAGCATGGAATATTTAGTTTGCTTTTGTGCTACAAGTTTTGTAGGAAAAGGTTGCGAATAAAGAGATGGAGTTATGAGAAAGTTGAGAAGGCAGCGCGTATCGTTGGACGTGCGAGGGATTGTGTTCGCCGTAGTTAAGCGAAAGTCTTGTTTGCCATTGGAGGAAATAAACTTTGGAGTCACCTTGAGTTTTGTGTGTCTGGTGATTTGGGAAGAGGCATGCGTTGTCTCCATTAAAGTGGCCCACAGGTGAAATGAGAGCTAGGTGCCGAGAGTGGGATTAGGCGTCGCATCGACATAGCCAATTTTGGGGGTGACATAAAGTTGTTCCTGTGTATGGCATGTTGAATGTATCTAATTCATATTCAACTGGGATTCCTTGGTCTAAAAGATATATATGCAAGGAATCCATAAATTAGATAGGTTCCCACATGTGTCCATGCTGCTGCTGCTATTGAAGAACGGCCAGTGGGACGTCTACACTGGACGACGTTGTTCAGCCAAAGAGAGTGTGTTTGGCAGCTTACCCAAATTCTGCTGCCCGGGAAAGAGGTCCGGAATGAATAGGATAGGTCATCCTGATTGGGTGAAATTATGCGTCGAATTAAATTGCGCGCCAAACCAAAATACCTTCTGCTACAACATTATCATATTGGTTATAACACCTTACCCAGGCCAGATATCATAACCATTGAGCTGTCGAAGTCTAGTACCATTTCCCCTGGTTAAATGTATCATATTTCCTCCTTTTTTAGTGCAGATGATTGAGGTCACATAAAGCTACTGATCCAACCAGCCAGTAAGATGTTTTGCAAGCTGGTGATGGCTTCCCAATATTACAGGTGTTTCACTGATTGTTCAAAAATGATATTCAACATTTTTCTCTTTAAATTTCTTTGAAAATTTTACATGTCCAAGGAACTTCATCCATGTTTAGAGAACTCATATATCTTGTACGTTTTTTTATTTCGATTGTCTTGTCAGTTAGCATCCATCTCCTGACTTTTTCTTTTGTTATGACACTCTGACTGTATCTTCTTATCATCCACCATTTTGTTGTCTCTCATTGTGGCCAACAAAAAATTAGCAAGCAGAGAGGAACATTCAAACACTCACTAACCAAAATTTCTAACTTCAAAAATTTCTTGAAACATATGATTGTTTGCATACAATAAGAGCCAGGTTTTCATTTCAGTTCAAATTCACTACACATCACTCAAGTCTTTTTCTAGTATTGTTTTAAACTAACTTACACTCAATGCCAAACAATAGATTATCACAATCTATTATTTAAAAATTTCATTTAGGATAACACCAAAGTCTTAAAGACTTTTCAGCCCTCTTTGAACATAGCTGCCATTGACTTTTTTAGTGGGATCACATATCACTTCATCCATGTTATATACAATGCATTCAACTCTCTGGGACATGTTCCTCATTCCAGCATCTTCTCTCCAACTGCAACTGCTCAATCGGGGGTCTGAGGGCCCATTCTGCTGGGTGCTGGCTTTCTCTACCGCATCTTGTCTCCAACTGATTGAACTTCCTGTGCACCAAGTTATATAATAGTTCGATGCCCACCTTCTTCTTGTGGGCGTCACAAATAGCACTCATTCAACCCGTCCATGGTCAAGGTTATATTCTGATATTCCTCGACTGGATGCACCTGTTATTAACACAGGTGCATTTCCTATTTTGACAGCCCGGCCAGGTCGGAGGTCAATATACAACAGTATTACAGCATATGAAAAGAATATTTTAAACAATACAGAAAGCTCTTATGGATTTTCATTTTCATATGTGTTATATATTTTACAGTAATATGAGGTTGAATCTTGCCACATGCCTGCAGTCAGTGACCTGAATACCACCACTGGTATGCATGCCTGCAGTCAGTCACTTGCATACCAACACAGGTATGCATACCTGCAGTCAGTGACTTGCATACTTACACTGGTATGCATCTTTGCAGTCAGTAACTTGTATACTAACACAGGTGTGCATTTGTCCAGTCAGCTTGGGCTGTAGAATACACCGACTGCATCTCTGCAGAGGGGTAAGACACCCCACTTCAACGAGAGTCCTGGATAGGACACTAAACAATCCGATGGTGAGGTTCCAATGATGCTGGAGCTTTGGGGAATGCGAAGCACCTCTTCCTTGCCAGCGCTCTCAGGTCCACTCTGGGCTGGAGTGGTAGCACCTGATAGGGCTCTATCTATGGGTCAAATAGAACTAGACTGTGTGCTAATGCCAAACTGATTTACATGATATAGAACTGTTTTTGACATTTAACTGTGTGTAAACAAAAACTATACTTATACTAAACTAAATTGTTTGAACTGGAACTGTTTGACTAAACTGAGTTGCTTGAAATAGAAATGTTTTTGACAATTAAACTGTGTACTTATGCTAAACTGAAATGTTTGAAATAGAACTGTTTATTTGTATAAAAATAGATTTGGCATTAAATAACCTAGAAAGGTTGATATGCCATAAAACCCAAACAACCAATCAACCGGTATGCATACCTGCTGTCAGTGATTTGCATACCATCACCGGTATGCATCCTACTACTTTGAGTAGTGTAGAATTATAGGAGTCTAATAATGCACTTCAAAATCACCTCTAATTTAAAAGATATAAAAACAGAATCAAATTTTGTTGTACTATAGATGCAGTCAACCATTTATTTTTTGGGCAGAGGGTTTTTTCTTCTACATAAAAAAAGCAAGAAATCTTTTGGCAATCACTTCTTAAATTGATATCTTATACCCAAAAGCAAACTTTTTTCAATATATTTGCTCTTTTTCAAGATAGTTTAATTTTCACATAGCAAAAAGATTTTTGTTTTATGAAGTCTTAATTTGTGAATGAAATTTAAAAAATACATAATGAACATTTTATATGCAGAGTTACTTAACTGTTAAGATAATTGATATTAGAATTTATTTTATTTTGAATGATAATTTATTACCAACATAGTATGAATATTCAGGGGATGCTGCATTGGACAAGTGGTGGGAGACTTGTCAACAGTCCAATTCTGATGAAATAGTGGAGATATAGGTTGGAGCATCATAAACTGAATCTGACAATTCTCAGTCAAACTCTAAAACATTAATTCTGTATAAATGGGTATTTATACCAAAATGAATTTAAATGGGAGGAGAGGACTCAAACCCCATCTCCATCCAATTGGCAACTTCTGTTTATCTACTGTCAAAATATTGATACATTTTCAGTTGATAACATTCAAGAATTCTTCATTCATTGACTTATTTTTTAAAGTCTTTTATGCTTTTGTTTGTTTCTAGAAATTTACAAAACAAAACTCATTTTACTAAATCATTAAAGTCCTTGCAAGTTCTAATAATTTATTGATCTTATTGTTTCTACTGTTTTTATTACAACATTCACATTGAAATGATAATGACTCATCTCAAAATGACAAAAGGTATCATTAAAGTTAAGCTAAGTTTGAAACATGAAAGGAAATATTCTTAGTTGATTAAGTTAAGAATTGTATTTGATGACACAAATCATAGATAATCAAATCAGAAAATTCCCAAGACAACAGAAATCTTAATCTCAAAGTGTTGACTGAATTTGCCTCGGATAAACTGGTCATTGATAATCATGAACAAAAGATTACAAACCTAAATCCTTTTAAGTTGAGCTTGTGGGATCAAATTCTGTCAAAGGTGTTGATACTTTTTTCTTTTTATGAATTCTACAAGGCATAAGAGTAAAAAAATTAACTGTTGCCTCAAAGTCAAACTCAAAATTAAATTTGCCTTCAATAAGCAAAATGAGAAATACACTTTACACGTTGAAATTTAAAAGTAGCCATGTCCTCAACACCCTAAAACACTGTAGATATTTGTATTTTTGGAGAGTTCCATCTGAAAAAATGCATATAAAATCTGCTATAGACTCATAAATCAAACAGAAAGAAGTTGATTTATCAACGTTGTTTATGCATATCAATTTTTATAATATTTTATGGATGAGACATGAGAAAAAATAATGAAACGTGTTTTTTTTATAGAATTCACCCATGACATTAAACAATTTGATAGTGAGGTTCAAGTGATGCTGGAACTTTGGGGAATGCGGAATACCCTATCATTGCCATTGCTCTGAGGTTCACTCTGGCCTGGAATGGTAGCACCTGATAAGGGTCCTATCTATGGGTTAAATAGAACTAAACTGCATATTTATGCTAAACTGAATTGTTTGAAATAGAACTGTTTTTGAGATGGAAACTGTACTTACACTAAACTGAATTGTTTGATATAGAACTGTTTTGACATTTAACTGTGTGTAAACAAAATCCGTACTTATACTAAACTGAATGGACTGAGTAGCTTGAAATAGAAATGTTTTTGATAATCAAACTGTGTGCTTTTGCTAAACTGAATTGATTGAAATAGAACTGATAATTTGTATAAAAATGGATTCGGCGTTAAATAACCTTGAAAGGTTGATATGCCATAAAACCCAAACAAACAACCAACCACAACAAAAACCCAGAAGAATGTGAAGATTAAATTTGGCAGAAAAACAAAATAAAGAATGCCATTTAATATTGTCTGCTATTCTCCAAGTTTTGCTTCTGTAACTTTTTGTTGTAAAAATTCCCCTCAATCACAAATCAGAATATATCGTGTATTTTAAAATATATTTATGTCCAGCAGTTTGTTCCAGATTGCCATAAAAAGCATGCACCAACTACACAGATTTACTCAAAAAATCACTATACCTGGGGATTCTGTCAAGCCACTACCTGCTTTAATGTAAAATTTTCATTGGGACAAGAGAGATATTTACAAATTATAAATATAAGCTTGAATCTTTTACTTTTTAGAAGAAATACTGCTTTTTGTAATTTTAAGGGAATTTACTTAATAAATCTTCGATCTATACAAAAAAAAACTGTCTCGAAACACTTGAAAAAAGCTTTGATTTAAAAAGACAAAGAAATTTTTCTTGATTTTATTTCAAAGTTTTAACATGAAGTAAAAGTATTTATTTGTATTTACAGTTTTTTGAAAAGTTAGGGAAAAAATTTAAATATTTGAAATTTTTCCAGAAATAAATTAGATCTCTGAAATACTTGAATTAAAGAAATTTTTGTTTACAGGGCAGTTGAATTATCATAAAAGCAAAAACACCAAATTTTAAATGAGTAGAGTGTTTGCCAATGGTCCAGGAGACCAGGGTTCAATTCCAGGTTGAGTTATACCAAAGACTCAAAAAATGGTACTTGATGCTGTCTTGTTTCACTCTCAGCATTATAAGACAAGGATCAAGAGAATGGAGTAGCACCTTCCCCTCCCTTCGTGTTGTAGCTATTGAAATGGAAGCTTTCAGGTCACTCTCGACTAAGGACACCAACTTTACTTTTATATACTGTACTCACAACTGATACAATTTAATGCCATTATCACTATAACATGTAGAAACAATCTCATTTTGTTGTTTTCTTTCATTTGTTATTACATCTCTTATTACATAGAACATTTTTTTTATTTGCGTATAGATACTAGAGCAAGTCAAAAGTTTTGCAATATCCAAGTAATGTGAGGTACAATTTAGTCACCCCAGATGCTTTCATCAAGGTTGCAAAGATGATGAATCACACTGGATTGCGAGATGCCAAGCTTGACTGATATACTCAAGGTTTGCCTCTATGGCTTGTAACATGGCCTCAGAATCCAGTTTTAGGCCAACCTGATTGATGAGGTTCTTGTAACACTGGCAAAATTTCTTGAACCATTGGATTAGTGTACTGTATCTTCACCTTTCACACAACAAACTTTTTGGCTGATATAGTTCTGTTCAAACTTGTAAAGCTTAAGTTACTGAATTCGACTACATTGTACACTCATCTGTGCAGCTTTCAAATTCCACACAGAGTGAAGCAATGCACAACATGGCAGCACACCAACTTCCATGATACTACCAAACCCCAGCAGGTACTTTTCATAATGTGAACAGTTTTGGTTACATGATATTGTAACATAATTGAATCGCTCATAGAAAATTGAATGAATAGATAAATAGATAAATAAATAAGACAGTTGTCGCTGAATAATAAGTCCAAGGCACTTGTAGTTAAAAATGTCTAATGAAAACTGGAAGTCCAAAACCTTGTGTGCATGTACGAGCAGAAATGGATATGGTTCTACTCCCAACACAACAGGCGGAAGTGAGGAAAAGCAAGATCCACAAATTGAGAGTTGATGGCAGGACGCGATAAGGTGAAGATGTCAGTAGAAAATGAGCCATGAAGATGTAAGGAAAAGAAAGTTTATGAGCTCCAAACTTTGGGGTACCCTAAAGGGAGTGTTAGACCCAGTGTACAAGCATGTTAAAACCAGGAAAAAAGTTTAAGGTCTGTGTCTGTTCTCTCTTTCTCACTGTGATATGTTGCTTATTTTTGTCTAGTTGACGGTCTTCTTATGTTTCGATACTCCTTTTATTTCTCTTGGCAACTGCTTGCTACTTAGTAGTAAATAAACCTTTGATGTATGTTTAACAGAGTTTTGCATTTGTCAACTTGTTACCATGGCGAAGTCACAATGGAGGTCTAAAGTCTCTTTAGTGCCACTATGGTATGATATATGTGTTGCAAACTAGCAAATACCAAAATATTGCAAAAACTTTTGACTCACTCTAATATCTATAGTGCAAAAAATCCTCTAAACAGCAGCTTTTGGATGGTCAAATATACTGCCATACTGCCATAGAAGCAGTAATTGCTGGCGATTATTTTTGAAAATGGCTGCCTTGGTCATCAGAACGTAAATCTACAATTGGCTAATATCCATAGTTCTTCCAAATATATTTAGCTATGTTTCAGCCAAATTTACTGGTTTTATCACAAAATGGATAGGTTAGCTATTATTTTTTATGAAAATATTTTAAAGGTAATAATTTGAATGGCTATTTACAAGCATAAGATGAATATATTTTGAGAGACACCATATGTATATATATATATATATATATATATATATATATGGGAAAGACATAAACATTGGTTATGTTAGAATATTGCCATAAAAATAATACTAAATAAGACATTAAATCTTCTGATTAATGGGTTTCTGTTAAGCTCTTTTGGTTTTTGCATAGGAATGGTCATGACATCACTAAATTTATTGGGTTACATGTCTTTTACCATAAGGGGAAAAAATAGTAAGTTTTGCCTGAGAAAAGGCTCTTTACCCTAAAGTAAATTAGACAATTAGTAAAAGCAATATCCACAAATTTTGATGTGAGGATTTCTAATGTGAATTTTCCAGTTTTATCAATATGAGCCCCAAATGTCAAATTGGGTTTCTTTCATGAACATAATCAAAACCAAAATCACTTCAATGAAAAAAAAAGGCTTGGAATAAGTCATGTCAAAGATTTTGGAAGGAGTGTAAAATTACTAGGGTGGTAATTAATTATATTAATTATTTCAATTATTTTATTGATAATTGATTATATCAATTATTTTATCATTTAGTTTGTGAGGTTATTGACTAGTTACAAATCTTTGTGTAAAGTGTAGTTCCTTCCAAAGGTCAAACACGTGCACAGCTGGTGACCTCACATCAAAATAATGTTGGGGAAGACAGGATATGGATAATAAACAAATAAAGGTTCGTCAACTGGTGTGGGGAAATAAAAGTTAATAACATGTGTTCTAATATGACTTACTGATGCAATAATTAAGAAGTTCTTGGATAAAAAAAGGTGATTTTGGATTTTGGGGGAGTTGAGATTTGAAACACAGCGAGTCAAGTTTGGTTAGAGATTGGTGTTAATCAGTCAGGGGATGGTGCCTCTCTGTAGCTGTAAGTGAGATACTTTCTTAAATCCTTACTAGGTCTTCTTCTCTCTTTGTGTTGAACTGCTAAAATTATATGAAGTCTGAATAATGAATTTTTCATATTCCAAATGACAGACTTGCTTGTTATTATTCCTGAATTTGAATATTCAAAATGATATCATTGTGTTACAGGAGATTTTAGGATTTTATTTTGATTTTTGTTGTCTGTTTTTATCAGTAGTATTGTAAGCAAATGGTACCAGGCTACAAATAAGTCATCAAATAATCCAACAGTAGAAACAATGATGAGTTCAACATTTCTTCCAGTGAACTAAATGAAACAAGATATGCTTTATCTAAGTGGTGACTGGAGGAAATATCCACGTCACTCACCAGGGTGGTGTAATGCTTAGGAAGCTTGACTAGTGAACCTTCAAGAATGAGTTCTAGTTTCATTGAATGTCCCTTTCATATAGCCTAGTGCCATATCTAAGCAAAAACCAACCAGAAGTGAGTGTGGGATGTTCTGTGAACCACTATATACGTGTATCACTTAATAAGTTTCCAGACTTTTTTTTTGTATGGGCACTTTTATTGATAGTAAACACATGAAACTCTAGTCCCCTTTGAAGTAATCTCCTCCGGCTTGCAATGCATATGTTGTACTGTTCTGACAACTTCTGGAAGGCCCCATGGAAATCCTCTTGTGTGAGTGGAAAGGCCCAATGGAAATCCTCTTGTGTGTCAATGACCTTCGTCACAGCCTCTTTCATCTCCTCAATTGTCTCATAACAACAGCCTCTAAGCTTAGGGAATAGCTAAAAGTCATAGGGAGTAAGGTCTGGACTATAGGGAGGGTGAGGAACTGTCTTGATGCCCATCTTGGTCAAATAGTCTGCGACAAGGATGGAGTTGAGGACTGGTGCATTGTCCTGGTGGAAATGCCACTGACCCGATTTGAAGAGTGCTGGTCTCTTCTGATGGAATCTCTTGCTGAACTCCCTTAAAAGCTCAACATAGTAACCCTAACCCTAACCCTTTGGCCAATCAACTATGGTGTATTGACTTCCATACTCCTCCCACACCCCTTATCATCCTTTACAGACTCCGTGCCTTCCTTGAATCTTTTATGCCACTCAAAAACTGATGCTTGATGCATGCAAGATGCTCCAAAAACAGTCTGAAGCATTCCATACGTTTCTGTGGCATTTTTCCAAGTTTGAAACAGAATTTTATAGCATATCATTCTTCTGAAGTGTCGTCACGTCCAGATTGGATTTTTGAAATTCCCCAGCTGTGACAATCAGGGTGTATTCCAATTGCTACTGTAGCTGTTCATTTGAACCTGAAATCAAAAAAATTAGTCAGTCATCTCATAAGATGTATAGCAATAGCATAGTGAATTTTCAAGAGTCTACGACAATTTAAAATGCCTGGACAAAAAAGTCTGGAAACTTATTGAATGCACCACATATATATATATATAAATATATATATATATATATATATATATATATATATATAAAATTTGTGATACATATATATACACACACACATATATATATGTATATATATATATATATGTTTGTGTGTGTGTGTGTGTGTGTGTGTGTCACAGATTTTGTGATTAGGTCTTTTATTTCCTGTTAAGGTTGCTGGGGACACAGGTTTGCTGTAAATATAGAACAATGAATAAATTAAGGATATGGAAAGAAATGACTCCTAAAAGAAGGAAAAAGTCAGCTTGCACTTGGTGTCTGTCATCCATTTCTTCCTGCTTTCAAGACGTTAGAAACTGAACAGATAGAGAATTAAACAATGAAGTTCCTAACAGTAAAGGCTGTGTTTTTTCTTTGATACCTGATGATTCGTCATCACTGATATATCAGTAATCACTGACTACACTACAAATCCCATTTTGACCTATACATTCTCTGGTCTTCAGGTGTTTGCAACACATCTTTGATGGATTTAGAATGGGAATCTTCATTTTTGAAAATGATAGATTCTTTTTGAATTTCTTTGAGCTCAGTCGGGAAGGTCAGAGAGTATACCAACTAAAGAAAATATTTTGGCTGCAGCCCCACCCCCCTTCAACACACAGGTGCACAATGCTTACAGCAAAGACAAAATGTGAGGGAGAGGCTGGTCTATACAGGGTAAAGTGTCTGATCAATCAGCTATCTTAGTAAAGATCTTTCTAAACAAACTTTTTTTATTTTCAAATTTTAAAATATTTCATTGTGCACATTTTTTGAGTGGTTTAAAAAACAAAACAAAAAACAGTTTAGATTTAAGAGCAAAATTACTAGGCAAAATTCTAACAAGTTCATCTTGAATTATTCCAAAAATATTCACGAGAAAATAAGCAAAATGCAAAAATCTTAGATAAGATGAAAGTATGTTTCAGTATTAAAATAATTAAAATATGGCATTATCTTAAAAGCACAATGTTTAACAAAGAAACAACAAAAATTAAGAATACACATCTTCCATTATAGGAAAAAAATGTTTTCAATTCTTGTTCTTCCCAATAAAAGGTAAACTTTTTTATTGAGCCGGCAACATACTGATCTCTAAAGAGGCTTGAAAACGAACTTCATTGCTTATTACCTAAAGGGCCCAGTTGACTGGGCTATAGAATACACTGACAGCATCTCTGCAGAGGGGTAAGATTCCCTGAGCGAGTGTCCTGGATATAACACTAAACAATCTGAAGTTTTGGGGAATGTGGAGTAAACCTATATTGCCATTGTTCCCAGGTTCACTCTGGCTTGGAGTGGTCGCACCTGATAGGGTCCTATCAGTGGGTCAAATAGAACTAAACAGTGTACTTATGCTAAACTGAATTGTTTGAAATAGAACTGTTTTTGACATTTAAACTGTGTACTTATGCTGAACTGAACCATTTAAAATAGAACTGTTTATGTATAAAAACGGATTTGGCTTTAAATAACCTACTATAGTTGATATGCCATAAAACCAAACAAACTCATTACTTAAAGTATAGATACTCATTTTCTGTCAAAAGGAAGGTTGAGATTAATGGCATATCAAATCCTTACAGGTTAATCAATGTCAAAAATTGAAATTATTATTAAAAATTTTTATTATGATCATAGCCATTTATATTTTTAACATTTTATTGTCATCATTTTTTTAAAATTACACTTAATGTATATAATAATCATTTTTTTGTACAGTTATGTAGTATCCACAAATTTTGATGAGAGGATTTCTAATGTGAATTTTCCAGTTTTATCAATATCAGCCCTAAATGCCAAATTGGGTTTCTTTTATGAATATAATAAAAATAAAAATCACTTCAACGAAAAAAAAAAAGTTTGGAATAAGTTTTGTCAAAGATTTTGGAAGGAGAATAAAATAATTGGGATGGTAATTAGTCATATTAATTATTCTATTGATAATTGATTATATTAATTTTCCTATTTTAATAGAAATAATTTTCCTATTTTAATAGAAATAATTTGCACACCCATATACGGTTTAATATATTCAATGGATCTTACTCAAAGATAGGACCCTGACAGGTACTACCAACATGGTTCAGAAGGAAGAGATGCTAATGGACTATTTCAGTTTTTATACCATGAGATTAATCAAGAAAAAGAAATTTAGAGGGATAATTAGTTCAGATAAATCCCGTAAAAAAACTTTGTAAGGATCAAACCCGAATTTAACTCACAGTTAATCTTATAGAATAGAATAAACCAAAGCATACCCACTATATTCTTCCTGTCACCTGGTTTAGTTTGGTTTGGTTTCTTTATTTATTTAGCATATCAACCTTTGTGGGTTATTTAATGCCAAAATCAACCTTGTAGAAGAACATTAGTGGTACTATCTAACCCATAGCTGAGAACGATCCTCGGATGATCTAAGAAGCTGACAAGTTAGTATTAGCCTGATGATTGGCCTGAGAGAAATCCAGAATTCAAATGTTTCTGGATTTCTTTAGTTGGTCAAAGTCTGAGAATTAGGATTTGGGTCTGTTGACAAAAATCACCTGAAGAAATACTGTCTACTGCGTGTGAAAACCAGTTATTGTTAGCTGGTTGCTTTTTATGGTATATCAACCTTTGTAGATTATTTAATGCCAAATCCATTCATATACATATAAACAATTTTATTTAAAACTATTCAGTTTAGTATAAGTACAGTTTTTTATTTACACACAGTTAAATGTAAAAACAGTTCTATTTCAAACAATTCAGTGTAGCATATGTACACAGTTTAAATGTCAAAACTGTTCTATTTCAAGCAATTCAGTTTAGCATAAGTACACAGTTTAATTGTCAAAAATATTTCTATTTCAAGCTATCCAATTTAGTCAAAAAGTTCTAATTCACACAGTTCAGTTTAGTATAAGTATAGTTTTTGTTTACACTCAGTAAAAGGTCAAAACAGTTCTATTTCAAACAATTCAGTTTAGCATAAGTACACAGTTTAATTGTCAAAAATATTTCTATTTCAAGCTATCCAATTTAGTCAAAAAGTTCTAATTCACACAGTTCAGTTTAGTATAAGTATAGTTTTTGTTTACACTCAGTTAAAGGTCAAAACAGTTCTATTTCAAACAATTCAGTTTAGCATAAGTACACAGTTTAATTGTCAAAAATATTTCTATTTCAAGCTATCCAATTTAGTCAAAAAGTTCTAATTCACACAGTTCAGTTTAGTATAAGTATAGTTTTTGTTTACACTCAGTTAAAGGTCAAAACAGTTCTATTTCAAACAATTCAGTTTAGCATAAGTACACAGTTTAATTGTCAAAAATATTTCTATTTCAAGCTATCCAATTTAGTCAAAAAGTTCTAATTCACACAGTTCAGTTTAGTATAAGTATAGTTTTTGTTTACACTCAGTTAAAGGTCAAAACAGTTCTATTTCAAACAATTCAGTTTAGCATAAGTACACAGTTTAATTGTCAAAAATATTTCTATTTCAAGCTATCCAATTTAGTCAAAAAGTTCTAATTCACACAGTTCAGTTTAGTATAAGTATAGTTTTTGTTTACACTCAGTTAAAGGTCAAAACAGTTCTATTTCAAACAATTCAGTTTAGCATAAGTACACAGTTTAATTGTCAAAAATATTTCTATTTCAAGCTATCCAATTTAGTCAAAAAGTTCTAATTCACACAGTTCAGTTTAGTATAAGTATAGTTTTTGTTTACACTCAGTTAAAGGTCAAAACAGTTCTATTTCAAACAATTCAGTTTAGCATAAGTACACAGTTTAATTGTCAAAAATATTTCTATTTCAAGCTATCCAATTTAGTCAAAAAGTTCTAATTCACACAGTTCAGTTTAGTATAAGTATAGTTTTTGTTTACACTCAGTTAAAGGTCAAAACAGTTCTATTTCAAACAATTCAGTTTAGCATAAGTACACAGTTTAATTGTCAAAAATATTTCTATTTCAAGCTATCCAATTTAGTCAAAAAGTTCTAATTCACACAGTTCAGTTTAGTATAAGTATAGTTTTTGTTTACACTCAGTAAAAGGTCAAAACAGTTCTATTTCAAACAATTCAGTTTAGCATAAGTACACAGTTTAATTGTCAAAAATATTTCTATTTCAAGCTATCCAATTTAGTCAAAAAGTTCTAATTCACACAGTTCAGTTTAGTATAAGTATAGTTTTTGTTTACACTCAGTTAAAGGTCAAAACAGTTCTATTTCAAGCAATTCAGTTTAGCATAAGTACACAGTTTAATTGTCAAAAATATTTCTATTTCAAGCTATCCAATTTAGTCAAAAAGTTCTAATTCACACAGTTCAGTTTAGTATAAGTATAGTTTTTGTTTACACTCAGTTAAAGGTCAAAACAGTTCTATTTCAAACAATTCAGTTTAGCATAAGTACACAGTTTAATTGTCAAAAATATTTCTATTTCAAGCTATCCAATTTAGTCAAAAAGTTCTAATTCACACAGTTCAGTTTAGTATAAGTATAGTTTTTGTTTACACTCAGTTAAAGGTCAAAACAGTTCTATTTCAAACAATTCAGTTTAGCATAAGTACACAGTTTAATTGTCAAAAATATTTCTATTTCAAGCTATCCAATTTAGTCAAAAAGTTCTAATTCACACAGTTCAGTTTAGTATAAGTATAGTTTTTGTTTACACTCAGTTAAAGGTCAAAACAGTTCTATTTCAAACAATTCAGTTTAGCATAAGTACACAGTTTAATTGTCAAAAATATTTCTATTTCAAGCTATCCAATTTAGTCAAAAAGTTCTAATTCACACAGTTCAGTTTAGTATAAGTATAGTTTTTGTTTACACTCAGTTAAAGGTCAAAACAGTTCTATTTCAAACAATTCAGTTTAGCATAAGTACACAGTTTAATTGTCAAAAATATTTCTATTTCAAGCTATCCAATTTAGTCAAAAAGTTCTAATTCACACAGTTCAGTTTAGTATAAGTATAGTTTTTGTTTACACTCAGTTAAAGGTCAAAACAGTTCTATTTCAAACAATTCAGTTTAGCATAAGTACACAGTTTAATTGTCAAAAATATTTCTATTTCAAGCTATCCAATTTAGTCAAAAAGTTCTAATTCACACAGTTCAGTTTAGTATAAGTATAGTTTTTGTTTACACTCAGTTAAAGGTCAAAACAGTTCTATTTCAAACAATTCAGTTTAGCATAAGTACACAGTTTAATTGTCAAAAATATTTCTATTTCAAGCTATCCAATTTAGTCAAAAAGTTCTAATTCACACAGTTCAGTTTAGTATAAGTATAGTTTTTGTTTACACTCAGTTAAAGGTCAAAACAGTTCTATTTCAAACAATTCAGTTTAGCATAAGTACACAGTTTAATTGTCAAAAATATTTCTATTTCAAGCTATCCAATTTAGTCAAAAAGTTCTAATTCACACAGTTCAGTTTAGTATAAGTATAGTTTTTGTTTACACTCAGTTAAAGGTCAAAACAGTTCTATTTCAAACAATTCAGTTTAGCATAAGTACACAGTTTAATTGTCAAAAATATTTCTATTTCAAGCTATCCAATTTAGTCAAAAAGTTCTAATTCACACAGTTCAGTTTAGTATAAGTATAGTTTTTGTTTACACTCAGTTAAAGGTCAAAACAGTTCTATTTCAAACAATTCAGTTTAGCATAAGTACACAGTTTAATTGTCAAAAATATTTCTATTTCAAGCTATCCAATTTAGTCAAAAAGTTCTAATTCACACAGTTCAGTTTAGTATAAGTATAGTTTTTGTTTACACTCAGTTAAAGGTCAAAACAGTTCTATTTCAAACAATTCAGTTTAGCATAAGTACGCAGTTTAATTGTCAAAAATATTTCTATTTCAAGCTATCCAATTTAGTCAAAAAGTTCTAATTCACACAGTTCAGTTTAGTATAAGTATAGTTTTTGTTTACACTCAGTAAAAGGTCAAAACAGTTCTATTTCAAACAATTCAGTTTAGCATAAGTACACAGTTTAATTGTCAAAAATATTTCTATTTCAAGCTATCCAATTTAGTCAAAAAGTTCTAATTCACACAGTTCAGTTTAGTATAAGTATAGTTTTTGTTTACACTCAGTTAAAGGTCAAAACAGTTCTATTTCAAACAATTCAGTTTAGCATAAGTACGCAGTTTAATTGTCAAAAATATTTCTATTTCAAGCTATCCAATTTAGTCAAAAAGTTCTAATTCACACAGTTCAGTTTAGTATAAGTATAGTTTTTGTTTACACTCAGTTAAAGGTCAAAACAGTTCTATTTCAAACAATTCAGTTTAGCATAAGTACACAGTTTAATTGTCAAAAATATTTCTATTTCAAGCTATCCAATTTAGTCAAAAAGTTCTAATTCACACAGTTCAGTTTAGTATAAGTATAGTTTTTGTTTACACTCAGTTAAAGGTCAAAACTACTCTTTTGAATAATTCAATTTAGCATAGTACAGTTTTAATGTCAAAAATAGTTCTATTTCAAGCAATTCAGTTTAACATAAGTACACAAATTACATGTCAAAACAGTTATATTTCAAGTAATTTAGTTTAGCATAAGTATGCAGATTAGTTTAATTTAACCCATAGATCGGGCCCTATCAGGTTCTACCACTCCGGGCCAGAGAGAATCTGGGAGTGATGGCAATGAAGGGGTACTCCACATTCCTCAAAGCTCCTGAGAAGCACATGGCCAGAATCATTATCTCTACTGAATTCCAAGATGGTACACGGAGTTGGGTGGTTTTACTTTGGCTTCTTTGTTTAATGGCATATCAACTTTTGTGGATTTTTCAGTGCCAAAGCCATCCTTGTAGAAGAACAGTTGTGGCACTATTTAACTCACAGCTGGGGTATTAAGAGGTTCATGCCTTTCTCAATAGTATTGGCTTCTTTGTTAAATGGCATATCAACTTTTGTGGACTATTCAATGCCAAAGCCATCCTTGTAGAAGAACAGTTGTGGTACTATTTAACTCACACCTGACGGTGGGGGGGTAAGAGGTTCATGCCTTTCTAAATGGTATTAGTCCAAATGTAAACATAAAAGTACAACTGAAGTTCAGGCTCACTACAATGATCCAATCCAACTTGTTAGCCACTATACTTTGAGGATTCCTCCCCAGAGGTCAAAGGTGCACTCAAAAGTGCACTCAAAGATGCACTCAAAGTTCCAAGTTAGCAGACGGATCAGCTAAGATTAAGTAGAAAAGGGAACAAAAGTTAATGTGGAAATTGAATGAGCAGAAAAGTCTAAAGCTCTTTTCAGATTTTAAATACAACATAGGTGTGGAAGGATCACCTACTTAGAGAGTTACCAGCCAATGATCAGGGAGTGTATACTCCCCCACCCAACTGACATTTCACTGCTGCTTGGTTGTTGAATTACAGTTTATGGTGAGTTTTATACTTTTAATCAAATTACTGAGAAAGAATATAAATAAAAAATGCTTCTTTGTCTGGATATACTATTTCATTCTAATAAAAGAAATTAATTACTAAATGTGTTTGTAAGGAGGTAAAGTGATTCAATATTTCCACTTCATCTATACTATTATTCTAAAGTTTGTATGTGTGAATCCCAATGACCCAATGGCCTTTCATCAAATTCTGACAAACTTTGAGGTTAAACTAAGAGGTCATCAGATGACCAAATATGCTCTTTCTCGCAAAATAGAGTGGGATAGAGAATTTGATATGAAAGCCAAAAATGTTTTTAACTCATAAATAGTGGGATAGAAAAGGTCAGATCCATGTTTTTCCCCATGGTAAGCAACATGTTGGATTTTTTTTATAGGAAAATTGTCAAAAAATAACTATGTTGTCAAAAAAAAAAAAAAAAAAAAATGAAAAGACAAAAATATAGGTAAAAAGGTTTTAAAAAATATTCAGTTTTTCTGGGAAATTCTTTGTGATGTTCATATCATGTTGATATTTCTATATCCATAAAATCTTGCTGCCATGTTGGCAAGGTTTAGAATAGGCTGATTATCCCTGTAGAAGGGTAAAACCACACAAAAAATACAATAAAAATAAAGGCTTGTCCTGGGTATGATACTAAACAGCATCTGATGGAGAGACTCCATTTCTGATGATCTGGGAAGTGTGGAGTACACTTTTATTACCATTACTTCCAGGTTCACTTTGACCTAGAGTGGTAGTATCTGTTAGGGCTCTATCTATGGGTCAAATAGATTTGTTAGATTGGAATATTTGATATCACATAATCGTGTGCAAAAAACACCTCTAAGGAAACAATTACACAAAAAACCTAAGTTTGAATTTAACCTCTAGACATAAAATAACCCTTGACAGGTTGGCATACCATTATAACCAATCCATAGTAAAATTTTGCTGAAAATATATCAGAATTATTTCAAAATATTTTTTCTTCTCTTCTACTGCAAGCAGTATTGGGAACCCCTGCTTGTTTATTAATAAAGTTCTCCTTTTCCAAATGCTAATTAAAATATAACCATTCATTTGGTTTCCATCACACAAATATTTCATTTTTCAATTGACGCTTTGGCAAATTCTAAGCAATGAACCAGAAGCAGGTATATTTGTGGTTCAATGAACAAAGGATTTGTTTAGCTTAATAATTTCAAAGGGAAAAATCCAGAAATATTTTTAAAAATTTACTATCTAATATAAAATATGATTAGATATCTTTATATAGATATGGAAATCAGGATTTTGCAGAGAAACTAGATTCACACTGGCTCAGCAAGTGAGACAATTTAGAAAAATATGACATTCCTGATTAACCAAAATCACTTGGTTAGTGTTACTATGTGCTGAAAAAAAGAAAGAAAAAATGAATCTTCATTTAAAAGAATTTTACTTAATCATAACCAAACAAAACTTCTGCCATTCAGAATATAGTTGAATGAATTTCAACTTCCAATAGAGATAATTTTTTAAATGTGGCATTTCTGACAAACCAAAGATATTTTGTTAGTCTTACTAACTTATAACAAAGCATAGTGCAGGGGAAAAAAAGAAAAAAATGAATCTTCATTTAAAAGTCATAACCAAACAAAATTGCTGCTGTTCAGAATATGGTTAAATGAATTTTACTTTCCAATAGAGATAATTTTTTCTTGGATCAACAGAGATCAATAAGGGTAGATGGGGGTAGGGGGATTAATTAACCATTTTTTTGTTTCCTATCAAATTTTTCACATAAAGATTGAACAATTATTATTACCAGACTGTTTCTTTCCAGATTTTCATCCAATTTAACAATCAAATTTTCTAACATTTTGGTAAATGGTAGTATATCAGAATGAATTATATAATTTAATTAATGCACCCCAATAGCAAACATCTAATCTAAGAAAAATGAGCATACAAAGGGAATTATTTAATGTGTATTTTTTTTTTTTTTTTGTTTTTATTTTACAAGCTTCTTGATAGCTGATGAGACCAAGGTATGTCTTGTTTATTTTGTTTTATGGCATATCAACCTTCTTAGGTTATTTAATACCAAACCCACCATTCTAGAAGAACAGTAATGGTACAATTCAACCCATAGCTGGTAGAATAAGAGGTTTCATTCCCTATCCCAAGGGTATTTGTCCGATAGTGAACGTAATAACATGACTAGAATTTGAACTCACTACGATTCCACTGTCCAGCACTTCAACCATTACACCACAAGGACACACCTAAGTATTTTTTGTTACAGTGGCAGCAAGGAAATAACTAAAAGGTAGCAGTGACACTCTGGTTTTTATAACCTTGTCTCTTCTTCTCAACACTGGTTTTGGTGTTTCTTTCTTCAAAGGGATTTAATCTTAAAGATTATTGACATGTTTTTTTTTCTATCAACGGCTTATGTTGGTGGCATTCTATACTACAAGAGGCAAAGGTTTTTTTAAGGAGCTCTTGTAACTATTCTATGCAACAGATCCATGAACAGTTCTTTGGAATGTCTTTTCTAAGCTCTTTTCCCAAAAAATCAAGTAGTGCTTTCTCTGAGTAGAGCTAATTGGTCAATTAGGGTGCTGACATGTGATAAAGTTACCTCTTAATTCTGTTTCATGCAATCAATCTATCCCTGGGCCACCTTCATGCCACTTTGGAACTATAGCTCCAATGATGTCTTTCATTTGCCAGTTCCATCTCACATAACCAAAAACACTCTGCAATTTAATAAAGTTCTGGTACATGGAAAAGCCTTCTGGCTTATATATATATATATATATATATATATATATATGTGTGTGTGTGGGGGGGCATGCGTGTGTTTGTGTGTGTGCGTGTATATATATGTATGCAGCATTTGAAAATCTTGCGACATACTTGTTATGTGTGTGTGTGCATATATATATATATATATATACTAAAGTAAAGAAAAGTCGGGGACCATAGTTAAGAGTGACTTGAAGGCTCCCTTTTCATTAGTTGCTACTCTGAGGTATGGCGGGGGCGTCACTCCATTCCTTGGATTGCTCGACTTTATCCTTGATCCATACCTAATAAAGCTGAGTGTTAAGCAAGGACAGTATCAAGTATCAGTATTTGAGTCTTTAGTAAGATTCAACCTGGGATTGAACTTCGGTCTCCCAGGCCATTGGAGAACACTCTACCCACTAGGCCAACCCGCCAAAAACCCTAGAAAACAAGATTAAAAAAAAAGTACAAATCATTATGATTTATTTTGATGGTGAAAGAGGTAAGGATAATCAATTAATCTGTTGAGAAAGTATTTTAGATTTTGTGCAACAGTCATCAAAAAGAAGTTCAGTATGTCCGAGCTGAAAGAATAAAATATTCAATTTCCAGTCACCTACTACACACTTCATAGTGAAGACAAAATAAGTTGGGGGACAGTCAAGTATATGTCTGGGGTTTATGCATATCAAAGTATTTTATCAATTAATTATTCTGGTCTAAGTCTTTGCAAACAAAGACTTTAAGATAAAAAATTTAAATGAAATTTGTTTTGCATTTTTTTTTACAGGTTTCACATGATTAAGATTAAAGACCAAAGTTACAAGGCAACGATTCATCATTTACAATTAAAGAATTTTCTTAAGTTTTTGGGTTTTTAAAAAAAATCTCTTGATATTCTTGGTGTTGTGTATATTTCAAATGAATAGTTATAAATCATTATGATTTATTTTTGGTAGTAAAAGACGTAAGAATCTTCTGCTAATTTGTGAAACAAGTATCTTTGATTTTGTTTGGAAGTTAAGAATTTCAGACACAGTAAGAAATGACAAATTACCTTTATGCAAAGTAACTTAAAAATATACATATATTTCAAAGAAAGAAAAAAGAAAAGAAAATTTCTTTCCATATTAGAAAAGTCATAATTCTAGAGAATTAACTTTTGTCAGAACCACTGAATTCCATAAAGCTTCAAAATACAAATTCACATTTGTCAATTTTTCAAAATGACTAAACACAGAAAGTATTCAATTAATTTAAACCAAACGTGACAATATTCTTTGAGTTGGGAAACTTAATGCAAAAGGTGTGAAATCCAATTTGCATAAGGCAAGGGATTGAGGTGAGACAGGGGATTCTCTGCTTTCTATACAAGCAAGAAGACTGTACTTGGCATTATCTTTCATGTTTTCGAGCATCTATAGAATTTCTTTTAGGAAGAATTCCAAATCTCAAACAGCAAAGAACTTTGGATAGAATTGGCAAGGTACAACAACTTGCTTCTTGATCTGAATTTATAAACACGAGTATTATACATAACAGTAAAAGAAATTACTTTATGTCTATAATATATATATATCATATATACACTAATGGAAAATAAAATTGCAACATGCGGAAAGATAACAAATTTAATTAGGTTACAATATGTACAGGTTTGGTTTGGTTCCTTTATTTAATGGCATATCAACTCTTTGTAGGTTATTTAATGCCAAATCTATTCTCCTAGAAGAACAGTAATGGTACTATTTAACCCATAGCTGGGAGGATAAGGGGGTTCATACCTTTCCAAAGGGTATTTGTCCGAAAGTGAACGTAATAGCGCGACTGGAGTATGAACTCGCATACTACGATTCCGCAGTCCATCGCTTTAACCATTACACCACGTGGACACCCCCAATATGTACAGGGTACAGTGGATAAATTGTCCCCATTTTGAATTATCAATTTTCCATATGTGCTTTGTTTGTTTTAGGTTTTGTCTACTGTGCAGCAAACTAGATAGGTTAGGTTATTTAGTTTAATGGCATATCAACCCTTGATGTTTATTTAAAGCCGAATGATTTGTAAGTGAATAGTTTTGTTGGTAACTTTACTTTTAAACATGTTAGAACATATTTGTTTGCGCACAGTTAAATGGTTTCAAGTATTGCTATCTAACACTAATAATTTTATTTGAACACAGTTAAATGGTTTCAAGACTTGCTATGTAATACTAATACTTCCATGTCACATCAGTAATTTGTTTGCACACAGTTGAATGGTTCCAAGTTTAGAAAATGATCACATATTTCTATTTGACCCATAGATGGGACCCTAACAGGTACTACCACATCAGTGACCTGGGAGTAATGTCAGTGAAGGGGTTCTCCGCATACTCTAAAACTCCAGGACATGAGCCTTATCATTAGCCGGTTTAGTGTCATATCAGGACACTCGTTCGGGCACAGTCATTGTATTCTACAGCTCCAGCCAGCTGAGTTAAGAGTGAACCTGGAAGTAATAGCAGTATAGGGTTAACTCTATACTCACCATAACTTGAGCCTCACCATTAGATACAGATTGGTGTCATACCCAAGACACCCTTTTTTGGAGAGGGTCTTTCCCCCTCTGTATTCTAGGCCCAGTCAATAGGGTGGAAGTATTGATCTGTATGGGTTTATTATTAGTTATATAACCTGAAAGGCTGCAAAAAGAATTACAGGCGGGGGGAAGAAAAGAGGGTAAGATACCTTTTAAATTTCACCTTTATTTTTGGGTTTTATACGGCTACTCTCAAGTGAGGAGATGTCTTCTTGGACAATTAGAGAACAGTTGTGTCTCCCAAATAAGGTGTTGAAATGCACTAGTTGTTTTCAGTGGTCAATACGTCCAAATTCAGTGTGGTCACATCCAGTGATGTTTTTAATATAGGCTGCTGCTAGGGGAGGCAAGGTCAAAAGCAAATTATAAGATTTGGGCTGACACTTGCACTGCTTGCTAACAGCTGAGGGAAAGAAAGTCTGTCTAGTATCAAAAGCAAAGCTCAAGGAAGCTTGAAGGTCAACTGGTTGGAGAGTGAGCCAGTGTGCCACTAAACAGACATATAGTTTTCTCTACCAGCAACAGGAGAAAGGAGATTTTCCAATCTAAGTGGTCACTGCTGAAGGAGAAAGGGTTTCTTTCTGGTGCCAGTAAATCTGTTTTCAGGCATCCGTGGATTTTGCTTCCTGTCAGAAGTTTTTGGGAAATGCTACTTTTTGGATTTATTTTATTCTTTTTATTTTCATCTTATCTCCACACATGTTCAGCTTATTATTATTTTATTTTTAGCTAATACACACACACACACACACACACACACACACACACACACACACACACACACATTAAAAAATCTGTAGCCTAATAAGAAAGTGAGAAAAAAAAAACTTTATTATCCTATTTACCAACCCCTCCGCTCGGGCAGGATATGACACAAGGTCAATTTTTAAGTGAAGTTTTACAGGTTTGAATTCAGAGTTTTCCTTCTCCTAGACTAGTTGCCTTAAGAAGGCTGAAGAACCTAGTCTGCCCTACTATTTACCCATAGCTGGAGGGAGAATTATTGGATTCATACCTTTCCCAAGAATATTAGTGCAATGTGAAATGCAATCAGTCTCGTCCAGGATTTGAACTTGTGTCGCCGTGTCCATTTCCTACGACGATAACCATTATACCACGGGCACCTCCACCTTAAAAGGGGGCGCCTAAAGCAAAAAAACCTTTATTATACTCAACAAAAATATCTTTTTCAACATAATATATTTTGGCAATTCGCTTAACAGGTTACTTATTGTTAGACTTAACATTAGACAATGAAAAATTCATTATATAATGAAAAATTCAGCAAATTACTGTAAAGTTTATTGGTTTATTAATCATCTTCATATATAAACATGTATGAACACAATCACACACTAATCAGAGGAGTACCTATTTGGCAATTAAAAAGAAATAATGATTTGATTTGATAGTTGAAGCTATCTGGTAGAAAAAACCAATTGATTAACTGATTTTGATGTCTTGTTAACCTGTCTGGGATCATTTATGCTTAGAGGTTAAGGAATCCTGTTCATATTTACATTTTTTTGCTTAGTTGTTTCTTAAGGGTGTTTTTGCACATATGATCATATAAAATACAAATAATTTTTAAATAGATCTATTTTACTCATAGATGGTCCCCTAACAGGTTCTACCACTCAGGGTGAGTGGACCTAGGAGTAATGCCTATGAAGGAGTACAGGAGCCTCAACATCAGATGCAGTTTAATTTCATATCGAGGATCATCCTTTATTTTTTGTCTGGAGCGGAGTCTTACTTTACTGTGTTACTTTATGTCTGAGTGTGTGTATTGGACTAATGTTAATAAAACTCAATTAACATGAGTGCTATAAAATAGAGAAGTTTTATTCTGACAGATCTGAAAACAAAAACGAAATCATCCGTGTCTGAAATCACTACGAGTTGTAGTGAATTATCAGCGAGCACATAACGTTGGAAGGTTATTGTCCAAGTTGATTATTTTAATTTGATAAGGGTCGTCTAATAGTCAAGCAGTAGAGATGCTATGAGATCTTGAGACACAGTTGTATCCTTCTTGCCTGTAGGGACAAGTAAACTGTTCTAGTATTTGTTGTGTGCCCCATATATACATGGATTTGGCACAAAGACTTTTTTATTGTGGATACCAGGCACTGGAATATAGCCACACATGCCTGGTGGTTCCAAAAATGCCTTGAGCCCCGTCAGCATTCCCTTAAAAAGGGGTGCCTAAGGCACCAGGTGATAAACCTAGCCTCTCTGAAGAGGATTACAGCCTAGTAGGGATGACCCTCTGAGGCTCAATGATGCCTGTGTCAGCCATGAGATGTGAATGCTGGGCCTTCCTGGCACCTGTATTAGGCAGCCTCGACAAACAGCCACCAAGCCAAGACATACCCAGCCTGATTTGTGTACCAGTGAACATGGCTAGTTGAAGTGTTTCTCGGTCCAGTGGGCTAGGACTGATCATCCACACATACATAATTCCACAAATTCCTTACAAAGAAAGTGACTGTATATTTTTTGGCACATTCGATTGGTCAAAAGATGTGGTCAAGGGTTTTGTTTTTTTAAGTTGGGTTTTTTGAATTCTGATTTTTCTAGTAAACTTGCATGGGTGTTTTTTTATGTTAAAAATTGCACCAAAATTGATCCATTTTTTCTGGAACGTTCAAGGAGGAAATTGTATCATTTCCTATTGGGTGAGTGGTGCTGCTTGGATTAAATAAATAAACTAAATCACTGTTGGCCCCAACACACAGACAAAATGAATAACAAATTCCAGATAGCATCTATACCATCCTTTGTTGTTCGTACTAAACAGCCAAAAATTTGTTTTTTCAAATAGTAAGAAGACCTCTCAGATGGCAGGTCAGAGAGTATTTGAGGTCAGAGCGAATGGATTCCACCATCAGATTAGCATAGTGAGTGTTTGAGGAGTGAAAGTGTATTGCACCATCAACATGGACAATCAAGCTAGTTTTGATCTCCCAAATTGAAAAGTCAATAAGTTGGTAACTTAAGTAAGTCATTAAAAATAACTAATTGTCAGTCTCTCTTTCTCTCTTATACTTAAAAAAAAAAGAACCAAAGGTTGACATGCCATTAAACAAAGAAACCATCACTTTAAAAAATTGTATTTTGATTAATTATTGACTGATGAAAAATAAAAGTAAAATTGAGATTCCTTATATTGTTGTTAGTGAATCTTAAAATGATAAGAGAAATATTTAAAAAGAAGTATAGACTTTTTGCTTCTCGGAAAACCAAAGGATGGATAACAATTCAACCACCCTTTGCAGAAAAGACAGGTAAAGAGTGACTCTGAAAAACCCCCACCCAAAATAACAGGCTAAACCGACTATTCATCATAAAAACCTCTGACCACAAGGCACACAGCTGTTTGTCCTAATGGCTACTGCAGTACAGAAATATTATGGTTCACACACAAAATTTGTTATATTAGGGTCAACAACATTAAACCGTTTTATTAACACTTGATACTGAATGGTACATCTGCGGGCAATACAGTCAGCAAATTCCAAACCTTGCCAATTGTGTCACATAAGATCTGATTTATAGAGCATTTACAGAGTAGATTCAGTGTTTATGGTTTAAAGAGATCTATATATCAACTACAGATCTGATTTCTTGATAAAAATTCTTAATTCATATCCAAATATGGTTTCTTTTTATCTCCTTTAGAGAGAGAAAAAAAGCTTTTTATGAAAATTTGAAGATATTGGCTTTCAGAGATTGCAAATAAAATAGTAACTATCAACTAGCAAAAAGATTGCGTTTGATACTTTTGTATCTTGGATTTTTAAACCGATGACTTTATAATCAGTGAAATTTTGTGATATTTAATAATTTTTTGCCGTTAATTTTGAATTAGAATTTGTGTGAAGATTTGTTCTTCTTCATGGAAATGTCTGGTAATATTGAAAAATATTGTAAGGTCTTTTCTCAATATGATAATATACGAATGCTGTCATGAATTGCTTGCAAATTTTTATTAAAATATAATTCAGAGTCCTGTTCTTGTATTTGTCTACAGATGATACACTTTTCTTACAATAAGGATATCATCCTCTAGGTGAGCTAACAGCATAGGTTCTCTTGACTTTTGCCATCTATCCTTGTTGGTCATTGCATCAGGTGAGTCATGTAGGCGGCATCCAGTTTCCTCACAGAGCTGATGTACATAAGTTTTTGCAAGTTGGTATATCCATGTGGAGGAGTTCATAGGATAAATTTTCCAGTAGTGTTAAACTTGTCTTGCTCATCTTACTTTGATTGCTTATGTGATGGGAGGTAAATGGCTGCACAACTGCTGTTTTGTGGGGTACTGTTTCCTGGGTATGTTCAAAATAATTCTCAGCATTCTTGTATAGTTCCCATCTAACTTTTTCTCAAAGTGTGTTTTTTAAAGTACAAGTGGTGCAACCATACATTAGTACTGACAAGATTGTAGATTAGAAGAATTCCTATTTTATCTTATCAGAGAGATCAGATTTCCATATGGTTATTAAACAGTTAATATAATGTAGGTGTAACTGATAAGTGGTCTCTTCAACAGACTGATCAAATTACAAGAGTATGCTTAAAAGTTTATGTCATCATCATACCTTCTTTTAATGACTTCCTTTGACCAATGAGATCCAAGCACTGCAACAATAATGAAAGACGTGTGTGGACTGCCCGGGGAACAATGTTGAAAAATGAACCTCATTTGGTCACATTCTGTGAGAGTATCTTGGTCATCCGAGTGGATAGAGTGTTCGCCAATGGTCTGGGAGACCTGGGTTCAATCCCAGGTTGCGTCATACCAAAGACTTTAAAAATGGTACTTCGTACTTCCTGGCTTAACACTCAGCAATATAAGGTACGCATCAAAGGTTTAAGTAGAGCAATCCAGGGAAAGGAGTAGCACCCTCCCCAATACCTTGGTGCAGTAGCTATCAAAAAGGGAGCCTCCTGGTTACCCTCGACTACAGTCGTCAACTTGCTTACTTTTTTACTTTATCTTGATCAGTCTAGGAACTTTCCAGCAGACCTTTATAAGTAAAATTGGCGATCATAGTTGAGGGCAACCCGAAGGTTCCCTTTACAATAGCTACAACACTGAGGTGTAGGGGAGGGCACTATTCCTTTTCTTGGATTGCTCCACTTTGCCCTTGATACATACCTTATAATGCTGAGTGTTAAGCAAGGAGATATCAAGTACCATTTTTTTAGTCTTTGGTATGACTCGACCTGGGGTTGACCCCTGGTCTCCCGGCACATCCGTGAACACTCTAGTATCCCATAAAAAACTCAAAGTTGCTGGGTTTGATGAGAAAACGCCAACAAATGGAATAAATCAAAAATTACTATTTCAAAATGGCTCCCAGTAACAGATTTTTTTAATGATAGTCTAATATGGTTGGTAAATTATTTAAATTATTCCAATGAAGATTGACATACCAAATGGAATTTATTACTATATATACTTGCAATTTTCTGGGATCAAATTTTAGACAAATATTTGGGGTTGGTTGCACCATATACAAGATATAAACTTTGTGTGTGAAAATTGTTGACCAAGGCTAGGGCTAGACCAACCGGTAGGCCTATAATTTCCTGCTGCAAAAGTCAACAAATAGTACCAGATAGTATTCTAGTATAGTAGAAGTCATAGTTGAGGGTGAGCCAAAGGCTCCCTTTTCAATAGCTACTACACCAATGTGTAGGGGAGGGCACTACTTCTTTCCCTGGATTGCTCCACTTTACCCTTGATCCTTACCTTATAATGCTGAGTGTTAAGCAAAGCAGTATAAAGTACCATTTTTAAGTTTTTGGTATGACTTGACCTGGGATTGAACCCCAGTCTCCCGGACCACTGGCGAACACTCTACTCATTAATAAATAAGACATTCTTCAAAGGAAAAAAAAAACTCAGTGCCAATCATTTCTCCCATGATCAACAGGTGATTTCTTAAAAATCCATCATAATAGAAACCAAAACCAAAATATTTACTGTGATTGTTTCATCTTTTAAAAAAAAGCTCATCATCTGGTGTCCGGCAAAAGACTGATCTTTTGCTGTTTGACATAACATTTTTCAGTTCTTTGAATTTTCTTGTAAAATAGAGCAAAAAGCAGAATATTCGACAATTTATAGAAGAAATTGCAAACAAATGAAATGAGTAACAGAAATTGTTGCTTAAAGAACAATTTGTTCACTTCCTCTGAAGAAATGAAGGAAATGACACAGCAAAGTGTTCTCTATAGAAAATCTCACCAATTGGCAATTCTTTGGGAGAGGGAAAAAAGATCAGCATTAAAATGCAATAAAACAAACAAGAATCATTAACTGAAACTTGTAAAAATGCATCTTGTGCATTACAGCAAGAAATGATAGTTTTTTGTGTTACACAGTTTGTCTTAAATTTATGATCTCACACCATCTTATTTTTTTTTTCTGAACTCATAAAGGAAATGGAATTGGTGACCCAAGTTCAATTCCTGCACAAGGCTGTTTGCATTTCAATGGGCACAAATACCCCTGGGAAAGGCATGAATCCAACTGTCCTCTCCCTACCAATGAATAAATAGTAGGGTAAACTGTGTTCTTTAGCCTTGGTTAAGCAAACAGTCTAGAGAGAAAAATGAATTTAACCAGTTGTAATCTGCTTAAAAATTAACCTTCATCTCATCCTTCATGTTGTAGAATATCTAGGTAAATACAAACTTGTGATGTACCATTGTAATTTGTAAAAATAATGGCCTAATACAAATAAGTCATAATTAATTCAAAGTAACAACATATTTTTCAGTTCTAGATTAAAGCCACAAAATAACTTGCATCTCAAATGTGTTGCAACAAATTAACAGTCATCTGGCATCGTTATGGAGGTGCTCGTGGTGTAATGGTTATTGCCGCAGGATATGGACACGGCGACACGAGTTCAAATCCTGGACCTGACTGATTGCATTTCACATAGCACTAATACCCTTGGGAAAGGTATGAATCCAATTATTCTCCCTCCAGCTATGGGTAAATAGTAGGACAGACTAGTTTCTTCAGGCTTGGTGAGGCAACTAGTCTAGGAGAAGGAAAACTCCGAATTCAAACCTGTTAAACTCCGCTTAAAAATAGACCTTGTGTCATATCCTGCCTGAGCGGAGGGGTTAGGTAAATAGGATCTGGCATCGTTAGCCTTTGGAAAATTCCATTTCATCTGGTGTTGGCAGCCTTGGGCAAATTAACTCTCATCTTATGTTAGTAGTTTTGGGGAAATTCACTGTCAACTGGAGTTAGTAGACATTGCACATTCATCATCATCAGGCATGTTTAGCTTTGGGCAAATTCACTGTCATCTTGTGTCAGTAGCCTTCGGTAAATTCACTGTCAACTGGCATTGGTAGACTTTGGCACATTCATCATCATCTATTGTGTGTGTAGTTTTTAGCAATTTAATTGTCATCAAGTGTGTGTATATCCTTTGTGAAATTCACTTTCATCTGGTGTTTGTAACTTTTGGCAAATTCATTGTCAACTGGCATTGATAGCCATAGGAATATTCACTGTCATCTGGTGTTGGTAGCCTTTGGCATGCACTGGAAATCTTGGGCAAATTCACTGTCATCTTGCACAGGTAATCTAGGGCAAATTCACTGTCATCTTGCATTGGTAATCTAGGGCAAATTCACTGTCATCTTGTGCGGGTAATCTAGGGCCAATTCACTGTCATCTGGAGTGGGTAGTCATAGGCAAATTCACTATTGTCGGGTGTCGGTAGTCTTTGGAAAATGCATTGTCATCTGGAGGGGGCAACCATAGGAAAATTCACTATTGTCTGGTGTCGTTAGGCTCTGTGAAATTCACTGTCATCTGGTGTCAGTAGCATTTGGAAAATTCCCTTTCATCTGGCATGGGCAGCCTTTGGAAAATTCCCTTTCATCTAGCATGGGCAGCCTTTGAAAAATTCACCATCATTTTGCATGTGTAGCCATGGGAAATTCACTGTCATCTGGCATTGGTAGCCCTTAGAGAATTCCCTTTCATCTGGCATGAGTAACCTTTGGAAAATTCACCATCATCTGGCCTGGGCAGCTGTTGGCAAATTCATTGCTATCTTTGCTCGTTTTTTTAATTGTTCTTTTGTGTATCAGCTGTAAAATATCACGTAATGAAATGCAGCTTTTGTTCTTTCATGAAATCAAATTGCTGAAATTGAGTTTTATATTTCCTATTACACAATTTATTGTTCTTGCCAGACTAAATGAAAGCGGTTATTGTTTGATTTGCTTAAAATATGCCAGAAATAAAATTCTTTAAAAATGTTCAGTTAAGAAATAAGAAAAGAAAAACAATTATTTACATAAGTATTTCATATTTGTTGTTTATCATTTCTGCCTTCTTCTAATGAAAATCTTTTTTTGCATTTAGTGATTCTTTAGTGTTGATGACATATTTTAATGGCATATCAACCAGTATAGAGTTATTTTATGCCTAAAAATCAAGGAATCACCTTCATTTCATGTTTATTGATACATTTTTGTGCAATTATTGAAGAATTATTTTTTCACAGTCCTATTGAATATCATCATCATCATCATCATGTCGTGCAGCCAGCACGGATATCCCTGACCCTCTCTCTCCATGTCTCCCTATCATTCATTGCCTCTGGCAGGTCTTCAGGGTTACATCCCGTATCATCACATAGCTGCTGTATGTATGTTCGAGCTGGTCGTCCTGCTTTTGATTAGTCATATGCAGGGGTCCACAGGAGTACATCACTTACAAGCTCATTCTTACTTCTCCAGCAGTGTCCGGCGTGTCTGGTTCATCTAGCTTGGATAGTTTTCATAATAGGTGGTAGGTGACCATATAGTTGGTGCCTTGTTGGGTGTTGCTGCCAGGACTTGTTCAATATTGCTCTCAACATTCTTGTATAGTTGCCGTCTAGCTTCTTCTCCAGCCGTTTAGTCAGCGTCCAAGTAGCGCATCCATATAGCGGTATTGACACGACCACAGCCTGGAAGAAACTGCATTTCATTTTATCGCTCAGGTTTGATTTCCATATGATCGAAAGCCTATCGATAGCTGTCCATGCCTTCATTAGCCGTGTGTCGATGTCTTTTTCGGTTGATGAGATGCTGCTTCCTAGGTAGGTGAATTTGTCAACCAGTTTCAGAGAGGTTAACATCTATTTGATTCATAGATAGGACCCTAACACTGGGTAAGATTGAACCAGAGTAAATGAAGATAATGGCAATGAAGGGATACTTCACTATCCCCAGAGCTCCAGAATGCCTTAGCATCTGATGCAGTTTAGTGTTATACCCTCTGCAGGGGATATAATTAGTATTCTAAGCTTCGGTGAGAGGGCAACTAATTTTTAATGTTGTTCAGAACATCCTATATACATTTATTTACATTTATGTATAGGCGATATAACACAGAAATCCAACTTGCAGACTGCAACTAAGTTTCATATCTTTATAATCATCAGGCAATAATATGAAACTGGATTTAATGAAAAAAGCTCAAAAAACACCAGAAGAATTCTTTAAAATAGACTTTGAAAATTTTCGTTGTAATTGGTATAAAAAAATTCCTTAAAAACTAGAGTTAAATTTTAGGCTTTTTCACTCTAGTTATGTAGCTGTCATAACAAACATTGTAGAACTATTTTTTCATAGATTTTGGAATTTTATTTCATAGGTGAAAGATTCTTCAGAATAGAGTATTGTCTGATGATTGTGAAACATTAAACAATATGTGGTTTTGATTTCAGTTTTACACTGTCTCTATGTAGTAAAGTTGGTAACCATAATCAAGAGTGACCCGAAGGCTCCCTTTTCATTAGCTACTACACTAAGGTGTAAGGGAAGGCACTACTCCATGTCCTGTATTGTTCCACTTTACCCTTGATCAGTACATTATTATGCTGAGTGTTAAGCAAGGCAGCATCAAGTACCATTTTTTGAGTCTTTGGTATGACTCAACTTGGGATTGAACCCTAGTCTCCTGGACCATTGGCAAACACTTTACCCATTAGAGTAATGGGCTGGTTATATATATGCCTGATCAAATATCAAGCACTAAAGATATTACAAAGCTTTGAACACTGTAATTATACAAAGATCTCTCTCTCTTGATTGGTAGATAGATAGGTAGATAGATAGAGAGAGA
>OY757936.1:37606556-37936556 GCA_963585895.1 Sepioteuthis lessoniana | reverse complement strand
CCTCCCAGCTATGGGTTAAATAGTACCATTTCAGTTCTTTTACAAGGATAGGTTTGGCATTAAATAACCTGAGAAGGTTGATATGCCATTAGATATAGAAACTAAGAATGAATAAGTGACAAGAAATCTAACTATGAACAAAACATGAGAATAAATTTCCAAATGAAAATATGAATAACATCAAATTTTTAAATGGAACCAAGAAAATAATTGATATCATTGTATACTAATCTTTAGAAAGGCATGATGACATTCCTCCTTATCTCGTCATACTGCCAAACATTTAAATGAAGACATGTTTTTAGCTCAATATGAGTGGTAATTTTCCCATCAGAATTCAGTTATTTACAAGTATCCCCAAAGAGGCTCGAAGTTACCATTTAACTAAATCTCCTTAGGTATAGGATCTGACACATGGTCAAGCAAGGTGATACATAGATAAAGGCAAAAAAAGTGGGGAGGTGCTGCTGCAGAGTTGGAATCCCTAGAGCTACATTTTTTTAATAACATCTGGCCTAAAGACAAGAATTAAGGGAGATAACCAGGGAAGGGGAGCTGTCTAGGAAGTTTGAATTAATCTACACAAACAAATAGTAAGTCATCTAAATGATGCTGTTATCTCCCTTTATCAGGAGTTGTGTGCTCTTAATGAATAGATTGTTCTCTTGATAACACCACATATGGACCATTCAATTAATTTGATTAAATTGCTGACATTTTCTCATGACTTGCAGAGTGTTTTCATTTGAGACATACAAAGTATTTCAGAAAAATTGATAATACTTTGTAATCTAATAATTAAGCTGATTCTCAATCAAATGATCTCTTAACAGTATGTGTACAAACAACCCAAAATTCGGTGTTTACTTTTTAAATGACTTTTCTTTTCCAGCAAATGGCATTTCTATAACTGAAAAGGAAAACATAAAACATTGAATTTTCACTTGTTTCTACTCATGCTTTTAAAATTTGAGATCACTTGATTAAGAGCCGGTCACGTTATTAGATTATAAAATAATTGTGATACCATTTCTAAAAACAGTGAAGTTATACACAAAAATCTTAAGAAATTACAATAAGACCAAGCAGCATTGAATCAACCGAAAAGGACATTGACACAAGGTTAGCGAAAGCATGGACAACTATCAATAGGCTATCGCTTATATGGAAATCAGACCTAACCGATAAAATGAAATGCAGTTTCTTCCAGGCAGCGGTCACATCGATACTGCTATATGGCTGCACTACATGGACGCTAACAAAACGGCTGGAGAAGAAGCTAGACGGCAATTACACAAGAATGCTACGTGCAATCTTAAACAAGTCCTGGCGGCAACACCCCACAAGACACCAACTGCCCCCTCTCACGAAAACTATTCAAGTTAGACAAACCAGACATGCAGGACACTGCTGGAGAAGCAGGGACGAACTCGTAAGAGATGTACTCTTATGGACCCCCACACATGGCCATGCAAAAGCAGGATGACCAGCACGAACATACATTCAGCAGCTATGTGAGGATACAGGATGTTGTCCTGAAGACCTACCTAGGGCGATGAACGATAGGGAGGAGTGGTGAGAGAGGGTCAGGGATATCCGTGCTACCAGCGCGATATGATGATGATGATGATGATGACTTCTATAAAACCTGTCTTTACTTGATATATCTAACAAACTGATCCCTTTCCCAACCTGTTTCACTGGTTGTTTTTTTTATGATTCCCGACAAATAAACTCCTAACTTTAAAAAAATAACAAATAACCAACTAATTATCTAAAGTTTTTCATTAATTCCTAAGACTTCTCATTTGAATTTCTTTTCAGAATTATTTTCCTTAACTTGATTCGGCATTAAAGGACCGAGGAAGCTGATATGCCATAAAACAAAACAAATAAAGATGATGAGATTATATAAATTTTTCTGAAACACCTTGGACTTTCCAAGTTTTCAATCAAACTTGTAAAGTTTTCATTTTCTCTTTTGTTCCATGGGAAAATCCCTCTCTTATTTTTCCCCTTGTGATATTCTCTGTGGCCCCCGGATCTGCACATATTGATTGATTGATCAATCAATTGCAGATGGCCTGCTGCTTCACTTTTCCCTTCCTCAGACCTGACCAATCAACAGCTGCTGTCATTAACAGATACAATCGGCTGGAATCAAACCAAATCTCTTATTGGTCAAGCATTCTTAGATTAAAAGATTTTCTCTGCATAGGAACCCCCAGCCACTTAGAGATTTAGGCAGACCTTTATCTTGGCTTATTCAGAGGAAGCACTTTTGGCAGGCAAAGTGAAATTCATTCAATTTCTTTATTCTCTCTCTCTCTCTCTCTCTCTCTCTCTCTCATTTACTCTTTCATTCTTTTTCCCTCTTCCGCTTTCTTTTTCTGATCTTTCTTTTTTCTTCTTTCTCGTTTCCCTAATCTTTCATCATGTTATCACCTACTTTCTTTACATTTAGTGCATTTCTCATGGTAGAAAATTACTTCTATACTCCTGGAAAATTTCTGGCCCAATACAAAATAAAATACCTATCAATGGGAATGTTCAATATAATATTCTCAAATCAATAAGGAAACTTATCTTTCCCCACCTCACAGTTCCACTCAGTTCTAGTTTAAAAGCCAGAAATTACTTTCCTGGTTCTTTTCACTCTGGCCATTATTTAATAAACTCATATTAGATTCATATTTTTATTTCTTCTCCAAGAAACTGACCAACTATTGTGACATTAGATGAAATTAATGGACTGACATTTGCAATCATAAAACAATAACTCAAGAGCTTTATCTTTGAAAATGTCTGTGTATTGTCTTTATTTTCTAGACAGCAGCAACTACAAATGATAGAAATTAATATCAAAACCTTTCTAATTTGCAGTTCAAGCTATATATATATATATATATATTGTGTGTGTGTGTGTGTGTGTGTGTGTGTGTGTTTAAATTGATTTGTCTTTACCAGAACCAAGTGAAATTTTCAAAAAAGCCTGTCAGCTACAGACACAAGTAAATGTGCATTGCTAATTCAGTGGTGGGCTCAGCATAATGTCTATCATTTTAAGGGAAATGGAATCAGAGGCCAGAGTTCAAATCCTGGACAAAGTTGTTCATATTTCACTTCATGCCAATATCTCCATCCCCCAGCTATGGGTAAATAATCGGGCAGACTGGGTTCTTTAGCCTTGGTTAGGGAACCTGTCAAGAAGGAAAACTGAATACAAAACTATCTGTACTCCATCTATCAAACTGACCTTGTGTCATATCCTGCCATTGACTGAGGGGTTGGGTAAATACATACTTTAGTTCAGTAAAAAGCTATTTTTTCATAGAAGCTAAGATTATTGAATTTAGATCATTGTTTGACTTTGTGGTTTCTTACTCCATTGATTCTCCATAGAACACAATAATGTGACTTATAATTTGAAGCATGTACTAATGGACCTACTTTGGGATTCACCATTCCTTTACTGACCTGCTCTTTCTCTCTCTTTCTTCACAGCTCCATCTATCTCCTCCACTCCAACAGAGGATACCAAAACGTTTGAAGTTGGCAATCAATTTGTTATAGATTAGTATTATGAACTGACAAAAAGTTAGTTACCAGCTTGGTTACCATGGAAATATTACTGACGTACAGGACAATAGTTTAAATGCAACTCAAGATGTACACGATCATTTGGATAGTAAATCAGTTGTTAAAAACTATCACACTAATATATATATATATATATATATATATATATCATATTTACCAACCCCTCCGCCCAGGGAGGATATGACACAAGGTCAATTTTTAAGCGGAGTTTAACAGGTTTGAATTCAGAGTTTTCCTTCTCCTAGACTAGTTGCCTTACCAAGGCTGAAGAACCCAGTCTGCCCTACTATTTACCCATAGCTGGAGGGAGAATAATTGGATTAATACCTTTCCTAAGGGTATTAGTGCTATGTGAAATGCAATCAGTCTCATCCAGGATTTGAACTCGTGTTGCTGTGTCCATTCCCTACGACAATAACCATTACACCACGAGCACCTCCATATATATATATATAAATATATATATATATATATATATATATATATATATATATATATATATATATATATATATATATATATATATATATATATATATATATATATATATATATATATATATATATAAACATTATATAGAAGTGACCTCATACACATATTTATAACTACTGTACAGCCCTACATTAATATTATTAGTAAGTCACTCCTAAGTATAAATATATATATACCTCTTTAAATCTATATACATATGGATATAACTAATAGTTTTTTATATTTATAAAAAGTGCTCAATATCAATAATAGAGCATACATGACAGTCAGTAGCACCTACTGACTCTCAGTTTCTTGCCTATAATATCATCAGAACAATATAATGGCTAAGATCAGTACAGAAGGGAATACACACTGGGGGGAAATGAGAATAAAACTGCATTGATGAGAAACTAATTGTCACAAAGCACCATTAACTGTGTCTACACTATCCTAACATACATACATACCCACATTATGTATATATATATATATATATGGAAGAAAATAATATATGTGTGTGTGTGTGTGTATAATATATATATATATATATATATATATATATATATATATATATATATATATATAAGTAAAAGAAGTAGTTGGCGACTGTATTCAAGAGTTACCTGAAGGTTCCCTTTTCAATAGCTACTATACCAAGGTATAGGGGAGGGTTGTACTCCTTTCTCTGGATTGTTCCACTTTAAACATGATTCATACCTAATAATACTGGGTGTTAAGCAAAGTGACCTTAAGTACATTTTTTTGAGTCTTTGGTATGACTCGACCTGGGATTGAACCCTGTTCTCCCGGACCATTGGTGATATATATATATATATATATATATATATATATATATATATATATATATATATATATATATATATATCAACAATGGTCCGGGAGAACAGGGTTCAATCCCAGGTAAAGTAAAACAAAATCAGCTCATAATAGCAATATTTTTTATCAGAGAAATACACTTTAAAATGCTCTAACTTTGAGAATACAGAAATTTCAAATTAACTTTACCACTGAATAATAATTTTAATGAAGTCTACTGCATTTATGGAGAATTCATGTTTTGAATTCTTGATATAACGAAGATAACAATGAAATATTAATTAGAATTCTTCCTTCCTTCCTAAATAGACCAAATGTTTAAATAGGAATCCAATGAATTGTCTAGTATATATATATATATATATATATATATATATATATATATATATATATATATGTTTGTAAAGAATTTCTCTGTTTTTCCTCTATAGATGACCCAACTGTTTGAATAGGAATCCAATGAATTGTCTAGTATATATATATATATATATATATATATATATGTTTGTAAAGAATTTCTTTGTTTTTTCTCTATAGATGGCCAAATGTTTTAACAAAGAGCTACCAAATTAGGACCCAGAGGAAGGTTTTACTGAGAAAAAAAAAATTCTTAACAATAATCAACAGGAAACCATCTGACTACAAGACATAAAAAATAATTTGTTATTTAAATTTCCAAACACTTGAAAATTTCCAGAATAAAATAATTACATATTATTGATTAGGTAAGACTAATAATTTGAACAAAAAATAAGATTTCAATAGGTACATCTCTTATCTGTCACATAAATTGTTTAAAAATTTTAAATTTCAATGAAATTTTCCATAATATAATAACAGTTTCATAATAATGTTTCCCAAAATTTAAAAACTTATTTTTCCAGTAGTAGTATATACATATACATATACATGCATATATATATATATATATATATATATATATATATATATATATATATATATATATATATCTTTAGGAAAAAAAAACAAATACCGGTTAATTCATGAATAAACCGGTCTTTGTTTTTTTTTCTTAAAGAAATATTGCTCTGTAATAAATTACATTGAGCTCTCGACCAGGAAAATTTAAATGTTCAGCTCTTGAATGATTTTCTTGTCCTGAGGGAATTACTCCAAACTCTGTTTTAACCTGACCAAATATTACCTATATATATATATATATATATATATATATAGATAGATAGATATATATATATGTATCCAGTAGTAATATAGTTATAGAACTCCAGTAGTTTTATGTATAAAGATATAAGTAAAGTTGGTGACCATAATGAAGGGTGACCCAAGGGCTCCCGTTTCAATAGCTACAACACTCAGGTGTAGGGGAAGCCGCTACTCCTTTCCTTGGAGTGTTCCACTTTACCCTTGATCTCTATGTTATAATGCTGAGTGTTAAACAAGGTGGCATCAAGTATCATTTTTTGAGTGTTTGGTATGACTCAACCTGGAGTGAACCCTGTTTTCCTGTGGCATTTGTGAACACTTCTACCCACTAGAATAAATGGCTGGTCACATCATCATCAAGTTGTGCTGATGCCTCTGATTATCCGAACTCTCTCTCACTATCCATACCTATCATCTATCTCCTGGAAGTTCTAATTTTGCCTCAAATGGCAATGCTCCTATTCATTGAACATTTTGTATATATATATATATATATATATCCAGTTGTGATATATATATGTGTATATATATATGTTTATATATGGCTATATAAGGGTTATAATTCTGAGAGTTAAGCAAGGAGGCATTAAGTATCATTTTTTGAGTCTTTGGTATGACTTGAACTGGATTGAACCTGGTCTCCTGGAATTTTGGCAAACACTAACTATTGTGGCAATGGGATATATATATATATATATATATATATATATATATATATATATATATATATATATATATATATATATATATAAACCAAAGACAAGGTTCTTTTTAGCAGTTTTTATTGATTTTTTCTTGTCTTAAAAGATCTCTTCAGTTGGGTTTAATTTCATATCCAGATTGTCTGAAATTTTCTTTCCACATGCTTTCCACAACACTCTCATGGAGATTATTTGACAATAATGTGATAAAAATGTACATCAATCAAGACAAATTGCAAGGCCATCCCATTCAGAGTAACATTAAGAAAATACTTATCAATAACAAAAGACATGAAAAAATAAAGGCAATAAATAAAATAGAATTCTGCTCTGTAACCTGAGTACCGGGTGTATTTAATAGCTTTATTCTGCTGCTTAAGTTACACCAGTTTTATATTCACCATGCACACTTGATAATATAAGTTTTAAAACTCCCCACAGAAGCAAATACTATAGAAAAACAAAATATTCGATATCTCTTTACACTGTAGACAGAAAGTAGCTCAACTATTAATAAGAAAATATTCAATAGATTTTAAAGGAAAAAACCAACTATACGGCCACCTGCCTCCCATCACGAAAACTATCCCCGTTAGACGAACCAGACATGCAGGACACTGCTGGAGAAGCAAGGACGAGCTCATAAGTGATGTACTCCAATGGACCCCCGCATATGGCCAAGCAAAAGCAGGACGACCAGCTCGAACATACATACAGCAGCTATGTGAGGATATGGGATGTAGCCCTGAAGACCTGCTGGAGGCGATGAACGATAGGGAGAAGTGGCGAGAGAGGGTCAGGGATATCCGTGCTAGTGGCATGACATGATGATGATGATGATTATAGCTTTTAAAATTTACCTGTGATAGAAGAAAGTACTCAGGGAAAAAAATCTTAGATAATTTTTATATACAATTGAACCAAACTAGTAAAATCTCATAAGAGAAGAAAGAACTCAATAAAAAACTTTCACCAGATGCTGGGTGGAAAAACCTCACAGGTCAACAGTCAGGATCAAATAGTTCAGTAATGAAACTACAGCTACTTATCTTTAAGGAGAGTGTCTATTGAGGAGAAAATAACTTTGACTGTGGTTTTTAACAAACTATTCTCATGGGAACAATTGCTGTCAAGATTAACTCTATTCACAAACACACACGTTCTAGACATTAGAAACCATTTTCATATCATTCATTATTCTTGTAAAAGACTCTTGAGTTATAATAGATTTAATTTTTATACAAGCCAAAAGTATTTCTTTAAATCATCAATTTCTTTGTTTTTCTGATGACCAATTTTATGTTAGTTGTTGTTGGGTTGAATCCTCAAAAAGATCTTTTCACACTGGAATCCAATGGGAGAAGTACAATTGTTGTGTATTCATAAACACAGACAGACTAACACACTATGTCATTTATTTTGGTTGGGATATTAGAATGTTTTTTTTTTCAATAACAGCAACTTTTTCATTTGTAAATAATAAGAATTCTCCTGATAACACCTGGTATACATACTTAAATGTTAACAATCGGCTGCTGTTGTTACTACATAATACCTTAAATATTCCCTTAGCCAAATGTGGTACGCTTGTTGGCCGAGCGGTCTGAGACTTAGTCTAACGTAAAGTTGGATTGGTTTCGATCCGGGCTTTGAGCATCCTACAAGTCTAGCCACACTGAAGAGTTCTGATAGAACAAAACAGTCTGTCTGTGGATGACAATATATATATATATATATATATATATATATATATATATACAAACACATGTATATCAACAGACAAACACATAAATATCTATATACTATATAAAAACACACTCACACACACACACACACACACACACACACACACACACACACATATATATAAAAACACATACACCCATACACACACAAATATATAAACACACACACATATTTATTAACACACACATATATAAGAACTCACATACAAACACACACATATATAAACTCACACACACATATATATCAAATACTCACATTAAAAATACATAAATGAAAAAATATACATATATACCCAAAAATTATATATATAAATATATATATATATAAACACACACATATATAAAAATATAACCACACACATATTAACATACACACACAAATAAACACACATACCTATATAAACACACAAATATTCACATATACATAATCACACACATGAAAACTTCTATATATAAACATATACACAAATATAGATATATATTAACACACACATAAAAACTCACACATACACATATATGAACACATAAACAATCACACACACATATATGCATATAAATGCACATACACAAATGTATGTACACATAAATGCCTAAAAACACATATAAACATGCACATATATATATCACATGCATAAACAGGCATATACACTCAAATAAACAAGCACACACATAAAAACGCACACACATATAAAAATGCACTCACATATACACACACACACATAAACCCAAGCAAATACATATGTATAATGATGTATAAAATGATTTACATGTTTTTAAAAAAGCAATTTCTAAAGAACCCAACTGATAAAGTAAGTATATACTTATATATTCATTTGCACCTACAGTCTATGTTGTGCTTGTTATAAGAAAGTTCACCAAGCTCAGTTCTTCCATGCCCCTCTTTTACATCATCACCACACAGCACCAATCGATTGGCCATCCCTATACTACCCCCTTTGGAAATTTTCTTTTGCCATAATTACTTCATTATTTCATTGTCATTTTCACTGATTTAGAACCAAAAATGACAAATGTAATTACAGTTATTCCTTGCAGCAAAATCCCCTTGCAACAAAGCAGTGCATGTTGGGATGTGCGAATCAGATCACAATTTCCGCTTCCCAAATTAAACATGCCTCGGAAAATAGAACATTTTACAAGTCATTAACACATTAAGACAATTCCAACAATAATCACAAGAAGAAAACCTGACAGAATAAAAGTTTAATTCAAAAAATATAAATAAATCAATTATATATTTATGTAAGACACTTTCAAATGGTTTATAATTATTGGCATTTAAAGAAACCGAAACAATTTTGATGAAAAACACTTGAATAGGTAATAGTCCAGGTTAAAAGTGTTGTAAGGGTAACCCAAAACACAATCTTTTTTAGACTTTATTTTTCCAATGCAAGTATCATAGGGTGTTAAACAGACCAACCATTTTCAAAAACTTTCCTCATTCCTCAATGAATCCTGCATCAGAAAAATATGGTCTCACAAAGTTTGGTTTTAGGTTACCCTTACCAAGCTTAGGGCACCTCTGGTGGTGTAATGGTTAGCAAGTTAGACTAGTAAACCTACACGAGTGAGTTCGAGTCTCACAGGGTGCCCCATTCATTTGGCCTTGTGCTACAGCAAAGTAAAGAGCTTCGTAAATTACTACCCTTACCAAGCTTTTAACATGGACTATACATTTATGTAAAATATTTTCAAGTGTTTTATAATTATTGGTATTTGATGAAATCAAAACAGTTTTGATGAAAAACAGTTAAATGGATGACAGTGATATTTACCATTTTAGAATCAAGATCAGTTTGAAAACTGTTGTGTTCTGGTTAGTGAACACAAGTAGTAGTAATAATAAGACAAACCACGATATGTGAGGGAAATAGTTATATTTACAGGAAAGAGTATTTACAAGAGAGAGACTGTTAGTAATAAGAACATAGGATTAGTGATAAAGTAATGATATATTTCAACAATAGGAACGGCTCTTCTGGTCTGACTCATAGGCATATTCCCAGACTGGTCTCCACTACTGCCATATATGGCAGATGGAACAGCTCATTATGCTGAAAAGGTAGGTGATACCCTACAAAAACTTATTTTTGTCACCTGTGCAATAAGAAAGAAAAAATAATTTACTTTTCAGACAGAAAACAGCAAACCAAGAGTTTTCAGTGTTTTTTATGGCTGTCAACTTTGATTTCCATTTGTAGCAGAGTTAACCAAGTAATACTGAATTGAAAGAAAAGATAAGTGTTATGATGTATAGTAATCAAGGGTCCTTGCTAACATTTATCATATTCTCTTATATGGAGGATATGTACTCACATATGCTAGTAAGAAACACTCCCATTGGTCACATCACTACAATTAGAAATAAAAGGTTTTGACCAAATATTTCTTATATAGAAGGATTCTGTGGATACAGAAATACGAACATGATAAATACACAACAAAAACAAAGAGAATCTCTTTCTGCACAATTTCTTTCCCCCAGTTTTTGCAAATATATATAGAGACCTTTTTCACTAATCTTATTTACTAACCTCTCCGCTTGGGCAGGATATGACACAAGGTCAATTTTTAAGCGGAGTTTAACAGGTTTGAATTCAGAGTTTTCCTTCTCTTAGACTAGTTGCCTCACCAAGGCTGAAGAACCTAGTCTGTCCTACTATTTACCCATAGCTGGAGGGAGAATAATTGGATTCATACCTTTCCCAAGGGTATTAGTGCTATGTGAAATGCAATCAGTCTCATCCAGGATTTGAACTTGAGTCGCCGTGTCCATTTCCTACGACGATAACCATTACACCACGGGCACCTTTTTCACTAATTACTCATGGATATCCAGCATACAGCTGGCCATGTGAAAATGTGACTCTGATGTCATCTTATCCACCATTTATGAAATGTTAAAACTTTTGTACTTTATAAGCAAGTCTATCATACTCTGGTAAAAAAATGATATTTTCCCCTCTTATGACTTCTTGTGACCTTCACTGTCATCTTTGCACAAACTATATTAGAGCCTGAGGTGAAGCCAATATTCATAGCAAAAACAATATCCAGTTCCTAGGACTTTTCATTTTGGTCATGAACATCATACAAAAACTTACAAATAGTAATATAGACTGAAGCAAAAGTACATTTAGTCAATTTCTACTCAATACTTGGTGTAGATAATTTTCTAATGTCTCTTTTTTAAATGCTTTATTAAATCTCACTCAGCAAAATGACTCTTATTATTTTTCTCGTTGTCAGCTTTTTACATCACCTCTAACTGATAGTTTTTTCACTCGACTCAGAGAAAAAAAACAAGCCTTTCGCTAATTTTAACTGTGCCGTAGTCAGTATGGTCTCAATTCTTCCTCTGATCACCAGTTCCTCCAAGTCTTTTGGAACTGTTCCAAGTATGCCAGCAGTAACTGGTATCACTGTCACCTTCATGTTCAACAGCTTTTTCAGCTCTCGGGCAAGATTCAAATATATGTCAATCTTTTAGTTGTCTTTCATTTTCATTGTGGTTCACTGATATGGCAAAATCCATTTGATGACCGGTTCTTTTTTTTCTTGTTAATTATCACTATTATCACTATTATAACAATTATCACTATTATCACTATTACAACTATTATCACTATTATAACAATTATAACAATCATCACTATTATCACTATTATAACTATTATCTCTATTATAACAATTATCACTATTATAACTATTATCTCTATTATAACAATTATCACTATTATAACTATTATAACAATTATCACTATTATTACAATTATCACTATTATAACTATTATCACTATTATAGCAATTATCACTATTACCACTATTATAACAATTATCACTATTATAACAATCATCACTATTATCACTATTATAACTATTATCTCTATTATAACAATTATCACTATTATCACTATTATAACAATTATCACTATTATCACTATTATAACAATTATCACTATTATAACAATTATCACTATTATCACTATTATAACTATTATCACTATTATAGCAATTATCACTATTATCACTATTATAACAATTATCACTATTATCACTATTATAACAATTATCACTATTATCACAATTATCACTATTATCACTATTATAACAATTATCACTATTATAATTATTATCACTATTATAACTATTATCACTATTACAACAATTACCACAATTATAACAATTATTACTATTATCATTATTATCACTATTATTACCACAACTGCAGTTAACATAATGTGACCAATGTTATTGATTTGCTTTCTCAGGGGAAATTATTCTTTTGCTGGGATTTAAAAAGAAATGATGAACAATTAAAGAAAACAATAAATTGACACCATACAACACATTCTTCACACACAAGCACACACATTGACTTCATCCAAAATTTTCAAGGTTGTTTATACAAACTTTAAAAATTCATTGGAAATTATTCATCTTGAAATAATTTCAAAATTCACAGCTTTTTATTGTTTGCTTTGTTTGTTTCTATAACAAGCAATTATATATATATATAAAAAAAATGATTAAAAAAAAATGAAAAATTCCTTCCAAACACAAAAATGCAACAAATTTTATACCAGAGACAAATATTTTAGTAAAATAAAAATCATTTTATTATCAGAATATTGTTATATCAAACTATTTGAATTGCACAACAAATCAATGTTAAAACTGAAAAGGAGAGGATTTGTTGATGAATGACATATTTTTTAAATTATAAGTGCTTTTGTCTTTGTAAAAAAACCTCAAGTAGTAATGAGAGTGAAATTAGTAAAGTGTGGCACAAGACCAGCATTTGAGTTTCACCTGTAATGACTGAATTTATACTCAATAGGTTATAGTTGATTAAGTGATTTTAATGGCATGTCAACCTGTCTATGATTATTCTAAGCTTTAGAGATTAGGGAATCACATCCATATTTACATTTTTTTTGCACGTGGTTGTAATATAAGGCATTCCTATCTAATGCAAATAATCTGCACAGTTATATGCTTTCAAGTAACTAATTATCATAACCCTTGAATAGTTCTATTTGACTTGTAGATGAGACCCTAACATGTAGTAACACTCCAGCTCATGTGGACTTAGGAGTAAGGATATGCTATACTTTCCAAAACTGAAGCCTCTCTATCAAATGCAGTTTAGTGTCATAGCCAATACATTCTTTTTGGTGATGTGGGGGGGGGTCTTACCCCTCTGCAGGGGACACAGTCAGTGTATTCTAAGCCCCAACAACAGGGCATAATAAATTATGGATTTGGTTTATGTTGTAATGGAATAGCCTCCCCACTTCTCAGTCATATGGAGTGATTATATATATAGCGAGCATGGCATTATACCTGTCCTTGCTTCGGGGATTAGTAGCATGTCTCATTATTCTTTGTCTAATTGTATCTCTCTTGCAATAAAACTCTTTCTTTATTCTACAAACATGTTGACTGTTCCTTTCCACTCAAGTTCCACCTTGTCTGATTGTATTCCTTTTTAAGGACACAACACATACTTGGTTTCTCAAGTTTATTTAACTCTTCCAAAAAAAAAATCCTTCTTGTTTGGGCTGAGAACTTTTCATCACCTATTATGTGTGCATGCATATATATCTACATGAAGGTCAGTTGAAAAGTTCATAAACTGACCAAGATATTCACATGGAGTGAGACCAAATAAGGCTTATTTTTCAACATAGTCTCCACTGTGGTTCACACACTTCTTCCATCTCTATAATATAGTGCAATATAATATGGAGAGTGCTCAATATCTAGGATAGAGCTATTATAATAATAAACTTAACCTGAGTTAACTTAACTGCCTCATAATTGTTGTTTTACAAAAAACTCCATGAAACCCAGGGTCGCAGTCTATATTATATGAATTAAATATATATATCTAATATAAATTTATTTATATATATATATATATATATATATATATATATATATATATAGCAGAAGGGTTGAAATGTTCTTGGCCCAACAGAGAAAGAAATGACATACAGTCCCAAAATATTCATGCATATTCTACATATACATCTTATAGTTCAACATATTGTTGTAATGGAATATCCCACATCTTCTCTCAGTCATATGGAATGACTATATATATATATATATAGTGAGCATGGCATTATACCTGTCCTTTCTTCGGGGATTAGTAGCATGTCTCATTATTCTTTGTCTGTCTTATTGCATCTATCTTGCAATAAAACCCTTTCTTTTATCTATAAACGTATTGACTCTTTCTTTCTATTCAGTTACCACTTTGTCTGATTGTATCCCTTTTTTAAGGACACAACAGTTAAGGATCAAAAATTAAGAAGTTTAAAAACATTTTTTTAAAAAGTTGTTTAAAAGTTGCAAATTTGGTGCATCTTGAATAGGGCAACGAGTTAGTGACTTTAATTAGCCATTGTATAACGACTGACACTTGATTAAAAAAAAAAAAATCACACTGCTCTTCTAAAATATGTGCTAATGTTACATTTCCATTCTTCAACATTCACAATTAATGTACAAACACGCGATCGTCCAACAATTAAAAAAAAAAGAAATTACATTTTGGAAAAAAATCTTAGCAAAGCTTTTAAGTGATTTCTAATGCTAAAAATACAACATATACTAAGACATGGTATTACTGAGCATGGAATTGGTACTCATGTCACTGAAATTGGGATCCTAATAGTTTTCAGCTCCTCCTACTGTGAGGGATTAAACTCCGCCTCTTAAGAAAGGACAAAAATAAAACCAAAATAAAGATAACTCAAATATGTATTTAGACAACTTCTCCACTACGAGCCAGGTGTGACACAAGGTCAATTTCTAAGTGGAGTAAAGCTGGTCTGAATTCTGAGTTTTCCCTCTTGGTTGCTTTACTCCTATCTAAAACTAAAGAAAAACCAATTTTTTTTTAATCTGTTGAATTGTTTGAGTAGAGGAAGATCTTTTGATGTTCAATAACAAAATTAGACAAAAAAAAAAAACAATGTATATATATATTTTTTGACGGGACCCATTGCGTTCAGATGATTCAAATAATTTCTACCTCTAAAAATTAAACACATCTCAAGACAATGTCATAACTATTCATGAAGTGTCTTAAATATAATTTTTATCTCATATTCCAGTATATAGATGCGCATATTTTTGTGAATTCAGGAAATTTGAAGTTCATTTTGGAACATGCGCCTATATCACCATATTTACCAACCCCTCCGCTCAGGCAGGATATGACACAAGGTCAATTTTTAAGCCGAGTTTAATAGGTTTGAATTCAGAGTTTTCCTTCTCCTAGACTAGTTGCCTCACCAAGGCTGAAGAACCCAGTCTGTCCTACTATTTACTCATAGCTGGAGGGAGAATAATTGGATTCATACCTTTCCCAAGGGTATTAGTGCTATGTGAAATGCAATTAGCCAGGTCCAGGATTTGAACTCGTGGCGCCGTGTCCATTTCCTACATCGATAACCTTTACACCACGGGCGCATACATGCGCCTATATTACTATATTACAGAAACAGTTTTACATCTCAAAGCTAAACTAGCGAATGTTTATGTTCCTATTTCTTAATGCCGTAAAGCAAATTCGAGTTTACAGGAACCAGAAAAAAATCACAATCAATTTATGATGTTAGGATGAAGTTTTGTTGTAAAATATCTTCTTTATTTTAGTGTGTAGAAATTTTGGTAAGGAACTGGTGATCCTGTTTCACCGAACAGTAGCAGCCCCTTGGGGTCACGTGGCGTCCATTATAAAAAGGAGCTCCACTGGAGTTTCTCCCTCTTTTGGTTCCACTCCCACAACTGTTAGCAACAGGTCCTTTTCGTAGCAGCCCTTGACGGTAACGTATTTGGTACCTTCCACCACAGCCAGGACCCAAAAGCGACGAACGCACGTGCTGAGTTAAAAGGAACAGGACACACACAGTTAAGTTCCAGCAGGCATTTTATCTGCAAACTCACTTTACCAAACTCACTTTATCTTACACTTTTACCGTATAACTTTATCTGATAACAACCTTACAACTAAACCTTACGAACCTTACAAAACCCTATCACCTATCGAATACCTTGAACTCTTTTTGTGAACTCTTCCAATTCGTTGTTTATTCCATTTGGTGTAAAACCCTGTTTATGGTTGTTGTTGTTGTTGTATATAAATTTTGTTGCACGTATAAGTCGTTCGTCCCTTTCTTCAAAAGCTGTCAACCCAAATCTCTACTGCTGCTGAATTACGGTTTATTCTTTTACAAAACGTAGGAATAAACCGGGCTTTTCGGGGCTTTATAAAAAAACCCACAAGTGAGACATTAGGGATTAGTGGGGGTTAGAAAATAGATAAATAAATAAATAAATAAAATTTCTAAAAATGTAGCAGTTCCCATAAGTCTCTGACAGGAAGCAAAACCTGCGCATTCCTGAAAGAGAAATTCGACTACTTTATCCGTACCACTGATATTGGACGGACTTCTTCCTCTAAGCTACAGGAAGGTAGCGCATGTGTTCGTCAAGTCTCGAACTAGGCAAAAGGTTTCGTCTCCTGTTATCAGCGGCTTCATTGAAAGCATCTACTGGACATAACAACCGATTTTAACCTCATCACTCACCGAAAATTTAACTGGTTTCAGGAAAAATTTTTCGCCAGTTGTTGTTAAACCCTAAAAATAAAGTTGGAATTTAAGAGGTGTCTTCGTCTCTTTCCTTCCTTAAATTCTTTTACAGCCTTCCTCTAACAAACACAAGTTAATCGAGTAAGAAGAAGGAAAAAAAAAAAAAGGAGTCAGACACTTAAACCCAAAATTAACAACCGACAACCAACAACGACGACAACTTACGAAAGAAAACAATAACCAACAATCTTACGAGAAATGGGCTCAATTCAATAAATATGCTAGGTTTTAGGTGTGAAATTGCAACGACCAACACACGAAAAGTTAACAAAATTATCCGAATGCTTGTCTCTATATAAAGTATAATTCTACCTAAATTACGTAGAAGACTTTATCTCTGCCTAGCCCCAAAAATCTAGCAGTAACTATCAGGCTTGGTTAGTGGGTAGAGAAATATATAAAAAATACAGAAGACAAAAAATGGGAATGGGAACACTAACTTCTGCTACCAGAAAGAGGAGTGCGTCTACATTTCTTAAAAACAAAAACAATCAGTTCCAACTAAGAAATTTATTTCGAGAGAAATAAACTTTACAAAATCCGGCTATGCATATTTTTCCCTATGCTTGTCGAAAACATTGAATTTAAGGTAATAAAAATAACAAACATTCAAGTAACGACTATATCATAACAAAAAAAAAGGGTATAAGAATATAACGACTGATTTGCTTGAAGCAATGCCGTCAACCACCTGCTGTCAGTTTAACTTTTGTTAATGATAAAATACCTTTCTTTGGTATTTTATGTCAAAGTTCCTTTTGAAGCCTGTTTTAAGGGTTCATTCTTTTTCTCGGCGTCTCCTTTTCGTGTAGAATCAATCTAGACAACTATGTTCTTCTATCTTCCTGTATAGACTTGTTGAAAACGAAGTTTACTATTTCTTTAAGTGAATTCCGAATAGACCACTGCTTCCTCCTCCTAGAGATGAATATTTTTCTGTTTCAACTCGAATTTTCTTCTGTTGAGTCTACTGAGGCATATACCGAATCTACCGACAGAGACAATGCTTCTTTTGTCGGCAAAAGAGTCCAATAATTCCGCCCCCAGACCTTAGACTCAACTTTCTTTTGAAGGGAACAGCATAAGTAAAGTAAAGTTAGCAAACGTAGTCGAGGACGACCAGAAGGCTCCTTTGTCAATAGCTACTACACTGAAGTGAAGGGGAGGGCGCTACTCTTTTCCCTAGATTGCTCAACTTTACCCTTAATACGTACCTTATATTGCTGAGTGTTAAGCAAGGAGGTGTAAAGTACCATTTTTAAAGTCTTTGGTATGACGTAACCTGGAATTGAACCCAGGTCTCCCGGACCATTGGTGAAGCATACCAAAACATAATTAACCTGTAGTAGGCTTATTGTTTCCACAAGTAACAATAAAAATCCTGTAAGGAAAAGAGGCGACTAATAGGCCTATTTGCACAAGCCATTTTGCTTAAGAAAAAACTGCTTGAAGACGAAGGCGAATAAACAAGAGATCACAAAGCAAAAAGAGAGCCAGGCAGAGCCTTCAGCTCAAGTCTGACAACAACCAAAAGAGAGAGAGAGAGAGAGAGAGAGAGAGAATCCCTACAGGTCTCACTTAAATAACAAGAAGAACAGGAAAAACGGCATAACATCAAAACAGCCAATCATATTCGAGCAGACATTAACTGCCGAATTTACAAATTCCAATAATCTTCCTTGTTACCTATAGATTTATCAAGTTAACCTTTTGGTTCAAGATACTTTTTTTTTACCTGAAATCGAATGTACATCCTTTCTCAATAATTTAAAAAAGCTGAAAAAAACAACAAAAAAAACAAAAACAAAAACAAAAAACAAAGAAAACTTATTGAAATGCAATAATTAAAACCTTACTTAAAAAAATGTATCTTTGATGTTTGTATAAGTGGATTTAATACGAATTAAGATTTTGTTTTCAGCTTTTAAATACCAAAAACAACAACAAAAAACAACAAAACAAACAAACAAAAAAAAACAAAAAAAAAAAAACAACAAAAAACAAAAACAGAACCCATATATTTTTGACTGAAATTCATAAATTTAATTCTAGCCTTTTCATTTTCCAAGATATGAAGTAGATTCTGTGCATGAAAAATTGGGACCATGTCCAGAAGTTCAAGTGTACAAAATTAGAATTATTTTGCTTTATTTTTGTAGAAGTAATAAAAAAGTTTATGAGTTCTATTTTTTTTGGGTCACCCTGTATTATTCATGAAGGTGTACTGGGTTTAGTTGTTGGTAGCGAGAGGGAAGTGTTGTTTCCTGTTCAGCGAGGAAGATGGTGTAACATATGTGTGTGTTTACGTTGTAGTGTTTCCTCGCTTAGTGTTGTTAGTCCCCTCGCTAAGTTTGTGAGAAATAAAAGGAGGATGAAGAAGTAGTAAGATGGCGAGAGTCGAAATGGGTTTTTGTGAATAGGTTTTTATTTGCAGCATGGAATATTTGAGTTTGCTTTTGGTACTGCAAGACTCGTGAAAGGTGAGTATGGAGACGAAATTGAGTTATGAGAAGTTGAGATGGTTGAGATGGCAGCGTGTGTCGTCGGACGTGTGAGGGATTGTGTTCGTTGGATTTTGACGAAAGACATGTTGCAGTTGTAGGAATTGAACTTTGGATGTCACCGTGAGTTTCGTGTCTTGTATTTGGGGAGAGTATGTGCTTTCTCCATTAAAGTGGCCCAGAGGTAAAATGGGAGCTAGGTGTCGAGAGCGGGGTTACGCATCAGATCGACATAGCCAATTTTGGGGTGACATAAAGTTGTGCCTATACGAGGCATGTTGAATGCATCGAATTTATATTCAACTGGGATTCCTTGTAAGGAATCCATAAATTAGATGGGTTCCCTCGTGTATCCATGTTGCTGCTGCTGCTATTCTAGAGCCACAGTGAGACGTCTTCACTGGGCGGCATTGTACAGCTAAAAAGCATCGCTACTGAAGAACGGCCAGTTTGACGTCTGCACTGGACGGCGTTCTCCAGCCAAAGAAAGTGGGTTTGGCAGCTTAAGCAATTGAAACTACATTAAAAAGTCACAGCACTTGTCCCGCCTTAAACTCTCTCTCTCTCTCTCTCTCTCTCTCTCTCTCTCTCCCTCTACATACACACGCTCACACGTATAGAAATATATATATATATATTGTCATAGCTTAAAGCAACTCCTTATATCTTTATTTAAAGTTTGTTTTTTTAACTGGAAGTCTTGAAAAACTCTTTACTGTTGAATATGTATCTGAGTATAAATAAGCAGCCAAAAATCAAAATTGTCATGGTTGTTTTGAAAAGTATTCAGTAGGTCCAGTCGTTCTACACTGTTCCAGTTGCTCCTGTCTCCTCCCCACTGCTTCTACTTCCACCCCACTGCTCCTGCTTACTTCTAGCAGCTCCAACCTGCCCACTATTACTACTGTCGTTTTCAGGGTACCTTTTACCACAACTATAATTGTCCTTTTCAAGAAAAGTCAACAACCACCCGGGGCCGACAACAATTTAGTGTTTCGGGGAATGGTTAATTTCTCACTATAAATTATTTTGCAACACTAATGAATAACGAAACTTCTTTTAAACAACACAACAAAGAAAGGTTTATTATCGTAGCAGGCATAAAGGAGTGAGAGCGAGAAAGTGTCCCTTTTGGCGTCGCTGGTCAGTATGTTGGTCCTTGGTTTGTAGGAAGCGTGTGCGAAGCTAGCAGCAGCGTGTTCTTCAGCGATGGGGTGTCAAGTGGAATCAGTAGCAGTGATGTGAGAGAGGTTTGTTTGTGCTACCGGCTCATGGCCCGCTAACCGTCGACACTCCAAAAAAGGGACTAGAAAAAAGTGTTCTAGAGAGGAAGAAGGAATTAATACGCTCTGCCAGTTGATTGGTCAGTGAGTGACCGAATCTCTTGGGGGGGGGACATTAATTCGCAAAAGGAAATAGATTTGTGGCTGCTACAACAACGATGATCGACGAGCAGCTCTCCAGCCCTGGCCAACTTTATAAGTTTTCTCAATCAAATCCTGGGTTAACAGTCGATCCACCGCCAGGACGTCGACGAGCTTCTCCAGCAACCCGTCATGTCTAACCCTCAAACTGTCTGTAGACGACTTGGCTACATAGCTGCACCAACAACCTTTTCAAGTAATATACAGACTCACTGTCATCAAGCACTATAAGACAGTGATGTCTACGCTTTCGACATAAACAGGAATTCTCTTCAAATACTTTTCTTGTTATTTTTTTGCCAAATAAAAATTGGCACTTTCTGGATAACCACTTCAGCTTTGTTTTCCTTGCCTTAGCTGTTTTCATTTATTTCAAAATATATATAAAAGTAAGTAAAATTGGCGACCGTAGTCGAGGGCGACCCGAAGGCTCCCTTTTCAATAGCTACTACACCGAAGTGTAGGGGAGGGCGCTACTCCTTTCCCTGGATTGCTCCACTTTACCCTTGATACGTACCTTAAATTGCTGAGTATTATGCAAGGCAGCATCAAGAACCATTTTTAAAGTCTTTGGTATGACTCGACGTGGTATTGAATCTCGGTCTCCCGGGCTATTGGCAAACACTCAACCCACAAGGACAATGGGCTGGTGTTAAGTAAAGTTGGTGACCGTAGTCGAGGGCAACTCTAAGGCTTCCTTTCCAATAGTTACTATACCGAGGTGTAGGGGAGGTCGCAACTCCTTTCCCTGGATTGCTCCACTTTACTCTTGATACGTACCTTATAAGGCTGAGTATTAAGCAAAGAGGTATCAAGTACCATTTTTAAGTCTCTCTCTCTCTATTGTAAATGAGGGAGCTATCCCCCTTGTTTGGTACGGGCATCTTAGAGTTGGGTACACATTACCATTGTACACCGACCAGCCATACGCGTGACACCGTTAGAAGGGTTCGCCCTTTTTATTACCATTTCTCCGAGCAGAACACACGTGTTGCCTGACAGAGCTGCGATTTTAGACTTTGCGAAGGGGGCATTCTTTGAGGCGAACAGAGTTTCATTGTCAAAGAAGGGTCAAAGAAGGGTTTAAAGAAGGAACGAAGACCTATTGCGAATTGACAACTTCTATACCAGTTGAGCCTTTTACCTCATTTTTTGCCTCATGGTGCTACCGTTACACTCTCTATATATACATACATAAGAAAAGAAATTGCTCGCGGCATCATTGCTACCCTCTTTTATATTTCTAGTATAAATTAAACCTTTTAACAACATGGACGTTCTTTCTGTTCTCTAAAAAATGTCTCGGCTGGTTTAATGGTTAGCAAGCTTGAAGTAAATTGTCCCTTGTGATTTTGAGTCTCATTAAGTACTCCATACATTCGCCCTTATACCACAACTAAGTAAAGCTTTGTAAAAATAAATAATAAAGCGTCTCATCGTACGGACTAATTTACGGACTGTATGAAAGTGTTCATGATGTTAACAAAGAGATTTCTGTTCAATCAAAAATGACTGACTTTTTTTAAGAAAAAGTAATTTTTGATTGAATTATTTGTTAAAACTGATTGTCTGTGTTTTTTATGTCTATAACTGTTAAATAAACTAGTGTTCTGTACATAAAAAGCGTTATATGAAGTGTTCCCATACTTACCTAAACAAAATAGACCAAACCCGGATATAAGAGACTCCGGTCCCGACAACTCTCTTATATCCCGGTTACACTGTTGTTAGCAAGCGAGACTCGCATATCTATTGCTACTGATTAGGGAATTCGATTCACGTTAGATACTCTCTACTGGTCGCCTTGTGCCAAATCTAAGCAATAGATTTTTATGGCAATCTCGTAGTGTAATGTTTTGCCAAAAAAAGATTATCTGGCCATTGTTTGTGAGTTTGTTCTTCACTGAGTGCTCCATTTTATGGCCTTGTGCCACAACCAAGTAAACTTTAGTAAATAATCTTAAAAATTCTAAGAAATTGATTTAGGAGCTCAACCCCGTTTTAAATCGCTGTTTTATTCAGTCACTGAAGCAGCGACAAAGAATTCTTGATCGTGGAAAAAATTTCTGCTTCTTAGATCAATTTTACAACAATGATATTCCTACCCCAGAGATGATCTCAATAACAAAAGTTAATAAATCTAATTAGATTGCTACTTTAATTATGCTTGTTCCGAAGAAGAGGTGACGCTATAAAAAAAAGCAACTGAAGACGCAAATAATAGGAGCAGCTAGCAAAAGAAAAAGAAGAAAAAAAAAAGGAATAATCGAGAAATTGCTAGGAACTATATTACTGAGTAGGGAATAGTTTTTTTCAACCGGTTGAAAATTGGCAGAAGACGCAAGGTATTTTTTGTTAAGGTTGAAATTCTGTATGGAACCTCACCGTCAGATGATGGCAATTTTGTTTAGCTGGCTAATACAACGAATCCTGTAAAAAAAAGTCCCTTCCTCACAAATTGAATCTTAAACCAAAAATGTTTACTTGATAAATCCATTACGTCTCAATCGAATTTAAAAGATATTTATCTGCAAAAATCTAACTCTCACCGGCCACCATAAATTGGGATTTTTTCCTGACCCAAATTGTTACTTTTTCTGTGATTTTTTCCTGTGGCTTTATAACCAGTAACAATTACAAAATCTGTGTTCCAACTTCAATCCTCACTGGACCTCTTCCCAAGTGTGACCTTATACCAGACTACACTTACTCCTGAGTTCGAATCTCACTGGGTGCTCCATATATTTAGCATTGTGCCACAACTAAGTAAAACTGTAAATAACTAAGAATTACAAAATGTGGTCTGAAGCCTGAAAATTGGGTTGGGAGAAGATGGTTTTCACTATCCAATCTTTGGTTTGGTTTCTTTGTTTAATGGCATATCAATCTTTGTAGGTTATTTAATGCCAAATCAATTCTTCTAGAGGAACAGTAGTGGTGCTATTTAACCCACAGCTGGGAGGATAAAGGGTTTCATACCTTTCTCAAGGGTATGTGCCCAAATATCCAATCTTTAACTAATTCTGTTTACTGAGCCAAACAAACTTTTATTATTCCTTTCACCATAACATCATGTGGATTCCAAAAAATCTTTTACCAAAATACGCCAGTTACTTTATGAGATTCTAAACTAATCCCACAAGCTCTCATGAGGCCTCTGACACAGTCTGTATATTTTTACAGCAGCAACTGGGGCCAAAAATCAAAGACACGAGTCTCGTACTGATGAAGTTGTATATCTTTATTTGCGCACGTGTTCAACGTAAAAAGCATACGTTCTCCTACTATACACACTTTAACGTATAGACATTCTCCAACATACAATCTCCAACGTAAAAACTCTTTTTTCCTTGCTAGTGATCCACAAAGGAAAACGTCAGTCTCGCGTGCCGGTCAATTTGAAAAAGACCGAATTCGCGCCAGCCGGTGTTCAGTTTCTCCCGCACCTTCCACCCAGAAGCAACCGGTGCGGGAGGCAAAGTTCAATCTAAAGTACTATACCGGTTGAAACACAAAGTATTACATTAACAGCATATACTACAGCGTGTAGATATTTATTAAGCTTAGCTTTGTTTGATAAAAAAAGGTTTTCATTAAAGAGGCCCTAGTATGTACTAAGTATTGTAAGATATTAACCATTAAAGTAGCTCTCTGGGTTTGTACAGTGTTCCTATCGTATAGCGATAATTGAATAGTTGGCAAAATAGCCTTGCAGATTAATGTTAGTGTTCTTACTAGTACCTAACTGTCATGGCCCTATGCCAGACTTGTTTGTGCTGAGTAAAGATCTCGATTAGTGGTACATTCATTTGATAAAAAAAAATCATCTTACTATGATTCACTAAATTTATAAAAAAATAAACACTTTGTATTTTTCAATAAAAAAAAATCACTAACTTAAAATCCTCCCCAGAAAATAGATTTTCATTTTCTGATAATTTATTCATAAAATATTTTTGAATATCCAGTGTGTAAGACTCTGTATTTCTATTTTGAATCAATTATTTTTCTGAGACAAAATCTTTTTCTTCTTTGGTCTTTATGTTTCCTAAACTATTTGGGGGAAACAACCTTGAACTGTTGCTCCAAGACTCACTTCAAAGGAGAATCTCTTTCAGTTGGCACAAACAGGATATTTTCTCTTCATACTTGACAAAATCTGCAGAAAAGCTTGAAAATAACTTGTTTGGTTATCTCCCCCTGTTGCCTATTAAGTTCACTCTGCCAAAAAAAAAAAAAGAAAAAAAGAAAAAAAAGAAAATTGAATAACTGAAATAAAAAAATAAATAAAAATGATTTCTAAAATATTTACTTTTTCAAGTGGGTGCAATAAATTGGAGAAGGAAAAGAAAAATTATGGATGATACACAAGAAATAAAATTTCGATTAATTTTAAAGCCGAGAGCCGTTCCCATCATTTTGCAATGAATGAGTCCATTTACGCTTTTAAATGCATCAAATGTCTGCCAGTATTTTAAAAAAATGTTACAAAAAAAGAAAAAAAAAAGACAATTGACAAAACTAAAACATTATTTGATGCTTATATACAAATATTGATAGCCTGAATCCAATTGACATTGAAAGAAACATTCCACATAACCTGAAGGATCTTCTGACGGTTTATTAGTTTTGCTTCTTATTTCCATCACCCTCCCCATCTACCCCCAAACATTATTGAGTGCCCACCTTGGAGACAAATCAACGAATAGAATAGGATGGGGGTTGATAGAGTGCTGGATAACCATTGCTATGGGCATTTTTGAAAATTATTATAAATCATAAAAATAATTATTTAAAAAAAAGTACCAACCTCAATCGCAAAGAATTCCACATGGAACTAAAATGAGTTTTTAATCTCTTCAGTCTGTAAATTCTTGATAGATTAACAGAAAATGATTTTTATGTTTGTCTTGTATCTAATGATTGCTTATTTATTTATTTTAAAAAAATATCTGCAAAGCAATTATCTTCCTTAAAATGTGATAGTATATCAATTATAATATTAGACATACTGCATAGGAGTTTATCGTTCAATTCTTTAGTAGTTTCATAGATTGGATAGACAATTGGTTTCATTTGTATGTTTAATGTAAGGTCAACCATCATGGGTTATTTAATACCAAGGCCATCCTTGTAAAAGGACAGAAGTAGTGCTCTTTAGCCCATAGTTGGGTAGGGTGGATAACAGAGTTCATAGAGGAATAATCAAAAGTAAATGATTAAAGACTTGGCCAAGAGGGCCAAAAATGTAGTTTTCCTTTATACTCACTGTATTAGATACCCACCCCCCACATTCCAAGTCTAATACTTACTGTTAGAGGTGCTCTAAGCGTAATGGTTATTGCTGAAGGAAATGGACTCAGTGACCTAAGTTTAAATCCTGGATGAGGCTGTTTGCATTTCACTTCACCTTAGGAAAGGCATGAATCCATTTATTCTCGGAGGAAGTCCCCATGGCTTGATGGCTAAATTTCTGGACTGTGGCCTTAAAGTTAGCAAGTTCAAACTCCAGTTGTGCCATTACATTCCCTTTTAGACTAATTCCCTTGAGAAAGGTATGAATCCCCTAAAGCCCCCCCCCCAGCTATGGGTTAAATTGTATCACTGCTGTTCTTCTACAAGGATGGCTTTGGCACTAAATAACCCACAAAGGTTTATATGCCATTAAACAAAGAAACCGAACCAAACCATCTATTCTTCCTCCAACTCGGGATAAATAGTTGGAAATACCGAGTTCTTTATCCCTGATCAGGCAACCAAACTTGGAGAAAAAAAACTGAATTCAAATCAGCTTTACTCTTTTTGAGAAATTAATCTTGTGTCACATCCTACCTGTGACATTGTTGGTTTGGTAAATCCATAACTTCTACCCCAAATATTTTTGACAAACCACCCCATTATCCAGAGAAATGATGCTATTATACACACTAGTAAGAATAAGTCTTCTTGGTGATTGAAAATTTAGCCAAGTAGGCAATAGTAGAGATATTTTTTGACAAACCATCCCACTGTCAAGGAAAATGATGCTATTATCATATTTACCAACCCCTCTGCTCGGGCAGGATACGACAAAAGGTCAATTTTTAAGCGGAGTTTAACAGGTTTGAATTCAGAGTTTTCCTTCTCCTAGACTAGTTGCCTCATCAAGGTTGAAGAACCCAGTCTGTCCTACTATTTACCCATAGCTGGAGGGAGAATAATTGGATTCATACCTTTTCCAAGGGTATTAGTGCTATGTGAAATGCAATCAGTCTCGTTCAGGTTTTGAACTCGTATCACCATGTCCATTTCCTATGACGATAACCATTACACTATGGGCACCTCCCAATGATGCTATTATACACACTAATAGGCAATAGCTTTCTTGGTGATTGAAAATTTAGCCAGTTTGGAATGATATTACAGTACTGTTAATTATCATTTTTATATGCATCAAAAATGCACAACTGGTGTTGCAGAAACACAAGTAAAGTCATCGATGTCTGTTATTTTTTCATCATGATGACAAGCATAATTTTACCATTTATTAGGTGTATGCAGAATTATCCAACAGGAAATATTCATATAAAGTACACTGCATCCTGTTGGCTGAGCTTAGAATATGCTTACTGTATCCTTTACAGATAGGTAAGAACCCAATAAAAACTGTTGCCCTTGGTAAGACACTAAACTGCATCTAATGGCGAGGGTCCAGTTCTGGAGATTTTAGGAAGGTGAAGTACCCCTAAATGGCCATTACTATCAGGTTTATTCCTACTGTGCTGGTGGGGTGGCATCCTTGCAGATGGGTATAACTTCCCACAATACGTGTCCAGTGCACGACACTAAACTGCATCTGATGGTGAAGCTCCAGTTCTGGAGATTTTAGGAAGGGGAAGTACCCTTAATGGCCATTAATATCAGGTCTATTCCTATTGTGTTGGCGTGATAGAATTCTTGCAGATGGGTGCAACTCCTCACAATTCATAAGTGCACAGTTTCACTGTCAAAAACAGTTTTATTTCAATCAATTCAGTTTAATCAACAAAGTTAAATACTTCCAAGTGTTGCCATGTATCACTAACAATTCAATTAAACATCAGTCATTTATTTACACTCAGATAAATGTCAAAATAGATCGATTTCAAACAATTCAGTTTAGCATGAGTATGCAGTTTAAATGCCAAAACAGTTCTATTTTGGGGAGGGGTGTCCTTGTGGTATAATGGTTAAAGCGCTGGACTGAGGAATCATGTAGTAAGAGAGTTCAAATTCCAGTCATGATATTAAGTTCACTTTCAGACAAAATACTCTTGGGAAAGGTATGAACCCCTTTATCTTCCTTGCTATGGGTTAAATAGAACCACTACTGTTATTCAAGAAAGATGGCTTTGGCAATAAATAACTTATGAAGGTTGATATGCCATTAAACAAAGAAACCAAATCAAACCAAACCAAACCAGTTCTCTCACAAACCATTCAGTTTAGTATAAACACAGTTTCATTTTATTTGACCCACCTGTCAGGTACTGCCATTCTGGGCCACTGTGAGCGATAGCAGTAAAGGAGTACTCAGCATTCCCCAAAGCTCCTGCATTACAGGAGCCTCATCATCAGATTGTTTTGTGTCTTATCCAGGACACTCATTGGGGAAGTCTTACCCCTTTACAGAGATGCAATCTGTGTATTCTACAGACCCAGGTAACTGGGTCAGCATGATATGAAGGCTTGGACTTTTATAATTGATATATAAGATCAATCCTTGGTTTTTAGGATGATTTTTAAAGGTTTATATTCTGTCTCAGTTATTTCCTAAGTCTCATAAAATATATGTTAGCTTTGTTTATGGTAACAAGCCTGAAGTATGGAGCACCTGATAAGCACTAAAGGGATTCTTTTTGTAGAAACTTTTTGCATTCAATTAGTCGGTGGGCAAAAAAAAAACATTTTTAAGAAACAACACCACAAAAAATGTAAATACAAAAGAACAATGCATCTTTAAACCCTAAGCATAAAATAATCCAAGATGGGTTGATATACCATTAAAATTAATCTTGCAGAATTTTAATCTGCACTAAAAATGAATTTTCAGCATAAAAAATTGCAATGTTAATTGTTTATTCCAATGGCTATTTGAACCTTTTCTTTAAAGTTCATTCTCTCTTTTATTTATTTTTTTTCAGTATCGTACATATTATTGATTTTGCCATTTGATACTCCCCACCAAATGTTTGAGGGGGGATCCCTAACAATTAAAAGATAGTCAACAGGAAGCCATATAGCTGCAAGGAAAACTATTTGTACAAAGTTTAATTTTCACAATTCAAAATTTAGAATGATTCAAATTTATACAAATGTTAATAGATAACTATATGTAGTTTAATCAAGATAGACAAGCTGAACATTATTAGTGAGTTTAATTCAAACTGGGTGCCTTATACTTCTTTTCAATTGTATGTATGTTATAAGCATTGGTTCCATGTTCCAAGCAAAGTAACCCTGTAGAATCTAAAGAATCCTAAATCTTCCAAGCTTCTTGAAGTTGTTGGTGTTGTCACTCACAGACAAGAGTGAAAGACAAGCAAAGAGGTAAGAGTCTAGATATAGAAACAGCTGTAATCATTGCATTAAAAAGCAACAACTTATAAAGATTTCTGATTTACATGATGCTCAACTATGGTTGTGTGAGATTGGTAATGTAACCAGACTCCTATTGCTTTTGCCTTTAAAAAAAAATCATCTCTCACTTTCTTTGCTGTTGTGTGTGTGTCTAGAGAGAATACAAAGCAATGTTCCTTATTTTGCCTGCAGAATGTTTTATGGTGATCAATCTATTATTATTCTATTCTACCTAATCTTGAATTGCACTGTAAGCAGGGCTTAGAAAAAGTCGATTGCAACCCCTAGAAGGCCATTTCCAGGGTATGGCACAAAACTGCATTTGTTGATTGGTCTCCAGCTTTCGGAAAATGTAGTATCACTCTTTTGTTGCTGTTATTTTTAAGTCCGCTTTTGTATTGTTGAGGTGAATGATCCTATTTACCAACCCCTCCACTCGGGCAGGATATGACACAAGGTCAATTTTTAAGCGGAGTTTAACAGGTTTGAATTCAGAGTTTTCCTTCTCCTAGACTAGTTGCCTAACCAAGGCTGAAGAACCTAGTCTGTCCTACTATTTACCCATAGCTGGAGGGAGAATAATTGGATTCATACCTTTCCCAAGGGTATTAGTGCTATGTGAAATGCAATCAGTCTCGTCCAGGATTTGAACTCGTGTCGCCGTGTTCATTTCCTCCGACGATAACCATTACACCACGGGCACCTCCAAGGTGAGGTGAATGATACACAGAGAAGAATGAGTACTTAATATATTTATTCAGCCCCAGTATCCAGTGCAAATGGATACATACAAAAAACACAGAACAATAAGTTACAATCAATTAACAAGGAATAGAGGGAGGTAAAAATACTGTATAGCCAAACAAAGTAAGATGAGTCTGAATATTAATCCGCTTAATATCAACTTATTAATCAACTGTTGAAGTCATTAATTGTAGGCTATTTTAAAGCTATGAGCCAAGCCATCTGGTAGAGTTCTGAAGGGATGCTACTCTACAACAAATCTGCATTAGATGGTTGTGCCTTTTAGATTAATGGATCAAATAGATCTGTTTGAGTTAATGCCTAAAATCATTTTAAACTTTATTAATACACTTTCTCTTAAAAGATTGATATTGCAAAAATAAAGTGTTTACAATGATTGTGAAGATACATATATATAATTAAAGACTATAATTGTGAAATTGACTTCCTTATAAAATAATCCAATAAGAGTTGATATATTGTAAAACCAACCAACCAACCAAGTGAGAAATTTCATTTTAATTAATGTTGTGGTATCATCCCTATTTTTGATACGTAATGGACTCTTCCAATAAGGATATAATATTTGACGGTAATCCACTCGGAGTAGGTAGCAAGAGCTAAACTGGCGACATTGTATAACTTGTTTTACAGTAATATCTTCTCTCTTAATACGTGTTTATCTTTCTTTTTTATGCCTTTTTCTGAGGACATAACAATAACTTGTTTTACAGTAATATTTCGGCTTGGTCAGGTGTATTTGCCAGTATCGCTATGTCATCGGTGTAGTCGGCGTCGGTAATTGTTGTTGCGGGGTACCTTCTGCTTCTTTTCTTCGTCAGTTCGAAGCCATTCTCTTTGATTTTGTCAATCGATGTTCTAAGTACGTAGTCTAGACAAATGATAAAGAGATACGGGGCCAGCGTGTCCCCTTGTAGTACTCCTGCTACAATGTCGAAGTATTCTGTGTCTCCATCTGGTGATCATACTTTTACTTTATTGTTTCTATAGAGAATCGTTATTGCCGCTACGGTTTCTTTAGGTATGCCGTACGCTAGTAGGATTTGTTCCATCTTTCCTCTGTGAATGGAATCGAAAGCCTTGGTAAAATCAACAAATATTAATGTCGCTTGTAGGTTTTTTACCCGTACACCTTCAAGGATTCTACGGATGGTTAATATTTGTGAGGTCGTGGATCTATTTCTTCGGAAGCCATTTTGTTTTTTTCTAAGTATGTTGTCGATTTTAAGTTCTATGCGGTTTCGTAGTAGGGCATTGTAGATTTAAGTGTTATGCCTCGGTAGTTTTTGGCTAATCCAAGGTCCCCCATTTTAGGGAAGGGGAGTATGCATCCCTTCATTCATCTATCTATCGGATTTTGATTGTATACTGCGCTGCAGTGTCGGAGCAGTATGTCGTCGAATTGTCTGGTCTTCCATACTTCCGGGGGAATTTTGTCCAGCCCTGCAGCTTTCCTATTTTTAATTTTTTTGAGAACCGAGTCAAGTTCTTCTTGTGTGAACGGTCCTAGTTTAATGTCTAATTGTTTGCTAATTATTCTGGTGATTGGTTCATGTGTTATTTTCGGTGGGTTTCCAAGTAAGTTTTCGAAGTGCTGTTTCCACAGTTTTATTCTTTCTTGTTGGTTTGCTGCTTTCAGTTTTGCTTTGGCTGTGTTCTTTCTTCTACTCACTTCGTTTATTGTTTTCCAGGCTATCCTAGATTGTCTATCTTCCACCGAGTCTCTAATCTTATCTATCTGATTTTGAATGTATTCTGTCTGTTCCTTTATATATATGCCTACTCATTGATATTGTGCCGATTTTAGTTTTAAGGCATTTGTGTTTGTTGGTTTTTTTCGATAGTTTTTGGAGGCTGTTTTCACTAGTGCACGTTTTTCTCTCACCGCTAAAGTTTCCCATGGGACTCTATATTTAGTTTTGAGTTTTGTTGGAATGCATTTCGCTGCTGCCTCGAGGTGTGCATTGACGAAATTTTCATATTCGTCGTTTGGTGTACTTTTTTTAGTCTTTTCTTGTAGTATTTCGAATCTGTTTCTTAATTCTAATACGTATTTATCTCTTATATCTCTGTTGTTCAATAGGGCCCAGTCATAGTGTTTGGTGGTCGCTGTTCGTTTGGCGTTTTTTCGTAGGCTTAACCGTATTTTAGCCGTGACTATTCGGTGATCGGTGGACACACCCTCAAAAGAGGAGTATGCCTCGCAATTCATTGCACTATTTTTCCATTTCTCGTTTATAAGGACGTAGTCTCTCTGAGCTTTAGTATTGTTTGCGTACGTGTATGTCCATAGTTTGCCCTCCCTTTTTTGGTAGTTTGTATTGAGGCCTGCTAATCTATTTTCTATCATGAAATCTGTTAGATGTTGCCCATTCCTATTTGACGTGTTGTGGAGGCTGTATTTGTTGTTTCCGTTTTTCCCGATTTGGGAATTCATGTCTCCGCCAATGACTAACATGTTGTGTTTCGGGATTAGAACGAGCAGCAGCAAGAATAGGCCTCTATGTTAATGCACACAAAACGGAATATATGTGCTATAATCAAACGGGGGATATCTCCACTCTAGAAGGAACCCCTCTTAAACTAGTAGACAAATTCACTTACCTAGGAAGCAGCGTCGAATCAACCGAAAAGGACATCGAAACGAGGTTAGCGAAAGCAAGGACAGCTATCAATTGGCTATCGATTATATGGAAATCAGACCTAACCGATAAAATGAAACGCAGTTTCTTCCAGGCAGCGGTCACATCGATACTGCTATATGGCTGCACTACATGGACGCTAACTAAACGGCTGGAGAAGAAGCTAGACGGCAATTACACAAGAATGCTACGTGCAATCTTAAACAAGTCCGGGCGGAAACACCCCACAAGACACCAACTGTACGGCCACCTGCCCCTTATCACGAAAACTATTCAAGTTAGACGAACCAGACATGCAGGACACTGCTGGAGAAGCAGGGACGAACTCATAAGAGATGTACTCTTATGGACCCCCACACACGGCCGTGCAAAAGCAGGACGACCAGCACGAACATACATTCAGCAGCTATGTGAGGATACGGGATGTTGTCCTGAAGACCTACCTAGGGCGATGAACGATAGGGAGGAGTGGCGAGAGAGGGTCAGGCATATCCGTGCTACCAGCGCGATATGATGATGATGATGATGACAGTAATATCTTCTGTCTGTTATATTTAGCGTATGGTATCAAGGAAAAGACAAACACAGGTTGAAAGTTTTTAAACAAATGTATTAAACAAAAAAGAAAAAACAAGGCGATAAAGCAAGGAATCCTCCAACTGTACAAATTGGTAGCATACGACTATCAAGTGAAGGAGTAAATCGTGATGTGTGTGTGAAGCCAGAGTTCGTGGTCATGTATGTTATAAGTTAAGGAACTCACTTGGTGGTTATGGTGGTATAAGGGTGGTATGGGTATCAGATGATCTTGGTAGGTGGTAGCATTCGTCGACAGGGCTGCGTTGTGGATAAATCGGCGGTTGTTCCCAGCGGGTGGTACGTCATAAACCTGTCAGAGTTCAGGATGAGTTCTTATGGCGGAGCATTCTCTTCCTTTGGTTTCTTGGTAGGCTAGTCTGCTGCCTTTGAAGATTTTCGCTGCTTAAATAGCTACCCTTTGGATCAAGTCGGTTCTGGGAATTTTTTTTTTTTTTTAGGGGGAAGATTTATGATTGGCTGAAAAAGGGTATTTTGTTAATGTGAATTAATTTTTTGCATTGTCGCCTGGAAGTTCTGCGCGGAGCCTCTTTCGCAAAGACACATTTTATTGATTGTCTCGGCGGCAGCCGTCGGGTTAACATCCAATCGAATGCTACCTTTCTCCAGCCACGTGTATGTTTGTCGAGTGAAATTGTATATCGGGAGAGTTCTAAATTTTGCTATATTACATCTCTTAATACGTGTTTATCTTACTTATTTTATGCCCTTTTCTGAGGACATAACAATAACTTGTTTTACAGTAATATCTTCTCTCTTAATACGTGTTTATCTTTCTTTTTTTATACCCGTTCTGAGGACATAACGATAAACATAAAACTTTTTACTGTAGTTAAATGATTTATTAAAGTTTTATTTACATATAATAAGAAAACCACCCAACTTCAGCCCTTCCTGTCTCTTTCATCAGCACCTTCTCCATTGCATTAAAGAAGTTGGATCAAAGTCAATCTCTTAATCTTAAGGAATCCCTAAAAGAAAATGCTAAAAGAGCTTAGCAATGTTTATTCTTATAGGAAGCCTGCAAAAAACTTCGATATACATTGAATCTTGTCCTTATGTGCAGTAAATATTCATTTTGTGAAAATATTTCATTGGAATTATTTTTTATTTGCTGCATATATTAACCCATCTATTTTGCCATGATAGGATGTGACATAAGGTCAATTTTTAAGTGGAGTAAAGTTAGTTTCAATTCAGTTTTTTCCTTCTCCTTAACTGTTTGCCATACCAAGGCTAAAACAACCAGTCAGCCCAACTATTTCCCCATAGTTCCTTTCTCAAGAACATTAGTATGAAATGAAACACAAACACCTTTGTGCAGGATTTGAAATTGTGTTGCCAATTCCATTTTCTGGGAAGATAACCGTTACACTATGCACATCTCCAATTTTTATTTGGCTTTCTTGGTGTTAAGAAAGATATTTAGTTGCGTCCACTCTCACCAAAGATATTTGATTGAGTCCATACTCACCAAAATATTTAATTGAGTCTGCACTCACCAAAGATACTTAATTGTGTCCACACTTACCAAAGAAATTTAATCGTGTCCACACTCACCAAAGATATTTAGTTGATTTCACACTCACCAAAGATACTTAATTGAGTCCACTCTCACCATAGAAATTTAATTGTGTCCACACTCACCAAAGATATTTAATTGAGTCTACACTGACCAAATACATTTAGTTGAGTCTGCACTCACCAAAGATATTTAATTGAGTCTGCACTCACTAAAGATACTGAGATGAGTCCACACTCACCGAAGATATTTAATTGAGTCCACACTCACCAAAATATTTAATTGAGTCTGCACTCACCAAAGATATTTAATTGATTTCACACTCACCAAAGAAATTTAATTGTGTCCACACTCACCAAAGATATTTAATTGAGTCTGCACTTACCAAAGATATTTAGTTGAGTTTGCACTCACCGAAGACACTTAGTTGAGTCCACACTCACCGAAGATATTTGATTGAGTTCACACTCACCAAAGATATTTAATTGAGTCTGCACTCACCAAAGATATTTAATTGAGTCTGCACTCACTAAAGATATTTAGTTGAGTCCATGCTCACCGAGGACCAATATTAGCATCAGGAGGTGCCCGTGGTGTTCATGGTTATCGTCGCAGGAATTGGACATGGCGATACGAGTTCAAATCCTGGACTGAATGCATTTCCCATTGCACTAATACCCTTGGGAAAGGTATGAATTCAATTATTCTCCCTCCAGCTATGGGTAAATAGTAGGGCAGACTAGGTTCTTGAGCCTTGGTGAGGCAACTAGTCTAGGAGAAGGAAAACTCTGAATTCAAACCTGTTAAACTCCGCTTAAAAAATTGACCATGTGTCATATCCTGCCCGAGCAGAGGGGTTGGGTAAATATGATTAGCATCAGTGTATCGTTGACCAACAAATACTAAACATATTGGAAGGAAAGACAAGATAAATGCATTTTTACATGCAAGAACATCAGATATTTTATATACATTGTATGGTATTAAAAAAAGGAGTAGTAAGCAAGTTCGTACTCCAGTCGCGCTATTACGTTCACTTTCGGGCAAATACCCTTGGGAAAGGTATGAACCCCCTTATCCTCCCAGCTATGGGTTAAATAGTACCACTACTGTTCTTCTCGGAGAATGGCTTTGGCATTAAATTATCTACAAAGGTTGATATGCCATAAAACAAAGAAACCAAACCTAAAAAAAGGAATAAATAAATGTAAGAAATATACACATATTGTTCGATGAACAAGCAGTATGTAGAAGAGGTACAAAAATGGAAAAAACCATACTTTAATGAGAGTGTAATATATGTACTTGGATTATGTTATTTGAGATAATAAATGAGAAGTACAAATATTAACTTTAAAATAGGAATTTTATTTTTCGTATACAACGCCACGTGTTGGCTAGAAAATGTCCGGCGGTCAACACGTGTGTTTAGTGTTTGGAATCTCTTCAGCAACTGCCTCCTCTTCTGTCTTGGGTCGTCTTCGGCAACTGCTACTATCTCCGCTGATTGGCCAGAGGGAGAGGGAAAGCGAGAGAGAAAAGGAGAGAGAAGGGAAGAGAGAAGAGTGAGAGGCGATGGATCCTGGGATAGCATTCCTTGGCCGAGGTGGAAGTAAGGACCAAGATTTCTGTTGAGTTAGTATTGACTGCCCATTTACTGACCTTAGTAGGGAGGTGATACTACAAGAGGAAGTTAAAATAGCAATAAGGGTTTACTGTTTCCTCGTTGGGTCCAAGGCACATTTATTCTACTTAAAGAACAATATAAGGCAAAAGTGTTTAAAAATGGATTTCTGAAATTGTCATGTGACACAACACGAGGCCCAAATTCTGTAAGGGAGATAATTATTAATTATTAATTAATTTATTGCTGTAATTAAAAAAAAAAATCACAAGAACTAATTCGTCATTCCTTTCTACTTCATTGAATTGAATCAAATTTTACAAATGAGTTGGTTGATGTAAAACCTTTTTGGATTTTGTGAATTGAATTCTTTGTTTGAAATCAACTCCAATAAATTCAAAAATCAATTTCAGTGAAGTGTGTTTTGAAAAAACATTTTCTTAAAATTGCTCCGTCAGCTAGGGCTGTAGAATACACTGACTGCACCTCTGCAGAGGGGTAACCCTCCTTCGAATGACTGTCCTGGTTATGACACTAATTAATATGATAGTGAGGATCAGGTAATGCTGAAGCTTTGGGGAATGCGGTGTACCACTTGATTGCAATTGCCCCAGGTCTACTCTAACCTGGAGTGCTAGCACCTGATAGGGTCCTATCTATGGGTCAAATAGAACTAAACTGCGTACTTATGCTAAACTGAATTGTTTGAAATGGAACTGTTTTTGACATTGAAACTGTACTTATGCTAAACATAATTGTTTAATATAGAACTGTTTTGACATTTCACCATCATCATCATGTCGTGCCGCTAGCACGGATGTCCCTGACCCTCTCTCGCCACTTCTCCCGATTGTTCATCGCCTCTGGCAGATCTTCTGACCTACATCCCGTATCCTCACATAGCTGCTGAATGTATGTTCGAGCGGGTTATCCTGCTTTTGCTCGGCCATATGTGGGGGTCCATAAGAGTACATCACTTATGAGCTCGTCCCGGCTTCTCCAGCAGTGTCCTGCATGTCTGGTTTGTCTAGCTTGGATAGTTTTCGTGATGGGAGGCAGGTGGCTGTATAGTTGGTGCCTTGTGGGGTGTTGCCGCCAGGACTTGTTCAATATTGCTCACAACATTCTTGTGTAATTGCCGTCCAGCTTCTTCTCCAGCCGTTTAGTTAGCATCCAAGTAGTGCATCCATACAGCAGTATCGATACAACCGCTGCCTGGAAAAAACTGCGTTTTGACATTTAACTGTATGTAAACAAAATCTTTACTTATAGTAAACTTAATTGTTTGAAATAGAACTGTTAATTTGTATTGAAATGTATTTGGCATTAAACAACTTACAATGGTTGATATGCCATAAAACTCAACCAACCAACCAACCAATCATTTTCTTAAAAGTCTGATTTAAAAAAAAAAGAATTCTATTTCTTAATTCCTACCACTTTGTTTGGGATTTACCTGAGACAATATTATCTCAGGTAATGTCATCTCTTATCTGAGATGACATTTTCAATGTGTCTTATTCAGGTTCTTCCAAATCAGTTGAAATAGAAAACTTATCTTTTATGAAATTTCAGCTGCTTGCAGTGAAACTTAAGCTAATATAGCCCAGTCAGCTCTGGCTTTAGAATACACTGACTGCATCTCAGCAGAGAGGTAAAATTCCCTTAATGAGCGTCATGGATATGACACTAAACAATCTGATGGTGAGTTTCCAGTAATGCTGGAGCTTTGGGAAATGCAGAGTACCCCTTCATTGCCATCACTCCCATGTCCACTCTGCCTCGGAGTGGTAGCACCTGATAGGGTCCAATCTATGGGTCAAACAGAACTAAATCATGTATTTATGGTAAACTGAACTCTTGGAAATAGAACTGTTTTTATATTTAAAAATGACTTATGGCCCTGTTGGGTGGGGCTGTAGAATACACAGACTGCATCCCTGCAGAGGGGTAAGACTACCCTCTCAACAAGTGTCCTGGATATCCTATTTACCCAACCCCCCCGCTCGGGCAGGATATGACACGAAGTCAGTTTTTAAGTGGAGTTTAACAGGTTTGAATTCAGAGTTTTCCTTCTCCTAGACTAGTTGCCTCACCAAGGCTGAAGAACCCAGTCAGTCCCACTATTTGCCCATAGCTGGAGGGAGAATAACTGGATTCATACCTTTCCCAAGGGTATTAGTGCTATGTGAAATGCAATCAGTCTCGTCCAGGATTTGAACCCGTTTCGGCGTGTCCATTTCCTACGATGATAACCATTACACCACGGGCATCTCCTGGATATGATACTAAACAATCTGATGGTGAGGCTCCAGCAATGCTGGAGATTTGGGGAATATGAAGTACTCCTTTACTGCCATCTCTTCCTGTTCCACTCTGGCCCTGAGTGGTAGCACTTGATAGGGTCCTATCTATGAGTCAAATAGAACTAAACTGCGTACTTATGCTAAATTGAATTGCTTGAAATAGAACTTTTTGACATTTAAACTGAGTACTTTAAACTGAGTGTAAACAAATGACACGCTAAACTGAATTGTTTGAAATAGTACTGTTTGTAAACAAATGACTGTTTAATTGAGTCGTTAGTGTTAAATAGTAATGCTTGAAAATATTTAACTGTGTACAAACAAATGATTATTAGTAGATAGAATTATTTTTATTTGATAGAAATAAGTAAAACCATTTAACTGTGCGCAAAAGAAATTGAGCTCAGGCTTGTTTAAAAATGTTATCAACAAAATGTGTTTAGAAATCATATACTAAATATATATGTATAAAAAAGATTTGGTATTAAATAACCTACAATAGTTGATATGCCATAAATCTAAACTAAACCAAATCAAACCAAACCAATCTAGCTGTTATAAAAATAATTGCTGCCTTCAGCCACCTGTTAGTCTTATTGTTTACCTTTGGAGAAATAACTTCAAATATTTGAAAGTTAAGCAATCAAAAAATTTACTCAAACCCCGCTGGCACATTATCTTAAGCCAAAAACTACAAAAATATCTTTTCAAATATTCCACTTTAAAAAGATTGAATCTCTTCCCATTAATGGTTCCTCCAGTCATTATCGGAATTATATGCATATTCATCTCTTTTATCTTTATTTCCAGTTTTTTTTAGGAGATCAATAGCTTCTTTCATTCCAAATTTTTATTTTCATTTAGATACGGGGGCAGCCATTTTGTTTATAAGTTGTTGTGTCCCTACATCAACTAATTCCTCTGAACACAGCTTTAATGATGTTTCCGAAATTCTCAGGTGTTTCGCTGCTTGTTTTTCAAACTGTATGTGAATTAAGCATTTGTGATAGGGTCAGGCATTAAATATATCTTTATTTTAATGCATGGATCATTTATTTTTGGCCTAAAAAATCAGTATAACTTTATAGCATTGGTTAGTGTACATCCCCCACACACATAGGAGCTCTCCTTTGTAAAGAAGATGTTGGGATCCGAGAAAGCCTGCTGTATTATAATGAACTACTAGATAACTTTATCATATTTACCCAACCCCTCCGCTCGGGCAGGATATGACACAAGGTCAATTTTTTTAAGTGGAGTTTAACAGGTTTGAATTCAGAGTTTTCCTTCTCCTAGACTAGGTGCCTCACCAAGGCTGAAGAACCTAGTCTGCCCTACTATTTGCCCATAGCTGGAGGGAGAATAATTGGATTCATACCTTTCCCAAGGGTATTAGTGCTTTATACTATATCTAAGGGTGGGCAATGAGAGTTGAAAGATAGCAAACATTGTCTCTTATATAAAATCTGATAGATGAATAAATAAGCTAAGGCATTTGTGTTTGTTTTTTATTTTTTTTATTTATTTATGTTTATTAAATAATACAACTAAGATATTGCCCAGTTGGCTGGGGATGTAGAATATACCGACTGTTTCTCTGCGGAGAAGTAAGACCCCACCAACAAGTGTCCTGGATATGACACTAAACAATCAGATGGTGAGGTTTTAGTAATGCTGGAGCTTTGGGGAATGCGGAGTACCCTTTTATTGCCATTGCTCCCAGGTCCACTCTGACCCAGAGAGGTAGCACCTGATAAGGATCCTATCGATGCGTTAAATAGAACTAAATCGTGCTTCCCTCACAATTTAAGCTGTATACTTATGCTAAACTGAATTGCTTGAAATAGAACTGTTTTGATGTCTAAACTGTGTGTTTATGCTAAACTGAGTTATTTCAAATGGAACTGTTTTTTGACATTGAAACTACTTACAAAAAACTGATTTCTTTTAAATAGAACTGTTTTGACATTTAACAGTGTTTAAACAAAATCTGAACTTATACTAAACAGAATTAGATGAATTAGAACTGTTTGAATAAACTGAATAGTTTGAAATAGAAATGTTTTTGACAATTAAACTGTTTACTCATACTAAACTGAATTGTTTGAAATAGAACTGATTATTTACATAAAAATGGATTTGGCGTTAAATAACCTAGAAAGGTTGATATGCCATAAAACCTAAACAACCAACCAACCAACAACTAAAATAACTGAATAATTCATAGATGAATTCAAAATTAGACATATTTTCATTTGTCTTCAGTCTTTTTTGGAAGCTCAGTTAATTAAAGAATTAATTAGATTTTTTGAGACATTTTCAGATTTGAAGTCTTGTAAATTTGATTTGGTTTCTTTGTTTTAATGGCATATCAACCTTAATGGGTTATTTAGTGTCAAAGGCTCCTTGTAGAGAAACAGTATTGGCACTTTTGAACCCATAGTTGATGAAGGGATAAGAAAGTTCATACCTTTCCCAAGGGTATTCATGGGTAGAGTGTTCGCCAATGGTCCGGGAGACCTGGGTTCAATCTCATGTCGTGTCATACTAAAGACTCAAAAAATGGTACTTGATACCTCTTTAGCAATATAAGGTATGTATCAAAGGTAAAGTGGAGAAATCCAGGGAAAGGAGTAGCACCTTCCCCAAAAATGAACATAATTGGGCAACTGGAGTTCAAACTCATGTATTTTGATGTTGCAGTCCAGTATGTTAGCCACTACATCATGAGGACATCCCTCCAATTTTGGAAGTGTTATCTGTCCATATTAGATTGGGAATTAATTTGTTATATCACAAGACACCTGTGTATCTGGGTATGATATATATGTGTGCATGTGTATAAATATATTCATAGGTCATTCTGTTGGTGGGGGCTTTGAATACAGTATAGAAGGGTCAGACACACAGCCACTCCTTCCAAAAGAATAGTGTCCTGGGTATGACTCTAAACTGCATCCAGTAGTGAGGGTCCAGTTTTGGAAATCTTGGGGTTGTGGAGTATCAGTTCATTGCCAACACTCCCAGGTTCACTCTGACCGGGAGTGGTAGTACCTGTTTGGATCCCATCAATGTTAAATAGGTCAGCTTGAAAATTATTAGTATTTGATAGGAATACTTGATACCATATATCTGTGTGAAAGAATATGATTATTATAAGTTAAAAAAAAAAAGAATATGATTATTCTAGATAAAAAAAGCAAAAAAAGTTGGTGGTCTTTCACTGGAGTCTGAGTGACATCATGTCTCCTATGGTCTCCAGGATTCTTTTGAATATCCTGGTCCATCATAACAATGCTGTAGTCTGGACGGTCTCAATTCTCTTATTTCAAGTTCCTTCTGGCTTTTTTCCAAGTTTTTTGGGGACAATTCCAAGAGCACCAGCCATAATTTATACCACCATCAATCACCCTCAAGTTCCACAGATTTTTTAATTCTCTGGCGAGGTGAAAGTATTTGTCTACTTTTTCCCTTTCTTTTATTTTCACTCTATGGTCTGCCGGAATGACAAACTCCACTAGACAACAACTTTTTTCTTGGTTTTTAACATTAGGTCTTGTTTTCGAGCCAGGATTAGGTGATTCATTTGAATTTCAAAATCCCAAAGAATTTTATGTCTTATTTTCTTCAAAGGATTCTGGTTTGTGTATATATCATTTGTTAGTTGAATCAAGTTATAATCTCAGGCACAATTCTCAGGGGATCACCTTTCCCACTCATTTGGGCCTAATCTTGCACTCATTTTTGTGCTAGTTTACTGTATTTGCTTATTATGTGATTTACTGTTTCATCTTTATCTTCATATGACCTATATTTGCTATTCTGTTGCAGATTATCAATTTTTGCTTTAATATTATTGGTTCCTATGGCACTATTTTGTGTGGCTATTCAAAGAGGTTTCCACTTCTTAGCAATGTCGATGTCTTTTCTTGTGTAATCTTTGCAAGTTGTAATTTGAAGTATCCCTACAGTTATTTTTCTCCCCATTTATGTTTTCTAGTTTTTTTGTTTTTTTTTGCTGTTATTAATTTATTCTTTGCTCTTTTCCATGCATTTCTTAAGTTCTTGAATAGATGGTGTTGGAATTGTAAATTCGGCAGTTAATGTCTACTCGAATCTGATTGGCTGTTTTGAGGTTGTGCCATCATTCCCTTCCCCTACTTTTATTCGAGACCCACAAAAGAATTTCCTCTTCTTTTGGAGTTTTTCAGCATGAGCTGAAGAGTCTGCCTGGCTCACTCTTTTTGCTTTGTGAGTTTTTGTTTATTCGCCTTCAACTTTAGGCAGTTTTTCTTGAGCAAGGTGGCTTGAGTAAAAGGCCCATTAGTCACTAAGGCTAAGCCTCTTTTCCTTCCAGGGTGTTTTGGTTAATCGCTGAAATAAGCCTACTGCATGTTAATTGTGGTTTTGGTATGCTGTCACCTTTAAAAGAAAGTTGAGTTTAAGGTCTGGAGGTGGTATTATTGGACTCTTTTGCTGACAAAAGAAGCTGTTGGCCGGGTCAGAAGATGTAGTAAAAGCCTCAGTAGACTCAGCAGGAGAAAATTTGAGATGGAAATTTACTAAGCTTTTTGCTTAGATGTGGCACAAGGCCATATGAAAGGGGCACCCAATGAGACTCGAACTCACTCGTGTAGGTTTGCTAGTCGAGCTTGCAAACCATTACACCACCAGAGGCGCCATCTCAAGAGGAGAAATTGGTGGTTTATTTGAAGTTTCACTTAGTAAGCTTTGTTTTCAACAAGTCTACCCAGGAAACCAGAAGAACACAGTTGTCCAGGTTGATTCTTCAAAAGAAGAAGATGCTGAATAGAAGAATAAACCTTAAAAATTGGCTCCAAAATGAACTTTGATATGAAATACCAAAGAAAGGTATTTTATCATTAACAAAAGTTAAACTGACAATAGGTGGTTGACGGCATTGCTTTGAGCAAGTTAGTTGTTATATTTCTTTATACTCATCTTCTTTTTTTTGTTATAATATTGTTGTTACTTGAATGTATGTTATTGTTGTTACCTTAAATTCAATGTTTTTGACAAGCATAAGGCAAAATATAAAAAGTTGGATTTTGTAACGTTTATTTCTCTTGAAATAAATTACTTTGTGGTTTGGCATCTTTGTTTAATGGCATATTAACTCTTTTTAGGTTATTTAATGCGAAAGCCATTCTCCTAGAAGAACAGTAGTGGTACTATTTAACCCATAGCTGGGAGGATAATGGGGTTCATACCTTTCCCTAGGGTATTTGCCTGAAAGTGAACGCAATAGCGCGACTGGAGTACGAACTCGCGTACTACGATTCTGCAGTCCATCGATTTAACCATTTCACCACGAGGACACCCCCCCCATTTACTTTGTGGGAACAGGTTGTTTTTCTTTTAAGAAATATAGATACACTTCTCTTTCAGAGACAAAGTAAGCTTTCCCATTCCTCTTTTTTATCTACTTTATTTTTTATACATTCCTCTACCTGTACACCTAGCCTGACAACTACTGCTAGATTTCTAGGGCTACACAGAGATAAAGCCTAGCATATATTTTGAATTGAGCACATTTCTCATAATGCATCTATGCTATTCTCAATGCTGGTGAGTCCTCTTCCTCCTTCTTTCCTTGACACTTAGAGTTTATCTAATCTTTTAGGTGTTGGGCTTTGTGCATTGTCATCAATTTCCTTGTCCATTTGTTCGGGTTCCTCCTTAGTCGCGACTGCCCAAGTGTTTTTTTCCTTTCATGAGATTTCTGCTGTAGAGATTAGCTTTGAGATGTTTTTTTGTTCTTCTGAGATTCTCTTTTCTTACTTTTTCTTCCAGCTCTGGTTCATGTTGTCTGCTTCCAATATTCCAAAGTACTTGTAATTTTCTTTTTTCTCCAAGTTTTCTGATGCTTTCCTGATTTGATAGTTTTGTTCCTTCTATTGTTTCTCTTTTTACCATTTTTAATTTTTAGCATGGCACATTTTTTAATCCCAAATTCCAATATCCTCATCATATATTCTTATAGTTTGCATCAGTTTCTAGGTCTCTTTCATTTTTGGCAAATATCTTGATATCCATATTACATAAGGTGGGTTATCTTGTGATTTCGTAAATTTGTTACCCCCTAAGTATCTAACTAAGTGGCATCATTGCAATAATAAATAGCTGTGGTAAAAGTGAGTTTTCTTGGAAGATGCCTCTTAAATTTTCATTTCTGCTAGCATTTATTTTCCTGCTGCTAATTCCACTTACCAGTTTTCCATGGCTTTCGTGATGAACTTTATGACTTTGTTGGATATTTTGTTCATTTTCAGACATATTTATCCTTATTATTACTATTTTAATTCTTATTATTTTATTTTATTTTTATTCATTTTTGTTCAATAATTTATTTTCATTTATTTCTTATCTTTTAAATTCATTTAAGGAATACTCTCTACATGGGAACCACTGGCGTTGGCAAGAAACTGACAATCACCAATTTGTTATGACTTTGTACGTATGTTATCGTAACTTTGAAATATGTTCTCTATCACTGATATCATATCACTGATATTATATATACCACATTATATTGGGGAATCCCAGTGGTATAATGACTTCAAATGCTTGACTAAAGCCTTAAAATATGTGAGTTTGAACTTGATTAATGCTATTACTTTCACTTTTGGACTAATGGGTTAAATAGTATCATTACTTGTTTGTTTGTTTGTTTTTTTGTGTTTTATGGCATATCAACCTTTGTAGGTTATTTAGTGCCAAATCCATTTTTATACAAATAAACAGTTCTATTTCAAACATTTCAGTTTAGCATAAGTACACAGTTTATTGTCCAAAACATTTCTATTTCAAGCGATTAAGTTTAGTCAAACAGTTCTAATTCAACAAATTCAGTTTAGTATAAGTATAGTTTTTGCTAACACACAGTTAAATGTCAAAACAGTTCTATTTCAAACAATTCAGTTTAGCATAAGTACGTATTTTAGTTCTATTGGACCCATAGATAGGACCATATTAAGTGCTACCACTCTAGGCCAGAGTGGACCTGGGGGCAATGGCAATGAAGGGGTACTCCGCATTCCCCAAAACTCCAGCATTACTGGATCCTCATCATCAGATTGAGTAGTGTCATATCCAGAACACTCGTTGGAGGGGTGTCTTGTCCCTTTGCAGAGAAGCAGTCAATGTATTCTACTACCCCAGTGTTGGGTATCACCCACCTTTTCCACTCAATGAACTAGTCCATCTGCCATGTATAGCAGTAGCTACTAATACCTGGGCAGACTAGAAGGTGAAGAGCAGCTTCTTATAGGAATAGTATTAGAGTGTTGGAGACTGGAGATTGCACTAGATCACCTTACTTGCTACCGTGATAACGGAAGCTAATACTATCGTTGGACCATATCTTTATTCTGTATTCACTAATCCTATGTTCTTGTTTACTAATAGTCTCTCTCTTGTTGAAACTTTTTTCCTGATAATATATCTCAATTTCATCTCATATCGTGGTTTGTCCTTTATTTAATATTACAAGCGTTCCCTAACCAGAACGCAACACCCAGCCAACTGGGCAAAGAATCATTGCTTTTCTTCTAAAAAGATGATGGCTTTAGTATTGAATAACCCACAAAGGTTGATATGACATTAAACAAAGAAAACAAACCAACTAAAGCAAATTATATTAACAATTGCAAAAATAACTTACAACTCTGACTTTCACATCTTCAATCGTTAGGTGAGTTGGTTATCCATACATCCAGCGTATTTAATATTATACACTTTTTTGAATGATGTTGTTTGGTTTGGTTTAATTTTTTGGCATACAAACCATTGTAAGTTATCTAATGCTCAATCCTTTTTGTACATATATATTAAATATATACCTGATTTATAAACACATTTTGTAGATAACATTCTAAAACAAACCCAAGCTATTTTTTGGCACACAGTTAAATGGTTTTAAATATTGCAATGTAACAGTTACAATTTAACATTTGTTTGCACGCATAGTTTGATCTATTTGATCCATAAATAGGACCCTATCAGGTGCTACCACTCTAGCTCAGAGTAGACCTGGGAGCAATGGTAATGAAGGGGTACTCCACATTCCCCAAATTTCCAAGGCAGGAGCCTCACCATTAAATCGATTAGAGTCATAAACAGGACTCTCACTGGAAGTATCTTTCTCCTCTGCAGAGATGCAGTCAGTGAATTCTACCGTCCCAGCTGACTAGGCTGGAGTCATATGGTTAGTATAAGAAGTTACATGACTTAATTTGCTGCCAAATTGGAAAGCAAATTCTTCTTGTTATATTATAGACAAGGAGAACAGATAACAACTGATATATGATTTGTTATTTTGACATAAAAATATTTTTATTGTAATTTTTCAATTTCTGTTTTAAAAACAGAAATGATTAAGGAAGCATGGGTTGTAGTTATCAAATATCAATATTCTGCCATCATTTTTCAAAAGTAGCAGGATAATTGCACTGTCAAAATATTTTTTCGCTAGATGTTCAAATATAACTAAAAAAAAAAAAGACAAAAACCACTTCTGTTAATGTTCCCATGCATCAAGTGGGCTCTTCCATGTTTTCAACAGATAGAGATTGTCAATTTGATGATTGAAACTTTGCAAATTTCAATTCTTGGAAGAGATTTTCAGCTGAAAAAAATGTTGTTATTGCTGATGAAATTGATTTGAAGTGAGAAAGGGTCAGTGATGAATCCAGAGCTGTGAACCCCATCAGCTGACAGATGTGAAACTTGGTCCCTAGGGTGAGGTAAATTTGGGGAAAAACATCAGCAAAGCTGAAGAAGATAAAAAGAGAAAAAGATGATGGAGAAATAGGGAAGAGAGAGTAGAAAGAAAGTAAGATATAAAGAGGAATTAGGAGAAAGTTACAAAAAGAAGAAATTGATTAAGTAAGAGACAAAAGTTGCCAATTGGCTGGGGCTGTAGAATACACCGACTGCACCTCTTCAGAGGGGTAAGACCCCTTTCAATGAATGTCCTGGATATGACACTACTCAATCGGATGGTGAGGTTCCAGTAATGCTGGAGCTTTGGGGAATGCGGAGTACTCCTTCATTGCCATCACTCCCAGGTCCACTCTGAGCCGGAGTGGTAGTATGAGATAGGGTCCTATCTATGGGTCAAATAGAACTAAAACGCGTACTTGTGCTAAACTGAATTGCTTGAAATAGAACTGTTTTGATATTTAAACTGCATACTTATGCTAAACTGAATTGTTTGAAATGGAACTGTTTTTAACATTGAAAGTGTACTTATGCTAAACTGGATTATTTGAATTAGAACTGTTTGAATAAACTGAATAGCTTGAAATAAATGTTTTGACAATTAAACTGTGTACTCATGCTAAACTGAATTGTCTGAAATAGAATTGGTTATTTGTATAAAAATGGATTTGGCACTAAATAACCAAAAAAGGTTGATATGCCATAAACCCCAAACAACCAACCAATTTAAGAGACAAAAGAGGAAGAAGTAGAAATGCAGAGAGAAATAAAGAGCAAAGATGGGGCATTGAAAGAAAAAAAAATAGATTGAACAAAGAAAAAAGATTGATTAATTTTAATGGTATGTTAACCCAACTAGAGTTATTTTATGCTTAGGGGTTTGGTTTGGTTTGGTTTTATGGTATATCAACCATTGTTGGTTATTTAATGCCAAATCCATTTATATATATATATATATATATATATTTATATATATATATATATATAAACAGTTCTATTTCAAACAATTCAGTTTACCATAGGTACACAATTTAATTCTATTTGATTCATAGATAGGACCCTATCAGGTGCTAGCACTCCAGGCCAGAGTGGACCTAGGACTGATGGCAATGAAGGAGTACTCCGCATTCCCCAAAGCTCCAGCTTTGCTGAAGCCTCACCATCAGATTGGTTAGAGTCATACCAGGACACTCATTGGGGGAGTCTTACCCCTCTGCAGAGATACAGTCGATGTACTCTGTAGCCCCAGCCGACAGGACTAAAGAAGTTAGGAAATTACATTTTTGGGTAATTGCTTCTTAATAGCTTTTTAATTTTTCATTTTTAAATGGATCCATTTAATACATAGATTGGACCCGAACAGGTGCTACCACTCCAGGGGGTCAAAGTAAACCTGGGAGTAAGGACAATGAAAAGGTTCTCCACATTTCCCAGATCTTCAGAACAGGAGCTTCACCCCTGCATCATACCTTGGGACATTCCTTATTGCAGGGTTGGGTTTTACCCAGCTGCAAAGAAAACAGTCAGTGTATTCTGAGCCCTGTCAACTGGGCTGGAGAAAGAAATAAGCAAAGGAAGAAATGAAAATAAAGATGTGTTTGAAAGATTGAAAGGAAGTAAAAAATTGCCGAGAAAAATGAGAAAAAGAAATGTGTATGAATTTTTAGAAGTATAGTTTTGATTTTAGTCTGAATATGAAAGCAGCCACTCATAATCGAATATTTATGAATGGAAATAAAAACCAGGTCATTTTTGGACTGGTCTTCTAATTGTTGAAAGCTTTATGAAAGATTTCAGCAAAAGAGGAAGTAAAAAATCGAAAAGAAATGGATAAAAAAAGGAAAAATTGATGCTGACAGATTGGAAAATTGAAATGGAAGGAGTTGCTACTGCAAAAATATCTGTTGCTAAAAGGGGTCATGTTGCAGGGTTGTTTAATGCCACCATCTTTGATTTCAAAGCATTTTAAAAACCTAAATTGTAATTAATTTAGTTTTTGCATATCAGACTGAATTCACAAAAGGCAAAGAAGAAGTGTTTATTTTCCAAAATTGTGAGACAAAAATCCTATCCTTTAGTTGTTTTCTTATGACCTTCAATTAGAAAGAGAGATAGAAAGATGAGAGAGAGAGTGAGAGAGAGAGAGTAAGAGAGAGAGAGGGAGGGAGAGTAAGAGAGAGTGAGAGAGAGAGGAAAACAGAATGATGAGACAGGAAGAAAAGAGTAAAAAAGAAAATCAAAGAAGACTGATTGATTTTAATAGCATGTCAACCTGCCTTGGGTTATTTTATATCTAGAAGTTAGGGAATTGCATAAATTGTATGTTTTTGTTTATATTTTTTGGGTAGTTTCTGAAGATTTTTGCACACAGTTATATGATATCAAGTATTCCTATCTAATACAAATAATTTGCAAACAGACACTAGACCCTGATTGAAGCCCAAATGCTATTCCATATACAAATAATCCAATCATTTATTATGGAGACTATGTTTTTGTCAAATATATTAACTACTTGAGCTACTTTTCAGAAATGCCTTTCTGAATTATTTCCCTAACTCTGATATATTTTGATCAAACTATTGTTTTTATATCAAATAATCTATCTGCCTATGTTGTGTATAATGCTTTTGATATTACCTATAAAAGAACATTCTTTTTAAAGACATAATGCATATATCTATTCAATTCTGATTGATTGCTTGATTTTAATTGCATGTCAAACCATCTAGGGTTATTTTATCCCTGGGGAATCTCATTAATTATACATTTATATTTACCTTTTTTGCGTAATTGTTTCTTGAGTTTTTTTTTTACATAATTCTATCAAATATGATAAATTTTTTAACAGCTCTATTTTCATCCATAGATGGGATCCTAATAGCTACTACCACCCAGGGAGTCAGTGTGAGAATATTGACAATGAATAGGTACTCAACACATCCCATAGCTCCTGAACCAGAACCTCCCCATCAGATGCAGTTTAGTTTCATACCCAGGACACAAAGTTTTTGTGGGGGTCTTACCCATATGCAGGATATACAGTCGGTGTGCTCTAAACCTCCAACAACTGGGCAATTATCCAATTCTGATTTAGATTCTGTCAGGTTACAAAATTGAAATACAATAACAATAATACCCACATTTAAATTTTTTACAATTTTACTTGCCTCAGACAGTATTTAACCACAGACAATTGAACGTCACTATTTCCCAAAGAATTAGAAATTTTAAAGTAACACAATCCATCAGAGAATAACAACAGTGCAGGAAAAAGGATTTTTTATGAGAAATATTTATTCATGAAGTTCTACAAAGTTAAAGGTTATTTTATTTATTCATAGAATTATTAATGGACAAGTGATGATTTGTGATTTGTGTTGCAGAATCAGCAGACTTGATACCTCCTTCAGGGCTTTATTGAACTGACGAGACTTCTCCTTCATAAATGAATTCAACCATGGCAACGATTTTCATTACTGTCTTCTTAGACTTGTTAAGTGTCATAGACAAGGGAGATAGTTAATGATACTTAAAGATCATAGACATACACAAGATATTCACCACAACTTAAACACTTATTTTCTATTGTTATTTGGACAGTGCAATTTAATTCTTGTTATTGTTACTCATACAACCAACATCTTCTCTAGCCTTATCTGCACGTCTGTCAGCAAGGAATTCAATTATCCAAATAATTCTTTGAATACTAATGACACAGCTCAAACCTTTAGACCGAGGGTGCCCAATAAGGCAATCATGATCAACCAGAAGATCACAAAGGTAGTGCATGTATTTATTTACATAATCCCCACAGCACTAGCAGGATGCAAAATAAGGTCAATTTTTAAGCAGAGTTTAACAGTTGTATATATATAACACATAAGTAAAGTTGGTGACTGTAGTTGAGGGTAACCTGAGGGTTCCCTTTTCAATAGCTACTATACCAAGGTGTTGGGAAGGGTGCTACTCCTTTCCCTAGATTGCTCCACTTTAACCTTGGTAAGTACCTTATAATGCTGATTGTTAAGCAAGGAAGTGTCAGGTTCTATTTTTTAAGTTTTTGGTATGACTTGACCAGGAATTGAACCCGAGTTTCCTGGGCCATTAGTAAACACTCTACCCACTTTGCCAATGTACATATATAGGGGAGGTCCTGATGGCTTAATGGCTAAAGTGCTGAACTATGGCTTTGAAGTAAGTGAATTCAAACTCCAGACATATTATTACATTCACTTTTGGACTAATACCCTTGGGAAATGTATGACCAACTCCCCTTTGGCATAAGGGTTAGAGTGTTCTCCAATGGCCCAGGAAACTCAGGTTCAATCCCCGGTCAAGTCATACCAAAGACTCAAAAAATGGTAATTGATACCTCATTGCTTAATACTCAGCATTATAAGGTACAGATCAAGGGTAAGGGAGCAATCCAGGAAAAGGAGTAGTGTCTTCCCCTGTACCTTGGTATGGTAGCTATTGAAAAGAGAGCCCTCAGGTCATCCTCGACAATAGTCAGCCAACTGGGTTAAATAGTCACTACTATTCTTCTACAAGGATGGCTTTAGAATTCAGTAACCCATAAAGGTTTATATGCCATTAAAACCCGAAAGCCAAATCAAATCAGTATATATATGAATAAACATATTTAGCATTTTTTAATATTGGTAGATCATTTTATCCTGATCTTTTTATCAGTACCTTGCAAGGTGAAAAAGTGTGGGCACCTCTCCTTTAGACAATATTCTATTTCCTGTATTAAAACTTACTTTGTGTTTCTTTATAAATTTCCACATAGTCATTTTAATGTCAGTAACAATTCACAGCTATACATTGTAAATCTTAATGCTTGTTGTATAACGGTTATTACCATAGGAAATGGACAGATAATCTCTATAATCTTTCTGTCTCTTTTTCAATATTGTTTAAACCATTTAAACCACTTCAAATATAAAGAAAACATTGTTGGTTGATAAGATTAATGTCATTCTCAGAAATGATTGAGACTGAACAAATCTTTTATATTATTTTTAAATTTCAACGTGAAAGTTTCTGTTGATTGAACATAACTCTGAATTAATTAGTATTGGGGTTCCAAATATTTCAAAGTTTTCAAGTCGTTTCTTATAAATATCATAGATGTATTGAATAATTTGTTCAATTATAAATAAGTAAAAGTAAAGTTGGTGACTGTAATCGAGGGCAACCAGAAGGCTCCCTTTTCAATAGCTACTACATCAAGGTGTAGGGGAGGGTGCTACTCCTTTCCCTGGAATGCTCCACTTGATACATACCTTATATTGCTGAGGAGGTATCAAGTACCATTTTTAAAGTCTTTGGTATGACACGACCTGGGATTGAGCCCAGGTTTCCTGGACCATTGGTGAACACTCTACCCACTAGGCCAATGAGCCGGTTCAATTACAAATATTTGGACAAATTTCTTTTGATTTATTGTTTCAACTTTCTAATTTCTTTGCCCATTAACACCTCCAATACTTATAAGATTTTGCTTTTTGTTGATGGGTGTGGACCAAGAAGAGAAAAAAATGGCCATAATTTTATAACAAGTAATTATCATAACTATACACCAATTTAGTGGGACTAGTGTTTTTATTTTGACTGTTATTATAGTCACAAGGTTTTCGTTAATTTATCCTCTAGTTTTTTTCTGATGTCAGTGGTAGTCAGAATTCCCAGATGGTTACTATGTCAGATACCTGAAGAAGACTGGAGGATACAATATCCAAAACATTGTGACTATTATAAAATACTTGTAACAAAACTATATATTGTAAATTGAATTCTGTGGTTGCTTGTTCAATCTCCTGTGGGGGAGATCATGGTATACACTGCTGATGAGACCTAATAAGGTCGAAACAGCTGTCCAGTGGTTCCATAGGTCACGCGCAAGTGTTTGCCGGATTTTCTGATCGAGGTAATTCAATTTACAATATAATTCCTCTACTTAAAAAAGAAAATGTAAAACTATATATATATAGTTCATATACAATATATACAGTAGTGAGCATAAAGATCAGAATGATGTTCAGAAAAAATCTAAATGTGAAATAACTTTATTTTAAAGTTTCCTAAAACATTTTATCAAGGAAAAATAAGGATATAGAGGTATAATATATAATTCCAAAATATAAAACTCAATAAACTGATTTTGATAAAGTTATAAGAATAATGATATAACATTCGAAAAAATAGATGATCAAAAATATCAGAAAGATTAAATAAATCCGTAAAAATTAATGATTATTTTGTATTAATAAAAATATTTGGGGGTAAGAATATAAAAAGGGTATTTTACTAAATCGCACAGGTTCTTGCATTTTAAACACGGTGAAAAAATCTGTGACATCATTGGAACTTAGAAAACTGATAGTCAAGTTATGTAATGAAGATTAACTCTCAATTGGGAATATTTCAAAGACTGTGGGGAAATCTAAAAGTGTTATTTATAGTATTTGAAGAAAACTTGAGGAAACTGGGTCATGTGAAACCAAGAAACCCCCTAGCAAGCTTAAGAAAACTACTGCAAGGGAACCCAGATAGATTGGTAATGAATCAAAGAAGGATCGATTTCTGTCATTAATCGTTATCTCTAAAAGAGCTAATGCTAACCTTGGCATAAAAATATTAAGGAACACTATTTCCTGAAGACTTAATGAAATAAATTTGAACAGTGGAGTAGCTTCTATGAAGCCTTACATTTCTAAAAAGAACAAAATGAGCCAATTGAAATTTGTCACTGAACATGTCATATGGACTGATGAACAGTAGGATTGTGTTCATTTTAGCAATGAGTCAAAGTTTAACCTGTTCGGTTGTAATTGGAGAAGATTCGTTTGATGCAGTCCTAAGGAACAATATTCGTCTCAGTGCAGTAAAAGCATTGATAAATTTGGAGGAAGAAGTGAGAAGGTCTTTGGCATGATATCTGCTTCTGGTACAGGACCTCTTGTCAGGCTACACAGTAAAATTAACACAACCGTATGCAAAGAGATATTGAAGAAACATTACCTAATTTGAAGAATTATAATTAATCAACCAGCTGTATTTATGCAAGATAACGCTCTGTGTCACACAGCGAAAACTGTTAAGACATTTCTTTCTGAGGAGGATGTTACTATGATGGAGTGGCCTGCTCAAAGCCCAGACACAAATCCTATTGAGAATGTTTGGAAGTTACTAAATGAAAGAGCCAAAGAAAAGAATCCAAGAAACATCAAAGAACTATGGACTAATTTGAAAGGAGAATGAGAGAAAATATCTGTTGATGAATGCAAGACATTAATTCACTCATATAGCAAAAGGTGTCAAACAGTTATTGAAAGTAAAGGTCTACACATCAAGTACCAATGAATTATGAATGCTATTTTCATTTACATATGATGTAGTCTGGTTTTGTTAATCGTTCTGATGTTTTTGGTCATCTATTTTTTAGAGTGTTATATAATTATTCTTATAACTTTATCAAAACAAGTTTATTGAGCTTTATATTTTGGAATTATATAATTTACCTTTATATCTTTATTTTTCCTTGATGAAATTTTCAATGAAGCTTTAAAATAAAAACACTCAACGTGCAGAGCATAAAGATCTTTTTATATAAAAGTAAAAAAATATTCACTTCCTTGGTGTCATTATAAATTCATTTCTGGTTGTGATGACCATCATCAGATGCAGTAATTTTTTTCTCCTACATCTGATGATGGTTTATATATATATATATATATATATATATATATATTGAACAAATCCTGGAAACAAAACAGCAGCTATACGACCACCTACCTCTTATCTCTAAAATCATTCAAATAAGACAGACAAGGCATGCATGACACTGTTGGAGAAGCAAGGACAACCTCATTAGCGACATTCTCTTATGGACCCCTGCACACGAACTAGCCAGTGTTAGCCGACCAACAAGGACTTACATACAACAGCTCTGTACGGACACAGGACGTAGACTAGAAGACCTGTCGGAAGCGATAGAGGATAGGGACGAATCCATGTATCCATTGTAATCGTATGATTTTGAAGATTGTTCTGATATTTTTGATCCTCTATTTTTTTGTGTGTTATATAATTATTCTTATAACTTAATCAAAATCAATTTATTGAACTTTATATTTTGGAATTATATAATTTACCTTTATGTCCTTATTTTTCCTTGATAAAATGTTCTAAGAAGCTTTAAAATAAAAAGTTATTTCACATTTAGATTTTTTCTTAACTTCATTATGATCTTTATGCTCACTACTGTATATACACACACCCATAGATACATATATATAGATGTATATGAACATATATTAAAAATCAAAAGTGTATGAATATGAAATTCTTCATTTGTACTTTCATATGATTGTAATATAATAATATTATATAATATAATATATATTAATATTAATTAATATTAATTAATATTATAATATATTATATAATTATATTATAAAATATGTAATTATAATTCAGGTGATTTTGGGTGATTTATTTTTCAAGAGTTTCTCTTTGAATAGAATGAGATATTTGCTTATATATATATATATATATATATATATTTCATTAAGAAAAAACACAAACCGGTCACATTAGGATTATAAATTTATTTCCATTATGTTATGTTATGTGTTTTTGAAAAAATCAAAAAACATGAAAAAAAATTAATTAACAGGACTTCTTCAGATCTTATGGATAAAATAAATCAGAATAGACACAGGAAAATTTAAATGTTCACTTTTGAATAGTTTTCTTGTCCTGTTGGAATAACTCCCAACTCTGGTTTAACTGGACCAAATAATACATATATATATATATATACCTAATTTAGGCTTGCACAGACACAACAAATGGTGCTTGGAGACTGTCAGCTTCTAACCTGTGTCTACACTATTCTTAGAGTACACTATCCTTAGTGGTACATATCTATCCCTATCATCCAACACTCCTGGCAATTCTACCAAACTTGATCCTGTGTCTCCAAAGAGTTCTCATAGGTAAATTCTTGCTAGTCAGCTAACACTGGCACTTCCTTGTAAAGGGGTCAATAGGAGAACATCACTAACGAGTTCATCTTTACTTCTACAGCAGTGTCCCACATACACACACACATAGAATGTCTGACTGAAAGGAAGACAAACGTGATGCAAAAACCAAAATTGAAATATAAATACGTATAAATACACACCAAAATTTTAGTTTTCCTACCGTATTTGTGTTTGGATTTGGTTGAGTTTTATGGCATCCGGCCGCCGCTAGCGTAATGCAAAGCTCTTCAAAAGAATTGAGCACTCTGGTAGCCGATAGGGTATAAAAAATGTAAACAAAGGCTGCTGCTGCTGTTTCTAAAAATAAAAATACCTTAAAATTCCCTTAGCCAACATGGTCCGCTTGGTGGACGAGTGGTCTGAATCACAGTCTAGCGTAAAGTTGGACGGGTTTCGATCCCTGCTCCGAGCGTCCTGTGTGTCTAGCCACACTGAAGAGTTCTGATAGAATGAAACAGTCTCTCTGTGGATGACAATATATATATATATATATATATATGATTTGTAAATTCATTTTGTTAATAAGATTTTTTAACAAGCCTGACCTTGCATACAGTTATATGGTTAATTATTTCTATTCAATACAAATAATTCTATCAACTATTAATCATTTTTTTGCACACAGTTAAATATTTTAAAAGTTCTTCTTGGCTAGACTTCACAAATGAAGATTTATGAAGGAGGCTATGTTGACTGCAGGCATGCTGAAGTCTGACAAGCAAGTCCGGCCACAGCAACTGCAGTTAAAGGTCTGGTCTAGTATGGCTGCTGAGGCACCCTAGATCTTTCTCCTGCTGTGTTTCTCCCTGAGGTTGGCTCTATGGGAATCCTCAAAGGTGGAGATGACCTGGTGGATGGTGCGGCGCCAAGCCCGATGGTCAGCAGCAAGTGTTGACCACTTGTGGTGGGCAATGTGGCAGGTACCAAGGGTCTCCTTGAGGGAGTCTTTAAAATGTTTCTTTGGTGCCCCTCTGTCATAGTAGCCAGTGGAGAGTTCACCATACAGGGCTATCTTGGGCAGGTGATGATCCACCTCACCATTCTTGAGACATGTCCTGCTCATTGTAGCTGTGACTTCAGCTACATGTTTTAAAAGTACTTCTATGTAAAAGTAACAATTTAACATCAGTCATTTGTTTGTACATGTTTAAATGAATATACATAAATGCTTTGTAAGTGAATACTTTGTCGGTAATTTCATTTTTTAAATGAGTTAGAACTAATTTGTTTACATACTAGTATTGCTATTGATTCTGCACAGTTAAATGATTCCACTTATTTCTGTCTAACACTAATTCTATTCAATATTAATCATTTGTTTACATGTAATGAAGTGCTTACAAGTATTGCTATTTAACAGTAATCATTTTACTGAACCCTATTTATTTGTTTGCACACCGTCAAATGGTTTCAAGTATTGTTATGTCTTACTAACAATTCAATTGAGCATAAGTCATTTGTTTGTGCAATGTTTTAATGTCAAACAGTCCTATTTGACCCATAGATAGGACCCTATCATATGCTTCCTCTCGGGGTCAGAGTCGACCAAGGAGAAATAGCATTGAAGGGGTATTCAACATTCCCCATACCTCCAGCATTATTGGAGACTCACCATTAGGTTGTTTAGTATCATATCCAGGATACTTGGGGTGTCTTACTTTTCTATAGAGATGCAATCAGTGTATTTTACAGACCCAACCAACTAGGCTGTCTTTCATGTGTGTGTATGTGTATATAAATATATATACGGTAACAGAGATACTGATATATATTTTTTTTTATTTGAGAAGCATTTTCATAAATATTAATATTTGGTTCTTTTCCTTTATCTAAAATTGCAAGATAAAAAAAGTAAAACTATTGAAAATATTGACAATTGTGCAACTTCCTCATCTAATAAAAAACTTGTTAACTCTCAATCAAATGAATAACCATGAAGAAGTCCTACAAAATTGTTTGTCAATAAGCATCAGTTTTAAAATTTTAAAGTTATTTCTCTAAAAGTTTGTTAAAAAAACTGTTTCCCACAAATATTACATTTGACAATTATAAAGCTCAGTGGTCGGCTTCCTCTTCTTCAAGGCCAACAAATCAGTAAGAAATAATTTTATGTCGAAAATAATTAAAAAAGAAAAAAGAGAAATGGTGTATGTATTTACCCAACCCCTCCATCAGAGGCAGGATGTGACACAAGGTCATTTTTTTAGTGGAATTACATATGGTTTTGAATTCTGAGTTTTTCTTCTCTGAAACCGCTTGCTGAGCCAAGAGTTCAGTCTGCTCTACTATTACCCATAATTGGAAGAAGAAGAAATGGATTCATGCCTTTCCCAAATATATTTACACAAAGAGAAATTTAAATAGGCTTGTCTAAAATTTGAATTTAGGCTGTCATGTCGATTTCCTACAATGATAACAACAATGCCATGAATTCATTCATTCATTTATACTGATGGTTATGTTGTCTCATGTTTGCTGCTACACTTGTAATTTAATATTCCTAACTCTGAGACAGTTTTAAATTGTACATTACTCTCTATTGAGAGGATGAACTTGCTTTTATAAAAAAATCCGACCGAAGAATTTTACTTTAGGCGTCAGGCAAGTGGGAGAAAATTCATTTTGACTCATAGTTTTATTCGGATCTTGGAGACACCATTCTTCAATACATTTATCTTGGAAGAAAGTATTGAGATTATCTCCCATTGCTAATGATAAATAAAGAGTTAAGTGAATAATAATCATTTATTGACTGAATAAAGTAGGAGACATTGATCACTTTCACTGGATGTGAGAATCTGAATTGTACATTGCTAAACAGTTTGCAAGGATTATTTCTATTCACAATTTTTTGTCATTTTCAAGGAAATAAACACAGTATTCAAGACTAACTTTAAAAATAGTGGTTTCATGTTTATAACATTTACTTTAGTGAGTTAAAAGTTTTGCAATATTTTAGTATGTGCTAATGGCAGCATGTATATCACAGGACTAAAGTAATCTCAACCATGGAAGTTACCCACTGTGGTTGGTAATATTGTGGTAGTTGGTGTGCTGAAATGTTGTGGATTGCTTCACTCTTTATTTAATTTGAAAGGAGACAGTGCAATGTAGTCTTATTTGGGAATGTACACTTTGAGTTCAAACATCATGGAACCAATTAAAAAAATATATATTGTATAACAGGTGAAGGTATAGTAACCAGATTGTTCAAGAAATTTCAGTCAGGTTGCATGAGCCTTGACAATCAACGTGGATTCTAAAGCTGTGCTCCGAGCCATAGAGGCAAATCTGGTGAGTAGCACTTGGAGAGTATCAGGTGAGCTTGGAATCTTTCAGTTCAGAGTGGTTCGTCAGCTTCAGGGTCTTTGCAATTCAGCAGCTAGATCTGCTAAATTGTGCCTCATGTTACAAAAATATTGCAAAATTTTTTAATCATCCTAGTAATAAAAAAAAAAAATCAAAAATTGACTCAGTCTTCACGGAAAGTGTTAAGACATGAAGTTACCTCCCCTGACACTCTCGAGAAGAGGGAGCGTTGTTCGTTGACCGGATGTAAACAAATGATCATATTGGTTTATGTGAGAGTGTAAGAAGAAGGGTGTAATAAAGGTGTCTCTGTATGCCGAGTGTTATAGTCTGAGTTCTTTGTTTTTAACTGAAAGTTTACTTCAAAATGACTTCATCACTTGGCAGAAAGAGATGAGATACAAGAAAAGGATAAGTAATTTCAATGGATGATAGTTGTCATGCTATCATAATGATAAGCCATTATGATAGCATGACAACTATCATCATTGGGAGGTGCCCGTAGTATAATGGTTATCGTCGTAGGAAATGGAAATATATATATATATATATATATATATATGGAGGTGCTCGTGGTGTAATGGTTATTGTCGTAGGGAATGGACACAGCAACACAAGTTCAAATCCTGGACGAGACTGATTGTATTTCACATAGCACTAATACCCTTAGGAAAGGTATGAATCCAATTATTCTCCCTCCAGCTATGGGTAAATAGTAGGGCAGACTGGGTTCTTCAGCCTTGGTAAGGCAACTAGTCTAGGAGAAAGAAAACTCTGAATTCAAACCTGTTAAACTCCGCTTAAAAATTGACCTTGTGTCATATCCTCCCTGGGCGGAGGGGTTGATAAATATGATATATATATATATATATATTAGTGTGATAGTTTTTAACAACTGATTTACTATCCGAATGTTCGTGTACATCTTGAGTTGCATTTAAACTATTGTCCTGTAAGTCAGTAATATTTCCATGGTAACCAAGCTGGTAACTAACTTTTTGTCAGTTCATAATACTAATCTATAACAAATTGATTGCCAACTTCAAACATTTTGGTATCCTCTGTTGGAGTGGAGGAGATAGATGGAGCAGTGAAGAAAGAGAGAGAAAGAGCAGGTCAGTAAAGGAATGGTGAATCCCAAAGTAGTAATGTTTTATATATATATATATATATATATATATATATATATATATAGAGAGAGAGAGAGAGAGAGGTGCTCATGGTGTAATGGTTATCGTCGTAGGAAATGGACACGGCGACACGATTTCAAATCCTGGACGAGACTGATTGCATTTCACATCGCACTAATACCCTTGGAAAAGGTATGAATCCAATTATTCTCCCTCCAGCTATGGGTAAATAGTAGGACAGCCTTGGTGAGGCAACTAGTCTAGGGGAAGGAAAACTCTGAATTCAAACCTGTTAAACTCCGCTTAAAAATTGACCTTGTGTCATATCCTGCCTGAGCGGAGGGGTTAGTAAATAGGATAATGATAAGACATTATTTTAGACAGCAATGAAGAATTTTGACAAACATTTACATATGGAAGACTATATAAGAAATTCAATAATATATAATTCAATGAATTTGTTTACAATAAACTCAAAAGGTATGAAAAAAACTTCAAATCTGTTACACTGATATAAAATTGATAGATTTTTTTTTCCAGCAAAGTGTACACTTAAACATCTCAATACCCTCACCAAATATATATACTTTTTTAAAGTCGGTGTAGATCAGATTTTTGATAGAAACAAAATCAAATATCTTTAGATCGTTATTCAACCAACTAATTAAATGTAGTAACATTTGTTACATATTTGTATATGTACGTATCTATTTGTGTGTTTATACATGATATATTATATGTGTGTGTTTCTGTAAATTTGTTTGAGCATGAGTATGTATTTATGTGATGTATGTGTTTGTGTGTTGATGCATATATATATATATATATATATAAGTAGCATTTTATCTTTTGAACATATTCGATCAAATAAGACTGACATTTTGCTTATGCCTATTTTATAATTGATCAATTCAAGTCTTTATATAAGTTGTTTGAGATCTAGATGGAATGAATTCAAAAAGGCACTGTATTTTTATCCAAGTACTTTCAGCTCCAGCTGGAGCCATCATCAGGGGAACAAACATTGAAATGAAAAGCACAATGATGAGTCATATGCATTTAAATAAAGAGTAGGAGGAAGAACAAATAGGAGGAGAATTTACAAAAGAGAAGAAGTTTATTGGAGATAAGAGGAAAAACTTGTGGGAAAAATGTTAAAGGCATTTCAGAATGTGGCCGCTACATTCAAAATTGATTGTATAGGATACGAATTTAAATATCCACTTGAAAAATCCTCCCATAAAATAAGTACTTATATCAGCCTGACTACAACAACTTTACTGCGGCACTTAACACTCCACCTATCTAACACTAGTTCCATCTCTCAACACCTTAATTGCCCAGTCAGCTGGGGCTGTAGAATACACTGACTGCACCTCTGCAGAGGGGTAAGACCCCCCCCCTAACGAGTGCCTTGGATATGACACTAAACAATCTGATGGTGAGGTTCCAGCAGTGCTGGAGCTTTGGGGAATGTGGAGTACCCTTTCATTGTCATCATTCCCAGGTTCACTCTGGCCCGGAGTGGTAGCACCTGATAGGGCCCTATCTATGGGTTAAATAGAACTAACAGCATACTTATGCTAAAATGAATTGAGTAAACTGAATAGCTTGAAATAGAAACGTTTTTGACAATTAAACCATACTAACACTTAAACTGTGTGCTTATGCTTAACTGAATTATTTGAAATAGAACAGATTATTTACATAAAAACGGATTTGGCGTTAAATAACCTACAAAGGTTGATATGCCATAAAACCAACCAAACCAAACCAAATCAACACCTTAAAACACATTTGTGCTCTTCAAATACTGAAAAATTCTAATTGAAAACACCTTCATATTTCACCAAAAAAAAAAAAAAAAAAAAGAACGAAAAAAAACTACATACCAGATTGAACAAATAGCCGAATAACAACATCATCACGGCTGGAAAACAAGAGCAAAGAGGCCTCCCAATTTTAAAGGAAAGATTTAGAAGTCATCAGAGCAGCCGAGCTCTGATTGGCTGTGGCAAAATAAAAAATGATAGAGCCATTTCTGTGGTCACTTGGGTCATTTGGGCGAGGGGGTCTGATTTTGCAAGACCCGAAACCTGCCGTGATCCCAAAGGAAACATCACTGATGACCCATCCTGATGCATCAATGAAGATGTATGATATAAGTACAAAGATAAAAACAAACAAAAACTCCAAATTCTTGAATATCTTTATATCAAAACAAACAAACCTTCTTTAAACATGATCAATTTTTAATATTATTACCGTTAAATCACTTGTTTAAGCTTTATATTTGTATAGTTTGTATTTGTAGTTTCCATTTTTCACCTTAAATAATGTAATATCCTTTAAGATATACATATTCACCAACCTCTCCGCTCAGGTAGGATATGACACAAGGTCAATTTTTTCAAGCGGAGTTTAACAGGTTTGAATTCAGAGTTTTCCTTCTCCTAGAGTAGTTTCCACACCAAGGCTGAAGGACCTAGTCTGCCCTACTATTTACCCATAGCTGGAGGGAGAATAATTGGATTCATACCTTTACCAATGGTATTAGTGCTTTGTGAAATACAATCAGTCTCGTCCAGGACTTGAACTCGTGTCGCCGTGTCCATTTCCTATGACGATAACCATTACACCACTGGCATCTCATTTGAGATATACAGATGTTCCAGAAAAATTGGAGTTTTGGGAGTGTAGAGTGCCCCTTCATAGCCATTACTCTCAGCTCCACTCTGACTTGGAGTGGTGTTATCTATTAGGGTTCTATCAATGGGTCAGTTAAAGCTATTCAATATTTTGCAAGGGATAATAATTATTAGTTTTTTGAAACCATGCAGCTGTATGGAAGTTTTTTGAGTTAAACAGGAATACTTGATAAATAAAATTACTAATGATGAATAGTAATAGTTGAAAGCATTTAACTGTGTGCAAACAAATGATAGATATCCAATAGAACTATTTGTATTTGATAAAAATACTTGAAACCATTTAATAAATAGAAGTATTGGAGTCCATAAGAGAACATTGCTTATGAGTTAATTCTTCCTTCTCCAGTAGTGTCCAGTATGCCTTGTTTTTTTTTAGTTGGATGATTTTTGTGATGGGAGGTAAGTGGCCATGAAGCTGCTGTTTTGTAGGGTTTTACTTTCAAAATGTTTTCCAAATAGCATACAGCATTCTTTTACAGTTTCTATTTTTCACCTTCTGTTCCTATTTTATCATCCTGAATAAATGTTCAAGCCTTTAAGGACAGATAATTTTCTTAGTTATTAAATGGATTGCCCTAGGTCCATATTAGCCCACTTGATTCGAAATGTTTTGTTGTGCTTCCAATAAAACTTTGGTAGATGAATTGCTTAGGGGGTTAGACAAAGCTAATGAGCCTGATGCCACTCCAATAGACAAGATTCATCTTGGGTTGGATTTTTTGTCAAGTAGAAGAAAAAGTTAAATGGCTTATTCAAAATCAGAAAAACTTTATCAACCATATTTATTTGTGGAAGAACTTATGAAATAAAACACTACTTTTTTTTCATAACTGTTATTACTTTTAGTATATTAAATATAAGAGAATGAGTCAAAAGTTTGCAATATTTTGGTATGCACTAGTTTCCAGTGTGTATATTATGCGATGGTAGCTATTCAATCCGTGAAAGCTACCTGCTGTAATTGGTAATATTATGGCTTTCCCTTTGTGATTTAAAAGGCACACAGATGAACATGCAATTAATTTGGGAACTTATGCTTTATGAGTTCAAACTGGGCTATAACGCCACCGAAGTAACCAAAACATTTGTTTGCCCAGTTGGCTGGGGCAGTAGAATACACTGACTACACCTTTCTAGAGGGGTAAGACCCCCCTCCTCCAACGATTGTCTTGGATATGACACTAAACAATATGATGGTGAGGTTTCAGTGATGCAGGAGCTTAGGGGAATGTAGAGTACCGCTTCATGGCCATCGCTCCCAGGTCCACTCTGGCCTGGAGTGGTAGCACTTAATAGGGCCCTATTTATGGATTAAATAAAACTAATCTATATACTTATGCGATGCTAAACTACTTGAAATAGAACTGTTTTGATATCTAAACTGCCTACTTATATTAAACGGAATTGTTTGTTATGGAACTGTTTTTGACATTAAAACTGTACTAACGCTAAACTGAATTGTTTGAATTAGAACTGTTTGACTAAACTGAATAGCTTGAAATAGTACTCTTTTTGACATGAAACTGTGTGCTCATGCTAAACTGAACTGTTTGAAATAGAACTGATTTTTGTATAAAAATGGATTTGGCATTAAATAACCTACAAAGGTTGATATGCCATAAACCCAACCAACTAACCAACCAACCAACCAACCAACCAACCAAAACATTTGTTGTACAAAAGATGAAGTCACAATTGTTTCCAGTGCAGTAACTAGATGGTTTGTGAGAAGTCTTCATGGCGTGGTGGCTAAAGTTCTGGACTTGACATCACAATAAGCAAGTTTGAACTCCAGTTGAATTGCATTTACTTTTGGACTAATACCCCTGTGAAAGGTGTGGACTTCTTTATCCCTATCTATGGGTTAAATAATACAATTACTGTTTTTCTACAAAGATGGTTTTAACATTTGAAAACCTATAAAGGTTGATATGCTATCAAAATAAAGTAAACAAACCAGATGGTTTTAGAAATTTTGCACAGTTTGCAAGACACTCAATGATCTTGGTTGATCTGGTAGGCTTAAAACTGTGGATTCTGAAACCATGCTTCAAGACATAGGGGCAAATCTGGTAAGTAGCATTTGGAGAGTATCAGGCAAGCCTGGTATCTCAGAGTCCAGATGATCAGACAAGGTTAGGTAGGCTTAAAACTGTGGATTCTGAGACCATTCTTCAAGACATAGGGGCAAATCTGGTAAGTAGCACTTGGTGAGTATCAGGCAAGCTCAGTACCTTACAATCCTGTATGGTTTGTCACCTTCACGACCTCAGCAAAAGTATCCAGATCTGTTGAATTGCATTACCAAAATATTGCAAAATTTTGACTAACCCTAATATATGTAAATCTAGCAATAATTCACAGACAAAGGTTGTAATAATTTTTAGTCAAAATTATATTCAATCAAGTTTTCAAAACTTTCAAATTTCTTGAGAATACAAAGTTTGTATTGCTTCGGAAAAAATATTTTTCCCATGACAGTAGCTAACTTAATCCAAATTTCAACTTAATTTCATTCTATTTGAAAATATAAAAGGATAATTTTTCTCTAACTTTCTGGTCCAAAATGTTTTGCAAGATATTTTATTCCTGAGTTTAGATTCTGTTTCTTGGTTTGACTTATTCAATGGAGTTTGGTCACAGTTTTGTGTTGATAGGAATAGAAGCAGATTTATAATATTGTGAAATATTGGCCGGCTAATGTTGGAAATCCAATAAAACATTTTCCCCTGGGGAGATATTTTCAAGGAAAATGCCAGACAGGCACTGAAGGATTTGTGGAGAAAGGACTGATTCAAAAAGTTATGGATGGAATTTTATGTAATGAAGAAAATTCAGTCATTTTACAGTTTGCAAGATTTAGATTGAGGCTATAAAAGGTCTTGTTTTGGGTCTCTTGAGAATTGGGAAAACATAATGAGGAACTTTTATATTTAGAGCATAGTTCAATTTAGATAAAATTTCCTGATTTACTTTATCAATAACAGATAAGTAATCTTCTGCCAGAAAAAGTTGACCATGGTCAATATACATTCTAGTTTTATTGTCATATAACATGTGCACTGAGAGTTGCTCTGATTGGAAGCTCCTGTGCCAAACTTGGATAAAGATACACTTGCAACTCAGTGCTAAGGAGCTTTCTGACCTTACGCACAAGTAACATAAGGTTACTGTCATACAAATTCAAAGCACATAGAAAGAAGGGTCACTGGTATGCAAATTCAAAGCATGTGGTCAAAAATGATTGTATGCAGTGACATCCACATGGGACACACTAAGTAACTTTGAGGTAATGTAAAAGCATGAATGAAGACATTATTATATTTATTATCATTATTATTATTAATAACAAAAGTAAGTAAAGTTGGCGACCTTCACCAAGGGTGACCCGAAGGCTCCTTTTTCAATAGCTACTACACCTAGGTGTAGAGGAGGGCATTACTCCATTCCCTGGATTGCTCCACTTTAACCTTGATCCTTACCTTATAATGCTGAGTGTTAAGCAAGGTAGCATCTGGTACCATTTTTTGAGTCTTTGGTATGACTCGACCTGAGATTGAACCCCGGTCTCCTGGACTATTGGTGAACACTCTACTCATTAGGCCAATGGCCTGAATTTCTTGCTCCCTGGCATCATTAAAGTAAAATACATATTCTTAGAACTCGTAGTTTTCACACAAGGCTCTATATTGGAAAATAATCAGTGTAAAATTAAACAAGAAAAATTATTTTCCTACTACAGCATCAAGTTTCCTTTTTTGACCAAACTAAGATGAATCATCAACTGACTATACAACACAATCTGGAACTTGTGACTAAAGATACTAATACAAGTCTTATATTCTTTGTCAGATCGGTGTATACTGAGTAGTTTATTGGAGTTTTTGCAATCTCTCTTGATTGTTTTTTCCTACTGCAATCACCAGCTTGTGTTTTGAATATTTTTGTTCAGGGTATTTCTCTTCTACACTTAGCTAAAAAGGCAAATCAAGGAGTCTGTGTCAATCTTAAGTAACTTCATATTTCTCTTGCAGCCATCTTTGAATCTCTCAGATGCAAACTTACTATAGATGATATCTTGGGAAATATGGCCATCCTCCATAAATATTGTTGAGCTAGAGTAATCTGAGAAGGATATACATGGTGAGAAGGTCAGATGAACAGGACTTCAGTGTTAGGTATTATTTTGCCAGCATAGGCTCTGGATAGAATAAATGCTTCGTAGGTGGAAGGTATTGAGTCTTCTTTCCAGTCTGGCATATTTTCTATGTCCCACTGCTCTCCACTAGTGTGTAAATGATACTGACATAGCATACTATCAGCTTTATCTTGATTGTCAGTTTAGGATTTTTCCACATTTGACCAGTTTAACAAACAAATGTTGTAACTGCTTTCATGATCCTCTTGCGGATCTCAATGTCTAAACTGAAATTGCTGTAGAACTGTGGTATATAAACTAATTGACATCATCAAGAGCATAATTATCAATGTTAATGAGAAATGGTGTCACTATACCCTGTCTTGAGATATCTTCAAACTTATAGTCAATTTGAAGTCCTTGCAAGCCTAGTTGAAGTGGTTCATTAATTGACTTCATGCTAGGTGTGTGTCACAACTGCTGCATCTTCAGCAAACAGGATGTCTAATGAGAACAGTTTGTATTTTTGTCTCAGCTCTGTGGTAAGAAAAACTGAAAAGTCTAATTTTGTCTGCAAGTTGATTTATTTTTTTGCTGTGATAAAAGCATGTTTCTGGAACTTAGTTTTGTTTGACACAACATTGTCAAACAAGGATATCAATCTTTGTCGGTTATTTAATGCTGTAGTCATCCTTCTATAAGAACAGTAGTGGTACTATTTAATCAATAGCTAGAAGGATAAGAGGGGTTTATACCTTTACCAAGGGTATTTGTCCGAAGGTGAATGTAATACCATGACTAGAGTTTGAACTCGCTTACTATGACTCCGTAGTTCGTCACTTTAACCATTATACCCCGAGGACACCCCTGTGGTGTAATGGTTAAAGCGATGGACTGTAAAATCGTAGAAAGCGAGTTTGTTCTCCAGTAGTGCTATTATGTTCACTTTCGGGCAAATACTCTTGGGAAAAGTATGAACACCCTGATCCTCCCAGCTATGGGTTAAATAGTACCACTACTGTTCTAGGAGAATGGCTTTGGCATTACATAACCTACAAAGGTTGATATGCCATAAAACAAAGAAACCGAACCAAACCAAACCATTACACGACGAAGACACCCCTTGTGAAAGGATTCAGTGTTTAAGGATTATAATTAGTTACTTGAAACCATATAAGACATGCACAAAGAAAGTATCATTATTAAATAGAAGTGATTATTTGGAACCATATAATTATTAGTATTAGATAGGAATACTTAAAACCATACAACTGTGTCCAAATTATTTGTATTAGATAAGAATATTTGATAGGATATAACTGTGTGCAAAAAATTCTTGAATAATTAGACAAAAAAAAGTACACATAGATATACAATGAAAGCAATCCCTAACATTTTGACATAAAATAACCCTAGATGGGTTGACATGCCATCAAAATTAATCAATCAACCTAAAAAATTTACTAGATTTTTCCAAAAAGATTAAATGTAAATATAAATTATATTACACACACACACACACACACACACACACACACACACACACACACATATATATATATATATATATATATACACACACACACACACACACATATATGTATATATATATATTGTATATATATATGTGTGTGTGTGTGTGTGTGTGTGTGTGTGTATAAATAATCTAACTTGATATTTTAATTTTGATTTAAAAGCATTATACATATAGGCAATACATGAACTGTTATAGACAAGTTATCAACCATATGGAAATCTGATCTTCCAGATAAAACAAAAAGGAAATTCGTCCAAGCTGTAGCTGTCAGTACTATTGTATGGCTGCATCACTTACACTCTAAAAAATGCTAGGAGAAAAAAATTAGATGGTGACTAATCTTGGTAGTATAACTCAACAAAACAGAAGTCACTTACCTCCTATCACACAAACCATCCAAGTAAAATAAGCAAGACATACTGGAGAAGTAAGCAATGTTCTCTATGGACCTCCTAATATTGCCACTAACCTTCTATTACAAAAACCATCAAAGTAAGACAAGCAACACATGCTGGGCACATCTGGAGAAGCAGTAATAAACTCATAAGCAACATTCTTCTCTGGACTCCTACACATGGAAGCATCAATATTGCCCAACCTGCAAAAACTTATAATTAACAGTACTGTATAAACGCTTGATACTGTCTTGACGATAGTAGATCATCAAGACAGTATCAAGTGTTTATACACTGAGTGATAGAGACAGGCATCAAGAGAGAGTTAAAAGTATCTATCCAATTTGCTCACTCTGTTTATGATGATGAACCATTTTTTTGTTCATACTTTTTTTAATTGTATCATTGATATAAATATCATATTAATAATATATCTCAATTTATTACCAACACTTTTAATATCATCATTTTATTTTTGTCCAATATTTCTTCTTTCTTTCTTTCTTTTTTATCTTTTTTTTTAAAGTCCCACTTATCTTATTTTTTCCATTTGTTTATCTTATCATCCAGTTATTTTTGCACTGTCACCAGAACATCTTATATTTATATTTTCTTTTTGAAGGAAAGAGAAAGGTAATACATATATATATATATATATATATATATATATATATATATATATATATATATATATATATATTGATACATATTTGATTGAACATTATTGACATTTGTGGTCTACATATTTTTTTGTTAATCCTTTCAAGTTACTGTATCGATCTAATGATATCCAATGGGAATTCATTAATAAACCTCCCATAATTAGTTATTTCCCAAGCACTTTCTGCCGAAGCTTGGGCCATCATCAGGGGAAGATGTATTATAAAAGTTATGTATGTTTTGTATGTACTTTACTAATTATTAAGAATGAGTTTTTATACTGATGTATCGTGTAGTGTTTACTTTTTGAAATACTTTATATATATATATATATATATATATATATATATATACAGGATGACCCCAAAAAAACAGAACCCATAAACTTTTTTATTACTTCTACAAAAGATAAAGCAAAATAATTCTAAAATCTGTTTTTTTTTGGTCACCTTGTATATATATATATATATATATATATATACACACACACACACCATTCTATCAGCTTTTTTCTCAGTGACAATTTCACTCTGACACACAAGATTATTACATGTTAATAAGAAGCTTTGAATTCATAGTTTTCTAACTCTTAGATCAGTTAACATCCTAAGGCCTTGAAAGAGATGGGTGGTGTATGATTTACTTTAGCTGGGAGAAAAGCTATGTATTCCTGTATTTCCCAAGGGCATTAGCACAAAATGAACAATCTTGTTTGAAATTTGAACTTAGCTAGCCAATTATTATTATATCAGCTGCACATATATACACACACACACATATATATACACACACACACATATATATATATATATATATATATATATATATATATATATATGTGTGTGTGTATGTGTGTGTGTGTGTGTGAGTCATTCAATGGATTAAGAGAATTTTGCCAAGGGAGTTGGCTGTAGGAAGCACTGTTTACAGTTTCACTTTTCTCAAAGAAATCAGTGGTAATGGGTCCTTTCATGTTTTAAAAGACTGTCAGCTTAACCTTCTTTATTGATTGTTGCACATAGGACTTTTTCTTTACTGTATAATCAGTGTGTTTCTACTTCATGGACTATCTTTTTTGTGGTAAATCTAAGTTTAATCCATTTGTAAACAGTTTTTTTTACAAAAAGACATTTTTTCTATACATATCACTCAGTTCAGTCAGAATATGCCTACTGCATCTCCATAGAGGGGTAAGATCCCCACCCCCACACACACATAAGAGTCCTGGATATGACACTAAAATGCATCTGATGGTGAGGCTCCATTCCTTGATCTCTAGGGAATGTGAAATACCTCTTCTGACATGGAGTGGTAGTATCTGTTTAGTATCTATTGGTCAAATACAACTGTGTAAACATTTAAATATATTGAAACAAACGACTAATGCTAAATTGAATTGTTAGTGTTTTATAGTAATACTTCAAACCATCCAACAGTGTACAAGTAAAATTATTAGTGTTAGATAGCAATACTTGAAACTATTGTATGGAAACAAATGAGCTCTGGCTTATTTAAAATGTTACCAACAAACTATAAGTTTACAAATCATATATATTTGATCTATATATAATAATAATAATAATAATAATAAATAAATATATATAAGATATATATATTTAATTCATGGAATTTAGACTGCAAACCCTGGGTTTCATGGAGTTCCCTTGATTCGACACAAACCCACAAAGTGATTTAGTGACAACCAACATGTTGTGGCCCTGGAAAGGGTCACTAATAAAAATGCAAACATGGATATTAGATAACAGAATATATTACACAAGAAAGATAGAGTTACATAGAAAAGGTATGAAGTCTCATACTGTTTGTATAACACCGATAGTGATCTGCCCTTCTGGCAGCGAAATCTCTGTACTAATAACGGTGAGAAGAGTCCATTATAGTTAGATGGGTAAGGTTCCCACAACACAACATAATATAATATTTGATCTATATATGTAGAAAAAGGATTTGGCATTAAATAACCTACAAGGGTTGAGATGCTATACCAACCAACCAACCAACCAACACATCACATATTTTTCTGTAAATTTCACATGCTTCACTGTTCATTGTCTCCAAAAATTTTATGACTGACCTCTGTTCAAGCTTGGAGCACTTTGATTTTCCATAATTTTGAATAGCCTCAAAACAAATATTTTCTGCAAGATTAATTTTTTTTATACACTATTCAAAACAATGTAGAGATTCTGAAGAAAAATTTTTTTTTTACTTTTTAAAAAAAATTTCTCTTATTTATTGAATGAACATTACAGACATCATCATCATCATGTTGTGACGCTTGCATGGATTTCCTTGACTCTTTCTTGCCATTTGACTCTGTCATCTATTGCTTCTGGCTGGTCCTCAAGACAACAAATTGTGTCCAAACAGAGCTGTTGTAGATAGGTTCTAGTTGGTTGTCTGACATTTGCTTGTCTGTGTGAAGGGTTCCATAGGAGGATGTCGCTTATGAGTTTGTTCTTACTTTTTCAGTAGTGTCCTGCATATCTTGTATATCTTATATGGATGGTTTTAGAGATGGGAGGTAAGTGGCCGTACAGTTGCTGCTTTGTTTGATGTTGCTTCAAGGGTTTCTTCAATATGACTTGTAGCATTCTTGTGCAATTCCCGTTTTTGCAGACGTACTTTCTTAAAAACTAGAAGCAAAGTTCTTTTTAATATATTTAATTGATTTTTTTTTGTCTTTTTACAAGACTTCATATCTAAGGCTCAATCTTTTATTAAAATCTATATTTAGCCTAGACAATAATTAGTGATTGTGGAAAGTTCTATAGGAAGAATAAAATTGAACAGTTTTTATTGAAGATCAAATCTTTTCTTGCACAAAGATGAGAAAAAAATGAATGAAATCTATTGAAAAGAAAATCGTTTATAGTTTTTAACAAAACATGTTATAAAAGAAGATCTGCTGCTTGAATGTAACCTAATGTAAAAATTTTGACAGAGGCTATCGGCAAAAACATGGACTTGAAATTCCATCCGCAGCAGATATAAAACATTATCTAACATATATGATTTTTAGTTTTATTGACAAAATTTTGAAGCATTTCTAAGAAGAAAAATTAGAGAAAATTCTGACAAAAAGTTTTTTTGTGTAAACAATATAGAACCAGAGATATTTTATTTAAAAAATTCTATATATCATATATATATCATATGAATATAGCAAAGGAAAGTTCTTGAAAATCATACGGATTTTAAAATAACTGCCAAAAATTAACTAATAATTGAATTATTATAAAAACATGTGATAATATCTTGTTATATTGTCATCTACATGTTCATGCAGCATCATAACGACACAATAATAAAGACAGACGCACGCAATACTTCTTTATAAAAATATTTACCTCTCGCTTTATTGCAAGGGTTCGAAAAGGTTTGTGTGGGGTTTTACTGTGAGAGGGAGCTGGAGACCGAACATAACTGAAATATTTTGACCCCAAACTTATGGCCGTCACGTTGTGTCTTTCTCGTTCTTCTGATGCTCAACCGGAGGCCCTGGGGTCCACTCTGCTGGGTGCTGGCTTTCTTTATTGTATCTTATCAGCATCTTCTCTGGACCCCAACTCATCAGGGCCTCAAGGCCCCTTCGGCCTGATGTGGCTTTCCTTACTACATCTCGTCTCCAACTGTCTGCAACTCCACTCAACTGGCTCTGGCCGGAACTCCAACTCTGTCTGATCTTCAACTCAACTGGCTCGGCGAACTCAGCTGAGTTATATAATCGTTCAACGCCCACTCGATCTTTGTAATCGAATATTTAATCGTCATCAAGTGGAAATAACTGTCATGCAGTTCAGAGGTCACTCTATTCCAGTGCATCACTCTGTGAGTGTACCATGGGAATTTTTTAGCTCATCCCATTTCATCAGCCAATTTCCACCCGCGCGATTTCCTCTCCTAACTGCCAATGGAATGTGTCACTTCCTTCCGGTGCATCACCTTGAATGGCATTTTGGGCTGGGTCAAAAGGTCAAAATATAACAATCTAAATAAAGAGCAAACTTTTAAAAGAAAAAGAATTTCCATTCCAAATTGATTTATTGTGATTAGAGCATTGGTTAATATATTTGATGATTTTATCTATAAAATTGTGTATGAACATAGACTTTAAAAATGTATTTAACATATGAGGAAATACATACTTAAACTTGTATGAAGTTTAATTTAATTGAAAATTATTTATGTCATAAGTGTGTATTTACCCAAACCCTTCACCATAAGCGGGATATGATACAAGGTCACTTTTTAAGCAGAGTCTACCAAATTTGAATTCAGAATTTTCCTTCTCCTAGACCTGTTGCCTTACTGTTGTGGGAGCCTTACCCATCTTACCATAATGGACTCTTCTCACTATTATTAATACTGAGAGATTTCGCTATCAGGAGGTAGATCAATATTGGTGTTATCCGAAGAGTACAAGACTTCTTGCCTTTTCTATGTAACTCTATCTTTCTTGTGTAATATAATCTGTTAGCTAATATCTGTGTTTGCATTTTCATTAGTGACCCTTTCCAGGGCCACAAAACTTACCAAGATTAAAGAGCACAGTCTGCCCTATTATTTTACACATACCTGGAGGAAGAATAGTTGTATGCATACCTTTACCAAAGGTAATTAGTGCTATATGAAATGCAAACAGCCAGATGCAAGACTGCATCCCTGCAGAGGGGTAAGACCTGAATGTGACACTAAATAATCAAACAGACAGGCTCAATTGCTTGACCTCTGGTTGCTATTTCTACTTCTTACAATGATAACTGTTACACTATGAGAGCTTCAATCATATCAGGTGTTTTATCATATATGAAATTATTTTTCCTCTGTGCAATGCTGTGTAGCTCTACTAGTAGGATATTTTGTGAATTGAATTCAATTCACAATATATTTCCTCAACTTTAAAAAAATGTACATTTAGTAGGATATAAACAAAAGTTATAGTGGAAAAAAAGATTATTCAGATTCAATAATTTCCTACTTTAACACATTTGTAGGATGACTCTGGTCAGCAATTACAACTAAAAAATATTGAAAGTAAATAAATATTATTATAAGAGTCCAAAAACTTGATTCTCAACATGAGACGTGTACAGAAAGTATCAAGATTGAAGCTATATTCACTAAGAGAGATGTGAACAATATATAAAACATTAATCTTCTTCAGAATAGTCCACTTGGCATTCAATACACTCATTCCAGAGAGTTTTCTATTGATTGAAGCACCTCTAAAATTCTTCTTTTGATATGATGAAAAGCTGTGTTATATTTTTCTTAATGTTCTCCACTTCCTCAAATCTTAGCCTTCAGGCAAATTTTCAGTTACATAGAACCATATCTGCTCAGTAAGGAGTGTGCTGCACTTGCATCAACCTGTGTTTCATAGAAAAAAACTGCTGATTAATAAGTATCATGAATTGGCACTAACCCATTTAAATGAATGTTTATAATATAAGTTATTCAAATGTGCATGGTGTCCCGAGTATGATATGAAATAGCATCTAATGGTGAGGCTCCAGTTCTAGAAATCTAAGAAGTGTAGAGTACCTCTTCATTGCCATTACTTCCAGGTCTACTCTGACCTAGTGTGTTAGTACTTCATAGAGCTCCATCAATGGGTAAAATAGGTCTGTTTAAAGATTATTCATATTCAATAGGAACCTGTGCAAAAATAGCATCTTGAAAAACAATGCAAAAATTGTAAATATGAATGTACAATGAATGCAATCCTCTTGGCTCTAGTCATAAGATAATCCTTGACAGATTGACATTCCATTAAAATCAATCAAATGTTTATGCTTAAATTCCATTTTTTAAAGATTTCCAGATTCAGTCTCTATAAATTTTATCACACTTTATGTGTATATATTGTGGCATATCTTCTTTTAATTGAATAATATATATATATATATATATATATATATATATAAGCATCCTGCATGTCTTGCTTCACTAAAGAGTTGTTATACAACAAAACAGTCTGTCTGTGGATTACATTATATATATATATATATACAGGGTGGAACGATAAAATTGTCGCCCTAGAAAAGATGACATGATTCCATTTTGGTTTGATGAAAACCGGTTTTCTTTTTTTATTGCAGACCATCAACTAGTTGGCCAGTTGTGTACAAATCCCAAGAGCGACAGGAGCCTTCTATCATGTTTGAAAGTGACACAATGTTCAACGAGAGAGATCGAAGATGCGCCACTGTACAACTCATGCTCTCTACCGATCCAAGTTATGACAACAGGACCATTGCCAGCACCCTCAAAATGCAAATCCAGATGGTTCAATGCTTGAGGGCACAGCTCAATGCATTAGATGACCCTTTGGATGGCTACGGTTATGGTCTTTGGTGTGGTTTCAAGTGAGAGCCACATCATGCCACCTCACATCTTTGAAGTCGGCTTGAAAATCAACACCAAAGTGTACCTGGATATGCTGAAGAGTGTGGTGATCCCCTGGTGCAATCAGGTGGCTGGCACTTGTAAAAAAGGCATGCTCCCAGTTCTGGATCCGTATTGAGGTGGTGATTGAGACTGAAGGTGGCTACATTGAATAGATATCAGCTCTACTACATAATCAAGTTATCTGAATTGATTTTTTCAATAAAAGTTTTAAAATAAAGCTGTAGTGTTGTTTTCTTTGGGGCAACAATTTTATCATTCCACCCAATATATATATATATACCTAGCTATATAAATATAATAATATATATCATGATATATATGAAATAATATTATCAAATATATATATATATATATATACATATATATATATATATATTATTTTGATTTTAATTTTAACGGCCTCTGTTAGTGTAAAATGTAAACAAACAGAAACAATATATATACAAGATATTCTCTCACGTTTGGATTGCTTGTGTCTGTGAAGTTATGTTTTCAAGCTGACATCAAGTTGGCTGGGTTTAAATCCCAGCTTGAGCCACACTGATGAGTTGTGAGACAATCAAACATTATGTTTGTGGATGACAATATATATATATATATATATATATATATATATATATATATATATATATATAAATATATATATCCTTTTATATAAAAATAAAAAGAATAAAAAGTAAATACTCCTACCTCTTGGATTTCCTCCTCGGATTATATAAGAATATATATATATATATATATATATATATATATATATGTATATATATATGAAGCTTTTAGAAAGATTCAAGGCAGTATGATAGCTAAGTTGTTGGTTTTGTATGTCTTTGAATATGAGATCAGTCCTCAACTATGAAAAATAAAAACAAATAAAAAAAAAAAGCCTCAGTGTCTGATGACCATCTCTCTTGATATTCAGCACCTCTAATAGTATGGGAAGGAAATTTAATGGAACTGTCATATTGATTAGAGAAGATAAAGAGAGATGTTGAGGAGAATTAGTTTTGCCCACAGGGGAAGTGAATCTTGAAGGACTTAGCCATATTTTTAATTGAGTACTTGTACCATATAGATTGTATGAATTTTATTTGTTGATAAAATGTATGTAGACATACACTATTATGTACTATTTATATGATTGTGTGTGCGTGCATGTGTGTGTGTGTGTGTGCGTGTGTGTGTGTGTGTGTGTGTGTGTGTGTGTGTGTGTGTGTGTGTGTGTGTGTTCTACAAATAAAAAGAATTATAAATATACATATATAATGTAAAATGAATTACTTCTTTTTGCGCACACACACACACACACACACACGTGTGTGTGTGTGTGTGTGTGTAAGGAACCAATTTATATTAGATACATATATATATATATATATATATATATATATATAAATTTTTGTTGTAGGTCCTTCTATATATATATATATATATATATACATATATATATATATATATATATATATATATATATATATATATATATATATATATATATATATATATAAATGCATTTCTTTTAACTGACATGAATTATTGAAATGTGGCACTTGGAGAAAAAGAGTCTGAATAATCTATCAACAATTTTGGTGTGTCTTGAGAAAAATGTCTTTAAAAAAAGACATCCAAATAATAATTTAAAGATTTGATTTTGAACACAGTTGTTTCATTGCCTTGAAGATTTCTAAAACATTCTCGATAAGCAAAAAATGAACCCCCACCCCACAAAAAATAAAGGAATTCAGCTTTAAGACTGAAAGAATAAGATTATTAGCTGTTAAAAAGAGCAAAATGAAATTTAGAAATTAGAAAGTGGTAATTATTACATTATTTTTAAGTAAAGTATTTTTGTATGCATGGGATTAGATTTTCTCAAATATTAATATTGCCCTGTTGGCAGGGCTTAGAATATGTTGACTGTATTCCCCCTGCATATGGGCTAAGACCCTTACCCAAAAATGGGGTGTTTCGATATGACAATAAACTGATGGTGAGGCTCCTGTTATATTACTCCGAGGTCCACTCTGTTAGGATTCCATATATGAATGAAATAAGTCTGAAAAAAAATCTATTCATATTTAGTTGTACTACAAAAAAAAAAACTTCTTGAGAAGCGACAACACAAAAAATGTAAATACAAACTTTATGAATGTTATTCCCTTACTTCTAGGCATAAAATAAGCCTAGATAGTTTGACATGCTCTTAAAATCAATCATTGATAATCTGCTCTTTTGTATTGGCTAAAATATTCCTGATGGGCAGTTAAAAGTATAAATCAATCTTGAAGACTTTTTTAAAGTCTGGAATTCTTCATTAATCAGAGAAAATTTAAAAGTAGGAATCATTTACTAAGTTTGTGAGACTCAAACTCACTAATTATAGTATGTAAGCCCAGCTTACAAACCATTATACTGTGTATTCATAAAGACCTACAGCAGATTTAAAATGTATCAACAAACATGGCAGTCATATTGAAGTGTAATAATCAAAGAATAAATCAAAAACAAAACTTCAAAAGTTGAACTTCTTTTACTAAAAGATTATTTTTTACTAAAAGATTATATCAGTTACCAAGACAGACATCAACATGCAACTAGCAAAGGCATGGACAGCTATCGATAGGCTATCGGACATATGGAAGCTGCGGTCGAGTTGATAATGCTGTATAGATGCACTACATGGATGCTCACTAAACATATGTAGAAAAAGCTTAATGGCAACTACACAAGAGTGCTGCAAGCAATATTGCATAAGTCCTGGAGGCAGCACCCTACAAAGCAGCAGCTGTACAGCTACCTACCACCCATCACAAAAACTATCCAAGTTAGACAAACCAGACATGCGGGACACTGCTGGAGAAGTAAGGATGAACTCAGAAGTGATGTACTCCTGTTACTTCTGTGGACCCCTTCGCATGGACGAGCAAAGGCAGGACGACCAGCTCGAACCTACATACAGCAACTGTATGCTGAGACAGGATGTAACCCTGAGGACCTGCTGGAAGCAATGGATGATAGAGAAGGGTGGCGAGAGAAGTTTAGGGATATCCGTGCTGATGGTGCAACATGATGATGATGATATCAGTTATACAAAATAATTTATTAAATTTTCAATTTTAAAACTCTTGCTAGACTTTCTGAACACCCTGTACTACTCAGAGTACCCACAATACAATAAGAAATAGAAAAATAAAATGTGTAGATATTGGATACAATTGGAAGATTTACTTGGTCAGTTTTTAGGGGTTATGTGGTCACAGAAATTTTCTAACAGCCAAAATTGCTTTGTGTTCCCAGACATAGGGTCTTCAAGCAACCACTTTCTTTATCCACTTCAGTACTACCTACTCCAGGTACTTGATGTATGCCAAAGTATTAAGTCTTAGGCCATGTGGGAAGATGAATGGAAGTGTGACTGAGTGCCACCCTGGTATCTGGTAGGGGTAAAAATCTGACTCCTAGTGAATTAGATGGAAAATTGATGTTTGAGTAGCAGCCATTAAATTGACCATGAAAACGATAAAAATGATCTTTAAAGTTTAAAGAATGATAATCACCAAATTGTTTGATATAAAAATTATATTCAATGAAAGAGTGATTAGCCTCAAAAAAGAAGATAGAAGAGATAAAGACCTCTTTTGGGGTGGTAAAATTAGGTAGAAGAAATTGGCTCTGCTGGGTGGAGGCAGATATTGTTAGAAAACATTTATTATTTGATCCCTTCTTCAGTCTGGAGATGTGAGTTGGCCTGGGTAGCATTAGAAAAAAGATGCTCTTCATTGCAATTGCCGAAATTAAGTATTGCACGGGGAAAATCTTGGAGAATGTATTCTTTTTTTTTTTTCTTATATATTAGAAATAGACAATAAATCTTATAAAGTTACTCAGCAGATTCAATTGTTCCTTTGAAGGTTTTTAGTTCTTTTTCAACTGTGTAAAGGACACATAAGATATAAGTTGCCACACCATTCAAGGGACCTGATATACTTTTGTGGACACAATGAATTATTCTAGGGGCTCATCTCTAGACCTTGCTGTTACATCAAGACTTCTGTGTTTTGGTTACTCTAACCAGTCTGCAAGTGAATAAGAATTGACTCTCAAACTAATAAGATTGGCTTTGGACTATGGAGGCATAATGTCACCATTGCTATTGACCACCCCAAACACTATAATGTGGACTGGTTGTTTTGTGTTCATCATTATTGGTACATCTTGTGGTGATAGAGCAAGCCAATGTTTTGTGAACTCACCATCTAATCTGAGAAAAATCAAGGCAAGTTCAGTTGGAGTCAATACTTGAATTTATTCTAAAGCTTTGTTTTGAGGTTTTTCCTCTTGTCCTTCATAGCCTTTGATAAAAGTTGGCCCTTTCTCATCTTGTATGATAAATACTGAATGTCTTCATACACCACCTGCCCGATAAAAAACTCAAACACTCCCATGTCTCTATCTATGGATCTGATTTATTTATTGGGATCATTGTCAATCATGGCCTGAAACTCATCAACTAATTTGGGCTTTTTTTTCTTATCAAAATGATCAGATTGAGGCTGCCAAGCTGCTGTACTTTTGTAATTACCATTGGACTCATCCAACTCTTATCAAATCTTCAGTGCTGTTTTCAGATTGACATCCAAAGATTGTAAAATCTTTGTATTGGAGCTTCTGTTATGAATGCCAAACAGTACAACATGCCATTTAAAAATTTCTGGAGAAATAAATTGCATTATGATGCTGTTTTCCTCACAGACAGAGCCCAATTGACTTTAGTTTGCTGCACATTAGACAAAACCAGAAACAAATTAAGTGCATGTGAAAAATAATAACAATTCTAACTGGTCACAATTTATCCATCATACCCTGTATCCTAATAGAAGCTGGTATGAACTTTAAGATGCAGTATCCACAAAAGAAATTACTGAAACAAAACAAATTATTGACCAACTTAACTAGCGATGGACCTGATTGATTTATTGGGATTATTGTCAAGGATCTACTAATTTGGGCGTTCTTTTCTTTTCAAAATGATTGGATTGAGGATTCCAAGCTGCTGTACCTTTGTAATTACCACTGGACTCATCCAACTCTTATCAAATCTTCAGTGCTGTTTTCAGATTGACATTCAAAGATTGTGAAATCTTTGTATAGAAGCTTCCATTATGTAATTTACAAAGCGCTTCACTTTGATGTGGCACAAGGCCGAATGAATAGGGCGCCCAATGAGACTCGAACTCACTTGTGTAGGTCTGCTAGTCTAGCTTGCTAACCGTTACACCACCAGACAACATGCACATTTCAGGAGAAGTAAATTGCAAATGGTGCTGCTTTCTTCACAGACAGTGCCCAACTGACTTTAGTTTGATGCACAGTAGACAAAACATGAAACAAATAAAGTATATGCAAAATTAATAATTTAAAATGGTTAAAATTGACCCATCACATCCTCTGTGTGTGTGTGTGTGTGTGTGTATATATATATATATATATATAATCAGCACTCTTATATACCTATTTGATTCTTGTACATTTTGCTAACCTTTTATGAATATATATTTACATTAGAAGTGTTGACTACTGAAGAGAAACTTTTATTAAATAACCTTAATGTTGTCTTTTTTATTCTTTTAAATTTCTTTTCAATCATTTTTTTGGTAGGAATCAAATAGACTTTTGATTTTTCATCTGGAAAAAAAAAATTGTGTATGGAAAAAAATGAGTTAGAAAAATGTCTGGGGAAACAATTGATATACTCAATGATAAAAAGAAGAGAAAATTACATTAAAAAAACTGTTATCGGTTGAACGATAAAATTTCTACTTTTCAAAGTAATTTTGTTATTTTGACAATTAAAGATTTCTTTGATTATTCATAAACAGAAAAAAATCCAGATGGGAAAATAAGATGTCCGCTTTTGTCAAGTTTTTATTTTTATTTTTTGGCCTCGAATGTTACTCATGATATTCTAGTCGTTATCAGCCAATAGGAAAGTTAGCTCTACCTCTGACTAAGTATGGAGGCTGGAAAATAACCAATCAATCAAGTCATTGGAATTATGTGATTAATGGCTGCTTGCTGTATTTTGAGTGGGATTCGCTTTCATAAAACATGAAAAATACGATTTATCTATCATTACTTTGCTTTATTAAACACAGTAAAATATTTGGATAAACCATTTTTTCTAGGGATATGTAGCTTTTTAAAATAATTGCATCCATGTTAAAATATTGTAAAATATTTGGATAAAAATTTTTTTAATGGGATTTGATATTTTTTTAATCTATTGATTCCAAATATTAAAATATTTTTAAATATTTGGATAAAAACGGTATTGGAAAATGTGATGTTATTAAATAGCTATACAGTAAATAAACTATTGTAAAAGGGTTTAGTTCCAGTTAACTCACAAGTGATTGGTTTCAAGTCTCAAGTCAATAAAGATTACCAAATGCAGTTCAGCATTAAATCCAGAAAGAGCAAATTTTCTAATAGGCAAATCCAACATCAACAAGATGTCCTTTTCTATGTAGGAGACTTCATATTAAATAACTTACATGAGTTAGGTTTTTATAGTAATTTTAAGTTTCTTTTGGGACATAATGGGTTCTAAAGTTCCCCTGTTCTATAGGATTAAGTTACTAGTGGTCATATAATCTCAGAGTCTGTCTTTGCCACTATTCCTGAGTGCTGCCCAAGCAAAACCAGTAGCAAATGGACAACAGCAGAGGTTGGATGCATTGCTGGTATGCCTGAACTGGACAAGAACATCAGCTACCCAGCAGGTAGAGCAATTCCAACCAACTAAAATGGCAGAAAAATATTCCACATTGTCTCAAACACTGTGAGTATCATTATTATAAGAGTTAATACCTGTGTTTGGTTTTCATATAAATAAATGTCTGAAGGTATTTGGCATAGTTTTTATTCATTGGGTACCTCATTATTTTCTCTTTTGAAGCTCTTTGAAGTATGAAACAGTTAATTACATTAACCCTCCACAACAATTTATTTTATCCAGAATGCAACATTGATGACAATTTATTTCAATTGGGAAGTTTTTTAAGGCTTATATCCATGAATAATCCAACAAAAGGTGTTTTTTTTTGTTTTTGCTTTTCTAAGGTAATGGGTTTTTCAAAAAAAATATTGTGTCTCAGTGTTAATCTTAACTCTTAGAACCTGAGGGGTTAGTATTTGTGGCCTGAATTCCATTTGGGTAATCCCTATTTCTATATCACAGTTGCCTAGCAATAATATAGCATGGCCATGTGTGGGGGTCCATAAGAGTACATCTCTTATGAGTTTGTCCCTGCTTCTCCAGTAGTGTCTTGCATGTCTGGTTCGTCTAACTTGAATAGTTTTCGTGATAGGAGGCAGGTGGCCGCACACTTGGTGTCTTGTGGGGTGTTGCCGCCAGGACTTGTTCAAGATTGCACGCAGCATTCTTGAGTAATTGCCGTCTAGCTTCTTCTCCAGCTGTTTTGTTAGCATCCATGTAGTGCAGCCATATAGCAGTATCGATGTGACCGCTGCCTGGAAGAAACTACGTTTCATTTTATCGGTTAGGTCTGATTTCCATATAATCGATATAGCCTATTGATAGCTGTCCATGCTTTTGTTAACCTCGTGTCGATGTCCTTTTCGGTTGATTCGACGCTGCTTCCTACACTTACCTAGGAAGCATTTGTGAATATACTGAACTATATATATATATATATATATATATATTGGGTGTGATGGGTAAATTGACTTCTGAATTATTCAAAATTGAAAATTACACTGAGATCAGATTTATTCACCAAAATTAAGATATCTGGAAATACTTTGGATTAAATTTATTTAAAGAAATCCCCATAAGCTTCAACCATAGACTACAGAAACCTTTAGAATCTTATGAAAGCCTTTCTGATAGTCTCCTTGGTTAAATTGATAAATTCTGCCATTATCTTTGCCTTCAGTTTTTCTTTGGTGTTGCATGGAGTTTTATTGGTTTCTTGATCAACTGTGCTGCTCACATAATAACCAAGGGAATTGCAATCTGGGGAGTTAGGCGTTCAGATGTGTTGTATAGTGGCTTGTACCACATGACTTTTGGTATTGTGGAAGTATAAAAGTTTCTTAAACTACAGAGACAGAGACAGAAGGAAGCAGAGACAGAAGCAGAGAGACAGCTCGGAAGGATGTTGGTCAGTAGTAAGACCAACTTCGGATGTAACAACTACAGCGAGAGACTTATAATACTAGTCAAACTGTAACATTTGAGTTAATAAACAATCAACTCTATTTCACTGCATATCTTTTCCTTACCACAATACAACAAGATGTTAGAGTGGTGTGGTTATAGAAATTTTCCGATTGCCTGGACAGTTTCCTTGATTATGTTACATGGTATAGAGTCCGATTGCTGGATGTAGGGCATTTCAGTCGTGACACTCTTGATCAAGTTCAACTCTGCCAGGCACTTGGTGTAAGCCTCCATGTTGAGTCTGAGACCATGTGGCAAGATGAATAGAGGCATAATGTCACTATCACTAGTGACCACCCAAAACACCATGATGTGGACTGGGTGTTTCTAAATTTCAGGAGGAACGAATTCTATCATAGTTCTGCTTTTCTCACTGACGGTGCCCAACTGACTCTAGTTTCCTGTACAGTTGATGAAACCTGAAATAAAACACATGCACAAAATTAATAATTTCATGGGGACAGTTTTTCTATCACACCCTGTATATATTTTACTATATCTATGAATAAAAAGTGCTCATTATCAGTAATAGAAGATATCTAAGATAAGATAGCATAAACATAGAGTCAGTGGTGATTGGTAAGTGTCAGTTTCTCACCTATGTGATGATCAGGCCATGTGGTATGTATGTGGTTGACATTCCTTTATATACTGTTGTGTGGGGCATGATGGGAAGGCTAGTTTACTGTGTAGGCTATTCTGTGAAGAACATTCTAATTCATATGGAGTGCTTATTTACACATCTATATTGTATCAGTTTTTTGATTTGTTGAATTATTTATTCTATTATGTTCAGTTTATTATTTTCAAGTGTATTTTTATATCATTTTACTGACTTGAGAGTTATTTACACCCGTGATAGATGATGGGTTTTCAGTTGAGTTTGAGTGACAGCAAGTTTCCTCAAATCTCCAGGACTCTTCTTAGTATTCTGGCCAATCCCAACAATGCTGTAGTTTGGATGGTCTCCACTCCTCCTCTTATTTCCAAGTCCTCCAGTCTTTGTAGCAATCCTTTGGTGACTGTACTTAGCACACCAGTTACAATTGGTATCACTGTCACTTTCACATTCCATAGTTTTTTCAGTTCTCTAGCAAGATCTTGATACTTATCTCTCTTTTTGCTTTCTTTCAGTTTTACCCAGTGGTCAGCAGGAATGGCAAAGTTCACTATTCAGCAGAGTTTTTCTCACGAGCAATAAGTGGTGGTCTTTTATTGGAGTCTGGGTGATTGTAAGTCTTCTCAGGTCTCTAGGACTCTCCTAAGTATTCTAGCTGATCTCAACAATGCTATGCTATATATTGTCTCTATCTTTCCTCTGATCTTCCATTCCGATTATTATTATTATTATGGTTTATTTTTGTTTATTTATTATTATTTTTCTATTTGTCTTATCTATTTATTCCTTTATTCATTGTTTTTATTTATTTATTTATTTTTTTTTTTTTTTGCTTTATATATTTTAATTCTAATTTATTTATTTTGACTTTTTGCTTTATCTATATATTTTAGTATTTACTTACTTATTTTATCTATTCATTTATCTATTCTTTTTCACTTTTTATATTTTAGTCTTTGGAGTCATTAGTTTTCAGGTGATTTATTAGAAATTTGTTTTCATGTCTTCATTTGGATATGAATTCTGATCATTTATCTTTAATCACAAAATCAATACAATATAGCCATGTAAATAAACATGCCATGTGAATTAGAACACTCTTTTCAGCATGCTCCTAAAACTAAACCAGCCTTCACATCATGCCCCCAAAACTAAACCAGCCTTCACATTATGCCCCCAAAACTAAACCAGCCTTCACATTATGCCCCCAAAACTAAACAATCCTTCACATTATGCCCCCAAAACTAAACCAACCTTCCTATTATGCCCCACTCAATAGTATATAAAGAGACACCAACCACATATGTACCACTTGGTCTAATGTTCACATAGGTGAAAAACTGACAATCATCAAGCACCATTCACTATGTCTAACTTTGCTAACTTATATATCTATAACCATAAACCAACAAAAACAGTACCTCTTATGAAAATTTTTATTTGTGGTAGACAAAATGCTCCAATTTAGAAAATAAAGTAATTTCCAGATTAATCTACAAATGAATAGTAATTTTGTAGGGTTTGAATTCACAATGAACTATTTTTTTATCACCCAAATTCTTGAGATAATAATAATAACAGAAATGCTAATTACACTCTTTCAATCCTTCCTAAATGGAAGAGTCAATATCATCATGGAGACCTGTTACAGTAAAACACCAATAGGTTCACAAGTCATCTAATTATATGGGGTCTGTGAGTCTATTTCTGACCAATACATGCTACATAAGTAGCACCCCTACACCCAAACTAGGTTATGGGTTAAGTCTATTGACAGTAGAAAGGTATTCTAACCTAAGAAGGCCATGTTTTGAGGGTTAGTTTTCAAGTCAGAAGGTTTTTAAGTCGAAGGCTGACGGAAAATAACTTTTCTACCTATGTATATTTGGTATTACTCTGAACTCACTTAAACTATTTGAAAATATCCTCTGGTTATTTTTTACTAATTCAAGCTGAAAGTGAACAAAGACAATCCATTTTAATTAAGTGACAATACCTTTACTTTGATGAAAATTGTCAAAGATTTGTTTCACAAGTTTTGTTGGCAAAGAATATAAAAGACAGATTGGTTGATCATTTGGAAAATTTCCTTTTGATTATTTTCAATTTTGGAACAAAGTTATGATAATATACTCGGCAGAGTCAGAAGTGTTGGAATACTTTGGTATATGCTAGTTTGCTACATATACAGCGTGGAACAATAAAATTGCCGCCCTAGAAAAGACGACATGATTCCATTTCCGTTTAATGAAAACTGTTTTTCTTTTTTTGTTACAGACCATCTACTAGTTGACCAGTTGTGTACAAATCTCAAGAGCGACAGGACCCTTCTATCATGTCTGAAAGTGACATAATGTTCAACGAGTGAGATCAGAGATGTGCCGCTGTACAACTCATGCTCTCTACCGATCCAAGTTATGACAACAGGACCACTGCCAGCACCCTCAAAATGCAAATCTGGGTTGCCACGAATAACAGGGACGTGCCCACAGTGATGAAAACAAAGTTTCTGGCTACGGTTATGGTCTTTGGTGTGGTTTCAAGTGAGGGCCACATCATGCCGCCTCACATCTTAGAAGTCGGCTTGAAAGTTAACACCAAAGTGTACCTGGATGTGCTGAAGAGTGTGGTGATCCCCTGGTGCAATCAGGTGGCCGGTGGCAGACCCTGGGTGTGGCAGCAGGACTCGGCGCCAGCCCACAAGTCCAAAGAGATCCAGGCTTGGCTTTAGAAGGAGTACTACAACTTTGTACTCTTCTCTCACTGCCCCCCTCCTTCCCCGACCTGAACCCGCTAGACTACATTGTTTGGTCATACGTTGAGAACATCACCAACATGACCTCTCACAACACCAAAGCCGGCCTGCTTGCTGCCATCCGCCGAGTATTCGCCGAGCTCCCACTGGCGCTTTTGGAAAAGGCATGCTCCCAGCTTCGGGTCCATATCGAGGCGGTGATTGAGGCTGAAGATGGCTACATTGAATAGATATCAGCTCTTCTACATGATCAAGTTACCTGATTTGATTTTTTCAATAAAAGTTTTAAAGTAAAGCTGTAGTGTTGTTTTCTTTAGGATGACAATTTTATCATTCCACCCTGTGTATCAGGTAAGTGAAACAGTTCAATCTGCAGAGGGTACCTTCTAGTTAGTAGGATTTCAGTAGTTTGTGCATTGTTTCATTCCATGTGTCATTTGAAACAGATATATGTGCAACATGGTCTAATTTAGGTTACTTATCCTTTATGTGTTTGAAATGGACCCTAACGCCATGGAAGCAACCATTAATATTTGTTGTGTGAAGTGAATGAAAAATACAGTAACTAAGGGGTTCAAAAACTTTTGGTCTGGTTGCAGGAACCTTTACAATCAAGCAACATCAGGTAGGCCTAAAACCATGCACTATGCTATAGATTGGTTTGGTTTGGTTGTTTAATGGCATATCAACTCTTTGTAGGCTATTTAATGCCAAAGCCATTCTCCTAGAAGAACAGTAGTGGTACTATTTAACTCATAGCTGGGATATGCTATAGAGGCAAACTGTACCTCACATTACTAAAATATTGCAAAACTTTTGACTCACCCTCGTACATTGTTATTATCAGTTGCTAAGAGATCTGATTGTTTCAATAAATAAATTTTGTCTTTTTAAATAAACTTTTCCATATACATGAAGATCTTCAGTGTCATATTTTTCTTGAGAAAGTTGGAAACAAAATATTTACATAATAATGCAGGAAAGTAATCGGTGAAGAATTTTGAGACGATTTGAATCCAAATTAATTCAAGGTTTGACAACACATTTAAGTGGCAGTGTGTAATCATCTTTACAATAAACACCATCAACCCAGAACAAGATTTTAGAAGAATAAAGAAAATTGTTGCTTTATGGTTATAGATATATAAGTTAGCAAAATTAGACATAGTGAATGGTGCTTGATGATTGTCAGTTTTTCACCTATGTGAACATTAGACCAAGTGGTACATATGTGGTTGGTGTCTCTTTATATACTATTGAGTGGGGCATAATAGGAAGGTTGGTTTAGTTTTGGGGGCATAATGTGAAGGATGGTTTAGTTTTGGGGGCATGATGTGAAGGCTGGTTTAGTTTTGGGGGCATAATGTGAAGGCTGGTTTAGTTTTGTCGGTATAATGTGAAGGCTGGTTTAGTTTTGGGGGCATAATGTGAAGGCTGGTTTAGTTTTAGGAGCATACTGAAAAAAGTGTTCTAATTCACATGGCATGTTTATTTACATGGCTATATTGTATTGATTTTGTGATTATAGATAAATGATCCAAATTCATATCCAAATGAAGACATGAAAACAATTTAAGTCTGTTAAAAACAAATTCTGGGAATTTGAAATCCAGAAGCACAGCAAAAGAATCAATGCGTGTACTGATATATTGTCTGTTTAAATACTTATGAGCACTTCTATATATACATGCACTATTACTTTTATCTTTATCATTAGCACCACTTTTATCATCATCATCATCATCACCACCACCCTCATTTCTATCTGCATCATCATCATCATCATCATAAGAAATATGTCTATCATTATGGGGATGAGTTTAGCATAATGATTATTGTATAAGGAAATAGGATCAATGATGTAAGTTGAAATGAAGCTTTTTGCATTCCATTTAATGCTAAAACCCTTGAGATGAATTCATCTCTTCTCTCCCTCCCAACTATGGGTGAATAGGAAAGACTACTTTTTTTTAGTCTTGGTTTGGCCACCAGACTAGAAAAAGAAAAACTCTGAACAAGAACCATCAGTACTTCACTAAAAAATTGATCTTGTGTCACATCATGCCTGTGGCTGAGGAGTGGGGTGAATACATACCTCTATCACCACCAACACCTCCATCATCATCATCATCAGTATCTTCTACAGTGTCTTAATTATCATCACCACTATATCAAACATTGAATAAAATTAGCAAATAAAACTTACCTCATTTGAAAGTTCTCTCTGGAAGCAAAGTTGCCAGAATCATAGAATATTATGTACATAAATCAATAAATGACAAGCAACAAGACAAAATCATGACATCACCCATCACCACAATAAAACATTAAAAAAAATCATCAAATAAAATTCACCATATTTAAAAGTTCTCTCTGGAAGCAAATTTACCAGACTATTAGAATACTATTTAAATCTCCAGAGAAAGGAGTAGCACCTTCCCCTACACCTGAGTGTAGTAGCTATTGAAAAGGGAGCCTTCGGGTCACCCTCGACTATGACTACTACATATAAATCACACATTCAGCTTAATTCTCAAATAGGAAAAAAGAATTTTCTGAAATTGTTATGCCAAAAATAGTTCATTCTTTCCTTAAACAGCAAAATCTTTGATTTCTTTTTAGAATTTGGGCTGGAAATGTAATTTTAAATTTCAAAAACTGTTAGATGTAATTTAAAATGTCAATTTTACTTTTTAGACATTTCAAAATGTTTTTCTACTTAGATGACTTTGGCATTAAATAATCCATGAAGGTTGATATGCTATTGAATAAAGAAACCCAGCCAAACCCATCTAGGAATCAAATAGATCTGTCTAAAAAACATTCAAATTTGGTAGGAATTTGTGCAAAAGAAAATCCTCATTAGAAATCATCATCATCATCATGTTGTGCCACCAGTATGGATATCCCTGACCCTCTCTCGTCACTTCTCCCAATCGCTCATCGCCTCTGGCAGGTCTTCAGGGCTACATCCCATATCTTCACATAGCTGCTGAATGTATGTTCGAGCTGGTCGTCCTGTTTTTGCCCGGCCATATGTGGGGGTTCATAGGAGGACATCACTTATGAGCTCGTCCATGCTTCTCCAGCAGTGTCCTGCATGTCTGTTTCGTCTAACTTGGATAGTTTTCGTGATGGGAGGCAGGTGGCCGTATAGTTGGAGCCTTGTGGGGTGTTACCACCAGGACTTGTTCAATATCATTAGAAATAACAACCCCAAGAATAGAAACAGGAACATAAAATGAATGCATGCATTTCCCTTATCTCAAGGCATAAAATAACCCTAGATAGGTTGACATGTCATTTAAATCAATCAATCATCTCATATTCGGTAAAGGAATGAATCTTCAATTTAGGAAATAAGAAAAAGTGACAAGGAGTTAAATATTGTGAAGATGGAGTGTTGCACTTGCACAACCCTGTTTCTGCTGCTGTTTTTCTTGATTCCTTGTAGAACAAAGAGCCACACACACACACACACACACACACACTACATCAGTGATGATACTGCATATTCTATTCCAAGTAGGTTTTTATGGAGGAATTTGCTTGGTTAACATTTCTTGGTTTAAATTCAAAGTTTTCCTTCTACCTCCAAGGCTAAAGAGCCAATCTGCCCCATTTTTTTATCTATAGATAAGGAGAGAAGAGATGGAGCCATGCCTTTTCAAAGAGCATTAACATGAAGGGAAATGCCAATAGCCTTTCCCTGGATTTGAACTTGACTCATTTCCTATAACATGAACCATTATGTCACCTACATCTCTATTAGCAGAAATTTGCTGATCAAAAAGTATTGACTTTAGGTTTAGTCTAAAGATCTAGACAGCAGTTAATATATCTGGTCACTGGTAACTTAAAAAGTTTGATAATAGTGGTACTCCTCATACAGCATTTCTTGGATAGCATTAGCCTGGTACAGCCAATTCTTCTCCAGATCAGCAATTGGTTTGAATTTAGAGTTTTCTCTCGATCAGACTGGTTGCCATACAAAGGTTAAAGAACCCAGTCTTCTCTACTGATAACTGAACATCATCAATTTATAATATAAGTTGCTTCATTTAAATATCAAATCAAAAATAAAGTCTGATAGTCGCTTTTAGTTTAATGAGTATTGTTGTAGGAAATGGACATGGCAATCAGTGTTCAAACCCTGGAATGAGACTGTTTGCATTTCCGATGGTGTTCTACCTTTGGAAAGTATGAATTGCTATGGATAAATAGTAAGATAGACTGGGCTTTTTAACTTTGGTATTGCAATTTTCTATTGCATTTCTATTGCATCCTAATGCTAAACATATCCAAACTTAGTAAATCCTCTTTACACCCCTGCATGTGTATGTATTTACCCAACCCCTTCACATGAACAGGATGTAATACAAGGTCAATTTTCAAGTGGAGTTTAACAGGTTTGAATTCAAAGTTTTTCTTCTCCATCTAGGAGAAGTGAGAGGCAATTGTTTTTGATTTTAAAGGTTAGCAAATTTATTTGATTTTTCAGTTGTCAACTAACTTCATCAATCATAATGATGAAATGGGTCATTTCGTAAAACATATTTTTCTAGTCCTTATCTTGAAGGTCAATGTTAAAAGGGAGATTTAATTTTGCTCCACTCTAAATAAAGGTGAGCTGGGCATGGCTCATCCAGTCAGGTGAGACTGAGAATTTTTTTTGTACAACTCCATTGCCCTAAACCTGTTCCCATTGGTCAAAGCATCTAAAAAGGGTTTTCCCTATACCTGTAAGATATAATCCTGAACTAGGATTAGCTGAGCAATGAGAATATGACTCCTTATTGTCTCTTATTGGACCACCATTCAGAAACCATTTTTAGTCCTGACATTGATCTATAAAAAAATGGGATAATTAAATGAATTCTCAGAGAGGATAAGAAAAAGGGAGCAAGAAGAAACTCGAGACTGCCAAAGAAGCATTTCTTCCATTCTTGGCCCGAAGTACTCCAAACAACCTTCAGACATGACAAAATTTCAAAGTCCCTGACTTTAGGGACGTTAGTGTTACTCTAACCACACCTCATCGTCACTCTTCCTCTCTCAATATTCTTTCTTCTTCTGTTTGCCAGGAAAGCAAACCTCGTTTGTTTGTTATTTATTGTCTCACAAATGTGTTTCAATAAAAACGAATTTTTGTTGTTGTTAAACAATGGGTTTTCTCTATTCTTTGAGTTGCTAGACAATCTAGCCACTCATATTACCTGACCGTCAGAAGAAGATCCAAATATATTGTGTCCCTCCTCCGTGGATCTTTCAAACACAACATAGGCACTGAAGGATTTGACAAAGCAAACAGCCAGAAGCTAATGTGGTGGTCATGAACACAATAGCCACAACAAGTATTGTGACTAGTAATCACACCCCATTGGGCTCCGTGACTAGCATAGGACCACACAGGTGTGAAAAAAGAATTTACTAAGTTTGGATTTGCTTAGCATTAGGATGCAATAGAAATACATTCAGTGAAGAGAATTTAACTCAAAAACAATAGTCATCAAGGTAAATATGTTTATAAATATGAATAGGTGCTGAAAAGTTCCCAGCACAACCAAGAAGGAAAGGACTTCATTTTGGAAAACATGGATAGTATTCATTGCCCAGTTTAATGTACTCATCACTTTGTATTCTTTAATCCTTCCAAAAAAGTCATTATCTTCTTGGTTGGGTTGAGAACTTTTCAGTACCCTTCTATTTTTACACACACACACACACATATGTATATGTATATCAAGGTAGCATTTTCTCTTGAAAGTTGTTTGATTAAATATAGCGGCCACATTCTAAAATGACTTTAACACTTTTCCCACAGATTTTACCTGTTATTTCTTGTAAAATCCTTTTCTCCAGTAAATTCTCCTTTCACTTGTTCTTCCTCTTACTTTTTATACAAATGTATTTGACTTGTACCGGGCCATCGGCCTAATGAGTAGAGTGTTCGCCAATGGTCCGGGAGACCAGGGTTCAATCCCAGGTTGAGTCATACCAAAGACTCAAAAAATGATACTTGTTGCCACCTTGCTTATCACTCAACATTATAAGGTAAGGATCAAGGGTAAAGTGGCGCAATCCAGGAAATGGAGTAGCATCCTCCCCTACACCTCAGTGTAGTAGCTATTGAAAAGGGAGCCTTCAGGTCACCTTCGACATCCATTCCTCTGAAGATGGCTACAATTGGAACTTCGAAAAATTATGGGGCTTTCCTAAATCTTTTTCTTCAAATGATTCAAATAAAGACTTGAATGAATCAAAGATAGAATGAGCAGACACAAGGTATCTGTCCTATTTAATCCAACATGTATATATATTTAGTGCGGCTGTTTTGAATAAATCCTCGAAGTAGCACTCTACAAAACAGCAGTTGTATGGCCACTCACCTCCTTTTTACAAACCATCCAACAAAGACAAGACATGCTGAGCATCGTTAGAGAAGTAGGGTCAAACTCTTAAGTGACGTTCTCTTGTAGACTCCTACCCACAGAAACACTAATGTTGGCTGACCAGCAAAAACTTACATTCATCAATTCAGAGCAGAAACTTGATGCTCTCTGGAGGAATTACAAAGAGCAATACCCAATAGGGACAGATAGCAAGAGAGAATCAAAGGAATCCATGCTGTTGGTATTGTTATATACTCACATAATAAATATGCTTATATACACATATACATGTTCATGCAGCATCACAACGACATAATAAATAATTAAACAGACGCACAATGATAAAGTCGCAGGAACAAACGACGCATGCAAGGAAGATGCATGGAGGACTTCTTTATGAAATATTTTACTTCTCATCTTTATTTGTAAGTTTCGAAAGGGTTGTTCAAAGTTTGCATGTGAGCTGGAGACCAAACATTACTGAAATATTTTGACCCCGAAGTTATGGCCGTCAGCGTTGTGTCTTTCTCGTTCTCCATGGTTGCTCAACCGAGGATTGAGAGTCCAGTCTCCGGGATGCTGGCTTTTCCTACTACATCGCGTCTATGTCTGTCTCCAACTATACTGCTTGTCCTCAACTATACTCGCCTGTCTGTGCTCTCGTTGAACTCAACTGACCGGAACTCAACTCGTCAGCCTTATATTACCTTCAAACTCCCACGCGCTGATATGGACACGCCTCCACGACTACTTCCGATATCTGGGGACCAGGATGTGTCACTTCCGCTTTCGGTGCACCACCTTGAATGGCATTTTTGGCCGGGTCAAAAGGTCAAAACATAACAGTATGTCATGATGATGATGTTACTGTTGATATATATATTTGAATAAACAGAACAATTACTTCATAGTTAAAACAGAAGCAAGGTGTAAAAACTAAATTTTATTCACATTGTTTCTATTTTTAACAATGAAACCCAAACTAGTTGAAGCAATTTTTCTGTATTCCGTAAAAGAAGCAAAGAGGAAGTCCCTGTTGCATTGTGGCTAATGTGCTGGACAGTGACATTGTAGAGAGTTCAAATTCCAGTTATGTTATTGCATTCACTTTTGGACTAATACCCAAAAGAAAGATATGAACCCCCTTATCCTCCAAGCTATAGGTTAAATAGTATCACTACTATTCTTCTACAAGAATTGTTTTGGCATTAAATAACCCCAGAAGATTGATATGCCATTAAACAAAGAAACCAAAACAAATTTTATTTCAATCAGCAGAACAAGTCTTTCATTTTGTCATGTGGTTCCAAACAGTACATCTTTAAAAATGTTCTTTTGTAGAATTAAATTCTTGAAACAAAAAAATGCTGCCATCATATTTTTTAGAATATGATGGCAGCATTTTTTGGTTTCAAAAATTGATGAGGATCTTTTTTATAAGGCATATAAAAATGGTAATAGCTGAGTGGTACTCAAATATTTCCCTTTTGAAGAACCAACAGACAAATATTCTCACACTGATCTCTTTTTTTTTCTTTTTAATTCACTGTGAAATGAAAAAGATAAAAAATATACCATCAATAATTTTAAAAAGAGTCGTTAATTTTCAAAGAATTATTTAGATAATTAAACTCCTTTTTTTTTTTGTGAATCACAAAATGTTCTGTCTCAGATATATTTACTTAATTCCACTGCCACAAGCAAGACATGATATTAAGTTTTCTTTAAGGAAGTACAGCTGGTTTGAATTCAGAGTTTTCCTTCTCCTAAACTGGTTGTCTTCTTAAGTCAGAAGATCAGATATATTGATGCCTTTCTCAAGAACATTAACCTCATTTGGGATTTGAACTTGGGTTGCCAATCCCCTTTCCGCTAATGATAATCATTATGATATCTTCAGATGTAATATGTAACCTTTCCAAGGAAAGAAATTCTTCTTGATTTCCTTCTTTGGTAATGGAACATTTGTCATGGGTTTTTTTGGTTTTATTTCATTTTTTCCTTTTTCTGTTTTTTTTTTTTTTTTTTTTTTTTTTTTCAGCAATACATCCAGTGGCTGTTAATGTTTTAAATGTTCTATCTAGCACCATTTTGCTTTTCCCTCCCAGAGAACAAGACCAGAAAGTGTCTCTTTTCTCAAAGAGGTTGCATTTTACACCTTAAGAAGGCCAGAGAATATACAGGCTGAACATATCGCTTATGTTAATATTTATTTTATATATAATAATTTTTTTTGTATAATAAATCAAGATTTTTTGTCAAGCTTTTTGTAAAATGATTTTCAGCATATAGCTGTTTGTAAGAAAGCAATTTAAAGAGCAGGAGAGTGAAGAATTTTCTGTAAAATTAATAAATAAAACTGATTAATAAAGAGAATTATATATTGCCAATGTCAGTGTGTATTTCTAATATACATGTATATATGTCTCTGAGAAATTTGTTATTAAATTAATAAAACTTATATTACAGGGAATTTTTTTTAATATAATGCACATATAAACATGCTTGCCTGAACACATATGAAGTCTATCATCTAATTAATAAACTTGAATATTATGAAGAATTTTCCTGAATAAAAAGATGACATGTAAAAATTTGTTTTCCTCGAGATTAATTCATGTTGGAAGCAACAAACCAATTCAATATTGAAAATTCTTTTAAAAGATTTCTTCCAAGAGAATTGGTAACAGACTTTAGAACTTTTTTCAATTATTTATGATTAAGGGTGTGGGAAGAAATGTGAAGAAAATTTGTAGAGGAAAATCATGTTTGAATGTTAAAAACTACAAAGATGTGACAACATAAAGAAGCTTTTTTTTTACAGGTGGAAGCATTGCAAATAATTACCTGAAAAAAGAAGAAAAACAAACTTGCAGCTTTTGGAACTGATAAATCAAGTTAGAAACAACTTTTTTTTTTTTGCCTAGCATTAAGGTATGGATGTAATTTCTACCCTAGCAAGGTTGAAAATGGGAACAGCAGCTTTTTACTGCTATCTCCTAAGCAAATAAGGTAGCTAAGGAAAGTATTACCTATATGCTCATTCATGCTTTTATTCATCATCTATCTTGGCTTGTGATAGTTTTTATTTATTGAAAGCAAAAAGACCGTAGTGCTTGGCATATTTTTCATACGAGTGACCATTTGTGATATTATTCATGTACAGGTTTGAGCCTTTAGTATTACTATTACTTATGAATAGGCATAAGTTGTTGTGTACATAAGGTCTCCAAAGTGACAGATGTCAATTTGAGTGACCTAGAACAAGAGTAACACTTTGTTGGAGTCAACTTTTGTGAAGAAAGGAATTATGCCATTGAAAGTGTTATATAGATGAATGTACTGATACAGACTCGTGGTTCGAACATGGATCTCTAGCCAACAAACACAAGTGTTGAAATGAATCGTGCTACTGGAGTTCACATGACTAGAAGAGGTGAATATATATATGGGCCAGACAGGGGTGAGACGAGAGACAAGTTGTACATATGTGTCTGGGCATTGCTGGGCTGGGACACACTTCAGTCATCCGTGTTTGTCGTTACACAGATCTGGACGGGTGTATCCTGGTTCTGGTGGCAGTTGATTGAAGCTGTCTGACATGGATTCTGAGAAGCCAGTATTCATGTCGGGTGAGCCAAGACCAGCATCCTTGAGTTTCAGGGGGCTGTCCCATCTGGTTCTAACTCTCCTTGGAGGGGCTAGGTTTATTGCCTAGGACCTAAAGTGCCCCTTTTTAGGGGAATGTTGATGAGGCCTGATACATTTTTGGAGCCACCGGGCATGTCTGGGTTACAACCATATGCCCAGACCTATCTAAAAAAGGCCTTGTGCCACACTTGTCCGGTTGGTGGGACATACAACAAATACTGACAAGTAGTGCATATGCAAAATAGGGGTGAAATGTAACATTGTGAGTAAATATTGTTTAGCATTCCATACTCAGTATTTGGCATTGTTCAAGAGTGAAGATCTGGAGTGGTAGTATCTGCTAAGATACCATCAGATGTTCAAATAGAACTGTTTGAGATAACAAAGTGTTTAAATGATTATGAAAATACATATTTGTACTCTATATAACTAAAAACAATGATTATTAAACTCACTCCAGAATAAAATAACCCATCAAGGATTGGAATACCGTAAAACTTACAAAATGTCCCATCAACTTTTTAATTTTGTGTTATAATTAATATATGTGTGATTTTTATTACTTGTTAAGCATGTGTCATTTTATGATAGGTCAGCGAGTGTTTGCCAGTCCACAACCGAAAGTTCAAATGTTTATGATCCAGTCTTAGATCTGAAGAATCGAAACATAGCTCTAGAGAATTTTATAACCAAAAAAGGTTAGTGCATGCCATATACTACGATCAAAAGACAAAATGAGTCAATACTGTGAAAAGAGATCTTAAGTATTGGCCAAAATTACCCACCTCATGGAACATTGCAAAAGAAAGAACCAGACTTTCTCTTGAAGAAGGAAAACAAGTTCTATCTACCTTTGGACATGAGAAACACATCTCTCAACATTGTTAATTACATGACATGCCAGTGATGAGATCTTATTTAAAAATTTCTGCTAATGGAAGTGAGTCATTAATAAAAAAAAGAAACATAAACAGCCTCAACCAGAATTTGAACTCACTTTGCTGATTCTCTTATCTGTGTAATGCTCTATCCTATTTACCCAACCCCTCCGCTCGGGTTGGATATGACACAAGGTCAATTTTTTTTAAGCAGAGTTTAACAGGTTTGAATTCAGAGTTTTCCTTCTCCTAGACTAGTTGCCTCACTGATATATCCTGAGGTGGCAATAATATAAAGATAATCAAGAGATAGTGTTCTATGAAAGGAAATAAAGGAAATAATATGTACTATGGGTTTGAAGAATTAAAGAAGATGTTTATTGTAATATTTACAGAGAGAGTGTTTGTTCTTCACGTGTTCAGTCCAGGGTGTCTCTCTGTGTTTCTCTGTGTATGTCTGTCCGGTGACCGGTGACCTAGTTCCTTATTTAAACTGTTCCGGTGGTGATTACATATCTCATCATAACACTCACCAAGGCTGAAGAACCTAGTCTGCCCTACTATTTACCCATAGCTGGAGGGAGAATAATTGGATTCATACCTTTCCCAAGGGTATTAGTGCTATGTGAAATGCAATCAGTCCAGGTTTTGAACTCATGTCACCGTGTCCAATTCCTGCGACGATAACCATTACACCACGGGCACATGCTCTATCAGTGGTGCTTAGAATATGTTGACTGTGACCCCTGCAGAAAAAAGGGTATTCAGGGTATAACACTAAACTGTATCTGGTTGTGAGGCTTCAGTACTGCAGCTTTATACAATGTGGAGTGCCTGTTCATTGCCATTACTCTCAGGTTCACTCAGACCTGGAATGGTAGTATCTGTTTGGGTGCAATTTATAGGTCAAATAGATCTGTTAAAAGATTATTTGTATTTGATTGGACCATGTCCAAAAAAAATGTAAAAACTTTAGATACAACAACACAAAAAAATCTATATATGAAAGGTTGGTTGGTTATTTTGTTTTGTATCAATCCTTTTTGGGTCATTTAATGCCAAATTAAATTTCAAACAATTCAGTTTAGTATAAGTATAGTTTTTGTTTACAAACAGTTAGATGTCAAAGCAGTTCTATTTCTAACAGTTCAGTTTAGCATAAGTATGCAGTTCCAATGTCAAAAGCAGTTCTATTTCAAACAATTCAGTTTAGCGTAATTACTGTTCAGTTCTATTTCACCTGATCAGGTACTATCACTCTGGGCCAGAGTGGACCTGGGAGCAATGGCAATGAAGGGGTACTCTGCATTCTCCAAAGCTCCAGCATTACGGGAGCCTCACCATCAGATTGTTTAGTGTCATATACAGGACACTCATTGGGGGGGGGGCTTACCCCTCAGCAGAGATGCAGTCTGTGTATTCTATAGCCCCAGCCAACTGGGTAATTCTGACTGTAATTATTTTATCCATTAGATCTGAAGAAGTCCTGTTATTTTTGGTGTTATTGATTCTTGTCAATACCCATAACAGGAAATAAATTTATAATCCTAATGTGACTGGTTTTTGTTTTTCTTAAAGGTATATATATATATATATATATGTGTGTGTGTGTGTGTGTATGGTGTGTATATATATATATATATATATATATATATATATGTATGGTGTATATATATATATATGTAGAGTGTAGAGTGTTTACCAATGGCCCAGGAGACTGGGGTTCAATCCTAGGTTATACAAAAGTCTCAAAAAATGGTACTTGATGCTGCCTTGCTTAACACTCAGCCTTATAAGGTATGGATCAAGGGTAAGATTGAGCAATCCCGGAAAAAAGACTAGCACCCTCCCCTACACCTTGTGTAGTAGCGAATGAAAAGGGGGTCTTCAGGTCACCCTCGCCTACAATCGCCAACCTAATTTTTTATATACATATATATATATACATATATATAAACCGGAATTGGCATTAAATAACTTACAATGGTTGATATACCATAAAATCCAACCAATCAAACAATCGAACCTCTTTCTGAAGCCTGGTTATATGTACTAGTAGTTATATTTACCCTGCTTCAAGATTATGAATGATATTACTATTCCAAGTAATAACTATAAAGCCATACATACCCCTATGTCTGATTGGTCAGAGGCATATATTGTGATTGTTTTACACCTTATAGTGTTAAGAGTATATATATATATGTGTATGTTATAAATAAAGAAAAAGTTTTTATCTTAAAACAGTTTGAAGTATCAATCTTGGATCAGATAATTATAACAATAAGGAAAGTTGGCAACTAGAGTCAAGGGTGACCCAAAGGCTCCTTTTTCAATAGCTATGACACTGAGATGTAGGAGTGAGCACTGCTCCATTCCCTGGATTCCTTCACTTTACCCTTGATCTGTACCTTATAATGCTGAGTGTTAAGCAAGGAGGCATCAAGATCCATTTTTTGAGTTTTTGGTATGACTTGAACTGGGATTGAACCCCTGTCTCCAGGACCATTAGCAAACAGTTGCATAAAACTTTGAGTAACACCAACCAGTTTTAAGGTAAATGCTCTGATTCCATTTTTAACATTAGTTTGGCTCTGTCCTCAATATATTGAGAACTTTATATATATATACATATATTTTTATATATAATTTGTTATATCTACAAATAAAGAGTGCTCAATATCAGTGATAGAGCATATATATCTTAGGATAGTGTAGACATGGTCAACAAGTTGACCATGTCCAATAATTATGTAAGTAAGTTAGTGACAATCACCCAGTGCTAATGAATCTATGTCTATGTGATCCTTCTAACATATATATATATATATATATATATATATATATATGTATATATATATATATATATATCATCATCATCATGTCGTGCTGCTAGCACGGATATCCCTGACCCTCTCTCGCCACTTCTCCCTATCATTCATCGCCTCTCGTAGGTCTTCAGGGCTACGTTCCGTATCCTCACATAGCTGCTGAATGTATGTTCAAGCTGGTCGTCCTGCTTTTGCCCGGCCATATGTGGGGGTCCATAGGAGTACATCACATATGAGCTCGTCCCTGTTTCTCCAGCAGTGTCCTGCATGTCTGGTTCGTCTAACTTGGATAGTTTTCATGATGGGAGGCAGGTGGCCGTATAGTTGGTGCCTTGTGGGGTGTTACCGCCAGGACTTGTTCAATATTGCTCGCAGCATTCTTGTGTAATTGCCATCTAGCTTCTTGATGGACCCTGCTTTGTCTAAGAATTGTCTTTAAATAATATAAAATAAACAAAAAAATTAATAAACTAGGAAATTCCCCATTGTTAGAATTTGAGAAAGCATTTTCATTCTCCATGACCAAACAAAAAAAACAGATATATTTTTAATTCTAAATTATAGCTTATCAACTTCAGAATTTCTAGCTGATTGTCGAAAAAGCAGCTTTTGTCATAATATTTATTATTTTTCTTTCATAAAAAAAAATAAATCTACTGTGCCCTTCTACTTTGACTTTTATAAGTAGACTATTTATAAAAAAATCTTTGCCTCTAAAACAAAAAAATTAAGTTAAATGTAGCTAAATACTGGCTATCACATGTATATACAAAGTTTCTCAAGAGTTTAGGCATGGATTTTATTCATTACCCTTAAATAAGGGAGTTTCTCCATCTCAAGAGAATTAATCAAAGCATCTCTAGGCAGTAAGGAAACGTGACAGTAGATTTAATCTTTTTCAGGATAGTGAATAAAAATAGGTACAGACAATCATATCAATACATCAACAAATTTTAGATTAGCTCGATAGAGTTGGAGTAACCTCACTTTCACTCTATTTCAGTTCTAAAAATGTAATGTTCATGCTTAGTCTGTGATCTTCTTTATCATCTGTGCTCTGTGTGTGTGTGTGTGTGTGTGTGTGTGTGTGTGTGTGTGTGTGTGTGTGTGTGTGTGTGTGTGAATAAAACCATAACTGGGTTAATCTCTCACACTTGTGATAAAATTGTTGGAATTTTATCTGATGCATTTGCTTGCTTGTTTGGATAACTGGTTGATCCTGGATTAAGGTTGGTGCAAAGATAATCCTTAAACCTTCAAAGAATTATTTAGACAATTGAACACTTTATTTTTATTTATACAATATTTTGACTAATACTTTCTCAGGCCTTCTTTAAGTGAAGTATACATTTCTATTAGGAACATATGTGTTGTTACCTAATAAAAGGTTACTGAATGAGAAATAACCAAAAGGGAGGTTGGAAATGAAATTGAAATCTTTATAACATTAACAAAATACTATACTTGCCAGCTGCGTGAAGAAGGTAACCCATTGCTAGTAGTGACTACTTAGTATATTTTCTACCCCTCACAATTGTATCCAATGTATTTATGAGGAATGGGACATACCCATTAATGTTCAGTGGTAGGGTATATGGCAATATGTTATAAGCATTTCTATCAGGAATGTAACTAAGAACCATTTTATTAAAGTACATAAGAAATAAGCATTTCTATAAAGAACATAAGTAATAAGCATTTCTATGGGAGACATAAATAATAAGCATTTCTATAGGGAACATTGACAATACATATTTCTATTAGGTCCGTTTGAAGTAACATAAGTAATAAGCATTTCTATAAGGCACATAACTAGCACTCATTTTATTAAAGAATGTAAGTAATAAGCATTTCTATAAAGTACATAAGTAATTAGCATTTCTATAGGGAACATAAATAATACATATTTCTATAAGGAGCATTTGTAGTAACATAGTAATAAGCATTTCTATAAGAAAAGAGACTAGTTCTGGTTTCTTTCAGTAGCACAAAGCAAAACCAGAATCAAATAGATATATATCAGCATTATCATCAAGTCATACTAACGGCATGGAGTGCCCTGATTTTCTCTCACTATCCATCCCTATCATCCTTCAATTCTGCTAGGACTTGTAGGTTGCATCCTGAGTTTGTAGAGAACTGATGTAAGTAAGTTATTGCTGGTTGACTAACACTGGTATATCCGTGCACAGGAGTCCATTAAAGAATGTCACTTATGAGTTTGTCCTTGCTTCTCCACAAGTGCTCTACATGTCTTGTTTATCTGAGTTGAATGGTTTGAGGGATTTGAGGCAAGTGGCCGTCTACTAGTTGTTTTATGTGGTGCTACTTCTAGGATTTGTTAAAGACAGCATGCAGCATTCTTTTGTAGTTCCAATCTAGCTTTTTCTTTATGCATTTTAATAGTATCCATGTAGTGCATCCATATAGTTGTATGGTCACAGATGCAGCTTGGAAGGGGGTGTCCTCGTGGTGTAATGGTTAAAGCGATGGACTTCGGAATCGTAGTATGTGAGTTCAAACTCCAGTTGCGCTATTACGTTCACTTTCGGGCAAATACCCTTGGGAAAGGTATGAACCCCATTATCCTCCCAGCTATGGGTTAAATAGCACCACTAATGTTCTTCTAGGAGAACGGCTTTGGCATTAAATAACCTACAAAGGTTGATATGCCATTAAACAAAGAAACCAAACCAAACAAAACCAAACCAAACCACAGCTTGGAAGTAATCTTGTTTTATTTTACCAGATAGATTAGATCTCCAAATAGGTGATTGCCTGTCAATAACATTCTAGGCATTCGCTAAGCATATGTTGATATCACTTTTGGTTGATGAGATATTGCTCTCAATGTATGTGTACTAGCTTACCAATTTTAAAGGCTTTTCCTTTAGAGTGGAGATGGCTCTTTCTTGTTTAAAAGACATGTACTCTGTTTTATTTGCACTCACATAGAGACCAACACCTCACACTGCTTGCTCTAGATTCTGCAGTAAGGATTTTACTTGGGCTGCTGTATTTGCAAGAAGTGATAGGTCATTTGCTTAGTCTGCATTTATCATTGTTTTTGTGGAATATCATCTGCTTCTTGCCTTTTCCAATGTGAAAACATTTCCTTTTATTAGCTCAGTGGATGTTTGAAGCATGTTGTCTAGGCAGAATATAAACAGATATGGTGCTTATGTATCTCTTTGCAAGACTCTAGCCTTAATATCAAAGAAGTCAGTGCCTTCATTAGGTGAGTGAACCATTGCTTGTTTTTGTAAAGCATCATTGTAGCAGTTAGCGTTTCTTTGAGAAGACCATATGCAAGTTGTATTTGCTCCATCTTTCCTCTTTGAATGAATTTAAATACCTTGAAGAAGTCTATGAACAGTAGTGTTGCCTCGAAATTCTTTGCTTGTACTCCTTCAATGATTTGTTAGATTATAAGAATATGTGAGGTTATGGAGTGGTTCCTTTGAAAGCAGTCCTGATTTTTCCAAAGAATTTTCTTGATTTCGGGTTGGATACGATTAAGAAGCAGAGTATTATAAACGTCAGCAGCAATAGCAATAAGAGTTATACCTCTGTAGTTCTTGATGATTCTGAGGTCATCTTTCTGGGGGAAAGAAAGAATGCAACCTTTTGTACACTTATCAATTGAGTTTTGTTCATAGACAGCGTTGCATCATCATCATCATCATCATGTCGTGCCGCCAGTATGGATATCCCTGACCCTCTCTCGCCACTTCTCCCTATCGTTCATCGTCTCTGGCAGGTCTTCAGGGCTACATTCTATATCCTCACATAGCTGCTGAATGTATGTTCAAGCTGGTTGTCCTGCCTTTTGCTCGATCATATGTGGGGGTCCATAGGAGTACATTACTTATGAGCTCATCCCTGCTTCTCCAGCAGTGTCCTGCATGTCTGGTTCGTCTAACTTGGATAGTATTTGTCGCTGCCTCCTACCAGACAGGACTTGACACAAGGTCAAAAGCCCGAAGGCCGATTAAAGTGGGGATAAAGAGGAGGGGAAGGTCGGGAACGAGCCAAGACTCGAACTCTGCTAGTCATTGGCCCACTAAGTGCAATGTGGGTCTAATGAGTTAAGCAGTATCACGGAACTAAATATAGATCTGGGCACGTATGCCAGAATATAGCTTGAACTAGACTGTGAGGTCTAGTTCTATACAAGGAGTGCATAGAGGACAAAAAAGCAGCTCGCCCACCTGAGGGTGGCCCAACCGAAGTTGGGGGCCTTTCGGCCTCAAATCTGCCATTGGTTTCGATACTTCTAGACCAGGGAAGTAATGTTACTCCTAATCCAGTTAAGTATCATCTAACTTGGATAGTTTTCGTGATGGGAGTAGGTGGCCGTATAGTTGGTGCCTTGTGGGGTGTTGCCACTAGTATTTGTTCAATATTGCTCGCAACATTCTTGTTTAATTGCCGTCTAGCTTCTTCTTCTGTTAGTGTCCAAGCAGTGCATCTATACGGCAGTATTGACATGACTGCTGCTTGGAAGAAACTGCGTTGCATAATTAGAGAAATATGTTGTCAAATTTTCTTGTCTTCAAAACTTTTGCTGATATTTCATTGAGGCCAGCAGCTTTTCTGTTTTTAACTTTTTTCAATCCTGCATCAACTTCTTCCTCCATAAACTGTCCCAATTTGATGTTTAGTCGGCCATTAAGAATTTTGGGATAGGTTTGTCATTGATTTCAGGGAGGTTTCTGAGTAGATTCTTGAAATGTTCTTTCCACTTCTGTTTTCTTTCATTTTGGCTGGAAGCTTTTAGTTTTGCCCTTGAGGTGCTCTTCCTGCTCACTTCATTTACTGTCAGCCATGCTATTTGTGATTGCTTATCTTCTACCAAAGTTCTAATTTCATTGATTTGCCCTTGGTCTAATGCGTAGAGTGTTTACCAATGGTCTGGGAGACCAGGGTTCAATCTCTGGTCGAGTCATACAAAAGACTCTAAAAATGGTACATGATGCTGTCTTGCTTAACACAGCATTATAAGGTAAGGATCAAGGGTAAAGTGGAGAAATCCAGGGATTAGAGTGGCACCCTCCCCTACACCTCAGTGTAGTACCTATTGAAAAGGGAGTCTTCGGGTCACCCTTGACTAAGGTCTCTGACTTTACTTACTTATATTCTAATTGTTCTTTTTGGTATGTGATAGTTCCCACAGGGCTTCCTTAAGTTTTTGTGCATTAGTATTTGTTGGGTTCTAGTTATTTGTTTTTTGACTGCTCTTAATGAGCTTTAACCATAGGTCATCATCAGGAGAAAAAATTTTTTGGATAAAAAGGGTTTTTTAGAAAGTGTTCAATATATATATATATATATAGAGAGAGAGAGAGAGCAAGATATTTATTCATGGTCTGCATGGGTTATGTACTGATAACATCGATAGATTTAATGAAATAAAATAGCTTTTTGCTAAAAAAGATAAGAAGCAGACAATATCCTGTAGAAACTATCAAATATGCTGACTACACAGATTATCTAGTGCTCCTCACAAATACACCTACACAATCCTAATGTCAGCTGCACAGCCTGGAATGACTTCTATATTCATTCAGATAAAAGAGAATTCAGCTTTCATGTCAGGAAACATTGCCGCATAAAATGACAAGCCTTTAAAATTAGTTGACTATTTCACATATCTTATCTCTTAAAAGTAATGGCAATATATACATGGAAAAGCATGGACTACTATCAACAGATTAATGATCATATGAAAATCTAATCTCTCCAATAAAATAAAATGGGAATTATTTCAAGCTGTGTCAGTACTACTATATAGCTGAATCATCTGGTCTTTATAAAGCACTTGGAGAAAAAGCTACTGTGTGCTGTTTTAAACAAATCCTGGAAGCAACATCCCACAAAACAGCAGCTGTATGGTCACTTACCTCCCATCTCATAAATCATCCAAGTAAGATGAACAAGACATGCTTGGCATTACAGATGAAGAAGGGACAAACTCATGAGCAAAGTTCACCTGTGAGCTCCTGTACATGGACAAACCATTTTTGGCTTTGGCATTAAATAACCTACAAATCAGCATTAAATAACCTACAAATCAGCAAGGACCATCCGCTCTGTGCACAGACTGGATGCTGTCTGGATGAACTTTCCAAAGTGATGAATAACAGAGACAGATGGCAAGATAGAAAGTCAAAAGAATCCATGCAATCAGTATGACTTGATGATGATGATGATATATATATATATATATATATATATTGGCAGAATTTCTTCATTGATACATATATGATTGAACATAATAGACATTTTTTGTCTATAGATTTTTTGTTAATCCTTTCAAATTGCTGTATCGATCTTATGATATTCATTGGGAATTGGTTGATAAAATAAGGTTCCTACAAGCATACGGCATACCTAAAGAAACTGTAGCAGCAATAACGATTCTCTATAGAAACACCAAAGTAAAAGTACGATCACCAGATGGAGACACAGAATACTTCGACATTTTGTCAGGAGTACTACAAGGGGACACACGAACACCATACCTCTTTATCATTTGTCTAGACTACGTACTTAGAAGATCGATTGACAAAATCAGAGAGAAGGCTTCAAGCTGACAAAGAAAAGAAGCAGAAGGTACCCCGCAAAAACAATTACCGACGCCGACTACACCGATGACATAGTGATACTGGCAAATACACCCAACCAAGCCGAAACACTAATGCATAGTTTGGAATGAGCAGCAGCAGGAATAGGCCTCTATGTCAATGCACATAAAACGGAATATATGTGCTATAATCAAACGGGTGACATCTTCACTCTGGACGGAACCCCTCTTAAAATAGTAGACAAATTCACTTACCTAGGAAGCAGCGTCGCATCAATTGAAAAGGACATCGACACGAAGTTAATGAAAGCATGGACAGCTATCAATAGGCTATCGATTATATGGAAATCAGACCTAACCGATAAAATGAAACGCAGTTTCTTCCAGGCAGCGGTCGCATCGATACTGCTATATGGATGCACTACATGGACTCTAACAAAACGGCTGGAGAAGAAGCTAGACGGCAATTACACAAGAATGCTGCAAGCAATCTTGAACAAGTCCTGACAGCAACACCCCACAAGACACCAACTGTACGGCCACCTACCTCCTATCACGAAAACTATTCAAGTTAGACGAACCAGACATGCAGGACACTGCTGGAGAAGCAGGGATGAGCTCATAAGTGATGTACTCTTATGGACCCCCACACATGGCTGTGCAAAAGCAGGAGGACCAGCACGAAAATACATTCAGTAACTATGTGAGGATACGGGATGTTGTCCAGAAGACCTGCCTGAGGTGATGAACGATATGGAAAAGTGGTGAGAGAGGGTCAGGGATATCCGTGCTACCAGCATGACATTAAAATAAACTCTCGTGATGCTAGGATACAAATACATTGTTAGATTATCTTCTTGGTATTAGTCACAAACAACTTCTTGTTGGAAATTAATTCTGTCTAAAATGAATCTTCCAATTACTGTAAAATAGCCGGGGGTGTCCTCGTGGTGTAATGGTTAAAGTGATTGACTGCAGAATAATAGTAAGCGTGTTCAAATTCCAGTCATGCTATTATATTCATTTTCGGACAAATACCCTTGGGAAAGCTATGAACCCCCTTATCCTCCCAGCTATGGGTTAAATAGTACCACTACTGTTCTTCTAGGAGAATGGCTTTGGCATTAAATAATCTACAAAGGTTGATATGCCATTAAACAAAGAAACCAAACAAACCATAAAATAGCCTTACTCATGTGGGTTATTTAATATGACGTTTCCTGCAAGGAAAGAGCACCTTACTGGATTTAATGTTGAACTAATTGAATAATCTTTATTGACTTAGGACTTGATACCAACCATTTTTGAGTATACAAATTTATTCTTTGTATTAATCGTTAATATGTCACACATTCCAACATACATGGTGTATAGATATAAGTGATTTAAGATGAAAATATTGACTGACCATTGCATCTAGCCTTCATTTGAGTGTGTGAATACTTTTGTGACCCTGAGGAAATAAATGCAATAATTACAAATGATTTTAGTTGCTATAAAAGAGTGAATCAATATTTAATTCCTTCAGACATGAAAACATTTGAAGGTATTGAATTTGAAGATTCTTGAAAAATTGCTTCTTGAAGTTGGGTTTAATTAATTTAAAACTCATTTTCTAAATAAAGATAAAAGAAAAAAAAAAAAGTACAGTGCTGAATTGCTCTTCTTTCGATCTTGACACGCTTCACATTAATAATTAATTGAGAAAATGATCAGAAGATTACCCAAGAAAGTTCAAAGAAGGAAATGATTCCAGTTTTCTTCTTAATTTTGGTAAGTGTATTTATGGGAAAAAACTTTTAAAATGTTATTTTGGAATTTTCTGGTGGGAAATTGTTTTGAATATTTGACAAGGCAGCTGTCATTTTAGCAGAGACATTTTTTAATTAGTTTTATTTGCATTAACAAAAGATAATTTTCTTTTACTTGAACCATCGAATGAAATGGTTCAGGAAATATGAACAAGGAAATCTTATAGAATTAAAAAAAAAATTATTTTAAAGTACATCAGCATGTAAACGTTGGTCATAAGTTTTATTAATGTGTCACATCTGGTTTCAACCTGAGGTCTTCGTCAGGAAGTGTTTATTTCAAGAGAATTACATGTAAAAACTGATTAAGATATCAAACTTAAAAATGTAAAGTGAGTGTTTGTATGTATGGAAATTAAAAAGTTTCAGCCTTCACCGATAATTAGGGAATGTTTATTAAAAAGAAAATCGAATATATTTTAAAAGAGTAAGTGACTTATAAACCTTTTCAAAGTGATTATTTGAATTTGTAAAAATTGGAACTTTTTAATAACTTTTCATTCAATAATGAAAAGTTTGGTTATTGTTTAAAAATATTTTCAAATTTTAATATTTTTTTTCTTCAAAAATGAGTTTAAAAATCAGTTATAAAAGTTGATAAGAATATTTTTTGTTATTAGATGTTTGTATTAATCTTTCTTGAGGATTAAAATGTTCTGTTTTGGGGGGTTTATTGGTTATATATATGTAATCATAGTTCAACAAAATAGCACATTATATTGAGATATCTACTGGAGCAATATACTAAAAATGCTCACTGAGAATAAGGCAATTTACAGTACAATATGCCATTGAATATGTATATATATAATATATATATATATATATATATATATATATATATATATATATATATAAATATATATAGTATTATTCGGTCCAGTTAAACTGGAGTTGGGAGGAATTCCATCAGGACAAAAAAACATTCAACAGTGGAACATTTAAATTTTCCTGGTAAAGAGCTCAATATAACTGACATTACAGAGCAATAATTTCTTTAACAAAAAACAAATATATATATATATATATATAATATATATATATATATTATAATATATATATATATATGTATATATATATAAATATATATATATATATATATATATAACATCCCAGCAAACAAACAAAAATTGTTCTTCATTGATTGTTTTGTATATTTCATATTTATAGATGCCATGTCTTGGAAAAGGGGTTAGCAAGTGAAAATGACAACTATTACTAGTGTTGTGAGCTTGACCCTCGCTGAGTATTCTATTGTTGAGTCATAAGCAAAAGTAAATGAACAATGAATGAAAAATTAATTCTTTTTTTAATATTACCTTGGCTCTCATCTTGTATTCCAGTGAGTTTTCCATTGGTTGAAGCATCTCTGAAACTGTTCTGATATAATCTGAAGCTGTGCTATTATATTCATTTTTAATGTTCTTCATCCATTTAAATTCTAACCTTGAATTTTGAAATGTTTCCGTCTAAATTTCTCAGATGAGTTGAAGTTATTTTTTATACTATTTACATGTCTGACTGTTATCTTTATCATGGTTGTTATATTTGTATCATTCAGGCAGACATACTGTTTGACTTTTTTCAAGTTTCTTTTGTCATGGTTGATAGTTTCAGGGAATTTCAAATGAAACACTTTATACTTTATTCAATCTGCTAGGGTAGAAATTTTGTGAATATAATCAGGGTTACTGCTAAGAAGTGTGGGGTCTAATTAGAAAATTGTTAGTGGGACCTTCTACCCGACAAAAAAAGGAAGGGCAGGGCCCAATTAGAAAATTGCTAGTGGGGTTCTCTACCCTACAAAAAAGGAAGTGCAGGGCTCAATTAGACAATTGTTAGTGGGGCTCTACCTTGCAAAAAGGAAGTTCTGAGCCCAATTAGAAAATTGTAGTAGGGGCCCCCCTTTCCTTCAAAAAAAGAAGGGCAGGATCCAAGTAGAAAATTGTTAGTGGGACTCTTACCCTATGAAAAAGAATTGCTGGGTCTAGTTAAACTTCTTTTATCAATTTTAATGAATCTAATTGGCTTAAAACTGTGGGTATTTATATTATGGGTTTCAGTAATGTTCACTTGCTAGTAGCAAATACAACCTGCATGCGAAGCCCTGGTCTGGGCAAACCGGCATGCTACCAGGCTAGCAGCTGAGTGGAAAAGTGTTCTTTCAATCTAAGGGGTACTGCTGAAGTGAGGTCGAATTTCTTCTTTTTGCAGGGATGGTTCCTTTTCTGAGTATGTGTTGCCCCTACTTCCAGTCAAGAGCTTCTGGGAATTTTGGCACTTCTTGATCTTATTTTATTTTATCTATTTCATTTTTCTAGTCACTACAATACTATAAACCTTTGCTATCTTAGAAGATAGGGTTAGATATGTGTGTGTGTGTGTGTGTGTGTGTGTGTGTGTGTGTGTGTGTGTGTGTGTGTGTGGTTGTGAGTTTACTATAAGTATGAATATATGTTTGTATTCATATATATGTATTGGGGTTGAGACCTATCTGTGTCAGTGGGTGTAAGTGTGGGGATCGAATAATAAATAAAAAACCCAATAACATAAAAAATAAAACTGACCCTAAATATAATAACCAACATGAGGACACTAGTTCAATACATAAAAATAACTTTGAAATGCGTTTTGCTTTGGTAATCTATCATAACGTATGTAAGATTTAAACATGATATTTATCACAGTGCAATTATTGCTGTTTGATCTCACAACCCATTCATTGTAAGTTTGATACTTATGATTAACAAATGTTTTATTAAAAACAGCTTTGTGTTGGATAGAGTCATATTTTGTAAGTACCAAACCAAATGACTTAAACAATCCTGACATCAACAGGTGAATGCCTGGCCATTCTTCAGTGGAAGAAAGAATAATTGGCATCAGTCTGCAACAAAGTGCCTCTAAATGTCATGGTCAGACAGTCATTTTGTCCATAACTGACGCCATCTTGTCTATTATGGCTACCATCTTGCCCATAATGGTGTTCGTATTATATGAAAGATAGTTTCCCAGCAAATTGATTGACTGCACTGTTGGTATTGATTTGCAGGTTCACCAATCACATAAAAATGAGTTATTGACCGACTACATTTGAGATATAACATCCATCTGCTCTCATACTGAAGGCATAAGTTTGAGAGAAACCATTAACCTTTAAATAGTTGACCACTGAAAGAGGCTATACAAAATGGTATACATATGAATAGGAAGAAAAAAATCAATGACTGGGTCTTTTGTCAATGAAAATGGAAGGCATTGAACTGTGAAATGCCAGCTGATGATATAGGATAGAGGGGCAGTGGGTAACAGTTGAAAATTCCAAGAAATTTTCAATTAGCCATTATTTTGTTCTAAGGGCCAATTTTAAACTGTTTAGTCCCATTTGTGACTGGTATAAAATATCTAATCAAAATACATCTTCACAAAAACCACTTAATTAAATTCAATAACATTTTTAAGTTTTCATGACGTCTTAGGAATATTTTTATTTTGTTAAATGTTTTTATTTTGTTAAATAGTTTTTCATTATATTCTTTAAAGAAACAAATGGGCTTTTATGACACATTGAGTCTTCTGTAATGGTTAAATGATACCTGATAAACTTTTAATCTGATTTTGTACAAACATCTATTTTTTGATAAATTTTGACAGTATTATATAATCTTTATTTTTTCTCTTAAATGTAGGGGGGTGTCCTCGTGGTGTAATGGTTAAAGCGATGGACTGCGGGATCGTAGTATGCGAGTTCGTACTCCAGTCGCGCTATTACGTTCACTTTCGGGCAAATACCCTTGGGAAAGGTATGAACCCCCTTATCCTCCCAGCTATGGGTTAACTAGTACCACTACTGTTCTTCTAGGAGAATGGCTTTGGCATTAAATAACCTACTGTCATGGGGACATATCCTACCCTATCCCAAAGATGGACTCGTCCAACCTAAACACATTCTCCGAGCTTAGCTTGCTCGGGGGAGACAACTTCTCATTCCTTACGAGACATTTGACAGACGGGCTGCAAGCTGAACATAGCTAGTACTTCCTTTGTATGACTTCCTTTTTCTGCTAATACAATAACGTTTACCTATCACCCGTTGTTTGAGTTGTTCCTTCACCGGTCATATCTGAAGACCACAACACCTGCAAAGGTTGATATTCCATTAAACAAAGAAACCAAAACCAACCAAACCAACCATCTTAAATGTAGGGTGGGGTGTGTTGGAAATATGCTATTTAAAATTGAACCAAAATGCAGATGAGAAAAAGATTTATGCAAAAGCATTTTAATTATATTAACTTAACAAAACCAAATTATTGATGTGTATAAACCACACTCATCTCTTGAGTGAATATGTATTACAACTCATAAGTAAACAATTTGCTTTTAATCATTTGATTTCCAGACTTTTGATTTCCAGACTTTTAATCATTTGATTTCCAGACTTAATAAATATTATGCAAGAAGAATGAAATTTCATTTATCTTAACAGAACTAGGCATGCATTTCTTCAGGTTTTATAGTTATAAATGTTAAATTTTGATATAATCATTAAATAAAGAAAATTATTTTCTTTTCTTCAAAAATCTTGCTCAGAGGTGAACAAGAAAATTGGAAAAGCCAACTCACATTGCCGTTTGGAAGAATTGCCAAAATAATGAAATTAATTTGTATGATTTTTGTGCTTGTTTAAATACTTATGTGCAGTAATTTCCTTAATTTTTTATGACAGTTATTCTATGATGCATTTCTGTTACTTTCATTCAACCGGTGTCTGACTTGTGCCACTGCATCGACAGATGTTAAAGAGTGCACCATAGGACTAACATTTTGTGCTGTAAAGAAAGAAGTCCACAGAAAAAGAAATACTCAAATTCGAAGGTAAAGGAAAAAAATATAGCAGTCGTTTTTATTCAGCTATGATCACTGCAACTTGAACAGTTCCTTCTTCTCCCTTCCTCTTGGTGGTGACAGGGTGTGTGAGAGAGCTGGCTGTTTGACACACGCCTGTCACAGCAGATGGGTCATAGCAGACTTGGGTATGATGGGTCAGGGCCTCCGGAACCTTTAATGTACCCGTTTTGACAACTGCCTTCAACTCTGCCAAAATCTCATTACCTGTTTTCTTATATAGAGATTTTGGGGAACAAATCAAAGATCCTCGAATGTTCAATGTCACTAGTGAAACACGTGATGATACATCTGTGATTATTTTAAAATCATGTCTAACTTTGCTGGTCATTCTGCCCGCACCTGCTAGTCTCGTGACACCTTCACTGATTGACGACAGTGCCCGTCCGTAATATTACAAGAGGTCTTCTAGTCAATATCCAACATTTTAATTTTGGCTTGAATACTTAATAGAATTTTAGAGATCTGAGGTAACTTTCTGTAAAGAGCCACCAATTAAAACCTTGCAAGGAGTAAAATAATTGGAAAATATATTCAAAGACTTGCATATTAGAATCTTTGAATGTTTGTAAGGACTTAACAAAATATCAATTTCATATAGGTCATCATTTTTGGCAGTGTGAGTAGACAAGTTTAATATAAACTTCAATACTTTTTATAAGCTGTAAACCAATTTTTTGTTTAAGATAAATTTTCCTCTGCACATGTTTTATTCATTTGAATAAAGTATTAAAAATGATTGTAAACAGTTGCAGAAAATATTCTGAAAGAAAAACATCCTATTTTTTACTTCATCAAATTTTCAATCAGGTTTTTAGTTTTATTGGACAAAAGGCTCCCAACTTATGGGGAAAAAAACAATAAAATGTTTCTAAAGTCTTTGAAGAATTTTGGATATTTTCATTTTCAAAACTTTAAATTTTGTTTATTTCTAGAGAATAAAGGTTTATGTAGAAAGAAAAAAATAATTTAAAAAATCCAGTTCCTTCATTGGAATCAATTTTTTTTCTATTTTAGAATGGTGCCTATAGGAATTCTTCAAAACTGATCTGTGGAATCAGATAATATGAAGAGAAACAAAAAAAACATGATGAACAGGTGAATAACAATTAAAGTCCAAACAAAGCTGCCACTATTGCCACACCTGAATAACTAAGTGTGTATAAAGAGAAAATATTTTTGGCTAAAAAGAAAAAAGACCCTAAATGGAAATTGATGGCAGACAAGAGGAAGGAATTTGGTAAACAATTTCCACAATTCTTTGATTGAATTGGTTCCATTGAAGTGTACTATTCTTCTGTACAAATTGTATCTGTATTCCTCAAAATGAAGATAGTATCAAGTTCCTTTTCATGAAATTTGAAAAAATTTTCTATGAAGAGACATACTGAGATTATATATTTTGGATTTTTTTTTATTCAAAGGTTCTCTGTTTGCTAATATTAAATGAAAGGAATTTTTTCAATATCCAAAAGAACAGGTTTGGCAGATTATTTACATGACTAATTTACAAATATATAACTAAGGCAAATATTAAGAGGAGTGATTTATTTAAGTTATGTATGTGAGAGAAAAGAAAGGTAATGGTTCTAATGTTTCCACTGTCTACTTTGAGTGGGCTCTTTGATGATCATTGCTGAAACAGAATGGGTACTATTTACCAACCCCTCCGCTCGGGCAGGATATGACACAATGTCAATTTTTAAGCGGAGTTTAACAGGTTTGAATTCAGAGTTTTCCTTCTCCTAGACTAGTTGCCTCACCAAGGCTGAAGAACCTAGTCCGTCCTACTATTTACCCATAGCTGGAGGGAGAATAAGGGGGTTCATACCTTTCCCAAGGGTATTTGCCCGAAAGTGAACGTAATAGCGCGACTGGAGTACGAACTCGCGTACTACGATTCCGCAGTTCATCGCTTTAACCATTACACCACGAGGACACCCCTCTGAAACAGAATGGGTCACCAAATCAGAAGTCACATGAGATGAACAAATCAGCAAAGAAGACAGTAATGATAAAAAAAAGTTGAATGACTTGTAAACCAATACATTTATTCTTACAAACAACAAAAACTACCTTATTTAATACATGGAAAGGGAGGATTCTGAGCTTGTCATGAAGCAACCAAGCTGCCTGCAGGCTCAGGCACAGTAATAGGTAATATGTATTACACAATATATGATATAAAATCTGTGATTACTTAATAGTTGGCAAGAAAGCATAGTGAGTCAATCATGAAGCAACCAAGCTGCCTGTAGGCTCTAGCATAGTCATACGTAATATGTATTGCGCAATATATGATATAAAATCTGTGATTACTTAATAGTTGGCAAGAAAGCATAGTGAGTCTATCATGAAGCAACCAAGCTGCCTGTAGGCTCTAGCATAGTCATACGTAATATGTATTGCACAATATATGATATAAAATCTGTGATTACTTAATAGTTGGCAAGAAAGCATAGTGAGTCTATCATGAAGCAACCAAGCTGCCTGCTGTGTCTAGCACAGTAATAGGTAATATGTATTACACAATATATGATGTAAATCTGTGATTACTTAATACTTGGTTAGTGAGGATACAGAGTCTGTAATGAAGCAACCATGCTGCCTGAATGCTTAAGCACAAAATATTACTAAGCACATCTTATTTGCCAGTCATGATAAGACCAGATCCTTCAAGAGTATGTTGGCTCGAAATCTTAGATATTTCAAGATTAATCATGAAGAGGAGACAGTGAGAAAATAAAATTCATGTCCAGAATGTTTGATATTCATCGAACCTCCCACCATGCTGGATTTAGCACAAAGTCACTTTATTGTGGAGAGACAGGCACTAATTGAGACTCATGAGACCATTACTAAAATGCTTGATCCTGTTGGTCACATCCAGAATGTTTTATTGCTCTGATATAAATAAAGACCTTTAACTCTAGTCAGTTGTCATCCGACCACAATGTAACTATAGCAATATTGGAATAAAAAACTTATGTGGCACCTTCAATAAGTTTCCAGCCTTTTTTTGTACAGGCATTTAAAATTGTCGTAGACTATTGAGAATTCACTATGTTATTGCTATACATTTGATGAGATGACCGACAAATTTTTATGATTTCAGGTTCAAATCAACAGCTACAGCAGGGATTGGAATACACCCTACTAAAGCCTGATTGTCACTGCTGGTGAATTTCAAAAATCCAATCTGGACGTGTGGACACTTTAGAAGAATGATATGCTATAAAATTCTGTTTTAAACTTGGAAAAAATGCCACAGAAACGTATGGAATGCTTCAGACTGCTTTTGGACTATCTTGCATGAATCAAGCATCAGTTTTTGAGTGGCATAAGAGATTCAAGGAAGGCAGGGAGTCTGTGAGGGATGATGAGAGGTGTGGGAGGAGTAAGAAAGTCAATACACCAGAGTTGATTGGCCACGGGGTTAGGGTTAGGGTTACTATGTGGAGGTTTTAAGGGAGTTCAGGAAGAGATTCCTAGGGAAGAGGCCAGCACTCTTCAAATCGGGTCAGTGGCATTTCCACCAGGACAATGCTCCAGTCCATAACTCCATCCTTGTTGCAGATTATTTGACCAAGATGGGCATCAAGACAGTTCCTCACCGTTCCTATAGTCCAGACCTTGGTCCCTGTGACTTTTGGTAATTCCCTTAGCTCAGAGGCTGTGGTTATGAGATAATTGAGGAGATGAAAGAGGCTGTGAAGAAGGTCATTGACACACTCACACAAGAGGACTTCCATGGGGCCTTCCAGAAGTTGTTGGAACAGTACATCAAGTGCACTGCAACCAGAGGAGATTACTTCGATGGGAACTAGAGTTTCACGTGTGTACTATCAATAAAAGTGCCAATACGAAAAAAGTTTGGAAACTTATTTAATGATCCTTGTATCATAAAACTGTACATCCTTTTGTCATTGTTCATTCACTGCAACAAGAATCTCACAATTACAGCAAAGTTGAGGAACTTATATAGTCACTATTTAAAAAATACCTCACATGGTTTGTTGTCTTGCTGAAAAACAAAGACATGTCTTATACACTGAAAAAATATGGTAACTTCAATACAGACAGTATTGATTGGCATTGATGTTCAATGAATATTGATTTGGCAAGAAACTGGGACAAGAATGAATTAAAAAAGATTTTGTTTAGTAGACAGTAATTAATCTTAACAAAAAGTTCTAAAGTAAACGCAGTTGAAAAGAATTATTAAAATAATAAGAGATTAATTGATTGGTTAAATCTACTTTTATAAAAACAGAAGATTTTATGAAAAAAATTTTTTTCTTTTTTTGACTGAGAATGAAAAATAAGAACTTTATTTTAAATGACTGATTTATTTTTAAACAAGCTGTAGGGTTCCCCCATGTAACAGCAGTCCATGATGATATGAATACTTCTATTTAGAAAGGGGTGAGCAATTCTAATCTCATTTCAGTTATCTCCACAATATCAGGAAGAATTGGGTTTGGGTTTTCTTTGTTTAATGGTATATCAGTCTTTGAGGGTTATCACATGCTAAAACCATCTTTATAGGACAGTAGTGATGCTATTTAACCAATTGATGATGGTTGGTTGGAAATTCATATTTTCTTCCAAGTCCCAAAATAATTGTAATAGGGTGATTAGAATTGATTGGTTTCTTGGTTTTAATGACAAATCAACCTTTGTGCGTTATATAATGCCAGAGCCATTCTTGTATGTCACAATCCAGTGATTTAGCCATTACACCTTAGGGATCTGTCTCCCCAAGGAATTTGGATGAGAAAAAAATGGTGTTTAGAGCAAATGTAGATTCCACAAAATTAGTACTTAACTTTAAATTGGACTGGCAGTTGATTTATCCTTTAAATTATTAATCTTACAATTATATCTTTATGATATAGTAATTACAACTGATTGTCAATCTTATAATCTTATCTTTATGATATAGTAATAACAACTGATTGTTAATCTTATAATCATATCTTTATAATATAGTAATAACAACTGATTGTTAATCTTATTAAATTGCTTATCAGATTCTCAAATTTTTTTCGGTATAATTGATAATTTTCCATTTTCACAGAATTTATAATTTTGGATAATTTTTACTTGTCTACGAATTGCTGATAAGAGTTGGATTATTACAGAAAAAGTCTAAAACATTAATCCAAATTCTGACACGGAAGAACCCTTTCTAAAAAGACCCCAAAACCCTTGTCCCTTGAGGATGGTGGAATCTAAGGTTCCTGATAAACCATGAATATTAAGTATATTCAAGTTTGAGATAGCCCTGTCAGTGGGGATTAGAATACACCACCTGTATCTGCTGCAAAGGGAAAAGTCCCCACTCCCCAAAAAAGATCTGAGGGTGTGGTGTCACCCTTTTCAGATATTACTCCCAAGCCCACTCAGAGATGAAATTTTTGTAATTAGAAGTTTCTTCTTTCTCTGAACAATATTCTGGCTGAGTTTATATATATATAATGAAAATTATATAAGTTTATATATATATAATCAAACTTATATAAAATACTTTAAAGAAAAGTTTAAAAACTTTGCTGATCTTTAATGAATTCTTTAAGTTTGCTTTCTGGGAGAGAGAACATAGAGATATCATATTCTAAATTAGATGTTTCAATTTTTTGTCTTTTGACAAGGCCATGGCAAGATACTCTATGTCCAGTGCTATACAAGGGGGACCAAGGTGTCACTGATGCAGCTTGTCTACCTAAAGGTGGCCCAGCTGAAATTGGGCGGGGGCAATATTTGTCACTGACTCTCACCAGACTGGACTTGACACAAGGTCAATGACCCTAAGGTTGATTATAGTGGAGATTTAGGGGAGGTTACATTTAGGATAGATATATCCTTAAGATAGCAATTTCTGGATTCTTAGGTTACATAGAAGTTCAAGTTTGTAGGATATTTATTAGTTGCATGCAAGCCTTAGAGTTAAAGTTTTCAAATTCTTTGGCTACATAGGTTACATAGAGCTTAGAGGGTGTAGGTACCCCACAGGTTGCATATAACTTTATGCTTGTTCCAAAACCTTAGGTTACATACTGCCTTAAGTTGTAGGTTGTTCACCTTTAGGTTACATACAGTCTTCACATTATTGGTTTCTCACCCTAATGTTACGTACAGTCTGAATGTTTTAGGATACTCAGCCTTTGGTTACACACAGACTTAATATTGTAGAGTCCCCACTCTTAGAAGGGGTGTCCTCATGGTGTAATGGTTAAAGAGATAGACTGTGGAATCATAGTAAGCGCGTTTGTACTCCAGTCACACTATTACATTCACTTTCAAGCAAATATCCTTGGGAAAGGTATGAACCCCCTTATCCTCCCAGCTATGGGTTAAATAGTACCACTTCTGTTCTTCTAGGAGAATGGCTTTGGCATCAAATAACCTACAAAGGTCGATATGCCATTAAACAAAGAGAAACCAAGAAACCACTCTGAGGTTACTACAGTCTTAACGTTTTAGATTACTCACCCTTTGGTAACATGCAATCTTAAATTAATACGGTCCTCATCCTTTAATGTAATATAACTTTACTATTATAGGTACCATATTAATATTGCAGGTTCCTCACCTTTAGGTTACATACAGCCTTAACAATACAGGTTCCTCACCTTTAGGTTACATACAGCCTTAACAATGTAGGTTCCTCACCTTTAGGTTACATACAACCTTAACAATGTGTTATATAGTCATTTACATGTTCATGCAGCATCACAACGATACAACAATAAAGACAGATGCACGCAGAAAGACGCAGGAAAGAAGGACGCATGAAGGAAGACGCAAGAAGACTTCTTTACAATTATAGTTACCTCTCACTTTATTGCAAGGGTTCGAAAGGGTTGTTCAAAGTTTGCATGTGAGAGGGTGCTGGAGACCGAACATAAACTTCATATTTTGACCCCACTGTTATGACCGTCACGTTGTGTCTTTCTTGTTCTCTTAGATGCTCAACCAGAGGTCTTGGGGTCCACTCCATCGGGGCTTTTCCGAGGGCCCCCTCGGTCGGGTGTGGCCTTCCCTACCACATCTGGTCTCTACTGTCTGGAATTCTGCTGGCAACTGCTTTGGCACCCAACTCAACTCAATTATATAATAATTCAATGCCCACATGATCGCCCACTGGATCTTTGAAATTGAATGTTTAATCGTCACCAAGCGGAAATAACTGTCATGCAGTTCAGAGGTTACTCGCTTCCGGTGCATCACTGTAGTGGCACAATGGGACCTTCACCTTGTCCCATATCATAAGCCTTAATCCGCCCACGCAATCTCTTTCGATTACTGGCCAATGGAATGTGTCACTTCCTTCCGGTGTATCATGTTGGAATAGCATTTTTGGGCTGGGTCAAAGGTCAAAATATAACAATGCAGGTTCCTCAACTTTAGGTTACATACAGCCTTAACAATGCAGGTTCCTCACCTTTAGGTTACATACAGCCTTAACAATGCAGGTTCCTCAACTTTAGGTTACATACAGCCTTAACAATGCAGGTTCCTCGACTTTAGGTTACATACAGCCTTAACAATGCAGGTTCCTCAACTTTAGGTTACATACAGCCTTAACAATGCAGGTTCCTCGACTTTAGGTTACATACAGCCTTAACAATGCAGGTTCCTCATCTTTAGGTTACATACAGCCTTAACAATGCAGGTTCCTCAACTTTACGTTACGTACAGCCTTAACAATGCAGGTTCCTCAACTTTAGGTTACGTACAGCCTTAACAATGCAGGTTCCTCAACTTTAGGTTACATACAGCCTTAACAATGCACGTTCCTCAACTTTAGGTTACATACAGCCTTAACAATGCAGGTTCCTCAACGTTAGGTTACATACAGCCTTAACAATGCAGGATCCTCATCTTTAGGTTACATACAGCCTTAACAATGCAGGTTCCTCGACTTTAGGTTACATACAGCCTTAACAATGCAGGTTCCTCATCTTTAGGTTACATACAGCCTTAACAATGCAGGTTCCTCAACTTTAGGTTACATACAGCCTTAACAATGCAGGTTCCTCACCATTAGGTTACATACAGCCTTAACAATGCAGGTTCCTCAACTTTAGGTTACATACAGCCTTAACAATGCAGGTTCCTCACCATTAGGTTACATACAGCCTTAACAATGCAGGTTCCTCACCTTTAGGTTACATACAGTCTTAATCTTATTGGTTCCTCACCTTTCCTCACATACGTAATTAATCTTGTAGGTTCCCTATGGCTTGAATACAGTCTTAATATCCTAGGTTTCTCACACTTTAGTTACATCCAGTATTTTTGTTGTCAGTTCCTTACCACCAGGTTATATTCAACCTTAATATTGTAGGTTCCTCTGACTTAGGTTGCATATAGTCTTAACATCTTTGTTTCCTCACACTTTGGTGACATACAGTCTTAATGTAATATATTCCTCATCCTTAGTTTGTATACAGTCTTAACATATTAGATTCCTCACCCTTAGGTGACATATAGTCTTAATGTAATATGTTCCTCATCCTTAGGTGACATACAGTTGTAGGTTCTTCAGCCTTATGTAAAAACCAACCTTAAAGTTTCCGGTTTCTCACCCCTAGGTTACATACAGACTTAATATTTCATGTTCATCACTCTTAGGTGCCTTACAGTCTTAATTTAATACATTAATCATCTTTAGGTGATGCACAATCTTAATCTTGAAGGTTCCTCACTCAAGGGTCGCATACAGTTTAAGTTTTGTAGATTCCCAACACTTAGCTTATATACCCATTTAATGTTGTAAGTTCTTCATCATTAGGTTACATTTAACCTTGATTTTGTAGGTTCCTCACCCTGAGGTTACATACATCGTAAATTTTGTAGGTTCTCCACTCATTGGTTTGATACAGTCTTAACATTGTAGGTTCCCCACAGGATGAGTATAGCCTAATGGTTTACATTCCCACAGGTTGAATACAGCCTTAACATTGTAGGTTCCTCACCCTGAGGTTACATACATCGTAAATTTTGTAGGTTCTCCACTCATTGGTTTGATACAGCCTTAACATTGCAGGTTCCTCAGCTTTAAGTTACTTATAGCCTTAACAGCCTCAGGATTACATATAGCCTTAAGGTTGGATCTTCCTTACCTTTAGGTTACATACAGTCTCAGGATTGTAGGTCCCATTTATATTTATAGGCTCACCACAGGTTTTATCCAGTTTTAAGGTTTTTTATTCCCCACAGGTTGCATAAATTCTAATGGTGGCACCTTCCCAGACCTCTAGTTGGAGTATCTTCCCTGACAAGTTTTACATCAAGTGAAATTGAACTGTTCTGAGTAAGAACCCTTTCTTCTGTGAATTAGTTTTCATCAACACTGTCAAATGTTGTGAATGAAATTACATTTTAGCCTTTGATATAAACTCAAAGTGGATCCAAAAGAAAGATAAATAAAGCTCAATTTAGACTCATTGTTTTTTCTTTTGCCTTTTCCAACTGTCAACAACTCTCCAATATTCAAGAAGTAATCAATGGTTTTCTTTTTCTTTCTCTAATGGAAGGAGGTGAAATTTTTTTCTACAACTTACGCCAATGTCAATGATTCTCTTGCCTGTTTTCTCGTATTCCAAAACAATTACTTGGTTGCAGAACAGTTTTAACATTTCTCTTAGATTTTCATCTTTTTTTTATTGTTTCTATTTCCTATTGAATTCTTTCTTTCTTGAAGTTTTTCGTTCTTTTTGATTATATACTGATGCCTATGCATGTATATGTGCATGTCTTTCCATATATATATATATATATATATATATATAGTGCAATTAGAAGGAAACTCAAACCTGGTTAAATTGTCATTATGAATTTATTTCAGCGGAGAATATCATTATACTCTCCATCTCATCAGATGACTGCACATGTTTAAATTGAGGTTGAAAAACAGCAAGTATGGATTACTGGATAAATATATATATATATATATATATATATATGTGTGTGTGTGTGTGTGTATGTGCATATGTGTTCATTTATAGGCAAGTGTGTGTATTATCTATTTAGGAATTAATGCATTGAAGTAGAAACCTTTACAAGCCCTGGAACTTGCATGGGTGTGGCCTTGCTCTTTCAATTACAAAAACATAGAACAAAGTTAAAAGACCCTGAGATAATTGAACCGAAGGGAAAATACCATTTGGCAGATTTTTATGTGAAATTCAGGAAAACCATTAAGATTGATGGGAAATTCAACAAAAACGCTTATCTTTTCAGAAAAGAATAAAGAAAAATGTCTTTTAGAAATATGCAGAAAAATGTTCCAAAGGAAATTTTTTTTTAAATGGCCCACAATTAATGTACATTTTTTCTTCAAATATTTATGTAGTTTCCATTTTTTAAGATTAAAATGAGAGATACAACTCTTTCTTATATAAAATCAGTATTAGCATTAATAATCATACAAGTTTCTTGTTCATTGTTATTTTTATTTTCAACACAACATTTCTACAGCTTCATTCTCCATCCTTCTTTTGCAAAAAAATTTATCTAGTGCTGAATATGTTATTGGTCTTTTATCAGAAAAACAACATAACTAAGATGAAGATCATCTAGAAAGAGAAAATTCTCTGATTATACAGCAGCAACTTATCTTAAAATTTTAAAGAAAATATTCAGATCACAAAACGTTTTATTGTCTTTCTGGGTTCATAAAGAGTTACAAAGAAAAGATCAAGCAATGCTATGTGCTGTTTTAAACAAATCCTTGAAGCAACAGTCCACAAAGCAGCAGTTGTATGGCCACTTACCTTCCATTTCACTAGATATATTGGAGAAGCAGGAACAAACTCATAAGCAACATTCTCATTTAGACTTCTTCAGAAGGATACACCAGTGTTGGCCAAGCAGCAAAGACTTACACACATCAACACTGTGCAGACACTGGATACAGTCTAGAGGACCTCTCAAGAGAGTTGGCCAATAGGGACAGATAGAGAGAGATAGAGTCAAAGGAATCCATTATTGGCACAGCTTCTTGATGATGACTTAGTCTGGTACACCATTGCTTACAGTACTTGCTTTTAATTAAGTAGTCGCCCACTTAAGTTCTGAATAGGTCGTCATTGCTTAACTTTGGTTACCTGGCAGGAACTGGTGCTTTAAGTATGAGTTTGACTGTAAGTCTGAACTGCTATTTTCTTTTTAGATAACATTTTTTTTTCTAGTTTCACATGAAAATGTTTTTACTTATTTGAAGGATTGAATAACAGACAATCAGATTTGATCGATTGAACAACAAATAAATTATTCAGATAGTTTTTATTTATTCATTTATTGTGGGAAACTTTTGGTTACATTGCCTGAACTTGTATCTCCACCTTTGTTGTTTTGATCACTTTAATTGGTTAATTCTTTTTTGGGAATTATGAATATTTTGTTAGGCAAAGTAAAATTTTTATTATAAATTAATTTTTTTTGCTTGACCAGAAAGAATGATTTTTTAAAGATATTGATAACCAGATGTAATAATATCCATATGAGAAAAGTCAGTTCACATCAGCTGAAATATAAAAACAACAAAAATGAGGATGCTAGTTTGAAAAAAAATTAAAATAGTGCAACACTTATTCTCATAGGATTAGAAAAATTGTGATTTGTTTTTATTATTACAGTTTTTGTCTTAGTTATAAAAATCAAGATAGTACCATCCATTCATTAAATGGCAAACCTCTGAAATTAGGAGACCATTTCATGTACCTTCGTTGCAATATCTCATCTACTGAAAGCAATGTCTATATACACATAGGTAAAGTGTGGATTGCTATTGATAGATTACCAACCATATGAAAATCTGATCATAAAAATAAAATAGAAATTCTTCCAAGCTGTAGCTGTGTCAGAGGTACTGTATAGTTGCACCATTTGAACTCTAATGAAACATGAGGGGGTGTCCTCACAGTATAATAGTTGAAGCACTGGACTGTGGAATTGTAGTAAGCAAGTTCAAACTCCAGCTGCACTATTACATTCACTTTTTGACAAATACCCTTGGGAAAGATATGAACCCTCTTCTCCTACAAGGTATAGGTTAAATAGCATCACTGCTATTTTTCTAAAAGGATGACTTTAGCATCATATAACCCACAAAGGTTAATGTGGCATTAAACCAAGTGACCAAACCAAACAAAACCTAACGAAACACTTGAAGAAAAAACTCCAGATGGGAACAATGCAAATTCTGAAAGTAGCATTCAGTAAAATTTGTAAGTTGTTAGGTCATTTACCCCTCATCTTAGCAACTATCCAAATGAGACAAAAAAGATTTGCTGGAATTGCTTGAGAAGTAAGAACACATTAGAAAGTGATGTTCTATGAACGCCTACACATAGACACACCAGTGTCAGTTAACCAGCAAATACTTACATTAATCAGCTCTGTGTGAACAATGAGTGTCATCTCGAGAACTTACCAAGTGTGATGGCGCCGATAGCAATGGATGACAAGAGAAAGTCAAAGCCTAGTGAACAAGTTAGAAACTGAGTACATTCATACATATAGAAACATGTACATTTCTAGTCGGCAACTTTTTTTGGTACCACTCATCAATAAGAGGCTGAGATTACATTCTGGCAAGAAGCTGGTGAATGACCATATGTACATACACATCTTTGCTAGATCTAACAAACTTTTATTTCTTGGAAATGGTCCAGTCGACTGGGACTATAGAATACACCGACTGCACCTTTGCAGAGGGGTAAGACTCCACTAACAAGTGTACTGGATATGACACTTAACAATCTCCAGTAATGTTGGAGCTTTGAGGAATATGGAGTACCCCTTTATTGCCATTACTCCTAGGTCCACTCTGGCCTGGAGTGGTAGCACCTGATAGGGTCCTATCTATGGGTAAAAATAGAACTAAACTGTGTACTTATGCTAAACTAAATTGCTTGAAATATATCTGGTTTGACATTTAAACTGTGTACTTATGCTAAACTGAATTGTTTGAAATAAAACTATTTTGACATTTAACAGAGTGTAAATAAAAGAATTATACTTATACTAAACTGAATTGTTTGAAACTTATTAAAATGATTTGATACGGTGTAAAATAACCCAAAAAGATTTGATACGCCATAAAACTGACCAACCAACCAACCAACCATGTCTTGGAAAATGATATTTATTTCTGAAGTAATGTTAATTCATTACAGTTCAACTCCCCAATTTTTTCTCCAATCATGATGTGCAGTTAGATATAGAATATTTTTCATATGACTATTATCCGCGACAGCTAAGCATTAACTTTCTCGTAGTGGTATGGGTGTGCTGGCTAGACTGCTTTGTTGAATTACCCAAGGTTAAGGGCAAAAGTTCTATTCAAAGTCTTACTTTATTAAGATGAAAGGAAAGTGTTCATTGTTTTTCTTACTTTGTTTCCAAATCAACAAAAGAAATTTTGGCACAATATTCTTTAATATGCAGCCATTTTCTTTAACCAGGAACATAACTCTTCAAGCAAACAACTTTTAACCCAATAAAACTTATTTGGCAAAAAGAATTAAAGCTTATTTTTTCACTCTCTCAGTCTGTTAAATCAGTTGTATTCAGACTCCCATAACTTGAACTTCCAATCAGTTCTAATAAAAAGATATAAATTTACAGGATTCATCATCTTGGGAAACCAAATGTTTATGACTTTACTTTTAGAACTATTTGTCTGGAAATTTAAAATAGAAGATGAACCAGTTTAGCAGTCAAATAAACTTATCTATTTAATCTTCTATAGAAGATTTTATTGACTGTTGGCAGTTAGCCCTGGATGTTGTTGTTGTCTAAGATCATTTGATCTTTGTAGAGGGATATCAAAGAGCTAAGCATTTGACACATGATATTCACAATATTAGTATTAATATAATATCATCATTAATGTTCCTAATATTATTGATATTTCATCAGTACCACTTGTGTATTTATTAACCAAGTTTAATAATAATAACCAAATTATTTAACACTAAATTCACACTTCACCTTTCAATAAATAAAAGAATTAAAAGTGTATTTTCTTAAGAGTAGCCTAGATTTGGCACAAGGCCAATAAAAACATCATAGTCAAAAAAATTTATTTTTCTTCCTTTTAAATCTTTGGGAGGATCCATTCATGTTCCAAAATGTTGGCTCTTTTCCTGAGAAGCACTCACTGACCAATCAGAATTCATGGAATGTGCTAGACTGCTGTTCTTGAATATTTGGTTTGGTTGTTTAGTGTTTTGATTTCAAGTACAAGTTTTCAGGTCTCTATGTTGGATGAAGATGCAGATGTCTTTAAGAACATTCTGGACAAATCCATGGAGAAGCCAGCCTGATAACAGCAAAATAAGATCACTTCTTTATTTTGTTTAACTTTGATTATGTTCTTAAATTCTAATTTGGAAATTGTTTTACTTTTATCAAAACAAATTTTGCTTTCCCACTGTTAGCCAGGCTTCGAATATATTGACTGTATCCCCTAAAGAGGGGTAAGACACCTCCCAAAAAGTCTTGTTTTGGCTATGACACTAAACTGGAACTCTAAGGAGTGTGGAATATCCCTTCATTACCATTATTTTTAATTGCCCAGTTGGCTGTAGGGACTGTTGAATACGCTGAATGCATCTCTGCAGAGAGGTAATGTTGTATACCCATAATACAACTATAGGCAGAAACATAATCAAACATAATGACGACTTCAATGAATGAACGAAGACACTTCTTTATAAAAATATACCTCTCACTTTTTATTCTCAAAAGGGTTGATGTTGGTTGTGTGTGAGAGGTGAGCTGGAGTCAGGGACAGACTGCCACATATTGACCCCAAGTTCTTCTAACCATAGCAGCACTTCTTTTGCATTCTGGCTGGGCTGCTCAACCGGGGGTCACTGAGGGCCCAAGCCCTCTGTCTGGAGCTGGTTCTCACTCCACTGGCATCCTATCTCCAACTGGAACTGCAACTGACCCAAGCCGTCTGTGGCACCTGGTTATATAATTGTCTCACGCCCGCCTGTTTCCTGTGGGCGTACGCATCTGCCACCATTACTGAATTCAACCACGTCCACAGGTCAAGGTGATATTCCGATATCTTCGACTGGATGCACTTGTTTCGCTATTCTTCTGCTTATTTACACAGGTGCATCTCTTGATTGACGGCTTGGTCGAGGGTCAATATGCTACAGTAAGACTCCCCCAACGAGTGTCCTGATGGCCCATTTGGCTGGGGCTGTAGAATACACCAACTGCATCTCTGCAGAGGGGTAAAACTCACCCAATGAATGTCCTGATATGACACTAAACAATCTGATAGTGAGGTTCCAGTGATGCTGGAGCTTTGGGGAATGCGGAGTACCCCTTCATTGCTATCATTCCCAGGTCCACTCTGGCCTGGAGTGGTAGCACCTGAAAGTATCCTATCTATGTATCAAACAGAACTAAACTGTGTACCAATGCTAAACTGAATTGTTTGAAATGAAACTGTTTTTGTATGCTTAACTGAATTGCTTGAAAGAGAACTGTTTTGACATTTACTGTGTGTAAACAAAAACTATACTTATAATAAACTGAATTGTTTGAATTAGAACTGTTTTACTAAACTGAATAGCTTGAAATAGAAATATTTTTGACAATCAAACGATGTACTTATGCTAAACTGAATTGTTTGAAATAGTACTGATTATTTGTATAAAAATAGATTTGGCAGAAATAACCTACAAAGGTTGATATGCCATAAAACCAAACCAGTCAACCAATCAACTTTACTTCCAAGTACTCTCTGACTTTGATTGACAGTACCTATAAGGATACCATTTATGGATCAAATAGATCCGTTTAAAAATTATTTGTATTCAGTAGGAATACTTGATGCTGTATGACAGTAAATTATTTCTATTTAGTTACTTGAAGTTATAATTGTTTAGTAAAGGTTATTATTATTAGTAATTTGAAACCCTATAATTGTGTGCAAAGAAATTACTGTTAATGAATAGAAGTAATTGCTAGAAACTATATAATTAATAGTATTAGAAATGAATACTTGAAACTATAGTTTGTGAGCAAATTATTTGTAAAAGGAATACTTGATATTATCTGTGTGCAAAAAAAAATGTAATAAACAATTATACAAAAATTAAAATAAAAATGTACAATGAATGCAATTCCCTAACCTCTAAGCATAAGATATCTCTAGATAGGTTGACATGCCATTAAAATTCATCGATAAAATTTTCCTTTTTTTTTAGTTAATTTTTTGACAAAGATTTTGAACCATTAAAATTCAGTAATCTTTTTTAAAATGCAGTTCATGCAAACTTAACCAATATCTTAAATCAAAATTTCCAAAATAAAAGATTTATGAAATGATGACATTGGTTTATGGCAAAAAATGTGAGCTAAAGTCACTTGATTGACACTGCAAATATGGGTGTTCATATTTGAAACGGATTTCTAGATAACACCACCAATACCAGCTGCTCAGATTTTAAGGGTTTAAGTCTTTGATTTTTTTTTCTTGCAATTTCTTAATCTTTGAAGACTCCAGAAATATGATCTTGTCTAGATTATATTCCTGAAGTTTTTAAAGAAATAAAAATTTTGCTTTCTTCCTATCTAAGTAATGCAATACTATTAGTAGATATTTTTGTTCTTTTCAAGAACATTCTTTACTTGGAATACTAATATATAAATGAAAAAATAGAGTTGGAGTTTGTTGTATCAGTTACTTGAAGTAATGTATCAAACAACTTGTTTGAACTCCAGTCGTTCAATTACATTTACTTTCATATTAATACTCCTGCGAAAGGTATAAACTCCCTTGTCCTCCCTTTGCAATGGGTTAAATAGTATCTCCTTCTACAAGGATGGCTTTGGAATTAAATAACCCAGGGAAGTTGATATATCATTAAACTAAGAAACCAAACCCAACCAAACAACCAGTTAGGGATCTGCATCACCAAAACACTTTCTGGATTTGCTAAACTTATTGGCTTGAACACTAAATCTTCAAATAATCAAAGTGTGCCACTATCATCTCAGTGAAACCATAAACAGAGTTGTTTATATTTGAAAGGAATTTTGAGATTCAAAGTTCGAATTATAAATGTCCAATTAAAAAGTATCAACTCCAGATTTAATTCTTTTTCATATCACAATTTAAATGAAGACATTTACAGCTGAGCAGCTTATATAATGAAATGATGCAATCATTTTTATTTTTGACAATATGGAAATATTTAGATAGAAATGGTATTTAACCTTTAAAATTCTCCGTCTCCACCCATGTCCTTGTACTCCTCCACTCTGGGCTTCGTACTGAAAACTAGCTGAAAAATTTGATATGTTTTAATTTGTTATTTAATAGCCTGATAGGATGTTAATCGGTTTAGTTTGGTTTCTTTGTTTAATGTTAAATGAAGCTTCATGGGTTATTTGATGCCAAAACCATCCTTGATGAAGAAAAGTTGTGGTACTATTTAACCCCTGGCTGGTAGGTGTATTAGTTGTTCATACCTTTCCCAAGAAAGTGAATGTGATAGCCAAACTGAAGTTCAATATTGTTTATTATAATGTTGCAGTCCAGCTTGTTAACAACTATTAAAAAGATTAATTTTTATAAAAAAAACGAATCCTTTCATCGAAAATAAAACAGCACTTTAAAAAAAAAAGGGGAATATATATAAAGGCAAATGTGCCTCTTGTGTACAACTAAGAACTATTTATTACTAAATAAAAATGAGTAAAAGGAGTTATAAAGTTTTAAAGAAAAACACTAGTTGCTAAAATTAATCGCTGATTTAGCAAACAGTCAAAAAAACTGAATCAAATAACAATGATACAAATTGTTTCGAAAAACACTGGGTCACTCATGAATTACAAGGAACTGATATGTCTTCAACAAACAAAGGAGCTTGTTCTTACAACTCAAAAAAAGAGGTGTTGTATGAATGGGAAAAAAGATTTGGAAGAGTCTCTTAGGCAAAAACATCTCTTGGGAAAACCTGTTCACTTTTCTATCAAGAATACAACGAATAATGCAGACACATAGGTATTCATTCAGCAATTCTTTCAGTACTTGTATAGGATAGCGAATTCTCAGATATAGGCAACAGCACATTTTGCCAGGAAGACTACAGCACAGAAGAGTAGTTCTGGAACACTTCGTGGATAAAGTAAAAACAGTACAAATTCACAGATATAGGTAACAGCATATTTCTCCAGGAGAGGCCCAGCATAGCAGCAAAATTTACTCCCTATTCACTATTTTTCCTTAACAGTAGAGAAGAGCAAGGCTTAAAAAACAGTACATCCTGCAAAAATTCATAGGACTACTAAATTCATGTCTTATCTGCTCTGCCGAAAAGGGTAATTCTCTCAGCAGACGGTGTCAGTTCTAGAAAATCCTGTTGCTTCCTTATCGCAGTAACAACCATAAAAGTCCCTTCCAAGAAGATGTTCCCATTACAATTAAATAATTCCAACACTATGCCATAGAGACTCTTCCTCAACTAAATTATAGGCAACAGTGATGTAATGATGATAAATAATCTTATTTGTTAATTATAGGAAATAGTGATGAAGGTGGATATTCTTTGGCTTGAATTCAGGTCACTTAGGCATATGTATTTCTATATAGCAGCACTAATATTTGCTGTTTGGGTTCTAAAGATAAAAAACTTTGATAAATTTTTTTGCGATTTTTGTCATTAAAGAAAGACATAAATTAGACCAGGTCATTGTTTTACACCCTACCTATGAACATTAATGGATATGTCAAATTCTTCATAAATATGTTGGACACTATTGTGAGGGGGCAAAAATATACTAAGTAGTCACCTTATTCATGCCACTGACGAGTATTGTATTTTATTAATGTTAAAAAGATTTCCATTTCATTTCCAACCTCTGTTTTAGTTATAACTCATTCAGTAACTTTTTTCTTTGGTTGCAACAGTCGTATTCCTGGAATTTAAAAATTTTTCAACCCTTTTTTTTAATGAGAATTAAGCTCTCTCCCTTTCTAAGCAATGCAGAACCATTAGTACATTATTTCCCTTCAAGAATATTCTTTTTTGCAATGCTGATATATCAATCAAAAAACTGAGTTGGAGTCTGTTGTATCAATTACTTGAAGCAATGCATTAAACAATCAAGTTACAGTTTTGGATCTGCATCAGCAAAGCTTTTTCTACAACTGCATAATGAGTTGGCTTGAACACTTAATCTTCAAATAAACAATCAAAATTTTGGAACACTGACCTACTATGAGAAGTTGTTTAACACTCTAATCTGGATACAAAAAGAATTCATTTCAATATTCAATTTAGATTTGATGCATGTTATATTCACAGACTTTCTATGGACCTTTGTTTCTACAATTAAATAGAAGCAACATATATGGTTAAATAGAAATTTCTTTGCAATTTAACTTAGAGCAGCAAATTTGAAATGGTAAACAAGTTGGAAAGACTTTATGTAGACTATTGAATGTATATGAAACCAACCAAAAATATTTCATGATGTTCTATTTCTGCAATCTTGTTTAAAAACAACTAAATTTAGATAAAATTTCATTGCTGACAGTTGAGAAAATTGGTGCAGGTAAGTTCTCTCTTGATAGATGCATCAAGTTCTATAATAAATGAAAACAAATAACTTATTACCATCATCATCCTTATTTCAATCTTTATTACTTTGTTCATAACATTATACAAATGATTATGCACGAAGAACCTGCTTATGGGTAATGCTTTTTTAAACTACAGTGAAGACTGGAACATGTCTTTCTAGACGTTCTAATGGTTTCCATTTACATTGTAACTTTATTAATTAGTAAATGATTACTTCAATTACTACTCCCACCATTTTTTATTAGACAATACGAACACAATGACCACTACTCTGCACTTCAAGCTGGGCCTAGAATATGCCAACTCTATCCCTTACTGAGGGGTAATACTCCTACCACAAAGGGTGTTTTGGGTATGACATTAAACTGCATCTAGTCATGTGCTTCTAGTTCTAGAACTTTGAGGAGTGTGAAGTATCATTTCCTTTCCATTACTCCCAGATAGAGTCCTATCTATAGATCAAATTGATCTGTTTGAAAATTATTAGTATTAGATAGGAATACTTAAAACTATATAAATGTGTGTAAAAAATTTACTATTATTATTAGATAGAAATAGTTGCTTGAAACCATATAAAAGTAAAGTTGGCGACCATAGTCAAGAAGGCTCCCTTTTCAACAGCTACAACACTTAGGTGTAGGAGAGGGCGCTACTCCTTTCCCTAGATTACTCCACTTTACCTTATATCAAGTACCATTTTTAAAGTCTTTGGTAGGATGCGACCTGGGATTGAACCCATTGGTGAACACTCTACTCACTAGGCCATATAGTTATGTACAAATTATTAATATTAAATAGAAATACTTGAAAGCATATTACTGAAAGCAATTATTATCATTTACTGCTTCCTAAGTTTTTCACACATGTGCTAGCTGATGGTTTCTCACAGGAGTTTGAGTGACAACAAATCTCCTTAAATCTCCAGGATTCTTCTCAGTATTCTGGTCGATCTCAATAATGCTGTAGTTTAGATGGTGTCCACTTGTCCTCTTATTTCCAAGTCCTTCAGTCCCTGTACCAATGGTTTGGTTTCTTTGTTTAATGGCATATCAACCTTTGTAGGTTATTTAATGCCAAAGTCATTCTTCTAGAAGAACAGTAGTGGTACTATTCAATCCATAGCTGGGAGGATTAGGGGGTTCATACCTTCCCCAAGGGTATGAGCCCAAAAGTGAACATAATAGCGCGACTGGAATTCAAACTCGCTTACTACGATTCTGCAGTCCATCGCTTTAACCATTACACCACGAGGACAGCCCCACTGTACCAATCCTTTGTTGACTGTACCAAGAGCACCAATCAAAATTGGTGTTACTGTTACTTTCATATTCTACACTGTTTTTAATTCTCTAGCAAGGTCCAGGTACTCATCTTTCTTTTCGCTTTCTTTCAATTTTAATCTGTGGTCAGCCGAGACAGCAAAGTCCACAATTCAGCAAGTTTTTTTTTTGTTGATTATTATAAGGTCTGGTTGTCTGGCTGAGATTAGATGATCTGCATTATTATTATTATTATTATTATTATTTAATGGGAATAGTTACTTGAAACCATATAACTATGTAAATTATTTTTCTCATGAATAATTACTTGAAGTTATATTAGTTTAACTGGGCCATTGGCTTGATGAATAGAGTATTTGCCAGTGGTCTGGGAGCCTGAGGTTCAATCCCAAGTCAACTCATACCAAAAACTCAAAAAATGGTACTGGATACCACCTTGCTTAACCCTCAGTATTATAAGGTAATGGTCAAGGGTAAGGTGGAACAATCCAGGGAATGGAGTAGCACCCTCCCCTATACTTTGGTGAAAAGGGAACCTTCGGCTTACCTTTGACAAAGGTCGCCAACTTTACTTTACTTTTACTTTAAGGGGGTTCATAACTTTCCCTGGAGTATGAGCCTGAATAGTGTGACTTGGGTCCAAACTTGCTTACAGCAATGTCACAAGACAATACGTTAGCCAATATGCCACAGAAAATCCACCATTATGTCATGTTGCTAGTTAAATAAAAGGTATATTGTGATGTAAGTGCCTCACCTGCCACACATGCATCTGCTCATTGAGCATTATGTCAACTTTGTGCATTTTTTGCACTTAGCATATACTGCTGTGCCAAGATGTCAGACCTAGTGTTGTTGCAATTTGCCTGCGGAAGCAATATCACAAACGAAAAAGAGAAAGTAAAAGACACACAAACAAGTTTTCAAAAGTCTGTGTGTGTGTGTGTGTGTGTCACTCTGGGACCTCTCTGCCCTTCTCCTGGTGTGCCGCACAAATTCTAGCCTGCCACTGCTGCTATGTCTAGTCACCGTCAACAAACTGCTTCCATCTTCCGTGTTCAACTCGTCTCTCTGGTCAGCAGCAATCATCTGCCTCTCACCAAATCACTTTCACAACTCCCTAACCAACTGACTACAACTGCAAATATGCAAGAGTGAATCTTTCCTGACTCAGGGCTCGGACTAACCATGGACTGAGCATAAAGATATTGCCAGACTCTATGTCTCCAAGACAAATTAAAAATGTAACAATAAGATGTAACTTATTTGAACCACAGTCAGAGCAGTCTTCTCAATTTTATCAACGGATCTTCGCTTTAACTGAGAGAATTGAATGAAGATCCTTTCCCTCAAAGAATCACATCTATAACAAGCATACTCAGTGTATGCTTATATGGTGTATAAGAGGTTTGGGTGTGTTGGGAAAGATTTTGAAGTTGGTCACTTTTTTTTCTAATACCCATTCACTTATCTTTTTTTGTTGGTTGTTCTGGCTGAAAAGGAATGAATGATGGAAGAGAGCCAGGAATACTTTCAAACTCAACTTTTATTCCAAGGTTTACAACTATTTTGTGGAGAGGAAAGTTTTTTCCTGATTAAGTAAAATATTCTTCCTCTCTGTTGAGATGTCTATTAGAATCTGAGAAGGAATTTCTTTTTTTTCTTTTGGCACCAGGAAGCCCATATTTTCAAGTATGCATAGATTCTTTTTCATTTTTTAAGGTTCCTTTGGAGATTGTTATTTTTTGTATTTATTTCTTTCTTTTGTGTTAATTTTTTACTTTTAATGTTATTGGGTTTTTTATTTATTATGCAGTCCCCACATTTACACCTGCCAATGCAGATAGGTCTGGGCCCTGATACATATACATGAATACACAGATACATCCATACTTATAGTCAACTCATAACCACACACACACGCACAGACACACACACACACACATATCTAACGCTATCTTCTATGACAGCAAAGTTCCATAGTATTGTAGTAACTAGAAAAATAAAAATAGATAAAATAAAATGAAATAAGATCAAGAAGTGCCGAAATTCCCAAAAGCCCTTGACAGGAAGTGGGGGAACCGTCCCTGCGAGAAGAGGAACTTCAACCTCACTTCAGCGGTACCCCATAGACTGAAAGGACACTTTTCCACTCGGCTGCAAGTCAGATAGCATAACTGTTTGCCAAGTCCCAGGACTTTGCATGCGGGTTGTGTCTGCTGCTAGTGAGCTGACATCGCCAAAACCCACAATATAAAAAAACGACTTTGGACTTATCAACCACTGGATATGACAAGCATATTTTAACACCTTGACTGGGTGACATGACCCTTTTCATTGAATTCAGGAAGAATTTCCTCACTCACAGAATGGTTGTTGAACCCAGAAATAGAGTTAAAATTTAAAAGGTATCTTGGTTTATTTTCTTCCTTCCTTCAGGAATTCCTCTGCAGCCTTCTGCAGACACATAAGAAGCCAACGAATTTAATGGGGTAGAGAAGAAAACTAATAGAGTCAGATAACCAAACACAAAACCAACTATTATCAACCAACCAAACTAAGCTAAATAAGTAATTAGCAAAATCTCCCGTAGGCCCATAGTATTACACACTTTTCCAACCATGTTTGTCATTTATTCCATAAATTACAATTAACAACATCTTTTAAAATCAATACTATTGTAGAGAAGAGGAAAATCTCGTATTTTGTTTCGGCGCGCTATTTAATTCAACACTGAATTTCACCCAATCAGGATGACTTATCCCATTCAGCCTGGACCTTCATTTCCGGCTAGCAAAACGGGTGAGCGGCCAAACACACTCTCTTCGGCTTGAGACGGCGACCAGCATGGACGTGTCTCTGGTCGCCCCTGCTTAGCGATGCCACCCAGTGCGGACATATCACTGTGGCTTTAACCCTAGCAGCAGCAACATGGACACTCAGCGAGGGAACCTTCTAATTTATGGATTCTTTGCGTCTAATATATTTTAGACCAAGGAATCCCAGTTGAATATGAATTAGATACGTTCAGCATGCCTTCCACAAGCACCACAAAAATTTACTATGTCGATCCGAGCGCCACTCCGCTCTCGACACAAAACTACACCGTGACTTTGAATACTTCCCTCACACGTCCAACGACACGCTGCCATTTCCAGCATCCCGCTAAGCCATTTCGTCTCAAACATCCAGCAAGCCTAAACACCACGAGTCTTGCAGCACCAAGAACAAACCTCCTCAAGGCTGCAAATAAAAACTTTCGCTGTTGTGTGTTGTTAAAGAAAAGTCTCGTAATTCATATCTGTGTGCCTTAAAAAAATATAGCGTTAAACAATAACCTTTTCACCTCACCTGTGTTGTCTTCAAAACCGCTATACTATGCTTCTCAAGTAGGCACAGTCTCCACTAGGGTGACCCATCGGTCCGCATTCGGGGATTATTCTTCCTTTCCATTTCTCCAAAATATAGCACTTTCCAACCATTGATTACATCACCTCAGACCGTTTCAATCCTCTATTCTCTGTCCCTCAGTTCATCGACTCTATACATCTGTGGTCATGTCCTTCTTATTCCTACGCCGCAAATTCAACAGAGGAGCTCTCCTGGTAGCAGTTGTTATATTCTGAGTTGTGGGCGAGAAATGCGTATGGTTGCAAAACAAAGAACGTATATATACTCACAATAACACAGTAATGAGGTTATAGAAATTTTTTATAGATAGAGTAAGTACAGAGAGTAGAACGGAGAAATACGTTCACAGTCAAAGAATGAATTCAGTGGTAGTAGTTATAAAGTTCATGTACTGTACTTGTCTCGTGGTGAAGGGATGGTTTTCTCGGAATTAGGATAACGTTGGTAGCTGCGGAAAGCGTTTGATGTATCGGATGACAGGCGCCAGACGGGGTGAAGAATCCTTAACACGGGTCGTGTGAGGGAACAAATCTGTGGTGTAGGAACGCAACTGCCTGATGATTATTTGGTCCGTCTATTTATACGTTTTCTGTAGGCTCAGAACGGCAATTTTTGTACCCCGCGGGAAGCGTTCCGATTGGATATTTATTAATGTATTTTTTTTTTTTTAATTTATCGCAAACGGAAGTTCTGCGCGGAGCCCATGCGTGAGCGACTAACTTTTCATTTTGGGTTGGGAACTCGAAGTGTTAACTTCCGTTTTTTTTTTTCTTTTCTTCTTTTCTTTCTTTTTGTTTTTTTTTCAAATCAAGGCAAGATCTCGTCTTGTAACACAGTGTTGACACCGAGAAAAATGTTATCTAATGTTGAGAAAAATAATAGAGATACAATAACATGGTGCATTTTACATACACCATAACAATTTGTAAGGTTTGTTATTTTTTGAGAAATGAAGACAGAGAATACTCATGTACTCATTCCACGTTTAATACATGTCAACATATACAAAAAAACATTTACAAGGCCGTACTCACAATTCTTTGTTCTTCCTTCCGTACATGAGGAGTTTTTCTAGTCAGTTCGAGGAATACATTCTGCTTATATCGGCGCTCGACGTTAGGAGCCGAAAATTTCATGTCTTGATAGTTCAGGGACTTCTGCTAAAAGAGCGAATTCCCCGTCCCATTCAAGGGAGTAAGTCCCGAACTTCCTGTGTCACTTAACACAGGAGAGTTCGTATTTCAGAATCCTACAATACTCTCCCTAACACATGGCATCTCTGAAAATTAAAGTATGTCTAAATTCTATTTTGTAACAAAGTCATGAAAATATTTAGGCTATCTTACATGTGTGGGGGTTGTATGTATTTTGGTTATTTCAGTAGATGTGCGTCCGTACTTTACGGGTATTGCTACCAGTATTATTTCCTCCACAAATACAACACAAAACTTTACAATTGCGTAAAAGAAATGGAATAGAACACAACGAACATTAAACAACAAGCAATTTAATATGCATATAACAGAATATGAAAACAAATAAAATACAGGATGTGTAAATGGCCTTTTGGAAAATAAAGTTTGGTAAGAAGAAAATAAATTTGTTTAAAGGTGTGTGTATGTTCATGTTAACGGAGTCCGTAAATAAGTCGTTCTTACTTGCATTAAGTTCATATAAGGTTTTATGATCGTGGCGACGGCGAGTCACGTTGATGAAAGAAGTTTGTCGGGTTTTTCTTTTGAACGTGATTCGCGGCCATCTGTAGCTAGGTCCTGAACTTTAGTTGAGGAAGGAAATGAATTTGCCGGACACAGTATCGGCTACTGCTTTACTGGCTTAGTGGCTTGCGGTTTAGTCTTAGTTTAAGTCTCTGTGTTATTTATACCGTGATAGTGGATCAAAGAATCGTCCTAAAATTTTGGCGCGTAGACATTTATTGACCAATCAGATTTGTATTTTACTATTTTATTTTTGAGCTTAGATATTTTCTGTTAGTTGACAACCTATCCTATTTTTCTAGAATGTTCCATTCAATGTTTTTAGCTGATTGGTTGAAAAATATAGAAATATAACTTAAATGCTAATGTGGTTTTGATCCTAAATTTCTAGAATGTTCTTAAGTATGTTTTTATTTCATTTTAAGACTAGAAAAAATGTGTATCCCATACATGTCAACCAGAACGTGCCGTTTTATGCAACGGTTGTTTTTGTTGTTGGGGCCTTTCTAGTGGACTTATACAGAGTGGGATATTACTTTTAAATAGTTATCTTCTAAAACCGCTGTTTTCAGTTTGTAGATTGAAATTGTCGGGGGTATATTTTTAATTAGGATAGTACAATATTTATAATTCTTTGTGACAATCTTGTTCGGTTCACGATACGGAGGTTGCGGTGAGTGTGACCAAATAATAAATACGTGGGAGCAGGATTTTAATAGTTTGGCCACGTATTCCCTGCTTCTTCTGTTCTTTCCCGCCAGGGAATAGGCTATCTCAGACATTTTACTAGAATGTCTATATACTGTACCCTCGGACAGTCTGTAGCCTTTTCATGAATTGAGATGGGTTACTATCACCTAATTCTTCTAGCTATAGAAGCTGGGTAATACGAGCATGTTTCGACACGGTCAAACATGCTATTATCCGTTCTCGGGATGTCCCTTATTGGTTTTCTGACGGGGGCGCTATACCACCATATCGCTCGGTAACACGGAAGACACACAGCTTAGTTTATCCAATTGATTCGTTACGCCTCTGTGTAGAAAATAAATATCCACTTCGGAAAAACATAACAGAGGGTCCTCACATTTAAATAGAAGGATAGGCAGCTCGAAGATAGGTTCAGCCATTGTTTTTTCCTCGTGATTAACCGTTATAGTAGCAGTGTAGCAGAAAGAAATTCGTATTTTTGTTTGGCACGTAATTTAATTTGACCGTTAGGGTCGCCGCATATTTTCACCCAATCAGGATGACTTATCCTATTCAGCCCCGACCATCTTTCCGAGCAGCACCAAATCGGGGAAAGCCGCCCAAACACTTTCTTTTTCCTCAGAACTCTTCAACGTATTACTGTCTGCTCTTCAATAGCGGCAGCATCACACCACCACGGGCAAAAGCTAATTAATGGACACTTTGCGTCTATTCTTTTAGACCAAGGGTTCTTAATTGAATCGGGATTAGATGATACTCTACAACTTCCTCCCTTCTTACGAGACTTGCTGCATACCAGCGTAAACCCTTTATTTCATGCTGCCATTAAAACCTTCATATAAAACCTAACGGCGTCTTCGTTCTTCTCCACCACCTTTATTTTCCATCAACATTTAGCGAGGGGATAACAACCAACGTAATACCAACATAACCAACGTAATTATTAGGTTATAATAATATCTCATCGCTAAAGCAGTATACCAAAACATTCACAAGGCCGTACTCACAGTTCTTAGTTCTTCCTTCTTCACATGAGGAGTTTTTTCTTGTCATTTGGGGGAATACATTCTGTCTATATCGGCACTCGATCTTAGGAGCCGAGAATTTCACGTCTTGATGGTTCAGGGACTTCTGCTAAAAGAGCAAACTCCCCATTCCATTCAAAGGAATTAATCCCAAACTTCCTGTGTCGCTTAACACAGGAGAATTCATATTTTAAAATTCTACAAATACATAACCTGAAGAGCCCAAATCGCTCCTCCAACTAAAAAGAATCGAGGGTGGAGCTTAATAAAAAATGAACTGGGGTAGTTTAATGACTCATCATGCACAAAAATGTCCTGAGTTTTTTTTATTGATTTTTAATATCCTAAAAAATACAGGAGGGCCTAACCCTCTTCCCAATATAAAAACAAATTCTGAGGGACTTTTAACTCGCCCCCAACCAAATGATTTGGGTGGACATTTAATTTACCTCCTTGAATAAATTACAGTTCTGAGGGACTTTTATCTCATCTCTATTCAGAGGAACACGGAAGGTCTTCACCAACTCCTGCACTAAATCAATCAAAAAAAAAAAAAAGAAAAAAAAAAAAAATTAAATGTTAACGTAGCTATCCCAGCACCACCCGAAGTGCCAGCTCATATGACGAAATGTCCGCCGTTACCATCTGACCTTTCAACATTTCATTACACCCCAATAAAAAATATAAAGACGGAATTTCCAATGGGGTTAAAAATTTAAAGAATTAGAAAATGATTATAAATATCATAGAGCGATTTGAATCTACTTTTAAAAGATCTATTGAAACCATAATGATTTCCACCCCAACCAAAAAAGCCCCCCCCCCAAAAAAAAATTAAAGAAGCAAACAAAAACAAGCACAAAAAGAAGGCATAACACAGAAAGTAAGCTTTTGCCCCCGCACCGACTTCTGCCCCTGTATCTCTGCTCGACTCTTAGAGTGTACCAGTTGCTTTGAAGCTAATACCACTCTCTTTATTTGACTCTTTTTTCCCCTCTGTCTCATTAAATTTCACTTTCTTCTCTCACTCTTTGTTTCACTCCTTCTATAACTGTTTCTCTCTTTTTTTATACTCCCTCTCTTTATTTATTTATCGTAAAATTTCTGCCTTTGTTTCTTTTTCTTCCCCATTTCTCTCCTCTTTCTCATCATTCTCTCTTTTAGCCTTCTCTTATTTTTTTCTATCTTCATCATTTTTCTAACACTTCCCTTTGCGTTTTTTTCCTCTCTTCTTCCCTCCTTTTCCTTCCCTATCTCATTCCTCTTTCTCTCTCCACTCTGTAAATTTTCTAATTCTTTTCTTTTAAACGAGTCACTTTCGCTTGCTTAGCCTCAAATAAAGGATTCGTTTGTCCTAGTTTTCTTTAATTGATGCATAAAAAATCTTCAAAGTGAAAGTGTAACCAAAACAAAAATATCATAGGATGAAAGAAAAGAAGTGTCCCGGTCAGATTTTGAGGGAATCTATATATACACCTTTCGTCTAAACAAGAAAAAAATTTTTTTTTAAAGCTTTTACTCCCCTTAACTAATTTTCTTTATTCCCCCTTAAAAATCAATATAAGTGTTCTACACAATGCACCTTTTTCATTAAGATAATTTCGTGGTGAAATATTTATTCATTTACTTACCTCCCAAGCAAAAATGTTTTAAAACCTTTCTCTTGAACTGATGATTCTCTTGGTGCGAATCCACGTTGTCTTAAGGCAAAGACAAAATATCCGAGCTCACATAAAAATCCTGCACATTTAACTGTGATTAAAACAAACGAAATAAACTTAATGAATAGCGAGAAGCTTCACTTCTCCAAGATTCTTTAAAAAATGTTCTAAAACCTCACTGAAGAAACAAAATAAAAAGAAATATACACGAACCTCACAGCAAACCCTCTTAACCACAAAAGGTAAAAACGAGAGAGAGAGAGAGAGAGAGAGAGAGAGAGAGAGAGAGAGAGAGAGAGAGAGAGAGAGAGAGAGTGATTGTGTACCATCAAAACTAACAATAGTCTGTCTGAAGTTATTATGCAAATGAAATAAACCTAAAAAGTTCTGAACCCATATTTTTAAAATCTGACCTCATCCATTCTCACTTTTAGTAAAATATTTAAATAAATTTTCTGCTATTTTAATGGTTAGTTTTGGGGATATTTGGAGTTTACAAAAATGGATAGGCTGAAATTAACATACAGATTAGACTTATAAGACCGCTAAAATCTAATTTGTATTTTTTTCATTTTGTCTGCAATAGATACTGAAACATGGGAAAGGTTTAACAACTGCAAAAAACAGACAGTAACAAAGTTATTGAGTGAGAGAATGTCTACTTTGGAGATATCAAAGGCGCTTTGCAGATAACATCAAGTGATAAAGCAGTCTGTTGAAAATATAACTATATTGAGAACTTGTAGCAAAAGAAAAGGCTTCAAGAGCTTACTTCCTTGAGATGATCATAAACTAAAACGAGTTATAGCGAAACAACAACTTTTGACCAGCGCTTAGATCTTTGAAAAGGCTGGAATTGACGGAGTCAAGATGTACAAAAGATGTTGAATATTTTGTGAATTGTGATCTGTAAAAAAAAGTCTTATTTGGCAACTTCCCCTGACTAAAGCAAATATTTTAAAGCATCAAAATTCGGGTGAGAAATACATGAAAACAGACTTTTCTAAAGAAATTTTCACGGACGAATCTCGAGTGACATTTGATGGACCTGATAGATGGGCGAAAGGATGGATTTTATCTAATTCCGATATATTTGTGGCTAAAAAAGCAACAAGGAGGCAGTAGTGTGATGATGTGGGCTGGAATTTTCGACCAAACCATTATAAGACCATTTAAAGTCGAAGAAAGGGTTAAGAGATAGGATAGGGTGGACCTTGATATCCACGACTTGAAGGTTGGTCTTCGTATATTTGTCGTATCTGATAGTAAAACTTACTGCCACAATTATTCGAGAAAGACGAATACAATTCAAACACTTATAGCAGAGGAAATGTATTATGGTTTTACGTTACCTCGTGCCAAACAATATAAAACAATTCACGATGAATTTATAATAAAACATTAATTCCCTGAGCAAAATAGTAGAAAGAATAAAGGAATTATATGAAATATCAAGAATAAATTATGGAGAGAAAGTTTTAGTGTAAAGACCGAGGTCAAAGCATTATACCGAGTGTGGTATGACACAAAGTTTTGGGGAGTATAGCAGCCCCTTTACGCTTTGAAAATTAAAACACAAGTCTCGACTGATGTTTGACTGGATGCTAGTTTTATTCTGCTTCAATTCAAGACACCGTGAAATACTGAAATAAAAAGGGTTTAAACAACAATTAATAGTTAATATTCTTACAATAAGGGGTTTTATAAAATACAGACATTTCACGGAAAAGTTGGGAAAATAAATTTGCCTGTGCTCCGTAACCAGTATAAAAAAACTGCTAAGGTCCAATTCTTAACAAACAAAATTCCCTCCAAATCTCACAACTGGTCCTAGTCTGGAAGGAAGTTATTTTGCATTCTGGGATTTCTAACAGATATGGGTCTTTATATAATTGTTTCCCTGTCTACGTTAATCTACTAGGAAGGAGCAAAGAATACATGTCTAAACTATTGCGCTCTTAGGGCGACAGCTACAGGGGGCAAAAGCCTCTCTTCCCTGTTGAGAGACGCACGCTCTCGTGCGTGCTTCTTTTTGTCGAAGCCGGAAAGTAGTAATTTACTATGTTTTTTTGCTTTCATGTGGCACAAGGCCGTATGAATGGGACACTCTATGAAATTCAAACTCACTCGTAAAGGTTTGCTTGTCCAGCTTGCTAATTATTACACCAGGCCGGAATGAAGAATAGTAATTTACTAAGCTCTTTGCTTCGATGTGGCACAAGGGCGAATGAATGGGGCGCCCAATGAGACTCGAACTCACTCGTGTAGGTTTGCTAGTCTAGCTTGCTAACCGTTACACCACCAGAGGTGCCCAAGGCCGGAATGAAGAAAGAGAGTTTCAAATTTGCCGCGCATTTTATAATGCTACTGTCACGTGATAGCCCCCGGAGACGAAGAGGTAAAACTAATACTATCCTCCCGTGTTGAATTAGCAGTATCTAGCCGTCAAAAAAGTGACCGTTAAGAGAGAATGTGGGTCACGGAGGGGATAAACAGATGTTGGTACTTGATGACCTCACCCAGGTCGCCGGACACCAAGGGGGATAAGAGAGAAGCCAAATGATTGGCTGGGACCTCAAAACGGAAGTGGGGCTCCCTTCCCCTCAGCGGAAGTAAAGGATAAGAAATATAGTTTTTGAGCAGGGTTCGTAGCGGGCGGACGAACCATAGCCATTTTACTCCGGGGGGAAGACAAAAGAATTACTGAGACACGAAGGACCCCAGGCTCTTCAAGCCAGTGTAAAAAAAATAGAACAAAGTCTATTAGCCCGTGAAAGAAGAAAAGATTCTCCAGTGGAACCCCGTCGAAAAAAAAAAAAAAAAAAGATAAGTAACTTTGAGGCCATTTTCCTTTATACCCAAATTTCGTTTACCACTCTCTCTCTCTCTCTCAATTTAAAGAAAGATAAAAGTCAAGAAAAGACATTTATATTCGTGGACTGTCCAATTATTATATGTTTTGACACCTTGAAAGGTGTATATAACTGTAGTAAAGGAATTCATGAATTTTTATGTTACCATGTGGTCTATGTTGTTATTTCATGCTTCTTTTCAGCTTCTATTCGCCTTATGTTATCTTGCTTAGAATTGTCCTATTAATTCCTAAAATATCACACGGGAAACCGGAGTTGCCGACTACTACAATATTAATATTATTACGACTAAGACTTATAGGCCCGTATTCTTCTGTTATCTAAGGGAAAGAAGTTTAGCGGCCTGGTGGGTGTATGATAGTGTGAAATTTGGAACCCCTTTGCCAGTGGCGGTCAGTCTGGCTCTAAATTGATCCCTCATGTAATATGCCAGTTCTTATATGCCTGAGAGAAAAACTCTGAACGAGGACTTATTCCATAGGGGATCAAGTGCCAACCTGCCCCGTCTTCACACGTGCGAAAATAAAGTTCCGTTTATGGGATTCTAGTCAATTTCCCGTCACACTACTTTGGTCACGTCACCAAGTGGCTATTAGACGTATTATTTTGTAAATCAAGGGATGTAATCTCTACAGAGATAAAATTGACAGTGCTAACTTTTTACGATTTTAAGGACAAGATTTAGTTCGCATGGTTCGAGTTCCAGTCTCGTAGCTTCAAAATGCATGACAATGCTCCTTCTCATGTATCAATAATTCTTTGTGCATGAATGATTTACTGGAGAGACGATTATAGAATGGCCACGATCAAACCCTGATCTGAATCTGATCGAAAATCTGTCAATTATGAAGATTAAATCAAATGAAAGTAGCAAAAATATCACAGCAAAGCAGCAGTATTGAAATCAATTAAAACTACTACGTCGGAAATTGAATCTGCTAGAAAAAAATCAATAAAATCAATGTATAATAGATTACTGACAGTCATTGAAAAGCGGGGTCACTATATTATTTTATAAAGGATTCAAAGACTTAAATGTATTCGTTATTTGTTCTGTAATTAGCATTGATCAATTTTTAATGAGTTTATTACCTTTTTATTGAAATAAAACATGATTTGAATAACTAATAACTTCAGACGGCAATTTTTTTTAGAATGTATCAAATAACTTCATTAACTTCCGTTAAAGTTATCATTCCGCTGTGGAAAAAGGATTAGGAATTGACAGACTCGAACAGAGAAAAATAATATACGTGTGTCATGTAAAAAAGAGAAAACTTTATCAAGGGCTTATGAGATAGAAAAAGAATAAACAAAAAGGGGGGGATAATAGGAGTTATCAGACTTGAATAGTATTCTTTCAACACACCCACAGACTCTCATTTTATTAATTTGTTTATTCATATATATGTGAGAGCATCATATTAGTCGGCTTATCTAAAGTCCGAATAAAAGTCCGTTTAATTTTTTTTTTTTTGCTCTAGTTGGTGGTTTTGTCATAATTTCTATGAGCATATCGGCTGTAGGAGAGTAAATAATGTTCATACTGCCGCTGTGCAGGGTGTCCCTGATAAAGTGGTATTTTATGTCTATCCATTTCACCTTTATCGGTGTACAGGGTCCCTGGAAAATACAATCGCACCCTGGTTGTCCCCGAATATTTTTACAAGAGCGTATTCATGTAGAGGGTCCATCTCGTTTAACAGTAAGGTCATAGGATTTACACTCTGATATTTTTCAAATGGCCGTGGATGGCTACGTGGTGGAAAAAAAATTCTAGAAAAATAGGATCCATGACTCACTTGTTCCCGTAACAAAAGATGGTGGACGTCGGTAAATTAATTAGTTTCGGGAACCTATTGGACAGAGAAATCACGTGCCTAATATTTCCAACTATGTATGCGCATTTGATTTTGTACCGCGTAAAGTAAGTCTTGCGTTTTGGAGCCGGTCATGTGACATGGTTGCCTATATAGTATGCAACTAAGAGAGCTCGCTCTCTTTTCTTATCTTATCCTGCCTTCCGGCTGGACGTATACCAGTCTCATGACATGTCGTCACATCCCGATTGAGACAAACGGCCAACGTGGGAGAACACGCAGCCCTCAAATTACATTGCTATTCTCATGTGTATTAGTATTTCGCGTGGAATACTAAATCAACCCACACATATAGTCGCACAGAACACTTTTTAATATTTTAGTTTCTCGCATACACCTACATACAAGCACACAGACGTAAGTAAGGATTCTTACATACTAACCCTTCGTTTCAAGTAAAAATACTCATTCATCATACAATTCATGGTAGTCACACATACACACACACACATATGAATATTTAACAAACAATATTTGGACATTTGTACTGTTTTTGAAATATTTCCTTTTTTTCTTAATATATAAATTCATTTTGTTTTATAATGCCTTATTGTGAATTTTGTTTTGTCTACGTTGTCTATATTATTTGCATTTTAACAACATACTCCACAAGGTATAGACCTTCTTTTGTGGCCTTTATCAGGGCTATGTACTTAGCTTCACATAAACTGCGGAATTGTCGTAGGCGAGTTCGAACTCCACTTTCGGATAAATACCCTTGGAAAAGGTATGAACCCCCATAACCTCCCACCTATGTATTAAATAGCACCACTACTGTTCTGTTCTCCTAGAAGGATGATTTTGGCATGAACTAACCAACAAAGATTGATATGCCATTAAACAAAGAAACCAAACCAAACCAAACTAAATCAGCTTCGCATGTGGATAATGCGACCTCGTGGGTTGCTTCTTTGATTTCCAGTGGTGTGACTTTGGGGAGTTCGTGGTTTCCCAATAGATTCGTCGTACATTACACGTTGCTTGGGGTGTTCGTGGTTTCCCAATAGATTCGTCGTACATTACACGTTGCTTGGGGAGTTCGTGGTTTCCCAATAGATTCGTCGTACATTACACGTTGCTTGGGGAGTTCGTGGTTTCCCAATAGATTCGTCGTACATTACACGTTGCTTTGTAACAGTAATTGATGTTGATTAGTACCTGGTAGTTTTCGTCTTTGGCTTTTGTTACATAGTTCTCCAAATAGCGTATCTTCGAGTATGGCTATCCTCCTCGGTATTAGTTTGTTTGCCGATACTAGGTTACCTGTTAGAAAGTTCTTTCCTTTAAGGATTTTTCGTCAGATCTCTCTGGGGAAGATCATCGTCATCATTTTGTTGGCAGGTTTGGGTTTGTTGCTCGGCGAAGGTGTCGATGAATTTAATCTGTCTCGATTTGAAAAATTTATTATTTTCGAGGTAGAAGACGAGATATACTGGTCTGTATCCGACGAATATTTTTTTTTCGCATCTTGGGTGTAATTTCTTTTTCGAGTGTTTGTAAGCATAACACGCTGAACAGAAAATATTCATTTTTGAAAGGTCGGGTATCATCCTTGTTACTGCGTAGTAGGGGGTCTGCTTCAAGTGGTTTTTAAAGCATCTGTTTCGGACTACTGCAGACGTCATAACAGCATAGATCCGCTGAGTTTTTGGTTAACCGCTTTCTACAATCATGCACATCGCCATTTCGAATAGTGTTCGCCAATTTCTTTCGGATGTTTCATTCTAATGGAGCGAGTATGGGACTGAGAGTTCATGCTTTATGTTATTTCTGTGGAGTAATGATTGAAAATCGTTTGACGTGAACTCTCAGCCAATGTCCGATCTCAGTGTTTTTATTTTGCTGTTGGGAGAAGAATCCGCAATAAATTTTTCAGTGGCGAACGCCGCGTCACTTTATTTTTGGTGAAATACACGAACACAGCGCCGGAGAAATCATCGTTAAATGAAATGGCGTATCTATTTCCGTTCAAATCAGCTGGTTCTATGGGTCCGGCCAGGTCTGTGTGGACTAACAGGAATATAGATGCCACCCACGGGTCGAGCTGCCTGTTTCTACTTTTGGGAGAATTTTCTTTTGATTTCGCAATCTCTGTTACTGGTACCTCTTTCCCTGATTTGCATCCCATCAACTACCTCAGGTAATTTAACGATGTCGTCGTAGTTGCAAATACTAAGTATTTTATGCCAATCGTAGCGTCCTTCGCAACTGTCCTCAGTATTGCCGTACAAGTAATAAAAGTAACTCTGAAATTCCTTGTGTTGGTGTCAGTGATTATTAAAGAGACGGGAGCAATAGGTTGCACCCAGGAAGAAGTCGGGTATCTGTTTCCTTCACGGGAAACCAAAGGACGATGAAAATTCGACCGCTCTTTGCAGAAAAGACAGCTATAGAGCCAATCTCCGAAAAACTTTCACCCATCATAGCTGTCTAAAGCAACTATCCATCACGCTCTTCTCTGATCACAAGTATTGCAGCCATTGTTCCTCACGGTTACTGCAGTACAGGAATAGTGTGATGACTATGCAAATTTCGTCGAATTAGTTGTACAGTCTTTTGTAGACGAGTATCTTAAATTTTGTCCCACCTTTATGTATGAGTTTGATTTTATTTTCCATGAAAATAACTGTCGCGACTTTTACAGAAAATACTCCCTGTGGGTCGGGGGGGGATAAGTAGTGCTTTTTGAGAGTAACCACAACGTGGTTTCCAGCCGCATTTACTCGGCAAACTTCAGCGTCTCCTCTTTTCAAAACTACACTGTTTTTTTTTGTTCCATCGGCTAATTCCATGGAGTAGTTATCTGATTGGAACGATTGGTCGTAATTTTTAAATTCCTTCGCGTCTCTAATGATGTGTGAGGTAACGCCTACGTCGACTATCAGTCTCATAGGTATTGTCGTCATTCTCAGGAAGTAGCCGTCTATTTTAAATGCGAATGAGCTTTCTTCCACGTCTGTTACCTTTTACACAGTGTCCCTTCGTTTCTAGGGAGAGGTGATCTGTATTTTGTACTTAAGTTCCCCACAATTTTATGTTGAAGTTTTTACGACGTTAGGTTAACATTTGTGGTTGCGTGTTCTCTCAAGAAGTAAGGTTTCAAATTTGTAGGAGGTAATATAGAAAGAGTTCCATGTGCCTGGGTTACCAATTTGTAGGGGTGGTGACCTGTATTTAGTATTTAAGTTCCCACAATTTTAAGTCGAAGTTTGATATTTAGTGATTAGAAAAAGGTAGAATCGGCATAATATAGGCACATGGATAAAGGTAGTAAAGGCATATGAATAAAACAAATGAATGAAGATATGAAACGAGTAAAGGTTGTGAAACGGCGCGGACAAAAGGAACATTTAAAACAAAGCGACGAACAAAACAAATCTATATATTATAATAAAATAAACATTGGTACATTAAAAATATCGCTAATTCTATTAATAAAATAATCGTGTGTGTATATGTGTGTGTGTGTGTGTAACACAACTAAACTACAAAAGGATTACATATTTAAAATGTCTTTCTTTTTATGGTTGAAAACAGTCGGTTTCTCTGAGACTGGAAAAAGTCTCAAATGTCTGCGAGGCCCATCCATGTTGTTGCTATTTGACGTCTGTTGAGTTACACTGGAGGGAGTGTGTTGCCGCTGCGAAGAAATTGTATAAAAAGAGAAAGAGTGTTTGAAGACGACGTATTTATAGAAAATACACGTCTTGGAAGTGGCTCCAAACGCAGGACGAAAATTTAAGTGCGGACGTAGTTTTACGCAGGTCACGTTGTTCTCCTGGCCAATGGTTTCCCGAGACTGAATATGTGAGCGTCCGCCATCTTTGTAGTGGGAACAAGTGGTATACCACCCAAATTGAATTATAGGAGTGTAAAGTCCTATACGTTTATAGCGACAGGATTCTCTTTCGTGGGTGGTGCTTTTATAACAGAAGCACCATGTTTTTCGCCCTTTGTTGCAGTTATTGGAACGGATTTTAGTTTAGTGTCTCTTTCCAACACATGTAAAACATGAGACATCTCGCCCGTCACAGCTCTCATTTTTCATATCCTTTGAAAATGAGGACGTTAAATGACGTCATTGCTATTAGAGCGGTCTCTGTGTTTTAGCGTTTCTTCGAAGCTGGAGAGTTCGGTTTTGAATTTTGAGACCATCAATTCCTTGTTGCTGCGAGTTGCGTTAATGGAAAAGGGGTCGATGTATCTTGGTAAACCTTTCTATATAATTGCGATGATCAAAGCATCGTCAACTATTTGTCCGGCTTTTCTCAGAGCTGCTAAAACGGTTTCTGTCCTTATTACGTAGTCTCTCATATTTACCCAACCCCTCCGCTCGGGCAAGATATGACACGAGGTCAATTTTTAAGCGGAGTTTAACAGGTTTGAATTCGGAGTTTTCTTTCTCCTAGACTAGTTGCCTCATCAAGGCTGAAGAACCTAGTCTGCCCTACTATTTACCCATAGCTGGAGGGAGAATAATTGGATTCATACCTTTCCCAAGGGTATTAGTGCAATGTGAAATGCAATCACTCTCGTTCAGGATTTGAACTCGTGTCGCCGTGTCCATTTCCTACGACGATAACAATTACACCACGGACACTTCCTTATTACGTAGTCTGTCACGCTTTTGTTAGTGTCTTTCTGAGGGAAGTATATTGGGTGGACAACGAGATAACTCTCGGTTTTCTTTTTCCTGTAATCTGTTGCAAACTTTTCTTCCGTTGTCTGTGGTTTCTCTCATTATTAATGAGAAGCTTTTGTCATCTAAGAACTGTACACGTTCTGCACAGGTTTCTTCTTTCCTCTTCTTATCTCTGCCTTTTTCGATGAGGTTCACTCCTAAGATGGTGTCTTTTAGACTGAGTGACCGTAGATGGCCTGAGAGCTTTTCGAATTACCCTGAGCTCGTTACCCGTGGGTTCAAAAACAAGGAGAGGGAAGTCAACAAAGCCTCGAATGTTGCTGTCCAAGACAGTAGTATATCGAGAAACTTGGTAGGGAAGGGAAGAGAAAGAAATGTAATAAAAATGTATAAGAACAGAGGAAGGGAGGAGTAACTCAACTGTTAACACACAAAGAAACCAAACTATATTTCAGAGACAAACAAACACTTATTCCATTATAAAGAATTTATTTTGAAGGAAATGAATTTAACACATACGTTCTATTGACATTGCACAAATTTAGCTGTGCATAGTTTAGCTGAAAACACAACATTTGATTAAACACAAAAAATAAAGGGATAGAATTAGAAAATCAGATGGACTTACTCACCGTTGGACCGAAACAAGTTGTTCATTGCAAGAACAATTTTTTACAGAAATACCAATACGGTGTCTGAATTCTAAGTTTTTTTTTTCTCTTCTTTTGTTTCAAATTTCTGGTGCGTGGTTTTCACAGGTAGGGAATAATTTACTTCACTCTTCTAGTTAGATGTATCATTCTCTCTGTGGCTTCTAGAAAATTCTGAAGAATGATGCTCTGATGAATTTGACGTTTTTCGTTAAATTTCTTCCACTGTCCTTTATTCTTGAAAAAAAAAAGTCTCCCAAGACTTACCCACATTGAGTAGAGATAACACAGCAACCTTTCTGCTTCCTTTGGAAAGAAACCAATTCTTGGTTTCTCTTCTACCACGGAAACCAATTAACTCTCACTTCGTTAATTGTAAATTTTACACCGTTCCTGGTAGACTGGTTCGCTGGCCGGAAGACAGGCTTCATCTCTTCTCTTACAGATTGTGGAGCCCGTGAAAAGGCAGACCTATCCTTCCACCTTTCACTGACAGACTAACAGACTAAAAAAAAAAAAAACAAAAAAAACCCCGCGAACTCGTTTAAATACCCACAAAGGGACAGTAACGGTTCAATTTTGAAATAAGCTAATGGCATACGAACTATTTTTAACCGTCGATTTGCAAATTTCCAAAGAATTTAGTTTCTCAAATTTGATATCTTTCTTCATCTCCGTCGAATAGGAGTCTGTTTCAGCGACTTCTATTGACCCGTTTGGACCCATAACCTGTCAAAGTTGGCATCCCGCTGTGGAAAAAGTATTAGGTATTGACACACTCGGACGGGGGAAAACAACACGCGTACGTTACGTAGAGAGGAGAAAACTTTATTAAGGGCTTATGGGATAGAAAAAAGGGTAAACAAAAGGGGAGATAATAGGAGTTATTGGACTTGTACAGTACTCTTTCAACAACTTCAATAAAGCATATTGATACCACACAAAAGTTTAACTCAGGCTTAGCTTTTACATCGAGATAGTTTAAAATTCGATATTTTTTCTAAATAAAATTTGAATTATTGAGGTTTATGCGATTTGCTCACTAACTTCAGACAGGGTGTAAATAAGTCTCAATCTGGACAGCCTTTGGTTATTAAAGTGTTCACCAGCCATAAAGTAAAGTTGGCGGCCTTAGTCGAGGGTAAACCCGAATGCTCCCTTTTCAATAGCTACTACACTGAGGTGTATATTCCATTCCCTGTATTGCTCCACTTTACCCTTGATCCTTACCTTATAGTGCTGAATGCTAAGCAAGACGGCATCAAGTACCATTTTTTGAGTCTTTGGTATTGAACCCTGGTCTCACAGACCATTGGTGAAAAGGGTGTACATACAAAAAAATCTTAATAGTTTGATAAATTAAAAAGCAAAATCGAAAACGACGCCTGTTAACCCCAAAGTTGCTACTACTACTACTACTATCAACTGTTTTGATAAGTACAAAGATAAGACGAGGTGGTGTAGAATAAGAAAGACTTACTGTCTTCCTTGCAGATTCTTCATCTTTCTCTTTCCTTTTTCCTTTTCTCTTCTTTTTTCTGTCTTTCTTTTTGAGTTATAAAAGATTCTCTTCAATTTTCCTTCGTGTGGGTATCTATTCAATGTGGGAGGACTTTTTCTTTTACCCTTACACGGTTGTAACTAAATCTACACAAATATATGTATGTATACATGTATATATTATCTGCATCTTTTTCTCTTATTACGAATATTTTCTTTCTTTTTACCGTTTTACGTTTTTCTCTTTATAATCGAATGCATGTGTGTGTTCCTCTGTGTGTGTGTGTGTGTGTGTGTTCCTATGTGTATGTGTGTGTCGGTTTCGCCTATTTTCTTGTCCTTTCTCTTTTTAATTTCCTTTCTTTTTTCCGCCTTCTTTAAAAAAAAAAATCAATGTGTGTTTGCTGCTTATTTTCCTTTTCTTTTTCCTCTCTTTCTTTCTTTTCTTCGGTGTGGTCTTGTCTTCTATCCCCTTCATCTCTGCAGGCGCACAGATTACGGAAACGCATTTCTTGATCGAATCTTTTATCTGTATAGATAAATAAAAAGAAAAAAAATCAAAAAGGTAAAGGTTCCCAAAAGCTTGTGACTGGAAGCGAAATCCGCGCATTCCTGAAAGACAAACTTACCGGTGCTAAAGAGAGATTCGTGTCTGATTTAGCAATGACCACTTGGACTGGAAAGAACTACTTCTCTCCTGCTGCTGGTGGGGAAGACCACATGTCTACTTAGCGGTAGGCTGGCTTACTCTCCCACCAATAGCAGCCTTTGCTGAATATATCTACAAGACAAGACAGATCTTCAAACTCACAAGTTACCAAAACTGACACTCAGGTTAGCAGCCGTCTCTACTAATATACCTCACAAAAACACCTACTGGACAAAGCCAACAAGTTAACAGGGGTAAGAAGAGAACAAAGGACTCAGATACTACAACAACCGACAATTATCAACAACAACAACCTACGAAACTAAAACAAATAACACAAACAAAAATTCTCAGTCCCATAGACCACGGCACCAATGTAACGTAAGCATCTTGCCTGCCGTGCGTGCATCTGCTCAGTGTGCATTATGCCTACTTTATGTATTTTGTTGCACTTAGCATATTCTGCTGTGCCAAGATTCCAGATCTAGTGTTGTTGCATTCTGCAGAGGCAGTGTCACAAAAGAAAAAGAGAAAGTTAAAGACAAACAAGTCTTTAAAGGAATGGACCTGTATCATAGATGAGTGTATGTGAGTCATTCTGGTACCTCTGTGCACTTCCCCTTGTGTGCGGCACGAACTCCTGCTCGTCACTGCTGCTATGTCTAATCGCCGTCAACAAACTGCTTCCATCTTCCGTGTTCAACTCGTCTTTCAGGCCACCAACAATCTTCTGCCTCCCACCAAATCACTCTCACAACTCCCAAACCAACTGACTGCAACTGTATATATGCTGGGGTGAATCTTCCCTACTTCAGGGCCTAAATCACTTATGGACAGAACATAAAAATATTACCAGGCTCTATGTCTCCAAGACAGCCTAAAAAGCGTGACAATAAAATGTAACAGTTAAGAAGACCCATAATCCACGCAAAAATCCATTCGTACATCTTCACCCACAACACACATATTCAACATATGCTCTCACACACAATCACAAAGATTCATCAAGGCCCCAACATATATATATATATATGTATACGTCTAAAACTTTATTAACTAGCAATCACACACACACACACACACACACACACACACACACACATACACACACACACACGCACTCATCTAACCCAATATTCTGCCACACAAGAGGTTTTTACTGGGTTTTGGCGTAGTGAAGTTATTTTAGCGAGAGGTTTAGTTGTTAGCGAGGAAGATGGGTGTAACGTATGTGTGTTTACGTTGAGTTGTTTCCTTGCTTAGTGTTCGTCCCCTCGCTAAGTTTGTGAGAAATAAAAGGAGGATGATGATGATGAAGATGGCGATAGTCGAAAGGTGTTTTTATGAATAGGTTTTTATTTTGCAGCATAGAATATTTGGGTTTGCTTTTGGTGCTGCAAGACTCGTGGAGAAGTTATGCTTATTGAGACGAAATTGAGTTATGAGAAGTTGAGATGGCAGCGTGTGTCGTTGGACGTGTGAGGGATTGTGTTTTTTTGCATTTTTGATGAAAGACATGTTGCAGTTACAGGAATTGAACTTTGGATGTCACCATGAGTTTCATGTCTGGTATTTGGGGTAGAGTAGGCGTTATCTCCATGCATGTCAAGAGCAGGATTACGCTCAGATCGACAGAGCCAATTTTGGGGTGACATAAAGTTGTGCCTGTGCGAGGCATGTTGAATGCATCTAATTTATATTCAACTGTGATTCCTCGTAAGGAATCCATAAATTAGATGGGTTCCCTCTTGTATCCATGTTGCTGCTGCTGGTATTTTAGAGCCGCAGTGAGGCGTCCGCACTGAGCGGCATTGTCCAGCTAAAAAGCATCGCTATTGAAGAACGGCCAGTGTGACGTCTGCACTGCTCGGCGTCCTCTAGCCAAAGAAAGTGTGTTTGGCAGCTTACCCGATTTGGTGGCCAGAAATGAAGGTCCGGGGTGAATAGGATAAGTCATCCTGATTGGGTGAAATTAAGTGTCGAATTAAATTGCGCGCCAAACCAAAATACGGATTTTCCCTTCTACTACAAGGTCCATTGTGTCACATATATAATTGTTTATTTCTGGGAAAATATTTATAGACTGTATTATATATATATATATATATATATATTATATATATATATATATATATATATATATATATATATATACAAATTAAATTTAATATGCACTGATGCAGCCTGGAAAATATATTTTGGCAATAAAAATGGATTCAATGCGCTGGCAATTTGTGTATATGTGAATTCCTACTAGTGTTGATAGCTGCTGCAGACAATATTGTCCTTATGATACCTACTATCATATTATTATGGCTATTGTTCCTATAACTCCAATCCGCGGAGAAAGTTAGTACAAATATCTATAATTCTGTAAAATCATTTCTTCGTCAAAAACTTAACAGTCTTCAGATCCTGCTGGAGACTAGAGTAACTTATAAATTCTTTAACTTCATTTCATTCCTGTTACAAGAATGAAAAATGATGTACGCACCGCCGATCAGCTGATATAATAAAGCAAAGCCAGTGGCAATTCTAAAAAATCTGAAGCCCACTTTAACGAAATGTGTTTTATGAAACAGTACAGTATCCTTCATACTCACTTGACCTTGTTCTGTGCAGTATTTACTTATTTTCTATACTGAAAATTCATCTCAAGAGTAGGGCGCAGAGTTTGGTTTCAGAGCGTGGCATGACACTGCACTGCGTTTGCTCGCTTGATTCCTTTCTCCGTGTTAGCCGTGTCTGCTTGGCCGCTGGGCCGGGTTGCATGCGTGACGCGGCTTCCTCCTTCTTTTTTCCCAGTCCTTTGGGAACTGTTCCAAGGGCGCTAACTACAATTGGCATGACCATCATCTTCATGTTCATCAGTTTCTTTAGCTCTCTGGCAGGATATAGGTCTTTGTCTATTACTACTACTATTACTACTATAAGTAGTTTTTTTTAAAATTTTTAGTTTCTTTTTTATCACCGCCTTGTTGGGTTGTCACTCTACAACTGTGAGGATAAGTAGTAATTGCAAATGATAACAAAGGATAAAGATCTTTATTGTGTACCATTACATACTAAATGAACAATTGTAATATTACACGGCACTAATAGAAGTTTGTCATACTTGTGGTGTTTGAAGATTTTTGAAGGTCAGGGGCAAAAGGCAAGGCTGTGTTGCCGTAAGCTATCTGACTCCATATTTTGGTTACACTGTTTCACCCCACGTTGACTGGCCGGCGCAATGCCTTGCCCAAAGAAAGTCCAAAAGAAATGTAAAAAAAGAAAAGATAGAAACAGAAACGAGACGAAAACATTTCTTCCATACTTTCCTTTATTTACTTGGTGAAGGGACTAACCAACGCTACGTCTTGTGACGCAGCGTGGTGCCCAAAACACCAGACAGCAAAATGATGTTGTTGGTTCGACGGACACTGCCTGACTGAGAAAGATCATATCGTTTCCTTTTTCAAGGGGAAAAATCCTTTTTTTCTTTTACGCATGCGTCATCTCCTTTTCCGTAAGAGACCTCTGGGAGTTTCTTCAAATTTAAAAGATTTCTTTTTATCAATTTATTTATTTTTTAAAAATTTAATTTTTTTATTCATTTATTCGTTCCCTACATACTACAGTGTTCAAAAGTAAGTTTTGCTGGTTCAGTCTCAATAGACGTTTGTACTACTATTACTTGTGTGTATAGATATTTGTATTATCATGTATCGAACGGGTTCATGCGTGTAGCACTACGTCTTAAGAGTCAGTTGAACCTCGTCATGATCTCGCCATGAGGAAAAGTGACGAAAACACAAAAACTCAATCTTGGTTCGCTAATACAAAAGTGTATTCGTTACTACACTTTTTTAGTAGTTTTTGGGTAGAGAGAAACAGAGTATGAAAACTGAGTTGACCATGTTTGCTTGACAAAGAGAAACAAAATGTCATGAGGTGACAGAGGGCAGACACAGACCATGAATTATCTTTTATATATCTGTTAAAGTTCTAACCGTGCCTTTTTGCTGGTTTCATCTTCACAGCTTTGCGTTTGGTGTGAGGGTCTCAAACGTCACCCCAAAATGGGGGCTGCAAATTTTGGCTGTTTTCACATCGTTGTGTCTGGTGTTCGACTGTCTTTACCACACCGAGTCTGGCCGCCAACTAACTCTTTCCCGTTATCTATCCTGCACCCACTGCTTTAATGGTATTTACATGTAAGTTCCTTCTGCCAATCAGAACTTACTGTCAATTCGCTGCTGATACATTTCTAATTTTAACCAAGGCGTCCCTAATTATTTTATACTTAGATTTAAACCTATCTTCTCTTTCATTTCAAGGAAGCCAAGTTAAATGTACCAGCTAATCAAACAACAGAGATACAAAGGGCCATTGGTTTACAGAAGCTCAACTCAATTCTTTAAACTCTTCTCTTATTCTGTTTCTCAATTGCTATTTGTTTACAGAAGCTCAACTCAAACCTTTAAACTCTTTTCTTATTCTGTTTCTCAATCACTATTGGCTTATAGAAGCTCAAATCAAACTTATGAACTCATCCTTTATTCAGTGTCTCAATCTCTCTTGGTATCATGTTTGTCATAACAGTTCAGTGGCTCTCTAAACAAAAACATTTACTCAAGAAGTGAATCCTATTAATAGTTAATTAACAAACATACTGAATAGAATACAGTAAATAACATTATCTTGAGAAATGTTTCCTTTTAATCTAAGATTGTAAAAGGTTTTAAATGTAAAAAAAATCAACTATTTAGAAATTAAATAAACAGATTTAATTTAATAAAAGATTAATTTATTTCTAAATTCATAGTTTATTGACAAACTTGCACATAAAAAGATTTCATATATCACTGACAAATTAAAATGTCTTTACATTAGTCATCAGTCACATTTTAAGTTCGTTTTCAGTTTCAGGTTGAAATATGATTTAACTATTAAAGGTCATTCTTGTTTGTACTTTGTACTAAAAATGAAATTCCTTCTTTCAATTTTACCATTTTCTTCTCTCCTATCTTTTCATCGGCCAATGAAATTACAATCCTAATTACAATTTAAACAGGAAATGTTTATGAGTTTTGATTTCCATTCTTTTTTTTTTTTATCAGTTTTTACAACAATACTGAAAAGATTTCTTGTCCGGAAGAAGTTGATAACTTGTAGTTACAATGTCTTCTGTCTTTCAATGAAAGTCTCCTTGCTGCTAACATCTTTCTTGCTATTGTGACTATTGTTGACTTTTGATATTGACAAGAGGAATGAAAGAGATTCCAAGAAATCAAAGACTAAAAGAGGAATCATTATCGGTAATTTCTGATGAAAGATAACCAAGAATGACTTTGCAGTCATTCAGGAACAAAAGCCAATAAACCCATCTTGCAATAAAAAGAAAAAAAGTTATTGAAGCTTTAATTATTTCTTGGTTATCAGCTTGTTATGAAGGAATATATTTATTCCAAATCTTTGAAACAGTCAGTGACAGAGTCTTGGACTGGAGGCCATGAAGCAGTTTAGAATCCTATACTCAGACTGTACTCTCATTTTAAAGTTTATGATATAGTCTCTTTCTTTTGTGTAAACAGGACGAGCCAACCTTTTTTTAGCCATTAACAAAATTTGATTTACCAATACCTCTGCCAAATACAAGAAATGCTGATAACAGTCAATGCTTGATTTTTTGCATACCTACAATGAAAAAATGTGAGCTTTTACTATGAGGGTAGTTCCAAAAGTTCTAAGCCTCACTCAGAAAGAAGAGCTTGGTAAAATATTTTTGTTTTTGCAACACTCTACTACTTCTTATAAAATTTCCAAGCCTCACTCGGAAAGAAGAGCTTGACTGAATATTTTTGTTTTTGCAACACTCTACCACTTCTTATAAAATTTCCAAGCCTCACTCGGAAAGAAGAGCTCGACTGAATATTTTTGTTTTTGTAACACTCTACCACTTCTTATAAAATTTCCAAGCCTCACTCGGAAAGAAGAGCTTGACTGAATATTTTTGTTTAGCAACACACTACAGCGTCTTAAAAAACCAGAAAAATTTGAATTTGCTTTTTTAGTTTTATAAAAAATGCCTGTGTATATACACATCATGATTTTTTATATACAAACCCTCTGCCACAGGCAGGATTTAAAACTTTTTAAAATTTCCATACAGCTGGTTCATATGAAGAGTTTTCTTTCTCCAAGAACCTTGTCTACTCTATAATTTTACCTAAGAAGGAGAAGAGAGGGATTAATACCTTTCTCAAGGGCATTGGCATGAAATGAAATGCCAACAGTATAGCCAACAATTTGAATTCATTTCCTATTACTATCAACACACATATGCATCCTTTGACGATACACAATAATATATTGACATAATAAATCCTGCAATATACTGACATAATATAATAAACCTCAAAATATATTGACATAATAAATCATGTAATATACTGATATAATAAACCTCAAAATATATTGACATAAAAAATAATATAACATATTAACATAATAAACCACAAAATATGATATTAATATAATAGATTACATAATATCTTGTCATAATAAATTACACAAGGTATTGGCATGATAGATTACACAATACATTAACATAAGTTACATATCATATTAACTTAATTAATTACATAATGTATTGATATAATAAGTCTCATAACATAGACATGATAAATCATATAATATATTAACATAATAAAAAAGTTGTTGGCGACTGTAGTCGAGGGTGACCCGAAGGCTCCCTTTTCGATAACTACTACACCAAGGTGTAGGGGAGGGCACTACTCCTTTCTCTGGATTGCTCCACTTTACCCTTTATCCTTACTTTATAATGCGGAGTGTTAAGCAAGGCGGCATCAAGTGCCATTTTTTGAGTCTTTGGTATGACTTGACCGGTGATTGAACCCAGGTCTCCCAGACCATTGGTGAACACTCTACCCACTAGGTCAATGTCCGGTTCAATATATTAGCATAATAAATTACATAATGTACTGATACAATAAATCACACAACTTACTGACATAATAAATCACATGATATATTTTCATTATAAATTATATATATGGTATTGATATAAGTTACATAATATATTGACATATTCAATCACATAATACATAGATATGCTAAATCACATATTATACTGGCATAATAAATCACATAATTTTCTAGCCTAATAAATCGCATATTATACTGAGAAAATAAATCACAGAAATATTAGGCACTCTTGAAGGTTCCATGAAGTTCTATGCCATTGCTTATATTCCATATCCAAAAATGAGTGTTTTTTATTTGAACATAAGAATTATAGTCATTTCTTGATTAAGAAATAAGTCAAAATAAACTGTTTTTTAAGAACTGCTTTAATTTATTTTTGATGATGTCCAATTCACCAATAATGACGGAAATTAACATTTGTAAAGACATTCTATGTTTTCCTTATCTCTCTTTCCATGTCATGTTATTTAACTATCTTTTCCTTCTCCTTCATTTTCAACAAAATGTCTCCAATCTTGAATTGTTTTTGAAGAACATTGGATAGTGAAATTATTACTTTGTTAATAGAGACATAACAGGCAAATCCAATACTCTATACAAATTAAATGCTGTTATTGATTATGTCACTACATTTATGCATATGTGTGAGTGCATATAGATTTTACTCGCTGCTAATATATATATATATATATATATATATATAGAGAGAGAGAGAGAGAGAGGTGGGAAAGAAAGCAAAGCAGAGGTACACATTGTAGGAGCCAGTATCACAAAGCTTGTTTGTTATTTGCATATATATACAATTTTGTCATTAAAATAACTTCTGGTTATGATTATAAGATGTTTTTGACTCTACTTATGGTTTATGTTTCATTGGATATATTGAAATTTGGCCAAAATTAGCAGTTCTTGTTTAAAGTGTGATCACTAATTGGCATATTCAGCTTTAAAAATCAAATCATGGCAACTTTTTTGATTATTTCCATTTTGGTCTTTTGTTACCTTTATTATAAGTTAGAAATTGTTTTGCTGGTTGCTTTTATAATTAACTTGTCTAGTAATTCAAATGAAGCCATTTTCTGCCCTGAAACTGGTGATAACCTGGGCTTTTTTGATCACAACTTGGCTCACAAATATTGAGTCTTTTTTATTACTCTATTATCAAAATTTATAGATATAATTTCAAAATTTAAGCAAATTTTAAACTCATATCTTGAAATATATATCTTTAAGTATTGTTCATTAAAAAATTATTTGCTTTATTTTGAAAATTATTTCTTGAATTTATTTTTATCTTCCTATCTTGACATTTGTTTTCTTTATAAAATTACTATACATTGATTTTATAGGAAAATACAGTCAATGACAAAATTATATGTACACCCATGAATATTGAATATTTTGACGCATTTCTTTGAATATAATACTTGACCTTTTATACGTTATTAAATACAAAAGAAAGGAATATAAAACTCAGTTTTGAGAGGGACTTGTTAAATTTACTGAATATGAGAAGAAAATAAACAAAAGATGAAAAGACAAAATTATTCATACCATATGAAAAATTGAACAATTTTCGCAATATCAATAGTCAATAGCATGACCTCTCCTTCTTTATAACTTGTTGCAATCATTTTCTAAAGTTTTTGATGAGATTTGAACAAGTCTTTTTTGTGATTTTCTTCCATTCTTCAATGGTTATGCATTCTAATTCCTGAAGATTTTTTGCTGATTCATGGTTTATTTGAACTTTCAATTCTGGCCATAGATTTTCAATAGGATTAAAGTCAGGATTTATAGAAGGCCATGGCAGAACTGTAATCTTGTTTTTCCGAACCCATGCAGTCACTGATTTAGATGTATGAGGATCATTAAATGAATTTCCAGACATTTTTCATATGGGCACTTTTACTGATAGTACACACATGAAACTCTAGTCACCTTCAAAGTAATCTCCCCTGGCTGCAATCCACTTATTGTACTGTTCTAAAAACTTCTGGAAGGCCCCATGGAAGTCCTCTTGTGTGAGTGTGTCAATGACCTTCGTCACAGCCTCTTTCATCTCCTCAATTGTCTCATAACCACAGCCTCTGAGCTTAGGGAATAACCAAAAGTCACAGGGAGCAAGGTCTGGACTATAGGGACGGTGAGGAACAGTCTTGATGCCCATTTTGGTCTAATAGTCTATGACAAGGATGCAGTTAAGGACTGGTGCATTGTCCTCGTGGAAATGCCACTGACCCGATTTGAAGAGTGCTGGCCTCTTCCATAGGAATCTCTTCCTGAACTCCCTTAAAACCTCAACATAGTAACCCTAACCCTAACTGTTTGGCCAATCAACTCTGGTGTATTGAGTTCCTTACTCCTCCCACACCTCTCATCATTCCTCAAAGATTCCCTGCCTTTCTTGAATCTCTTATGCCACTCAAGAACTGATGCTCAATTCATGCAAGATGGTCTAAAAGTAGTCTGAAGCATTCCATACGTTTCTGTGGCCTTTTTTCCAACTTTAAAACACGATTTTATTGCATATCGTTCTTCTAAAGTGTCCTCACGTCCAGATTGCATGTTTGAAATTCACCAGCTGTAACAAACAGGCTTTAGTAGGGTGTATTTGAATTGCTGCTGTAGCTGTTGATTTGAACGTGAAATCATAAGAATTGGTCAGTCATCTCCATAAGATGTATAGCAATAACATAGTGAATTCTCAAGAGTCTACAACAATTCTAAATGTCTATACAAAAAAGGCTGGAAACTTATTGAATGCACCATGTATGTTTTGGATCATTATCTTACTGGAAGTAAATCGCTGACCTAGATTCAGATTTTCTGATGATGTTTGTAGATTTTCATCCAGAATTCTGATAAAGTCTTGAGATTTCAAAATTCCTTTTAGTGCAAACAATTGTCCTGTCCCCCTTGAGCTAAAACAACCTAAAAACATCATTGATCCGCCACCATGTTTTAATATTAGCACTGTGTTCTTTGGGAAGAAAGCTGCACCTTTCTAGTATCAAATCTTCAAATTTTCTTTCATTCCTCCTTAGTTTTTGTTCCCAAAAGCAATTTTCTTTGTCCAAGAACGGTTTGGCAAAATAAAACTGAGATACAATGTAACATGGTTTGTAAAGAGGGGTTCATCATGGTCTGTTTCCATACAACCCTTTTCTATTTAAACAACATTGTATTGTGCAAGTTCTTATGCTGATACCTATCATATACAAACTTTTGAAAATGTCTTCTACAAAACTCTTGTGTTTATACTAACCTGTGACACAGTTTTTGTTCAGTTCTTGATGACAATTTGGGTTTTCTTCCATGCTCAGGTAAATTTGATCATACCAAACTATTTAAAGTTCTTTATAACAGACTGTACCATAGATCTAGAATTAGCTAACTGGTTTGAAATAGTACTGTAACTATTTACCAACAAGTGAAAGTTAATAATTTTGTCTCAAGTCAATGCTAAGCTCCTTTGTCTTCCCCATCAAGTTGTTAACGTAAGAATAACAATGGTGACATTCTAAGCACTATGTGATGTTTATTGCTGTAATCATCACAAATATTCTACTGAATAAAATAGTTTCAAAGGATTCATCAATAAAATAATTGTGTAGATTACTTATACTTATACAAATCAATCAATCTAAAATAATTTTGTCTTTTTCTCTTTTGCATAATTCACTTGTCAAATTCAACCTATTGTTCTGAAAATCGAATTTTATATATATATATATATATATATATATATATATATATATATATATATATATATATTTGTGCTTATTAACATATAAAAAATCCGCACCATACAGGAATTAGATTCTGAGAAATGGAAAAAAAAATTCAAAATTGATGGTTGTACAAATGGTTTTGTTGTTGAATATATATATTGAATTCCTTTTGAAATAAAATTATTTGGTAAACATTCATTTAAAAAACAATCAGAAATTCATACTGACTTGGTGATATTAATCTTATTTAATAATGAATAATGCAACTTTTTCTGTGTTTCTTTGTTTCTCCTTCAGTGGAGATTATCATTTAAATATATAAACTTAACAAGTGAATCCTATCTTGATTTGAATGTCTAACCAGTAAGTGACATACCCATAAGGCCAGTGTTCTGTTGCTTGAAATATATGGTAACATTAACTTGAAATACTAAGTAAGGTAGAGTGCAATGATACTTCACCAACCTGAGGAAAAAGGCTGAAGAGTACTACTTTTATTACTGGCAGAGTTCACAGATATTACACAGATCCTAAGTGTTATATAATCGCGGAAGGATTTATTTTATATCACCATTTTTCGTTGGTTATATCTTATCTTCGGTTTAGTTAGGCTTTGAACTATTCAGCTTAGTGCACAGGTATGGGCACACATTGAGTGCAGGTGTTCACGCTCGCACGGGGAGGATGGGACAATCACAGATGTCATAATAAAAACCCTGGATAGAAAATGTGACAGGGGATGTGAATGACGTCATTCCCGGAAGCAATGGGCTGAGGATTTTGGGTGATTTTTGAAAAAAAGCAGTTGAGATTTGAAGCTGGACAAAGCGAGTTGATTTTTTGGACCCAGGCGAGGCCAGACTACGGGATGTCCGCACGTTGTTGGGTCAGATGGAACAGTCAGCATAGTAGAAATTGTGTCTCTCTCTCCTCGTGTCGAAAAACCTAAAAGTCAAGAAGGTAATAAAAGTTTCGTACCTTAACTAAAGAAAGTCGTCTGTGTTTCGGGATTCCTATGCATATGAACATTGTATGTATCCTTATGTTTTACACACCCGTATATTTCACATATTTATATTTGGCTTTGTTATATAAGTAGAAAGACAAGTAGTCATAAATTGATTCTAAACAGAATGCGCAGATACTACACTGATTTTTGGTTGGAAGTGATACATTAATTCAAAGTAAAAATACTGATTCATATGTAAATAATCCCATCAATTTTAACAATCAATATACTTTAATTATCTATCTACATATCATTAATGTAATTTGCACAATTCATTTGTCCTGTTGACTGGGGTAGTAGAATACACTGACTGCACATCTGCAGAGGGGTAAGACCCCCCCCCAATGAGTGTCTTGTTTATGACACTAAACAATCTGATGGTGACGTTCCAGTGACGCTGGAGCTTTGGGGAATGTGGAGAACCCCTTCATTGCTATTGCTCCCAGGCCCACTCTAGCCTGGAATGGTAGCATCTGATAAGGCCCTATCTATGAGTTAAATAGAACGAACTGAATACTTATTATGCTAAACTGAATTTTTTGAATTAGAACTGTTTGACTAAACTGAATAGCTTAAATACAAATGTTTTTGACAATTAAATTGTACTTACATTTAAACAGCATGCTTATGCTAAACAGAATTGTTTGAAATGGAACTGTTTTTGACATTGAAACTCTACTTACACTAAATTGAATTGCTTTGTATAGAACTGTTTTGATATTTAACTGTGTATAAACTATGTTCTTATACAAAACTGAATTAGCTGAATTAGAACTGTTTTGACAATTAAACTCTGTACTCATGCTAAACTGATTTTTTTAAAATAGAGCTGACAATTTGTGTAAAAATGGATTTGGCATTAAATAACCTATAAAGGTTGATATGCCATAGAACCCAATCAACCAAACAACCAACAATTATATTCATAAATAGAGTTTGCATTTCACATAGCACTAATACCCTTGGGAAAGGTATGAATCCAAATATTCTCCCTCTAGCTATGGGTAAATAGTAGGACAGACTAGGTTCTTCAGCCTTGGTGAGGCAACTAGTCTAGGAGAAGGAAAACTCTGAATTCAAACCTGTTAAACTCCGCTTAAAAATTGACCTTGTGTCATATCCTGCCCGAGCGGAGGGGTTGGGTAAATATGATTCATAGATAGAGTTCAATATCTGTGATTGAGTATTTATAGATTTAGCTTAAAATAGACTTAGTCTGATGATTGGACAGATGAGAAACTGACTATCAGCAAAAAACATTGTCTCTGTTCTATGCTATCCTAACCTCCTAACCTATAAATCTATATCTATACATATAGAGAGAGAGAGAAAGGAGAAAGAGAGTGAGAGTGAGAGTGAGAGAACAAAATTTTCATAGATTGTATATTTAGAAATGGAGATATATATCATATATATGAAGTTTTAACCTATATATATATATATATATATACTATAGATATATACTCCCCAACCCCCGTAGGGTCGAGTTCTCTAGCAAAGAAGTAATCGTGTTGCCATTAGCGCCTTTGCAAGTCTCTTCGTATTTGAATTGAGATCTCGGCGGCCATTGAACGGATGTATGTAAACAATAGTAATTGTGATTCATAACCGTTTAATATGTACTTTGTAGCTAATATCTCCTCGTGGCTAAATGGTTAGAAGCTTTGGCTTGGCGTTTGAGTTAACCGGGTTTTGATCCCAGCTACGGGGAGATACTGTCTAGCCACACTGATGAGTTCTGATAGAATGAAACAGATCTGTCTGTGGATGACTATATATATATATATATATATATATCCAAACCTTTTATAATGGTGACAGCTCCTGAAAAGAAAAATAAATTTAATTGAAAGATGGAAAGTAAGGTGAAACTTTCTAATTAGATGAAATGACAAATTCTGAAAGAGATTGGAATGGAACCTGTGACCAAAATGATCCTGCTGCTGCAACTGCTGGTGCCACCAATGTTTGAACTCTAGTCAATTGCTTTGAGACCTCAGGCAGGGAAGGACTTGCTGAATGAGTGAGAGTGGGAATGAGAGAGGGAGAGAGATGAATACAGATTAATGAGGTTGTCTGCAGGTCAACAATGCCAAGAAAAAATATATTTGCGTGATTCGAAATGATTCTAACTTGTTTACATAATTGATAAATCTTTCTGAAATCATTGCACTGAATATTTATTTTCTGTTTTCAATTTATTTATTTTATTTTATTTTTTTCATATATTTTCCTCCTTTTTTCATTTTCTTTTTCTTTTTTCATTTTTCTTCTTCACCTTTCCTGATTTTTTTTAGTTTCTTATTCTATATCTCTAGAACATTTTTTTCTTTTTTACTTGTTCCTTGATTGTGTTTTTTTTTGTTTGTCTGATTTTCTAGATGAAGAAGTATCATTATTATATACTGACATACTTGAACTTGTGTCCTGATCTTGGAAAACTGCCATGGTCTGTCTACCAGACGTCAGTGGCATGTTGAAAAAAATGTAGAATTTCTGTGGTCCATACAACATCAGGACAATATTCAAAAGAAGTTCCATCTTTTAGAGTCTTCCTCAGAAAAGAACATGAGTAAGAACTCTATGTATTTGATCTCATATATTTGTGGAAGAGAATATATAGACAAGACCATTCACTTACAAATGATACATCTAGAAGAATATTGGAAAGTTGTAATCTGGCAAAAGGTGATAAAATCAAGGATGGCTGGTCATGTTTAGAGGGAAAATAGGAAGGAGTCATCTATCCCTATGAAGTAAAAATCAAGAACAATACTCAAAAAAAAAAGTTGATTGAAAGAATCAACGTATATATTGGGCTCTACTCACCTCCTCAGTAGATGTTTATTTGAATTCTCACAAGGTTAAAATATAACACAAGAGACAGGGAACAAATTTTTTTTTGCTCTGTCAGCATTTCTCTTCAGGGTTGCCTAAGGCATTGTGCAATAAATCTATCCCTTACCCCTTTTAGGTAAGGGGGCAAGTAGTAGAACTAAGCTGATAATAACACCTTATTTACCCATTTCAAAACTAGGTAAGTATATAACTTCCCCAGTAGGATAAGCATAGAAATGAATATCATATGTATGCCTTTAAGATAGTAAGCTAAAATCTTTTACTGTCTGATTGTACTACAGTAATATATATAAAGCTCAGAAGGTAGGTACACAACATCAAGAGCAATTGCCTAGTGGATAAAAATTTTGGTTCAAGTATATCTATTTACATGTAAGTCCTGAGTTCAATCCTTGGGTTTGGTAGTGAATTTACCTTGGATCAGTAGAAGAGAAAACAAGCAATGCCACTTGGGATGAATTAACTATGAAGAATTTACTGATACTCTAAACACAAGCCAGCCAACCAGTAGCAGCTTCGGATATGTTATGTATCACCTGCAGATGGATGAGACTCCATTAAAAAAGGAGTGTCAGAGTTTGAGACTAAATTGCATTTAATGATGAAGTTTCAATTCTGGAAATCTGGGGAGTATGAAATACTCCCACATCTTCCCCAATCTAGAGTGGAGTAGCTGTTAGGGTCCCATCTATGGGTCAAATAAATTTGTTTAAAAATTATTCACATTCAATAGGAATACTTGATGCCATATAGAACCGGGACATTGGCCCAGCGGTTAGAGTGTTCGCCAATGGCCCGGGAGACCTGGGTTCAATCCCAGGTCGAGTCATACCAAAGACTTTAAGAATGGTACTTGATACCACCTTGCTTAACACTCAGCATTATAAGGTACGGTTCAAGGGTAAAGTGGAGCAATCCTGGGAATGGAGTAGCGCCCTCCCCTACACCTTGGTGTAGTAGCTATCGAAAAGGGAGCCTTCGGGTCACCCTCGACTATGGTCGCTAACTTTACTTTTTTATTTGTATTAGAAATAGTTAATTGAAGCTATAATTGTTTGCTAAGGATTATTATTAGTTATTTGAAACCATATAACTGTAAATTATTTGTAATAGGAATAGTTAATTGAAGCTATTTTTGTTTGCTAAGGATTATTATTAGTTATTTAAAAACATGTAACTGTAAATTATTTGTATTAGAAATAGTTAATCGAAGCTTTAATTGTTTGCATTATAGAAAATGGCAGACACCTAAAAAAGGCTGAAAGCTTGGCAGTTAAGAATTCCCAGGAGTTTACAGAAAATGACAGACACCTAAAAAAGGCTGGAAGCTATACAGTTAAGAATTCCCAGGAGTTTATAGAACATCACAGACACCTAAAAAAGGCTGAAAGCTATATAGTTAAAAATTTCCAGGAGTTTATAGAACATCACAGACACCTAAAAAAGGCTGAAAGCTATATAGTTAAAAATTTCCAGGAGTTTATAGAACATCATAGACACCTAAAAAAGTCTGAAAGCTATATAGTTAAAAATTTCCAGGAGTTTATAGAACATCACAGACACCTAAAAAAGGCTGAAAGCTATATAGTTAAAAATTTCCAGGAGTTTATAGAACATCATAGACACCTAAAAAAGGCTGAAAGCTATATAGTTAAAAATTCCCTTGGAGTTTACAGAAAATGCTGACACCTAAAAAAAGCAGAAGCTATACCGCTAAAAATTCCCAGGAGTTTATAGAATATCCCAGACACCTAAAAAAGGCTGGAAGCTATACAGTTAAGAATTCCCAGTTTATAGAACATCACAGACACCTAAAAAAGGCTGGAAACTATATAGCTAAAAATTCCCTTGGAGTTTACAGAAAATACAGACACCTAAAAAAAGCAGAAGCTATACTGTTAAAAAATTATACCTATTACAAAAACAACAAATATAATGATAACAATAATTAAGTTGAGGATATTTGACCAAGTACATTAGTCTATAATAGCTTTTACTTCCTCTTTTCATTCTTAAAACTTTTTCTCTTTCACTTTCTCTTTGTCTTTTCATTTTTTTTATTCTTTCATTCCTATTTCTTCTTCTTTTATTTTTTTCTTTCCTTCAATAATCTGACTGGATTTCTTTCTTAAACTTCTTTCTTGATCTTTCCATCCCATTATAATTATTGCATTCATTCTTCCTCTTTTTTTTTTTGCTTCTTCCTTCACTGATTAAATATTCCTTCATTCACATTTTCTGTTTCAAATGGATCCATCATAGTCTTTCCTCCCCCCCGACACTAAGATCATCTTTTCTTCTTTCTCATCACCACCCTCTTGATCATAATATCATTCCTTTGTTCCCTTTCAAACAAATCCATCTCAGTGTTTCTCTCTCTCTCTCCCTCTCTTTCACTCCCTATTCAATTCTCCTCTTCTTTCTCATTACCTCCCTATCTATCTCTCTAATATTCTTGCATTCAGTTCTTTTCTATTATACAGTGTCTCTTTTTCGCTTCTCCTTATTGAAATCACCATCTCAGCTACCATCACCAAAATCAGCTTGCTGCAGCTGTATTGCCTTCATGACCCATTGGAAATCAATAATAACCTATAAACTTTGACCTACCTTACAAGAGCTTTGCCAATGGTTTTTTGAAATGATAGTTAGCAATTTTAGCTTTTTTTTTCTTTTTCGCCCCATTCTAGGAAGGGTAGTGTGAACCTCTCTTTTCTCATATAAAAGATAAAAGAAATCACTATTCTGCCTGAAACATTTCTCCTCTATTCTTTTATCAAACAAAGAAAGTAGAAGACTTCACAGACAGCAAAACGTCTTTCACATTTATACAGCTTGGCTCCACTAAAATCCATGACTTCACGCATGAATACATCTTTTCTACACAAAATAAACACCTTGTCCTTCTGATAATTTTATGCTTAAACAATCAAAGTAATTCCGAGAAACATTCTTTGAGACAATTGAGATTTGATGATAAAAAAAATTATTGTGGTTCATTTTTGTGAACATTTGAAACTTATTTTAATTATTTTCAAAAAAAGAATTTTTTATTGAACAAAGAATGGTGATCCAATAGAACTGACGTGAGTACAGCTTGGAAGAATTTGTTTTATTTTTTAAAATTCTATCCGAGAGATCAAATCTCTGTATTGGTGAATACTTGGATTTTAATGAAATGCCTGGAGTTCAAGCTAGATGGGAACTACCAAGAATGTCGCATGTTTTTTTTAACAAATCCTGGAAGCAGCACCCCCCCAAAAAACAGCAGCTGTACATGTCATCTCACAAACCATCCCAGTAAGATGAACAAGACATGCGGCTCACTCTTGGAAAAGTAAGGACAATCTCATGTGACATTCTCTTATGCACTCCAACCAGCAAAAACTGGCATTCATCAATTCTGAGAGGACACTGGACGTCGTCTAGAGGACTTACCAAAAGTGATGGCTGATAGGACAGATGATAACAGAGAGTTAAGGGAATCAGCACAGTAAGCGCGTATTGATGATGATCTCACACAGACAGACAAAGAGATAGACAGACAGACGGACAGACAGACATCATTAGACACAAAGAATGCAGGGTTTAGTTTGGTTACTTTTGTTTAAATGCATATCAGTTTTTGTTATTTAAAGCCAAAGCAATCATTGTAGAAGAATAGCAGTGATACCATTCAACCCATTATTGGGAGGATAAGGGAGTTCATGCCTTTCCCGAGAGTATTAGTCCAAAAGTGAACATAATAGTACCACTGGAGTTTGAACTCACTTCAGCACTTTAACTATTACACCATGGGGAGTCCTGAAAAGATGTAGAGAATTTTGAAGATGGAAACAATATTGATTAAACAAGAATTGATGTTTGTTCATCATATTTACCCAACCCCTCCGCTCGGGCAGGATATGACACAAGGTCAATTTTCAAGTGGAGTTGAACAGGTTTGAATTTAGAGTATTCCTTCTCCTAGACTAGTTGCCTCACCAAGGCTGAAGAACCTAGTCTGTCCTACTATTTACCCATAGCTGGAGGGAGAATAATTGGATTCATACTTTTCCCAAGGGTATTAGTGCTATGTGAAATGCAATCAGTCTCATCCAGGATTTGAACTCGTGTCATCATGTCCATTTCCTATGACAATAATCATTACACCATGGGCACCTCTGTGATGTTTGTTCATGTTATTTTTTAAATGTCCAAAAAGAACTATAATTTGAATGAAAATATTGAGAAAATATTAATGTAATCTTTATTTCTGCAATTGCACCTTTATAAATTGTTTAGGATAAATAGAATATCAAGTTTGAAAATATCTTTATAGAATATATCAATATTTTCTGATAGTCTTTTTTTAAATTATAATTTTAATAAAGTTGGGCAGCGGTGTTCTTTTTTTCTAAGCTTTCAAATATTATAATGATATAATATGACATGATATAATATGATGTACTATGATAATTTTCATATAATACAGTTATATATTTTCATACTATATTGAGCAGTGATTGAAATAATTTGCGTATGAAGTTGGTTGGTTGGTTGGTTGGTTGTTCAGGTTTTATGGCATATCAACCTTTATAGATTATTTAATACCAAATCCATTTTTATACAAATAAATAGTTCTATTTCAAACAAATCAGTTTAGCATGAGTACACAGTTTCAATGTCAATAACTGTTCTATTTCAAGCAATTCAGTTTAGTCAAACAGTTCTAATTCAAACTATTCAGTTCGGTACAAGTATAGTTTTTGTCCACACACAGTTTTAATGTCTAAAACAGTTCTATTTCAAACAATTCAGTGTAGCATAAGTACACAGTTTAGTTCTATTTAACCCATACATAGGGCCCTATCAGGTGCTTCCGCTCTGGGCCAGTGTGGACCTGGGAGTGATGGCAATGAAAGGGTGCTCTGCATTCCCCAAAGCTCTAGCATTATTGAAACCTCACCATCAGATTGTTTAGTGTCATATCCAGGACACTTATTGTAGGGTGTCTTACTCCTCTGCAGAGGTGCAGTCAATGTATTCTGCTTATTAAGGATTGGGATAGATATATAGTCATGTTTCTAGAAAAAAAGCAACTTATACAAAAAGAGGACATCACTTTATGTGGTATAATAGCAAGCCAGATGGATTAGCAGACCATCATCATCATCATATCGCGTTTGTAGCACGGATATCCCTGACCCTCTCTCGCCACTCCTCCCTATCGTTCATCGCCCTAGGTAGGTCTTCAGGACAACATCCTGTATTCTCACATAGCTGCTGAATGTACGTTCGAGCTGGTCGTCCTGCTTTTGCGTGGCCATGTGTGGGAATCCATAAGAGTACATCTCTTATGAGTTCTTCTCTGCTTCTCCAGCAGTGTCATGCATGTCTGGTTTGTCTAACTTGAATAGTTTTCGTGATAGGGGGCAGGTGGCCGTACAGTTGGTGTCTTGTGGGGTGCTGCTGCCAGGACTTGTTGAGGATTGCACGCAGCATTCTTGTGTATTCTTGTGCAGACCATAGTTAGTGAATTTAAGTCTCACCGAGTGCCTCATACTTCTAACCTTGTGCTCAGCTAAACTCAGGTAAACTTAATTAATAACTTTATAGAAGGAAGACATTGAATTACAGACTTGACATGAAATAACTTGATATCATCATAACACATATAAGAAATGATATCATGATTGTAATAATCATAATTTTTTTTATATTGTAATAACTTATAATATTTATTAGTAATTTTACGAGAGGTTGGGAAAATGTTCTCTTTAATCTGTGCAGTTTTGTATACACACAATTCATGCTATGCTGCATATGTTTAATGGTGTGAATGAATTTTGAAAGTTTCAGATAAAGAATAAAAACGTTTAATGATGATTATGATAATAAAGCTTTGTGGCTAAATAATATAAAGAAATAAAAGGTTCTATAAAAATAATAATAATTCTCTAGAAGTTTGAGATACAGATGGATCACATAATTTTGGATGAAAGACCAAACCTAGATGTTTATTTTTCTTTTTTAAGTAGAGGAATTATATAGTGAATTGAATGACCATGATCAGAAAATCTGGTGAACGCCTATGCGCGACGTGTGGAAACACTGGACCGCTGTTTTGACCTTATTAGGTCTCATCAGCAAAGTATACAGTGATCTCCACCACTGGAGATCAAACCGTGACTGGTTAATTTGACGTCACTTATGTGCAATATGAACTGTTGGCTCAGTTGTAGAGTTTCAGCTCTGCAATCTGTGGTCACTGGTTTGATCTCCAGTGGTGGAGATGATGAGACCTAATAAGGTTGAAACAGCTGTCCAGTGTTTCAATATGTCATGCGTAGGTGTTTGCCGGAATTTCTGGTCATGGTAATACACTTCAGACCAAATCTAGTGTTTATTACCGAAAAAAAGAGAATTTGTTGTTTTGTAGATTTTGTTGTTTCAGCAGATCAAAGATTCAAGCAAAGAGATAGAAAAATTCTTAGACCTTGCCATAGAACTAAAAAAGTTGTGGAATATGAGGGTGACAGTGATACCAATTGTAATTGGTGCAGTTAGAACAGTACCCAAAGGTTTGGAAAGGTCACAAGAAGAGTTTTAAAAATCCAAGGATGAATCAACAGCATTGTTGAGATCAGCCCGAATACTTAGAAAAGTCTTGGACTCTAGAAGAGACTTTTTGTCTTCCCAGGTAATGCTAGTGTGAAAAACTTGCAAAGAGTATAATAATAATTATCATAATAATAAAACTATGTAGCCAAATATGCACTCATCAAATAAACAATAAAATGGTTAAATAATAATAATGATAAGAAGAAGAAGAATTATAAAACTGTGGCTAAACATGAAATCATCATATAACATTATGATAGTTCTTTTAAGAAGAAACTGAATAGCTTGATATAGAAATGTTTTTGAGGATTAAACTGTATACTTATGCTAAACTGAATTATTTGAAATAGAACTGATTATTTGTATAAGAATGGATTTGGCATTAAATAACCTACAAAGGTTGATGTGCCTAAAACCAATGAACCAACGAACCAACTTTTAACCAAAAATGCCTAGGAAAACCTACATGGATAATCTGAGCATTTCGAAATGCGGCCTGTACAAGTCAGTAATCCTGTTAAAGGACTTCTTTTCATCCTCTTCTGTGGTGAGACTGTAGCCAATGAGTCCCTCTTCTTTTCAGCTCTCAACACTGTCTCTCTTTGAATCTATGGATTCTTCTTCTTCTTCTTCTTCTTCTTCTTCTTCTTCTTCTTCTTCTTCTTCTTCTTCTTCTTCTTCTTCCATATGTTTTTTCAAAAATTGACAACTAACAAATCTGCAGCCTTTTAGTTTACTCTTAATTTGTATATACACCTTTTCCCAGTTATATTAGACAAGTTCAGTTCACCATTTTTTTCGGCATTGCATATGGTGAACCAAATATGCCATACATTGCAGCTTCTTTACTTGTGGTAAGTGAGCTGAGCTTTCATCGGACATTCTTACTTTCACTTTTTTCCATAAACTTCAAACAAAAAAATTGATGATCATCACAAAAGTAAAAATTATTTTATATACAATTCACTTTTTTAGTCATTCACTGATTTTATTGTTGGAAGAAGATTCAGCTAACTGAGTTCATTTCCTGAATGAGGCTGTTCGCATTTCACATTTCACAATACTCCTGGGGAAAGGTATAAATTCCACTGTTCACTCTCCAGCAATGGGTAAATAACAGAGCAGACTGGCCTCTTTAACTTTGATATGGTGATCAATCTAGAAGGAGAACTCTGAATTCAAAACCAGACTTGGAGAGGGATGGGCTCTGCAATTGTTATTCATCCCCAAAACACACTACATGAGTAGCACTCCCATGATCAAACCCACTTATGTGATGTGTCTACTGTTATAGGACATGGGCACCTTGGGTAGTGTAATGGTTATCAACCTTGATAAGCAAACCTTCAAAAGTGAGTTTGAGTCTCATTGAGTGTCCCATTCATTTGGCCTTGTGCCACATCTAAGCAAAAAGCTTAGAAAATTACTACTCTAATAGGACATGAAAAAAAAAACAAAATTTATTTGGAATAATTCCCTTTTGTATGATAATTTATTGTATGGTCTCTTTTTTAAAAGATGCTTCTGATATTCAGGATTTTTTTACAAGTTTTTGCTGAAGGTTGAAAGTATTACTTTTGTTTTTTGACATTATTTTGGCCTTCTCATTAAGTGGTGGAAGGAGTCCTTGTGGCATAATGGTGAAAATGCTTTACTGTGACCTTAAAATAAGCAATTTTAAACTTGTCATACTATTATGTTCAATTTTAGACTAATACCCTTGGGAAAAATATGAACCCCCTTATCCTCCCAGCTATGTTTGTTGGTTTGTTTGTTTGGGTTTTATGGCATATCAACCTTTGTTGGTTATTTAATGCCAAATCTATTTTTATACAAATAAACAGTTTTATTTCAAACAATTTATTTAACCATAAGTACACAGTTTAATTGTCAAAAACATTTCTATTTCAAGCTATTCCATTTAGTCAAACAGTTTGATTTCAAACAATTCATTTTAGTATAAATACAGTTTCAATGTCCAAAACAGTTCTATTTCAAACAATTCAGTTTAGCATAAGTATGTAGTTTAAATGTTAAAAAAGTTCCATATCAAGCAATACAGTTTAGTATAAGTACACAGTTTAGTTTTATTTGACCATAGATAGGGCCCTATCAGGTGCTACCACTCTGTGCCTGAGTGGACCTGAGAGCGATGGCAATGAAGGGATACTCTGCATTCCCTAAAGCTCTAGCATTACTAAAACCTCACTATCAGATTGCTTCGTTTCCTATCCAAGGGTCTTACCTCTCTGCAGAAATGCAGTTGGTGTATTCTACTGTCCCAGCCGATTGGGTAACCTTCTAGCTACTAGTTGAGTACTATCTGTTGTATAGTGGTTTGTACCACGTGACTTCCAGTATCTTGGGGGTATAAAAGACGTTGTGTTTCTTAACCTTGTCGGTACGTAAAGATCTCGGTCAGTAGTAAGACCAACTTCGGATGTAACACCCACAGCACGAGACTTATAATATTTGTTGGGCTGTACCACTTCAGTTAATAAATTGTTAACTCTATTTCACTGTGTATCTCTTCTTTACCATGATACAATACTATCAATACAATTTTTCTTCAGGGATTGCTTTGGCATGAAAAAACCACAAAGGTTGATATACCATTAAACAAAGAAACCAGATTCATTAAGTGGATTTTTTGTGCTATACAAAATCTTTAAGTTGATTTCTTTTTACTTTGTGTACAAAAGTTTTGCAATATTTTGGTAATGTGAGGCACAATTCAGCAGCTTTGGATGCTTTTGCCAAAATTGTGAAAGTGATGAACAATACTGGACGGTGAGATTTCAAGCGCACTTGATACTCTCCAGATTTTCCTCAACAACTTGGAGCACAGCCTTAAAATTCATGGTTTAAGGCCTACATGACCTTGTCTGATTAACAAGATTCTAGCAACCAGAGCAAAATTTCTTGAATCATCTACTTAATATACTGTGATCAATTGTGCCTTCACCTTTTGCACAACAAATTGGTTGCTTCTGTGGCATTATAGCCCAGTGTGAACTCATAAAGCATAAGTTACCAAATTAGACTATGTCGCATGTTCATCTGTGTGGCTTTTAAATCCCAAATGGACTGAATCAATGCACTTCATATCAGCACATCCAACAACTATGATAGAACTAATGACAGTGGGTATCTTCCATAGTTGGTTATTTGGTTGGTTGGTTTTTATGGCATATAAACCTTTGTAGGTTATTTAATGCCAAATCCATTTTTATGTAAATAATCAGTTCTATTTCAAACAATTCAGTTTAGCATGAGTACACAGTTCAATTGTCAAAAACATTTCTATTTTAAGCTATTCAGATTAGCTAAACAGTTCTAATTTAAGCGATTCAGTTTAGTGTAAGTACAGATTTTGTTTACACACAGTTTAATGTCAACACAGTTCTATATTAAAAAATTCAGTTTAGTGTGTGAGTAAAGTTTCAATGTCAGAAACAGTTCCATTTCAAACAATTCAGTTTAGCATAAGTATTCAGTTCTATTCAACCCATTGATAGGGCCCTATCAGGTGCTACCATTCTGGGCCTGAGGGGACGTGGGAGTATTCCCCAAAGCTCCAGCATCACTATAACCTCACCATCTGATTGTTTAGTGTCATATCTAGTATACTCATTGGCAGGGGTCTTACCCCTCTGCAGAGGTGCAGTCAGTGTATTCTACAGCCCCAGCCGACTGGGCATCTTCCATAGTTTTCACTGCTTCAGTCACATCATATACATAGAGCAAGAACTTGCCAAATTATAGCAAAATTTTTGACTAAGTCTAGTAATATTCATGGCGGATTAAAAAGAATCATTCACCTCATCCATAATGACATAACCATACCTAATATTGTGAGCAAACAATCAGAAAAGAATGATAGAGTTGACTCCATCATTCAGGCATTCAATTGTTTTATTATTTGCATGAAAAAGCACCCTTGATCTAATCCCTCAATGACTCAAAAAGACAGTGAGAAAAAAAAAAGAAGACTCACACTGCTCTTCACTCAGACTTATATTTCCCCAATCTCTCTCATAATCATTAATTTCTTCCTCCATTCCATGCATCTGTCAAACCATGTGCACATCTACTAATTTACATTCAGTAATCTGAATAGAGTAAGAAAATAAAGTATATTACACAGATCGTTAAAAAAGTTTTAAGCCTCATCCAGAAAAAAAGCCATAGCTGTAGATTTTTGTTGTTTCAACATACTATACTAATAAAACTAGATATTCATTTCTTTGTTATCTCTCTGACCATCTGGTCTTTCTCAGTTGATCAACTCACTATTTCCAAGCCTAAATAGTTCAGTTTTACTCTGATATATTTGTTGATCTTGTTATCAATGTTACCTGAGGATATTTACATTTAAGAATTTTGAATTTGAATTTTTAAATTCCTGTTAAATATATATAAACATACTTGTTTGCATCGTATCACCAATCAACAAGTGTCTTTGGAACTCATCTTCATCATTTCATTTAATCATATTTACAAAACTTTAGCCTGAAACCCACATTGCTTCAAGGTAAAATAGGAAATGTTTTATCTGGTTGATGGTAAAGGCAATTGAATTTGAAATGAGGCCGTAAAAATGCAGAAACTCGATAGAAGTTGATTGATCCATGAATTAATCAAATTGGCATAAAAATATTTATTTTTTTATTATTGTATTAAGTCCACCCGCTTTCACCACCCAACTGTAATTTGGGTGTTCTCACCCTTGTTCTTCTAAAATAACTTCATTATAAAATCTTTAGGGGAAAAAAACACTTTCCTGTTTCAGCTGCATATATTTAAATCAAGCGAAATGTTTTTTTGAAAAATGACAAAAAAGATAAATATTTTTATTCATATTTTAAAATCTGAATTATATCTTAGTTTGATATTCATAAGGCATACTCTCTAATGTAATATATTTCCTCCTATTCCAATTCCATGTGTGCATACTCACACATTACTTCCCATCATCATCATCATATCGTGCTGGCAGCACGGATATCCCTGACCCTCTCTCCCCACTCCTCCCTATCGTTCATCGCCCTAGGTAGGTCTTCAGGACAACAACCTGTATCCTCACATAGCTGCTGAATGTACGTTCGTGCTGGTCGTCCTGCTTTTGCGCGGCCGTGTGTGGGGATCCATAAGAGTACATCTCTTATGAGTTCATCTCTGCTTCTCCAGCAATGTCCTGCATGTCTGGTTCGCCTATTTATGGAATGATAAATATAGATATAGATATGAAAAAAGACAGGTGCATGAATATATATATATATATATGCTTGGAAATATAACACACACACACACACACACACACACACACACACACACACACATATACATATATATATATATATATATATATATATATATACACTTAAAAATCTATCATATCAAAGATAAATATATATGCTTGAAAATATAACATCTGTATATATATATACACATATATATGCATGGAAATATAACACACACACACACATATATATATATATATATAAGTAAAGTAAAGTTAGCGACCATAGTCGAGGGTGACCCGAAGGCTCCCTTTTCGATAGCTACTACACCAAGGTGTAGGGGAGGGCGCTACTCCATTCCCAGGATTGCTCCACTTTACCCTTGAACCGTACCTTATAATGCTGAGTGTTAAGCAAGGTGGTATCAAGTACCATTTTTAAAGTCTTTGGTATGACTCGACCTGGGATTGAACCCAGGTCTCCCGGGCCATTGGCGAACACTCTAACCGCTGGACCAATGTCCCGGTTAACACACACATATATATATATATATATATATACTTAAAAATCTATTTTATCTATGATAAATATATATGCTTGAAAATATAACATATATATATATATATATATATTCCTCTACTTATAAATATAATCTAATTCCAGCCCATGAGGTTAAAGTGTATGTGGATGCATAACGCCGACTTGAGAAGTTGTAGCCCAAGAGGTAGCCATGTCCTCTGTCCAGAAAAACGTACTTTCAAGACACATTAGGTCATGTGCTCGTGCATTTTTACCATGACTAGTTGATTTGGCATTGCTTGTGAGTGGCATGGACTGGTGCCCCAGTGGTAGAGTTTCAGTTTCTGCCTTCTGGGGTTGATAGTTCGATCTTCAGTGGTGGAGATCATAGCATGTACTGCTGATGAGACCCAATAAGGTCAAAACAGCTGTTCAGTGTTCCGTATGTCATATGTAGGTGTTTGCCGAATTTTCTAGTCATGGTAATTTGATTAATATAATATCAATTTCTCTACTTATAAATATGATATATAATTATATATAACGTATACATAGAACATATATGTATAATCAATATAGATGTAGCTCATTCTAGCTGGTCAGCCTACACTGGTGCAACCATGTATAAGAGTTCATAAGAGAACATTGCTTATGAGTTTATTTTTCTTTCCCAGTGGTGCCCCCACCTGTCTTGTTCATCTTGGTAGGTTTGTGAGATAGAACACAAGTATCCATGCACTTACTCTTTTGTGGAATATTTGTTCCAGGATTTCCTTCAAAACAGCATTCTCTTGTAGCGCCCATCTACTTTTTGCTCCATGTGTTTCACAGGCATCTAGATGTGCATCCATACAGTAGTACAGACACAGCTACAGCTTGGAAGAAATCATGTTTTGATTCATCAGAGTGATCAGATTTCCATATGATTGATACCCTATCAAGAGCATATGTTAGCATCAATAACAGTAGATGAGATATTGCTACTGAGGTATGTGAATATGTCTACTTATTTTAGAGGCTTGCCACTTAAAGTAGAGCTGGCTTCTTCTTATTTAAAACACATGAACTCAGCTTTATTTGGATTCATGTAGATACCAATGCCTCCCACTCCAGGCTATGCAGTAGAGATTCAGCTTGGGCAGGTGTATTTGCCAGATGCGCAAGATCATTTGTGTAGTCTTCATTTGTCATAGTTTCTGCAGGATATCCTCTTTTTTATTGTGAAACCATTTCCTTTCATTAGATTTATTCATGTTCATAGTGTTATATAGTGGCATAAGGAATTAATGTACATGGATGGAGGAGAGGACCATAACACTTGGTTATGAAAATATAACTCTCTTTATTCTTCTTGGGCACCTCGGGTGGTGTAATGGTTAGCAAGGTAGACTAGCAGACCTACACGAGTGAATTCGATTCTCATTGGGTGTCCAATTCATCCGGCCTTGTGCTACATCTAAGCAAAAAGCTTAGTAAATTACCTCTCTTTATTCTTCTCGGAGTCAAAGCTTCTGTAGTGTGAGAAAGACAGATGGAGACAGGGAGACAAATGGAGACTGCCATATTGACCCATTATTTCTTCTTCTCTTGACCATACCACGCTATGTTATCTTCAAGGCCCCACTTAGGATTTCTTCTGCTTCTCAGCTGTAAGCCCTTGCCCCAGCAGGGCACCCAGCGACTCACAGGTGCTCTCATGACTGATCGCTTTCTTCTCGATGGGAGCTGAGACTGACTAAAGACTCTCAGTATCTCTCGTGGGCATCTGCATATATCATTTCATAACACCCATACATTTCTATCCAATCATGTGATTGCTTCTGCTTATTTTTACAGGTGCATCCTGTGCAGAGAATCTCTGATTGATGGCTCGGTCAAAGGTCCATATGCAATAGTAGTATGTTATCTAGGTGGATTATAAATACATATGGCACTAACATATCTTCTTGTATGTTCCCATTGATAATGTCAAAGAAGTCAGTGCCTCCATCAGGTAAGTAAACTATTGCATTTGTATTTTTCTAGAGCATCATTTTTAGTGGTAACAGATTCTTTGGGGTCACCATATATATATATTTGTATTTTTGTAGAGCATCATTATAGTGGTAACAGATTCTTTGGGGTGACCATATATGTAATATAATGGCTGAGGGATTTCGTTTTATATATCTTGCCTTTAGGTTTAGTTAGGCTGAGAACCTTTTGGCTCAGCACATGGGTTAGTTTGATGCAAACTTGAGTGCAGGTGTTAACACACGTGCAGTGGGGGGGGGGGATGTGTCATTCACAGATGTCAAAATAAAAACCCCAGATAGAAAATGTAATGGCGGGATGTGAATGACGTCATGCACCAGAAGTGTGCACGGAGGATTTTGGGAGATTTGAAAAAGTCAGTTAGTTGAGTTGAGTCCTGCCTCGGAAGAAGACAGTTGACTTTCGCTAGTTCACTGTGGCCTTGTGTCAGGTGCGCACCTTTTTTGGGGCAGATGGAAAAGTCAGGTGTATCACTCTCCTTATGTCAAAAAACCTTTTAACTCAAAGGTAATAAAAAGTTTCGTACCTGAACTAAGAAGTCGTAAGTGTTTTTCGTGTTTCAGGATTCCTATGTTCTATGTATATATGTTATGAACATTCTATGTACATTTCCCATATTCATGTACGGGTATATTACATATATATATTTGGATTTTTGTAGAGCATCATTATAGTGGTACCAGATTCTTTGGGATGACCATATACTAGTAGTATTTGCTCCATTTTTCCTCTGTGTATAGAATCAAATGTCTTGGAGGAATCTATGAACAAGTATTTCTTTTAGATTTTTTGTATTTACTCCTTTGATGATTCAATAGATAGTCTGCATGAGTGAGGTCGTGGATTGATTTCTCCAAAATCTGTTCTGATTTTCCTGCTTCTCAACCACATCCAATGTGAACTTGAAAAAATTCTTAACTTCAGGTCAGATATGATTTAGAAGCAGAGCATTGGCCTACTGAGTAGAGTGTTCACAATGGTCTGGGAGACCGGGGTTCAATCCGAGGTTGAGTCATACCAAAGACTTAAAAAATGGTACTTGATGCCAACTTGCTTAACACTTGGCATTATAAGGTAGGGATCAAGGATAAAGTAGAGCAATCAAGGAAATGGAGTAGCACTCGCCCCAGTACTTCGGTGTAGTAGCTATTGAAAAGGGAGCCTTCGGGTCACCCTCAGCTAAGGTTGCCAATTTTACTTACTTAGTTCTTTGTGATTCTAGGGTCACCTTTTTAAGAAAAGGGAAGGATGTAGCCTTTCATCCATTTTGCAATAGTGTTTTGTTTATACATTGCATTGTAGAATTGAGTATTATTAAATTTTCTTATCTTCCATACTTCAGGAGATATTTTGTTAAGGGCTGCAGCTATTATGGTTTGAATTCTTTTCAATACTGTGTCAAGTTCTTTCTTCATAAACAATCTTAGTTTGATGTCCAGTTGGCTATTAATCATTTTTTCAATAGGTTTATGAATAATTTCAGTAGGGTTTCTGCACAGATTCTTAAAATGTTCTTTTCACTACTAAAGTCTTCCTTCTTGGCTGGCAGCTTTTAGTTTTGCTCTCGGAATGCTTTTCCTTCAGCTTACTTCTTTTACTGTCTGCAATGCAAATTATGATTGTCTATTTTCAACTGAATTTTGAATTTTATTGATTTCACCTTGAATGTATTTTAATTGTTCTTTTTGGCCAGTGTTAGTTCTCTCTCTAGGCTTTTAAAAATTTCTGCCCATTAACATTTGTAGGATTTATTTTATTATGTAAGGATACTTTTTTTCATTTTTCTCTAACTGCTAAAGACTCATATCAAACTTTACATTTAGCTCTTGGTTTGGTTAGTATGCACTCTGTTGCAGCTTCCATATGGACAGTAACAAAATTTTCATAACTGCCATTTACAGTATATCTTTCAGATGTCTTCTGACAAATATCAAACTTGTTTTTTACAGTTACCGTACATTGATAGCTTATATCACTATTGGCAAGTGAGGACTTGTCATATCATGAAGCTTTAATATATATATATACATATCAGTTGTGAAAGATGACTTGAGAACTAGATCATGCAGTTCATTATGATTCATTGTTAAGTTGTAGAAGTTAATTGCTAAGTTGTAGGGGGAAAAGAAGACCCTTACTCAGTGCATCCTGAAGATTATTTGAATGTGATATAAAATACACCTCCACCAACAGGTCCCACTTCAGACTTGATACCCCTCTCCACTGAACTTGATGTTTCTCCACCCATTAGTAATAACCTGGCAATGATGATGACCACTATTGGTTATAAGAGAAATTTTTCAAATCTACAAATAATGAGTTAAGATTTATTTGTAAATCAATTCAATTCTTTGTTATTAAGTTTCAACATCATACCCTACCTTCATTTTCTTCAAAAGATTTTTTTCATGAAAATGATAACCAAATTACTTAATCATTCTTCACTTTCGGAACATCTCCTATAATTATTTACACGCTTTAGTAAAGAAAATAATCTCTCACAGGAAGCAGATGTGGCAGGTATGGTCAGAATCAGAAGTAATTTGGTTACTTCTGGCAGAGCTTGGTTTAGTTCAAATTCTTATATTATCTCAGTGACTACTTAGATGCTTGATGCTTGCTTAGCAAAATCTGCTACATAAATTTTTCGTAAGCTTGAAAAAGCTTTGGATTTAACAATTCAAGAAATCTGAAGTCTCCCATTGTTTTAAATCTTTGCTCAATGGGAACTATAACTTCATCCAAAATGTTGTTCATAACTGAATAATGCAAATTTGTCATCTAAATCTGTCCAACTCTAAGTCCTTTGTGTAGGTAAATTTTTGATTTCAGCCATATGAAGCAATAAAAACATTACCATTTCAATAGAGAATGTCTGTTGACTTAATATGACTGGAGAGCAAGCAAAAGTATTTATGCTTTTTGATGGTTTTTCTCTCTATGATCCTGTCATTATCATTCTGTCTCTCTTTTTCATGCATCCAGCTTGAAGGAATAGCCTTTTCTAATAATAACTACAATGTAGGCAAAAATATTTTTGCTTTTCTGTGACAGTTTCTCTTATACCAACTCACTATTATGTCCTGTCTCTCTTTTTCATGCATCCAGCTTGAAGGTATAGACTTTTCTAACGATAACTACAATGTCGGCAAAAATACTTTTGCTTTTCTGTGACAGTCTCTCTTATACCCACAAATGAATATGTCCTGTCTCTCTTTTTCATGGGCCAAATTTGAAGGTAATCATAATCCAGAGAAGACTAAAGTCACAGCCTTTTCTGACCATGTTGAGAATGCAAGCAAAAATATTTTTGCTATTCTGTGACAGTCTCTCTTATACCCACTCACTATTATGTCTTGTCTCTCTTTTTCATGGGCTAAGTTTAAAGGTAATTATAATCCAGGGAAGACTAAAGTTGCTGCCTTTTCTGACCATGTTGAGAATGCAAGCAAAAATATTTTTGTTATTCTGTGACAGTCTCTTTCACTAACCCATTTTTATGTTCTGTGTCTCATGTTCCCTACTTAAAGACAATAGGGAAGCTACTAAATTCATTGCTTTTACTTTTTCTCACTAAACCAACCAGCATTTTCTCTACTTACACTCCCTAAATTATATTGCTTGTAACAATTATCCTAAGAAATGAAGAAAATGGAAATACAAAAAACAATACAAGCAGGAAAGGATGGTGAAAATTATCAATAATTGATTTTATATTATTTAGAATTATCTTTCCTGGAAAAAATGTAAGGCATGCAGTGCATGCATTACATATATGGATTCTTTACCTCTGTATATATATATATATATAGATGCAGCAACCCTAATTTAAATGTGTATATATATATATATATATATATATATTCATGAAAATGCCTTTTCTATTAGAGGATTATAATGGAATAAGATTTATACTTTACAATTAAAAATTTCGAATATTAAATTTGAAAAGAGGCTGCCTAAATACACCTTTTTCATATATATACTTGGTGCATTCAATAAGTTTCCAGCCTTTTTTTGTGCAGGCATTTAAAATTGTCGTAGACTCTTGAGAATTCACTATGTTATTGCTATACATCTTATGAGATGACTGACCAATTTTTATGATTTCACATTCAAATCAACAGCTACAGCAGCAATTGGAATACACCCTACTAAAGCCTGATAGTCACAGTTGGTGAATTGCAAAAATGCAATCTGGATGTGAGGACACTTTAGAAGAACGATATGGAATAAAATTCTGTTTTAAACTTGGAAAAAATGCCACAGAAACGTAAATGCTGCAGACTGCTTTTGGAGCATCTTGCACGAATCGAGCATCAGTTTTTGAGTGGCATAAGAGATTCAAGGACGGCAGGGAGTCTGTGAGGAATGACGAGAGGTGTAGGAGGAGTAAGGAAGTCAATACACCAGAGTTGATTGGCCAAAGGGTTAGGGTTTGGGTTACTATGTTGTGGTTTTAAGGGAGTTCAGGAAGAGATTCCTATGGAAGAGGCCAGCACTCTTCAAATCGGATCAGTGGCATTTCCACAAGGACAATGCACCAGTCCTTAACTGCATTCTTGTCATAGACTATTATAACAAGATGGGCATCAAGACAGTTCCTCACCATTCCTATAGTCCAGACTTTGCTCCCTGTGACTTTTGGCTATTCCCTAAGCTCAGAGGCTGTCGTTATGAGACAATTGAGGAGATGAAAGAGTCTGAGATGAAGGTCATTGACCCGCTCACACAAGAGGACTTCCATGGGGTCTTCCAGAACTCATTGGAACGGTAAAACAAGTGCATTGCAGCCAGAGGATATTACTTTGAAGGGGACTAGAGTTTCATGTGTGTACTATCAATAAAAGTGCCCATATGAAAAAAGTCTGGAAACTTATTTAATGATCCTTGTATATATATATATATATATATATATATATACAATACGTATATATATATATATATATATATATGTATATATATATATATATATATATATATATATATGTTTATTTTTTATCTATCGCTAGAATTTTTATTATAACCTATTTGTGTGTATTTTTATGTATGTATACATGTGTGCTTCTGTGTCAGTATATGTATATATATATATATATATATATATATACATATGTAACTATGCAAAAAAAGCAGATTGTCATAATTTTTATCAAACCAATGCACTTAGAGAATAAAATGATTTCCTGTCCAATTTACAAATTAATGATTATTTTCTCAGGGTTGGATTTATAGTGAATGTCATTTTTGATATTCCAAATTCTCAGTATAATGAAAATTACTCTATGCTGCGAAGTAGAATCATTCACTCCTTCCTAAATTGAAGTATTAATATAATCATGGACCACTATCAAAAGTACTCAATGGGTTTGCAGGTTGCGTATTTTTATATATATATATATGTGTGTGTGTGTGTGTGTGTGTGTGTGTGTGTCAGTGTGTGCATATACATATGTTTATATATTGAACATACTAGTCACATGATCTGTTTTTGATATTCCGAATTCTCAGTATAATGAAGATAACACTACGCTGCTGAGTAGAATCATTCACTCCTTCCTAAATTGAAGTATCAATATAATCATGGACCACTGTTAAAAGTACCCAATGGGTTCATAGGTTGTGCGTGTATGTATGTATATATATGTGCGTGTGTGTGTATGTGTGTATGTGTGTGTGTGTCTGTGTGTATCAATGTGTATGTGTGTATATTTATATATATATTTATATATATATATATGTTGAACATGCAAGTCACATAATCTGTTTATAATGATAATCACAAGATGTCCTATGTAACCTTGTGCTAAACTGTGTTAATCTTAAGAAATATTTACAATATATACATTTTTGGAAATGTGCATTTTTGTGTCTTTATTTATATAAATAATCATGTCTATTTGCAGAAGAAAACAAGATTCCTCTTTTTATAAATACAATTGTGTATTGGGGAGCAAGGGTGTAAATATTTACTAAGATTAGTTTTGTTTGATACAGACAGAAAAGGTAGGATTACTTATCTTGTAAGTGTAGAGATATATGTAAAAATATGGATATGTTTTCATTTTTCCACATATCTATATATACACGTGCTGATAAATATGATATTTTTTGTAACTTTACTTTTGTATGAGTGTGTGTATGCATAGAGACACATATAATTAAGAAAAATAACAAAAATGAAATAACTTGCTCAGTGGTTGAGGTTGTTGCAGTTATCTACTGGTTCCAGTTGTTAGGTTTCGGGTTCAGGTGAATGTGAGGATTTTGATACTAATTTCCAAAGAACATTGTCCATGTCACTTACATTAGAAGACTTGTGAACTCAGGTTTTTTTTTTATCTAACAATAGTCCATGATGATATTGATGCTTCTATTTAGGAAGGAGTAAAAGATTCTAGTTAGCATTTCATGGTTGTTGTCATTACATGAAGAACTTGACATAGTACCAGCACTTTACTGTAACATTTTTTCAAGATAAGGTTTCAATTTGCAATTATGTGCAAAATCTCCAAAAATTGAATCCATCCCAATAGAACATGAGTGATACAGGGTGTCTCAAAATAGATGCAACCCAATTTATATGATTATAATTCATCACTGAGACAAGTGCAATGGTGATCATTTGGAACATGTCCTGTTAAAATGCTTCCTATGAAATCAATGTTTTTTTAATTGTTATTATAGCAATTCCAGGACATGCAATCTTTTTTGAGTTTCTTGCCTCAACAATAAATCATTATCATATTAATTGGTTGCATCTGTTTTGAAATAGTTTTCAATGATTTTGTCTCCAAATAAGTAGTGACGCAAAATATTTTCCCCTCTTGTCCAAGGCATTGTGATGAAGGATAAATAGTTATTATAGAAAACAATTTTCAAATCTGAAACAAAAAAGAATGCAACATTATTATTTGTAGAGTTATTAGCAGTAACATGGGTTCCATGTATATTGAGACACCTTGTACAATATGAAAATGAAGACTGTTACCATGTATTTGTGTGGGTATTTGTTTTTATTTTATTTTATGTGGGTATTTGTTTTTATTTTTATGATAGGCAATAACGTTTTGGCTTTCTTATAAGAGTTATGCACAAAACTATTGTGTCTATCTATCCATTAATCAATCTATCTATCTATATATATATATATATATATATATATATATATATATGAAAATAAAGAAATAAAATTAGAAATGAATAATACTGAATAACTGTTTATTCAAACCTACTTTGTAAAAATCATCATGTAAATTAGACATCATATCACTATCATAAACTCCATATGTAAGTACATGTAATACACATTGCACTTTGGTCGTCATGTGTTAGTGTGTTAGTGATTCAATATGCTGTAGGCAATTCTGATATTGGCATTGGTATTGGAACATACAGAAATTCGTATTTATTCATCTGTAATGCTGACCCCATGAAATTATAAATTGAATTGGAAATTGATTTTAATGGCATGTCACCTCATCTAGGGTTATTTTATGCTCAAAAGTTAAGGAATCAAATTCATTGTATATTCATATATACATTATTGTATACTTTCTTCGGAAGATGTTTTTAAACATAGTCCCATCGAATATGGATATTTTTTGAACTGTACTATTTGATCCATAGATGGGATGCTAACGGGTAGTACCACTCCGAGTTGGTGAATCTGGGAGTAATAGCAATGAAGTGGTACTCCACATGCCCTAGATTTCCAGAATTGGAGCCTCACCATCAGATACAATTTAGTGTCAACCAGGAAATGGACTGAAAATTGTTTTATCCTAAAAGTTAGAGCATTTTAAGCATATAGCCATCCTAAAATTCAATGAAAGTCATTTTTTGGTGAGTTATAATTATGTATATAAAAACATGAGAATTTTTATTAAGAGAATATATATTAAGTATGTTTATTAAAAGCAGATTATCAAGAGAAGAGTAATATGCGTGGTACATTCAATAAGTTTCCAGCCTTTTTTTGTACAGGCATTTAAAATTGTCGTAGACTCTTGAGAATTCACTATGTTATTGCTATACATCTTATGAGATGACTGACTAATTTTTATGATTTCACATTCAAATCAACAGCTACAGCAGCAATTGGAATACACCCTACTAAAGCCTGATTGTCACAGCTGGTGAATTTCAAAAATGCAATCTGGATGTGAGGACACTTTAGAAGAATGATATGGAATAAAATTCTGTTTTAAACTTGGAAAAAATGCCACAGAAACGTAAATGCTGCAGACTGTTTTTGGACTATCTTGCACGAATCGAGCATCAGTTTTTGAGTGGCATAAGAGATTCAAGGACAGCAGGGAGTCTGAGGAATGATGAGAGGTGTAGGAGGAATAAGGAAGTCAATACACCAGAGTTGATTGGCCAAAGGGTTAGGGTTTGGGTTACTATGTTGAGGTTTTAAGGGAGTTCAGGAAGAGATTCCTAAGGAAGAGTCCAGCACTCTTCAAATCGGGTTCCTCACCGTTCCTATAGTCCAGACCTTGCTCCCTGTGACTTTTGGCTATTCCCTAAGCTCAGAGGCTGTCGTTATGAGACAATTGAGGAGATGAAAGATGTTGAGATGAAGGTCATTGACACACTCAAACAAGAGGACCTCCATGGGGTCTTCCAGAACTCATTGGAATGGTACAACAAGTGCATTGTAGCTGGAGGATATCATTTTGAGGGAGACTAGAGTTTCATATGTGTACTATCATTAAAAGTACCCATACGAAAAAAGTCTAGAAACTTATTTAATGATCCTCGTATATATATTTAGATATATATGACTCTTCTTTTGATAATCTTCTGTTGACATATATACATCTATATGAAGAGAGGTGCTTTTGAGGTAATCATCAGTGTCATAGGAAATGGACAGAGAGACCCAAGTTCAAATCCTGGATGACACTGTTTGCATTTCTTGGGAAAGGTATGCATCCATCTATTCTCCCTCCAGCTATGGGTAAATAGAAGGACAGACTGGGCTCTTTAATTTTGGTATTGTACCAGTCTAGGAGAAGGAAAACCCTGAATTCAAACCTGTAAAAAATTGACCTTGTGTCACATCCTACTCATGTGGCAGAGTTGCATGTGTGTGTATATGTATATATGTACAGTGTGTTTATCAAGAGAATATTAAGAGAATAGTTATATATATATATATATATATATATATATATATATATATATATATATAAAGTGCGTTTATTAAGAGAATAATATTGTGATAGATTGTTTTCCTGTTTAAGTCAACCAGATTATTTACACAAACATGGATGCCATAATTCTAAAAAGATTGTTGACTCATTTTCTGGTAGAGTATGTACCAATATTCACAAATAGATTTTGATTAGCCTTATATATTCACAATCTACACAAATGTGTATTTGGGTACAAAATTGTATAGCAATGTAGTTATTTGTCAGTTTATAGTGCGTATTTGTGTGTGTGTGTGTGTGTGTGTGTGTGTGTGTGTTAGAAAGAAGAGTGTAAAGAATTTTTTCTTTTTTTCAAGAGACACCCAAATTGCTATGTCGACATTTGCTTGAGATTTGTCGTTCATTTTGTACTTTATATGTATAATTTAACTAAACACAAACGCACACACACACACACACACACATATATATATACATATATATATATATATATATATATATAATGTGTTTGTGTATGTATTCTCACCAATCTTTTTTTTCCCAAATATCTTCCCAACTTGTTTAATTTTTTTTTGTGCTCTGCCTGGTTAAGTAGAGAAGAGCTGAGCGGATAAGAAGCAGCACAAGAAAAAGCAAAATCCATGTTTGGTTTATGGTAAGGGTAGGAGATGATGAGGAAAATTGAAAATAAATATTGTCTGAGTTATTCCTGCTTCAGTACACACTTACCTGACCGCTTACCGCCCCCACCTGCCACCCACATCAATACAAATATTTATCTCATTCTCTTCCACTTTGTTGGTTTAATATGTTTCTGGTTACCTTCATTCCAATCTATCTTTACCAGTCTATTCATATCTGTTTCAGTTGATTCATATCTAACTATCTATCTATCAATGAAAATGTATAGAGATGAAAGAACGCAAGGTCTTTAGAGGATGAATTTATTTGTAGAAATATTTGCCAATGTTTAACTTTTCGGGTTTTTAGACCTTCATCAGGGCAAGTAAGTTATTAAATGAAATGAAAAAGATGAAAAAGTTTCAAAACATTCTATTTCTGTTAGTAGTGTTCTGTTTCTGTGATGTCATTAGCCTTCCAAAATTTATTGATAAAAATGGAAAAAGAATTCAGATCACATCTATCTATCTATCTATCTATTAAAGCTGAATTATTTTAAATGAGGGATTTTGCAACTTCTTGGGCTTAATCTGACCAAATAAGGAGATAAATTGAAAAGCCCCAGTCTCTGTTCGATAGTATTGTGGTTTAAAATGATACTCGATTCGACAATTTTCTGGCATTTTTTATTATGTATATAAACTAACATGTAGGAATCTTTAAAATTAAAGTTGTGATTAGTTTCTAAATTATGTTTGATCAAACCGTTATCTGTGTTTGCTCGCTTTCTTCCATGCTCATACATATTCGCCAACCCTTCACTCGGGCAGGATATATAACACAAGGTCAATTTTTAAGTGGAGTTTAACAGGTTTGAATTCAGAGTTTTCCTTCTCCTAGACTAGTTGCCTCACTAATGCTAAAGAACCCAGTCTGCCCTACTATTTACCCATAGCTGGAGGGAGAGTAATTGGATTCATACCTTTCCCAAGTGCTATGTGAAATGCAATCAGTCTCGTCCAGGATTTGAACTTGTGTCGTCATGTCCATTTCCTAGAATGATAACCATTGCACCATGTGCACCTCCACCTCTTTTTCTTCTATGCTCATGAATTAATTTATTGATACTATGGGAAGTTTCACCTCCATACTTTTTTTAGAATTCAAACATGGAATTTTATACACTTCTGCTCCAAACTTGATGTGGGTATTATTTTTTTTTGTTATCAATTAAATTCTTGTCTTTGGAGAAGTAGGGACTGTTTTAATAAAGTAATTTTCAATATAGTTAAATTCATCATTTGATAACTTACACACTCTGCTAAAAGTTTGAAAGCCAAAATGTTTGATGTTGACAAATATTTCTGCAAATAAAATCATTTTCTGAAGACCTTGTATTTTTTCATCTCTATAAATTTTCTTATTGTCAGATTGATTTCCGGTTTTTCCTATCTATCTATCTATCTATCTATCTCAGTTTGTTCATATTTCTCTATCGAGGTTGTTCACATCTCTTTATCTCATTATCTATCTATCTATCTATCTATCTATCTATCTCAGTCTATTCTTACATATCCATTGATCTATCTATCTGTTCCCATTCACCTGTCTTTGTATATTTATCTTCTTCAGTCTATCTATCAATATATGATATTCAGAGATTGATTCAGCATTTCCCTCAATGAGCAACCATTAGTAGTTGTAGTAGTAGTAGGTCTCCAGTATTCTTTGAAGTATTCTAACTGATCTTAACTATGCTATAGTGTATATGATCTCAGTTTTTCTGATTTTCAATTCTTCCGGTTTCCTTTCCAATCACTTGGGAACCATTCCTTGTCACCTTCATATTCCACCGCTTTTTTGGCTTTTTCAGCTTTCTTACTATTTTACTCCTTTGAGAGTTTTTCATACCAGCAATACCAGATGGTTTTTTAGCTGGAGTATGAATGACAGCAAGTCGCCTTGAGTCTGCAGGACTCTTCTCAGTATTCTGGCCGATCTTAATAATGCTGTAGTCCGGATGATCTCGACTTGTTCTCTTATTTCCAAGTCTTCCAAGTCCCTTTACCAAATCTTTTGAGGATTGATCCAAGTGCACTAATCACAAGTGGTATCACCTTCATGTTCCATAGCTTTTTAGTTCTTTAGCAAGATCTAGACATTTATCTCTCTTTTTCACTTTCTTTTAATTTTATTCTGTGGTTTGTCAGGATGGCAAAGTTCACTATTTGGGAGGTTCTCTTTTTTTTTGTTGACTTGTCATCTGGCCGAGATTAAGTAATTTGTTTGTGTCTCAAAATCCCAGAGAACTTTGTGCATCTCATTCTCCAGGACAGATTCTTGGTTACGCATATACAACTTGCTCATTTAGTCAAATTTCAATTTCTTGCACAGTTCCCTGTGGACCCCCTTCCTCCCTCAGTCCTGACCAGTCTTATGCTCTTTTTGCACTAATTTGCTGTATTCACTTATTATATGATTGATCGTTTTGTCTCTATCTCCATGTAACCAACATTTGCCATTTTGTTGATTTGTATCTATGTTTACTTTAACATAGTTTGTCCTTATGGCGTTGTTTTGTGATGCCATTAGAAGAGGGTTGGGTTTCTTTGTTTAATAGCATATCAACTCTTTGTAGGTTATTTAATGCCAAAGCCATTCTTCTAGAAGAACAGTAGTGGTACTATTTAACCCATAGTTGGGAGGATAAGGGGGTTCATACCTTTGCCAAGGGTATTTGCCCAAAAGTGAACGTCATAGCACAACTGGTGTACGAACTCGCGTACTACGATTCCGCAGTCCATCGCTTTAACCATTACACCACGAGGACACCCCGCTATTAGAAGAGATTCAGTTTCTATTTAAAGGTTTCTCTTTCTTAGCCATATTCAAGTCTTTTCATGTGAGATTTTGCTTGCTTGTTACTTGAAATATCCATACAGTTGTTTTTCTTCTCATTTTTGTTTACTAGTTGTTATTGTTCTGTTAATTCTTGTGTTGTTTATGTTGTTACTGGTTGTTGAAATCTTTGCTCTTTTTCATATCTTTGAGTCATTGTAATGATGTATCATCGCAATCTTCTATGCTGGCAAGTCATCTTCCTCTTTTTCTCGACACATATAGTCTGTCTTTATCATTTCTCAGATGCAAAGCTTGATGCATCATCATTAGTTTTCTTGTTCTCTGGTTCATGTGTTGAAGTTCTTCCCTCACCCACTTCAAGAATGGTCCTGAGTATTTTACAAAGGGGACAGTTCAGGTGTTTATCCTTTTGATGAGATTTCTGCAATGTAGTTTTGTTTTGAATAGTTTTCTCATTCTCTTCTGCTACTCTTTTAAAATTTTTTCTTTCATCTCTGCTTGTTTGATGGCGTCTGCTTCCAATATTCCCAAGTACTTGTAAGTTCCTTTTAACCAAGAATTTTGATTTTTTCTTGATTTGTTAGTTCTATTCCTTCCATCATTCATCATTTTCTGCTTCTCATTTGAGAAGCAGAAAAAGATGAATGATGAAAAGAATAGAATGGCACATTTTCCTATCCTAAATTCCATCCCTATATCCAGTATATTTTCACAGCTTGTATTAGGGTTTCCAATTCTTTTTCCTTTTCAGCATACAGTTTAATGTCATCCATGTACATTAGGTGGTTAATCTTTTCTTGTGATTTATGAAGTTTTTATCTGCCTGTGCATTTCCTTAGTATGTAATTGAGTGGCATCATTGCTATTACAAATAGGAATGGTGATAGCTCATCTCCCTGGAATATACCTCTCTGGATTTTCACCTCAGCTAAACTTTCTCCTCCTGCTATCAATTCATCTCTCCAGTTTTTCATGGTTTCCTTGATAGACTTTATGACTTTATGGGATATCTTATACATTTTGAGACAGTCTTTTATCCAGCTTTGCAGTACCATACTGTATACCTTTTAGTTGTCAGTCCGTGCCATAGGTACATTTTTTTTATCTTGTCTTTCTGTTTTTGAGGGTGTACTAATCAATGTATTGTGGATCTCCTGTTCCTCTTGTTCCTTTGTGGCATCCTTTCTGTTCTTCAGAGAACAGTCCACAGCTTATTAGTGAAAAATAGATCTCCTCCCTAATTCGTACTGTTAATATTTTCCATATGATTGGTTAGCACATTATGGGTCTATAGTGGTTGAGGGCAGTTCCTTTGAGTGGGGTCTTTTTGGATCAGGATGGTGTTTCCTTTGGTAATCCTTTCAGGTCTGTTTCGTGTAAGTATCTATTCATTCCAATTACCTGTCATGGACAGAAGGGAGTTTTTAAAACCAGAATCCATGTATGCCATGATGGCCTGGCATTTTCCAATTTGGTAGTTTTTTGAATGTTGCTCTTTCATGTTGTTCATCCATTCAGCTTTTCTGTTCTGTTCTCTCTGTTCCTATATTTTGCTCCAAAATTGTTTTGGTTCCTTCTCATCCAGTTGTTGGTATGTCTTCATGTATTCTTCTCTTACTTGCTGGTAGAATTTTCTCATTGTTTTGGAATGTCCTGATTGGTCTGTATTGTTTGATCCTCTCTTGGCATCTTTTTAGTCTTATTTCTTTTGCCAGTACCTTCTGATTTATTTCCTTGAATTGTATTGTCTGTTTTAATTGTTGTGTTGCTTTCTCTTTTCTTTCCAACATATTCCAGCGTTTTTCCTCTGTTTTTTTGCATTTTTGCTTGTGTTTCCAGTCTTATTTCCCATCCAGGTTTTGAATTTCTGTTTGTCTTCTATAGGGGAACACCAATTCTAGTACAAACTAATTTCACTCCTGCATAGATTAAGTCATTTAATTCTGTGATGTTGTTCATTGATATATTTGTTAATAATTTGTTTATTTTTTCAGTTTCTCTCTTGACTGTTTTCCTTAGAGATGGTAATATGGTCTTGTTTTCAGACATAATTCTCTATATAATCTCTTCATTCCTCTTTTCTTCTTGTATTAGTCTTTGATCTGTGGTATTTAAGTGTGTGGTTTTTTTATTACTATTGTTTTGTGTTTCGATCCAGTTAAAGGATTCTTGTTTTTCAATATCTATCATCTTGATCATTGAATTATGATCATGTTGACATGATTCCCTATTTATTTGTCGATGTACTTCTGATATTTCAATGTCAGAAAACCAACCTTTCTTTATTATTTTCCTAGCATGGTCAGTGAGCCTTTTCCTTGTCTTAATTCTAGCACAATCTTTCCAGATTTCTATAATTCTTTTTTAATACCCTTTTTGTGTAGGTTTACTCCTAAAATAAAAGTGAAGTGCAAATTTGTTGTCTTCTCTAGTCCATTTTCTGCATTGATGTCTCTGATGTGGGTGGTTTCTTAGTTCATCAGCTGTGTACCTGAAAAAAAAAGAAGCAACATTCCCAGGATGTCGATCAGGTCCCTCATGTTGGCTATCAAGTGAGCCCCGGATTATTAGAAACCCAAAACTGTTCATATTTACCAACCCCTCCGCTCGAGCAGGATATGACATAAGGTCAGTTTTTAAGTGGAGTTTAACAGGTTTGAATTCAGAGTTTTCCTTCTCCTAGACTAGTTGCCTCACCAAGGCTGAAGAACCTAGTCTGCCCTACTATTTATCCAAACCTGTTGTCTAGGTCACATGTTGAGTTATGTTTTGATGTATAATTTTTTCATGGGTTGTATTTTGTGGCTATATCAGACCCAGGAGTTGTTTATAATCTGCAAACCTATCACAGATATGACCAAATACCCTTCAAGTTGGAGAACTCTTAAGAGGGTCATAAAAAAATCCACAAAAAAACCCTTCCCTTGTAAATTTATTAAGCGTTAAGTTTGTTAAAATCTCAAATAGACTTATTTCTTACTTTACTGTATTACTGAAACCCTGAGTTATAAGAAGTTGTACATGTATTGTGAATTTTGCTCTGGTTTTTGGAATTTAATATAATTTTTATCTCCCTGCTACTGAATAGTGATTTTAATTAATCACATGATGAGGAAGAATATTCAGTCTCCCACCTCTGTTAATTCTTTACTTCTCACCATTCTTTGGTTACCTCTAACTATAAGCTCTGGTCATTATTGCCCTTACTTTCTGTCTGGCCACTATTCTTAATTTCTACATTATTTCTATGTATTCAGACCCAAATATTATACACAAACCATACAGAAAATACAAAAATATGCAATGCATTTTGATAATATTGCCAGAGACATTAAAAAATTCATCTTTATATGACTATTTTTTGTCATCCCTTCCGAACGTTATCATTGATAGTTGGGAAATACTTGTTTTTGTTTTCCTGTTATGCCATCTTCTGCCAGACATTATTTTCATCTGTCTTCTGAACTAGTCATATTCCTATTTGCTTTTTTTACTATTATTATTATTATTATCATTATTATTATTATTATTATTATTTCAATGTTTTTCACTGTCTTAAATCTGTCACAAGGCCATTATCTTTGAACAGATTGTATAGCCTGGATCTCATCTTTTCACATTTATTTATTAGAAATAGAATACTAACAAAATTTCAATAGAATCAATCACACACACACACACACACACACACACACAATGATGCAGATACAAAAGAATACAAGTTTGTTTTTAAAATCTTCTTATGGTTTCTCTTCAAACCAATCCTATTTTTGAAAGGATCTGTTGGTCTAGAGATTACTAAATACATTTATACTGAGTGAATAATTTTATCTTGATTCAATACAGAATTAGTTTATCTCACAAAAGTAATGAACATGGCATCTTATATATTATATTGGGAAAAGCTTGACAAGGAGAAATTATGTATATTTTGTAATATATTTTGAGGAAATTTAGTGTCTTTTCCATGTTTTTTTCCCTTCATTTGTAAGAATATGTAGAAATTATTCTTTTGTATCCTGGAGACAAAATGAAAATTAGTGCATTCAATTAAAATTAGTACATTCAATTAAAATTAGTGCATTCAATTAAAATTAGTGCATTCAATTAAACTCAATAAAAAATTTCATTACAAAAAAATTCACTTTACCTTCTTTTTTTCCCCAAATGTTTGTTTGATTGCTTGATGTTTTATGGCATATCAACCCTTATCAGCTATTTAATGCCAAATCCGGTTCACACACACACACACACACACACACACACACACATGCGCACACACACACACACATATACATATAGAATCTTTATTTTTAAATAAGTTGTCAAAGACCATTTATTTGCACACAGTTAAATGGTTTCAAGTATTGCTATCTAACACTAATAATTCAATTTGATAATCATTTGTTTGCACAGACTTAAATGGCTACAAGAATTGTTATTTAACAATAGTAATTCTATTTATCCAGTATTCTTATCCAGTATTCTAATAATAATAATAATTATAATAATAATAATCCATAATAAATCATTGAACAGTTCTACTTGATCCATTGATGAGACTGTATCAGGTGCTACCATTCCAGGCCTGAGTGAACCTGAGAGAAAAGGCAATGCAAGGGTACTCTACACCCCTCTAAGCTCCAGGATTGGGGCATCATTATCATCAGATGCAGTTTAGTGTCTTACCCAAGACATTTGTTGGGTAGGAGCAGCCTTACTCCTCTGAAGAGGTGCCATTGGCATATTTAATTGACAGGATGGCCCCACATTTTTATTTATGTTGTTTGTTTTGTTGTTTAATTGCATATCAATCTTCTTGGAAATTTAATTACCATGACCAGAAAATCCAGTTAATCTGAATGTGTCTTGTACGTTACATCCGTTAATTGGCAGTGAAATTGCCATGACTAGTTAATTTGGCATCGCTTGTATGTGATGTGAACCAATAGTCAGTGGTAAAGTTTCAGCTCTGCATTTTGTGGTTGCTGGTTCAATCTCCAGTGAGGGAGTTCGCGGTATACACGGCTGATGAGACCTAATAAGGTTGAAACAGCTGTCCAGCATTTCCGTATGTCATATGCAAGTGTTTGCTAGATTTTCTGGTCATGGTAATTCAATTTACAATATAATTCCTCTACTTAAAAAGAAAATGAAAAAAACAAACTTCTTGGGTAATTCAATGCTAAATCCATCCTTCTAGAAGAACAGCTTTCCCAAGGGTATTTGTTTAAAAGTGAACTTAATAGTACAACTGGAGTTTGAACTCGCATACTAGGATTATGCAGTTCAGCTCTTTAACCATTACACCGCAAGTGTAAAACGTTACCCCTCACCCCACCACATTAACTTTCTCTGTCTTCTAACCATTTCACTTCTTAGCCGGCCGGTGATCAACTAGTGGCTGAGGGGATAACGCACATTTCTTGCCACCACACAAGAATACGATCGAGGGAGACAGGAGAAAATAGAAAGACAAACGAACAAACACGAACAAAGCTTGGGGTTACCAAGAGCAGAGGAAGGTATTGCAACATTATATGCATGTGCGGACTATCGCTAGCGTGGGTTACTAGCGAAAATTCCACAATGCTACTGGAATCAGACATCTTGAGATTCTTCTTCACTGGACCCTATCTTGTCTCCTCGCCTCTCTGCTCGGTGTCTGGTGTTGACTGCCCCTCCATTCTTCCACGCCAACTTCTCTTCTGCTGCTTGCTTCTCTGCTCTCCAGCCACCAACTCCTCTGCTCCTGTCCAACTACCAACTGCCTCTCTTGGTCTCCTGCCACCAACTGCCTCTCTTGGTCTCCTGCCACCAACTCTCCTCTCTCCTGTCCAACTACTAACTGCCTCTCTCTGGTCCTTGCCTCTCTCTGGGCCGCGTCATCAACTCTCATTCGCCTCCCCGTACCACTTCCGGGTACGGCGAGATTTCATGTCCAAGAATCCTTTGTCTGGTTTCGCGCCAAAACAGACAATTGAATCGTCTGCTTTGGCAGCCTACCCCCATAGTGCTACACAAGGACACTCCCACCAAATCTTTTTGTTTATGTTGTTTGCTTACCACAACAAAATCTGATCTCTTTTTCATTAACATTTTGGTACTTGTTATGTTCAATCTTTTAAAACTGTCTTCATAAAATTGTAATGGCAACTGTTTTAAGAAAACTGAAGACATATATACATCATTTATTATATAATGTGTGTCCTAAAAAAGGTGCTTGGAGGTTCTTGTGTCAAACTTAGAGGAGGGGTGCTTGCAACACCGTACCTGGGAACTAGCTAATCTTGAGCCCAGGAAAAGTAATGTCACTGACATGCAAATTTGAAGCATATGGTCAAAAATAATTCTACACAGTGACATGCATATGCGATACAGTAAGTAACCTTAAGCTAAATAAGAATGAGAATAAAAACATTCTCTCTTGCTCCCTGGTACCCATAAAGAAAAAAATGTCTATCCTTGATTCTTTTGGTTTTCATACAAAACTCTACATCAAAAGATAATGTATGTAAAATAAAACAGAAAAGATAACTTTCTTCATACTGAGTCAAGTTTTTTAAAAATCTGTCAAGAAATCTATAGAGTTAGGTATATATATATATATATATATGGAGAGAGAGAGAGAGAGAAAGAGAGAGAGAGAAAGAGAGAGAGAAAGAGAGAGAGAGAGAGAAAGAGAGAGATAGGGGAAGAGTAGATTAATTGTTGCTTTGACAACTGTGTTTATCAACTCAAAAGCAGAGATCATTGTGTATTGAGGGTTATCTCTGGTAATACTCATAGTTATCACTACTGTCAGATAATAAAGAGAAAAAAAAGAAAGACATCTAGAGAGATAGTGAGCGAGAAAAACCTATTGGAATAGAGAGAAAGAAACCTATAAGATTGTTAGATTGATACAAATCTCTGGAGATATAATTAGACATATGAATCTACAGAAAGAGAAAAGGGGAGAGAGAGAATGAGAGAGAGAGAAAGTGAGAGAGAGAGAGAGAGAGATCTATAAAGATAGTGTGATAAACATATAGAGAGTCAGTAAGAAATCTCTATATAGTTAGACAAATAGATTGAGAGAGAGAGAGAGAGAGAAAGAAAGAAAGAAGAGATCTATAAATATCGATAGACATATAGAGAGAAAGAAATCTATAGAGACAGAAAGTCAGAGAGAGAGAGAGAGAGAGAGAGAGAAAGAGAGAAAGAAAGAAAGAAAGAAGAGATCTATAAATATCGATAGACATATAGAGAGTAAGAAATCTATAGAGACAGAAAGTCAGAGAAAGAGAGAGAGAGAGAGAGAGAGAGATCTATAAAGATAGTGTGATAAACATATTGAGAGTCAGTAAGAAATCTATATAGTTAGACAAATAGATTGAGAGAGAGAGAGAGAGAGAGAGAGAGAAAGAAAGATAGAAAGAAAGAAAGAAGAGATCTATAAATATCAATAGACAAATAGAGAGTAAGAAATCTACAGAGACAGAAAGTCAGAGAAGGAGAGAGAGTGAGAGAGAAAGAGAGAAAGAGATCTATAAAAATAGATAGACATATAGTGAGTAAGAATTCTATAGAGATAGAAAGTCAGAGAAGGTGAGAGAGACAGACAGAGAGAGAGAGAAGAGGTTAATTGTTGCTCTAACAACTGTCATCCTGAGCTCTAAAGCAGTTATCATAGAGCATTTAGAATTAACTGTGATAATACTCTCACACTTATTACTCCAGCCATATAATTGAATATAAAAGTTTTAGATTGTTAAATGAGGAGAAAATAATGTGGCCAACACAAACTCTAAATGATTTTTTCTAATGGAAGAGGACAAGGAGGAGGAAAAGGAGAAACATTAACAATAACCAAGAGAGAAACAAGACAACTTAAGGCGAGTTCATTTTCTATAAATGATAGTAGTCTTTAGAAAACTAATGAATAAACTACTAATAAATATACTACCGATAAACTACTAATAAACATGATACTATTAAACAACTAATAAATATACTACTAAGTAAAAAGTTAAGTTGGCAATCTTTATCGAAGACAAACCAAAGGCTCCTTTTTCAATAGCTACTATACTAAGGAGAAGAGGAGGGAAATTTTGAGTGTTTGGTATGACTCAACCTGAGATTGAACCCTGGTCTCCTGGACCATTGGCAAACTCTCTATTCATTAGGCTGGTGGCCCAGTTAAATAAAGTGCTAATAAACTACAATTAACAAACTACTAATAAATATACTACTAATAAACTACTAATAAATATACTTCTTATAAACTACAAATAAACTACTACTAACAAACTACTAATAAACTTCTAATAAATATACTGCTAATAAACTACAAATAAACTACTACAAACAAACTACTAATAAACTACTATCAAATAAATTACTAATAAACTACTAATAAACTACTAATAAACATACAACTAATAAACTACAAATAAACTACTAATAAATATACTTTGTTAAGGACAGAGGGAACATTAGTGAGAAATAAGATTTTTTGAGAATTAGAAAAGAAAACCCATTTATTTTGAAAATCAACACCTTTCCCCCACTCCTTATCTGGGTTCAAATGTTGGTGAGAAATATGCATCTATCTCCACCATAAAGCCAGATCCTCATACTAAACTTAGCTGGGCACAAAGCCACAGTAATGGAGCACACAAAGAGGATAAATTTTATTCCTCAAATGCTATACAGAATAATATTTGTTTGTTGATTCGGGTTTAATGGCATATCAACCTTTGTAGGTTATTTAATGCCAAATCAATTTTTATACAAATAAACAGTTCTATTTCAAACAATTCAGTTTAGCATAAGTACACAGTTTAATTGTCAAAAACATTTCAATTTCAAGCTTTTCAATTTAGCCAAAGTTCAATTTCAAACAATTCAGTTTAGTATAAGAATAGTTTTTTGTTTACACACAGTTAGATATCAAAACAGTTCTATTTCAAACAATTCAGTTTAGCAAAAGTACACAGTTTAGTTCTATTTGACCTATAGATAGGACCCTATCAGATGCTACCACTCTGGAACAGAGTAGACCTGGGAGCAATGGCAATGAAGGGGCACCCCGCATTCCTCAAAGCTCCAGCATTACTGGAACCTCCCCATCAGATTGTTTAATGTCATATCCAGGACACTCGTTTCTTACCCCTCAGCAGAGAAGCAGTCGGTGTATTCTACAGCCCCAGTTAACAGGGCAAATACTGAACAATAGTCGGGGGTGTCCTCGTGGTGTAATGGTTAAAGCGATGAACAGCGGGATCGTAGTGTGCAAGTTCGTACTCCAGTCATGCTATTACATTCACTTTCGGGCAAATACCCTTGGGAAAGGTATAAACCCCATTATCCTCACAGCTATGGGTTAAATGGTAGCACTCCTATTCTTCTAGGAGAATGGCTTTGGCATTAAATAACCAACAAAGAGTTGATATGCCATTAAACAAAGAAACCAAACCAAACCTGAACAATAGTCACAGCTTAAACTAAACGTAAATCCTTATAAAGAAAATTTTTTCCTAAGAAGGTACTGGTGACCTAATGCTAAATGATATGGAACCAGATTATACAAAAAAAATTCTCTCTAAAAAATTCAGTTATCACAAGTAACAGATTTGTTTGGCATTTGTCTAGCCTCTTGAATGGTCATAATCGACCTTATTCAGAACAGCATATAGAATGCTTCAGAAATACAATCTTTGAAATACAATCTTTTTTTACAATAAATCAAAACCTGAGTTTGCTATTTCTGCTTCTCATATTGTCTTCTGTCCTCCAGCTGTTGGTTGTATTTACCCAACCCCTCTGCCATAGCCTGAATGGGATTTAAGATCAATTCTTAAACAGAATATAACTGTTTTGCATTCAGAGTTTTCTTTCTTCTAGACTGGTTGCCATACCAATATTAAAGAGTCCATTCTACCCTACTATTTCTAACCATAACTGAAAGAAGAATAGTCAGATTCATTCCTCTCTTTAGAGTACTTGTGCTATTTGAAATGAAAAGGACCTTGGCAAAGATTTGAACTCTGGTGTCCAGTTCCATTTCCTATGACAATAAACATAATGCTAAACGTACTTCCAGCTCTTGGTTGCACTTTTTCTTGTACCACTTAACTCATTCAAAGATAACATAGAGTCAACAATTTTGATAATCTGTGATCAGTTCCTAGTTGTTTGGATTGATTTTTGTTCTTCAATGACACCTGAAAGTGTAATCTGAAGCTAAAACTGCTTGGGAGCCTATGGGGCAGTGTCCTATGGTCAGCTCACCATACATGACATCCTTTTGATATATAACCATTTAGTGTATACATATGTCCTTATCATCAAATGGGTGTCCTCGTGGCGTAATGGTTAAAGCGATGGACTGCGGAATCGTAGTACGCGAGTTCGTACTCCAGTTGCATTATTACGTTCACTTTCAGTCAAATACCCTTGGGAAAGGTATGAACCTCCTTAACCTCCCAGCTATGGGTTAAATAGTACCACTACTGTTCTTTTAGGAGAATAGCTTTGGCATTAAATAACTTACAAAGGTTGATATGCCATTAAACAAAGAAACCAAACCAAACCTTATCATCAAAGGTGACACTGACAGATGTGGAGATGCAAGCTCAGGGAACCAGTTCATTCCAGTACAATGGTCCCCTTCACTTTGTCACTACAAATGATGTTGTGAATCCATCATTAGTAGAATAGTAAAAAGCTTTTCAAGTATTTCTCCTGCTTGGCATAAATTATCCTGGGTTCACAGTCATAGAACAGAATACTAGGGATACATACCTTGTACATTTTAGATTTAATGTTCAAAGACAATGTGTTATCCCAAACTTTCTAACTCAATTTGGCTATCACATCAGAATCTTTGGCAATACACTTTGTGATTTTCTCTTTAGGATGCTGGTAATGATTGAGCCCAGATGAAGTGGTCTGTGACTTTTAGCATTTCTTTATTGATGCTGATTGTTGGTGATGTAGAGACATCTTGATACACGACATTGGTTTTCTTGATGCTAATAGTCAGCCCCAACACCCTGCAAGCAAACTAGTTGATCAGCTGCTGGAAGTCATACATAGTGTGCGATATCAAGGTTGCATCATCAGTGAACAATATTTCTCTGAACTGTGAAAATTTTAATCTTGGCTCTCAGGTGGGCCAAGTTGAATGGCATTCCATCAGTTTTGGTGGGTAGTTAGAGTTGTGGGAGCCTTACCCGTATCATCATAATCGACTCTTCTCACTGTTATTAGTACAGAGAGATTTCACTGCCAGACGGGCAGATTAATATTGGTGTTATCCAAACAGTACAAGACTTCTTATTTTTCTATGTAACTCTATCTTTCTTGTGTAATATAATCTGTTATCTAATATCTGTGTTTGCGTTTTCATGAGTGACCCTTTCCGGGGCCACAACAGTTAGATACCTAGTAGAGTGTTTGACCACAAAGTTCAGCTGACCCAATTGGCTAGGGTGGTAGAATACACCGATGCAGAGGGATAAAACTCCCACAATAAGTATCCTGAATATAACACTAAACAATCTAATGGTGAGGTTCCAGTAATGGAACTTTGGGGAATGTGAAGTACCTCTTTATTGCCATCACTCCCAAGTACACTCTAGACTGGAGTGGTAGCACCTGATAGGGTCATATCTTTGGGTCAAATAGAACTAAACTGTGTACTTATGCTAAACTGAACTGTTTGAAATAGAACTGTTTTGACAAGTGGTGAAATTGGAATTATTTCTTCAGTATGCAGGCCTGAATGATACAATATGGTAGCTTTGTACTGTGCAGACAACTATCCCCTCCCCTTTTGGCTATACTAACAAGGTGTTTGGGTATGTTGGGCATTGGGGGGCTGCAAGAGTTGCTGGAAGCATGTTTGCATATGGTTGCAAACTGTGTGTAAATAAATGACTGATATTTAATAGAACTGTTGGTGATACATTGCAATACTTGGAACCATTTAACTTTTTGACTAAACTGAATAGCTTGAAATAGAACTGTTTTGACATTTAAACTGTGTACTTATGCTAAACTGAATTGTTTGACATAGAACTGTTTATGTGCATGAAAATGGACATGGTATTAAATAGCCTACAATGGTTGATATGCCATAAAACCAAACCAAACTAAACCAAACAGAGTTTAGCATTGGTAAAAAGAAAATACCAAACAAAGTTGGTGCAAGGACTCATCTTCTTTCTTTTATTTTGCTCTGAATTGAGAAAGGATTTGATATATCAAATGTATGGGACACTGTTTAGGGAGTTACATTTAGGGATGACCAAGTTCAGCTGATCTGTATTGTTCTCAGAATTCTTTGTTATATACCTTGTTCTGGAAGTAGTGTGTAAGTTGTGTAAGCAGCAGACACCTTGGAGCTTCTGGATATTCTTGTTCATTTTTCCTTTGCCATGGTGACCTATAACACATTTGGCTTGGACTCTGCATCCACACAAGTGTTGAAATTTCCCAACTGATAAATATATTCAGATGCTAAGATTTTGTTGATGATACTATTTATTCATAGAATTGGTCTTTGACTTTCAATTCAGAGAGGCCTACAATGCGTATTGTCTCTGTGCCTCTAGTTCTATCATGTACCACCAAGTGTTCTGGGCAGCAAATCCATCTTCTTTAATTTCCTTGATACTTTTCCTTTGCTAGAAGGTATTGAGTTCTTCTTTTAGGGGTGTACTCTCAAGTAATTGTGTTTCCTTTAGGGTTGCTATCTTCCTGTCTATTTGTGCAGCTCATGATTGGTCACTTCAGTCTTGCAAGCGTTATCTATATTTTGAAGGTCATAGGATATTCCTGTGCATGTTTCAAACGTTCAAGCTTTCAACATAAAGAATTGGAATTTTTGATTTATTCTTTTATTTGCCTGGTACAAGGTTAATGATCTCATTAAGCAATAAGCTCTAGAATCTAAATACCCAGGAAATCAGACAGAGTCAGGTCTAATGAGTTGAGTGTTTGCCAATGATCTGGGAGATCAGGGTTCAATCCCATGTCGAGTCATACCAAACACTCAAAAAAATGGTACTTGATGCCACCTTTCTTAACACTCACCACTATACGGTAAGGATCAAGGGTAAAGTGGAGCAATCCAGGGAATGGATTCCCCTACATCTTGGTGTAGGAGCTATCGAAAAGGGAGACTTTGGATCATCCACGAATAAGGTTGCCAACTTTACTTTATGGCTGGTGAACTCTTTAATGGCCAAAGGCTGTCCAGATTGAGACATGCAGTAATCAACCAATGGAATGAGATGATTTAGAGACAACTTACCTCAATGCTAGTTATATAGGGATTCATCACTCATAACTGTTGTCTTTGTTATACTCTCTCACCAAGTGGTGAAACTGGGGTTATTTCTTCAGGATGCAGGCCTGAATGATACAATATGGTAGCTTTGTGCTGCTCAGACAACTAGTTCCTCCCCTTTTGGGCTTTACTGACAAGGTCAAAGGTAATGTTGGCATTTTTAGGGATAGCTGCAAGAGTTGCTGGAAGCATGTTTGCATATGGCAACAAAGCAGCAGAAGTATAAATTCAGGGTTTTCCTTCCTCGAGATAGATTGCTTTCCCTAACTGATAAACTCTGCATGATGATGATGATGATGATGATGTCATTATTATCAATATTATTTTCATTATCACCATTGCTATTATTATTAGCAGTAGCATTTTTAACTGATAAAATCTTTAGTTTATGACTGATGGAAAAAATATTTGAAATTCAAAGGGAGAAGCTGTTACAAAGAGATAGTTAAAATATAAACAAAGAAAGAAAGCGGAAATCAATCAAATTAAGTTTTGTTTCAAAAAAGAATATAAATTTTGTCAACATTGGTTACAATATATATATATATATATATATATATATATATATATATATATATATATATATATATGTGTGTGTGTATGTGTGTGTGTGTGTGTGTGTGTGTTATATTCAATAAAATATAAATAAAAAACAATAAGATATAATAATTCAATAAAATATTCAAAAAATATCATTATTAATTTTTCATATAAATGTCGTCTCAGAGTAAATAAAAGTTCATAATTTTTATCAAAGATTTTAAATTGATGATAAATTATGAATATAGAGTGATACAATGTTTTGAGATTTATTTTAACCTTTTTGTGATTGGTTTCCATTTTTCAATGTTTTAAAATTTTTAAGTTAAAGAATTAAATTATAATTTTAAATTGTTTATATAAATCATATTATAATTATAATCCAATAATTATTATTGGTTATAGAATATACAATGTTTAAATTTATGTTTATGTTACATTTAAAATTAACTGGCTCATTGGCCTTTGCCAATGGTCTGGGAGACCAGGGTTCAATCCCAGGTCATGTCATACCAAAGACTTTAAAAATGGTACAAATGAATGCTTAACACTCAGCAATATAAGGTACATATCAAGGGTAAAGTGGAGCAATCCAGGAAAAGGAATAACACCCTCTCCTATACTTCGGTGTCAGAGCTATTGAAAAGGGAGCCTTCTGGTCACCCTCGACTGCAGTTGCCAACTTTACTTTTTTACTTACATTTAAAAATCTAAGGTTTTTTCCTTTGTCAAAAATATCCTTTGAAATCAGAGCTCTGAAAATACACATTTTTTTCTCTTTAAATTCTAAACATGTATAGTAAATAGATCTCTCAATAAATAAAATATATTATGAAGGTAAGTCCATCAATATCAATGATGATATCTCCATTTTGTCATTTCCTCAGAGGAAATATGGAAAATTGCACTAAAGTAGAGATTAAGTGCTGGAAGGAGTTGTATAGATCATAATTTTTACAGTTGGACTCAAGTGGCACAAAAAGTCAGAGACTATGAGCTGATTCGCAAGTTCTACCATACTCCAGTCACTAATCTGTTTTTGCTCATATGCAACAAACCATGGCAATAAGCTATATACCAATACACACATGTATATAAGCACACACATGCACATATATGTATGCATTTATACATGCGACACACACATATGCATATAGGGTGGGATCAAAAGGTTTAATATATTCTTATAATTTAAAATTTAAACAAAGAACAAGGCTGAGTAACTTACATTATAAAGTGCCTTGACATTTAGAGTTTTGTCTAGGCAAATCAGTGTCTATTTTCAAACCTTTTTGATCTGTAATCTTGATACTTTTAATTAGCAGTTTTTGGCAAACTGCAAGATTGTGTAAATGTGTTGCATATTGACCTTTGACAGAGCTGTCAATCAGGGATTTCTGACAGGATTTTCTAGCTGTGTAAACAGGAAGACAGTTTGCATGGGTTGACAAGCGGAAGCAGATCATGTGAATCATGAACTGGAAGAATGCGTAGGCGTTATGAAATTATACATACATGTGTACACAGTCAGTCACAGTCAGTCATGGTCAGCCAGTTGGAGTCACAACCAAATTACGGCAGAAGCTGTGTTAGGTGCCACCTGTGGTAGAGGGCAGTGGGCCCCTGGTTGAGAAGCAAAACAAGTGCTAAGTGAGCCCCTGAATAAAGAACCAACATGGTTAAGAAGATATAGATCATTATGGCAATCTTCCACCACTGTGTGCATTCTTCGTCTCCCTGACTCTGTCTCTTTCTAACATTTATGCCAGTTTTAATCCTTCCAAGAAGTAATAAAGGGAGATATAGATCTTTATCAAAAAGAATGTGTCATGCCTCTTCATTTTGCTGCTATATGACAAATGTAACAGCTTCTATACACACCAGTCCCCTAACTTCATGCAACTTTTTCTTTTCAAAACTGAAAATTCATCTCAATAGAAACATTTAATGTTTGGTTTAGTTTCTTTGTTTAATGGCATATCAACCTTTGTAGGTTATTTAATGCCAAAGCCATTCTCCAAGAAGAACAGTAGTGGTACTATTTAACCCATAGCTGGGAGGATAAGGGGGTTCATACCTTTCCCAAAGGTATTTGCTCGAAAGTGAACATAATAGCGCGATTGGAGTTTGAACTCGCTTACTATGATTTTGCTGTCCATCGCTTTTAATCATTACACCACAAGGACACCCCCACTAAAAATTTAAGAACATGGAAGATATTAAAACAAATGACAGTGAAGCTCCATGCCATATGAAAAAAAAAGACTTTCAGAGATGCTTTAACAAATAGAAAACTCACTGGAATGAATTATATTGAATGCCAAAGGGACTTTTTCTAAAATGAATTAATGTCTATTTCTGTTTTGGTAAATACAGTTTAAGTCTTGATACTTATTGAGCACATATACAAACTTCTTGTGTGTGTGTGTGTGAGTTTGTTCTTCCAAGTTGTAGCCGTGTCAGTACTATTATATGGTTACACCACTTAGATTTTAATGAAACACCTGAAGAAAAAGCTTGATAGGAACTACCCAAGTATGCTACCGCTGTTTTGAACAAATCCTGGAAGCAGCACCCTTCAAAACAGCCACTTACGTCTCATCTCACGAACCATCCAAATAAAATGAGCAAGATAAGCTGGACATTATTGGAGAAATAAAGATGAACTCATAAGAATTCATATGAATTCCTACACATTTATGCCCCGGGGACCAATGGCTCTGGCTGAGAAGAAAAGAAGTAAGACTCTGAATATGTCTCCATATGATGCAATGATAGCAGTCCTTCATCAGTTCTCATCTCTTAGTCTTTCTCTCTCTCTCTTACTGACAGTCATTCAACCCTTTTGAGTAATGAAGAAGAGAGTTTATATTTCTATAAAATATTGTGGTCTTTTCGTTCATTAAGGTATACAACACTTTTTTTCACTATTGATCCCAAGTTCTGATGAATAATTTTGGCCTCAAATTCATAGAAATTGGCTTTTTTACATTTTGACAAGGTCCAGCCAATTAAACAATCAAATAAACTGTGGATATCTTCTTGATCAACAATTATTTCCACATTTATGAAGTAGATTTAGAGATGTATTCAGTACTGTACATGAGAATGCTTAAAATTTCTCTGTTCAAGAAGAGAATAACCTTGAATATCTGGAAACATAAATGTTGTTCCACATATTCATTTCAAAGTTCAGCACACTTGACACATTGTTTCTCAAGTTTTTTTTTTACTCTTCCCACCAAAAAAAGTTATAAAAAAAAGAAGCTATTTTCTTTATTGGTTGGGTTGAAGACTTTTCAGTAAACCCTTGCACTAAATTATGCTCGCCTTGGATGCTTAGATCTTTTTGATCTAAGAGGAGTTAAAAAGTTTATATTTTGAGGTGTCATGATCAAGAACCTTTGAAAACAGAATGATGGTAAAATTCAACTATTTTTTACATATTTTATTTTTGCAAGAATTTTTAGCATTTAATTTTTTATAGGAATATTTTTGGTCCAAATGCACTTCGGATTTCAAATTCAACTGCAAGAGTTTCGAACAGATAGCACAGGTTTCATTTCTTTTAACATAAAGCTTTAGAAAAATTCTTAAATACTGATGCTAAGAAAAGGCTTATGAGATCTTCCTAAAGCCTGATAATAAGGTAAACATTAAGCTCTCTGATTAAAGCTTGACACCAACATAAAGTTGACGTCATGTTCTTAAAGCCTTGAAACCAAGATAAAATCTAAGCTAGCTTAAAACATCATTGAAGCCTAATATTGATGTAAAATCTTGACAAACATTTTTAAGCTTAACATCAATGTAAAGCTTAGGTTAGCTTCTTAAAGCATATTCCAAAACTGGATAGCAATTTATATATTTGTGATATATATACAAAGATTATTGATTAACCTTCCTTACAACATAGTGGAAAACCAACTATGATATTGATAGCTAGACAGAAAGATTAGTTAATATTGTTTATAGGATAATTGTAATGTGTAAGGAAGTTCAATCTTTCAACACTTTTTCTAAGAAATGATTTTGCAAAACTGAAGTTCTGAGCTTATCATTAGATACCAATAGCAGTAGTTATAATTTTGTAGAAGAAAAAATAGATAGCAAAAGGAATTTAAGATGAAAAAAATGAAGCTGGTCATATAAATGTGAGACACTTTCTGTTGGTGCATTTGCCAATAAAGACAGAAAAAAATGTAGAATGTAACAAAAATGGCGCATTATACATGCATTTGTGGTGAAAGTTTATTAGAATTGACAATTTTTCATGCAATTTTCAAGGAAATTTACGTGAAAATGCTTTTAAAAGAAAGAATATGGAAAATATTCATCTCGACATAGATTTCCCGATTCATTCTGACATATTTTGATAACACAGCAATGTACTCGTACATTTGAATATTTGTTCAAATATGAATATCTATTTCACTGAGTCAGGCATATGAACATAATTTTTTAGGCACTCAGTGAAGTTCAAACTTATTCTCTTAATACTTAAAATTAATTTTTTAATGATTACTCTATTGCAGTGATTATCAAAATTGTGCTTGTCAACATCATGGTACTTATCCTATTCCTATGTGCCTGAATTTGAGAATTGTTTTTTTAAATCACTACTTTTTGGTTGATATCTCAGAATGTGTAAAAGTTTTAAAAGTCAGAGACATGAAAAAGGGAGTAAGATAATATAGATACCATCTTACCCCCTTTTTTATGTCTCTGACTTTTGAGACTTTTTCTAATCAGTGTTCTTCTACAGAGAACCAAAAAACTGAACTTATCAAGGATAAGAATGAATTTCTGGAACAATTTATTGAAATTGAAATCTTATAATAACATATACTTTGAAACTGGATTTGTTGATCTTAATAGAATGTTAAACTATCTCGTATTCTTAACAGAATGTTAACCTGATTCATATTTTTCAACAGAATGCAAATTAATCTCGTAATTTTCAACAGAATGTTAACCTATTTCGTATTTTTTAACAGAATGTTAACCTGTCTCGTATTTCTTAACAGAATGTTAACCTGTCTCATATTTTTACAGAATGTTAACCTATCTTGTATTTATTAACCGAATGTTAACCTGTCTCTTATTTTTTATTTTTAGTGATTAGTGGATTACACATTTTTACATAAATTTTTTGTCACGTTTGACTCTTTAAAGTATTTATTTATTTTTTTTGCCCACCGTCCTATCAAATATGAAACATATCTATTTGAGCCATAGATGGGAACATAGTAGGTACTCCTTCTCCAGGTCAGAGTGGACGTGGGTGTAAATGCTGTGAAGTGTTACTCTACACCTTTCAGATCTCAAGAACTGGACCCACACAATCAGATGCAATTTAATGTCACACCCTACACCCCTTTTTTGAGGAAGGAGGTCTTGCCTTTCTGCCGAGGATTCAGTTAGTGTAATTTAAGCCCCACTGACATGACTGTTTAGATAACTCTGGCTTCAACACTGGTAGAGAAAGAAACCTAAAATTTTACATATACTTTCAGAAGTTTATTCTGGTTAAGACTATTTATGTCAATTTTGCTGTTATATTGTTAGGGAAGGCATGAATCAAACACTCTCTGTATTCTGATACATTACTAACCACCTTGTCTATGCTCTTTTGTAGAATATATTCTTAAATTGATGAGTGATTACATGGGTCTTCCCTTCTTTCTTGCCCAAAATAGTAACAATAAAATAAAGGCTATAAATATTATCAGCCTCCAGAGATAAAGATCATTGAGAAGTCTGTACTAAATGACATTGTAGAATTATCAAACTTCACTTGTATTAGGAAGAATTTTCATCTCATTAAATAAACAATATTGCTCGCAGCATTCTTGAGTAATTGCCATCTAGCTTCTTCTCCAGCTGTTTTTTTAGCGTCCATGTAGTGCATCCATACAGCAGTATCGATAGGACAGCTGCCTGGAAGAAACTGCATTTCATTTTATCGGTTAGGTCTGATTTCCATATGATTGATAGCTTATTGATAGCTGTCCATGCCTTTGTTAGCCGTGTGTCGATACAGCCACCTGCCTCCCATCACGAAAACTATCCAAGTTAAACGAACCAGACATGCCGGACACTGCGGGAGAAGCAGGGACGAGCTCATAAGTGATGTACTCCTATGGACCCCCACATATGGCTGGGCAAAAGCAGGACGACCAGCACAAACATACATTCAGCAGCTATGTGAGGATACGGGATATAGCCCTGAAGACCTGCCAGAGGCGATGATCGATAGGGAAAAGTGGCGAGAGAGGGTCAGGGATATCTGTGCTAGTGGCACGACAAGATGATGAATTAAATGAAATAAACAATGTTAAAAACAATAAAAAGTGCAACAGATACTGGAACACCCACTCACATATTCACATATATGCATGAAATATATATATATATATATATATATATATATATATATATATATATAAAAGAAAGTTTAATAATTGAATAACCGGGCATAAATCAGAGACCACAGATTATTGGGTAATGGAAATTAAATTTATTGAATGGTAAAAGAATAGAATTTTAGAATCACATATGGACCAAAAATATCAAGAGGAGCCCTAAAAGACATGTCCAAGATGTTTGTCATTCAGTTGAAGGCACTGTTGAATGCAGTATACAAATTTATTGATTATGAGGACATATTTCTCCTGGGTGATCACTTGAATCTTCTCAATAATAGCTATCTTCAAAGCAGCAATGGTATAATGGTTGCCTTAGCGCCTGTTGTCATTGAGGAACTCCAAGAAGTGACCGTCAGTTTTGCACCTATACAATGGCCCAGTTAGCTGGGGCTGTAGAATACACCGACTGCATCTTTCCAGAGGGGTAAGACCCTCTTCTCCAACAAGTATCCTAGATATAACACTAAATCTGATGGCGAGGCTTCAGTAATGCTAGAGATTTAGGGAATGTAGAGTACAATTTCATTGTCATTGCTTCCAGGTCCACTCTGGCCTGGAGTGATAGCACCTGACAGGCTCCTATCTATGGGTCAAATAGAACTAAACTGTGTATTTATGCTAAATTGAATTGTTTGAAAAAGAACTGTTTGATCACTTAACTGTGTGTAAACAAATGACTGATCTTGAATTGAATTGTTAGTGATACATAACAATGCTTGAAACCATTTAATTTTGTTGACATGCTAAACTGAATAGTTTACACCAGAACTGTTTTTACATTTAACTATGTATAAACAAAAACTGTATTTAAACCAATGACTGTGTGTAAACAAAAGACTGTTCTTATGCTAAACTGAATTGTTTGAAATTAAGTGAAACCATTTAACTGTGTGCAAAAAAATCAAGCTCAGGTTTGTTTAAAAATGTTATCTTTAAAATGTGTTTAGAAATCATATATCTAATATATGTATAAATAGAGATTGGCATTAAATAACCTACAATGGTTGATATGCCATAAAACTAAACCAAACCAATTCATATATATTTAAAATATATGTATAAAAAGGATTTGGCATTAAATAACCTACAATGGTTGATATGCCATAAAACTAAACCAAACCAATTCATATATATTCAAAATATATGTATAAAAAGGATTTGGCATTAAATAACCTACAATGGTTGATATGCCATAAAACCAAAAACCAAACTCTTCACCTATACAATCATTAAACACAGAGACACGTTTAACATATTTATTATCATTATAGGAAATGGAATTGGTGACCTGAGTTCGAATCCTGAACAAAACCATTTAAATTTTACTTCACACTAATGCCCTTGAGAAAGGCTTGAATACATCTGTTCTTCCATCAGCTATTGGTAAATAGCAGGGTAGACTGGGTTCTTTAGCCTTGGTTTGGGAACAAGTTTATGAGAAGGAAAACTCTGAATTCAAATCAGTTTTACCATATTTACCCAACCCCTCCGTTCGGGCAGGATATGACACAAGGTCAATTTTTAAACGGGGTTTAACAGGTTTGAATTCAGAGTTTTCCTTTTCCTAGACTAGTTGCCTCACCAAGGCTGAAGAACCTAGTCTGCCCTACTATTTACCCATAGCTGGAGGGAGAATTATTGGATTCATACCTGTCCCAAGGGTATTAGTGCTATGTGAAATGCAATCAGTCTCATCCAGGATTTGAACTTGTGTCAATGTGTCCATATCCTACGATGATAACCATTACACCACGGGCACCTCCATAAATCAGTTTTACTCTGCTTAAAAGATTGACCATGTGTATGCATCTTTCCCATGGTGGAGGGGTTGGGTAAATACATACACTCTGAAGAACCTTGGCTTCATAAGTGGAACAAGAGAGTGGCATATAGAAAGCACTGAATATGAAAAAGAACCAGGGAAATATCATTAAATATCAGAAAAGGAAATAAAAGTCATACAGATAACTGAATTAAAAGAATAATGTGGATTGTGATTTGCCAAACTATTCAAATTTTCCCTAAATACCAAGTCCTATTTTAAGTTATTTGTTTGTTATGCCTCCTTTGGCATCTCCCTTTTTAACTACCTTCTCACATCACCCTTAAAAAAATAATCTTTGCACAGAAAATATACACTATCAATACAATATCTATTACAGATTAAAGTAATTCGTTCAATAGTTCCCCAAAATACCCTCTTAAATTCTTTTTCATACCATTTCTTTTTTAAATCATCCCATTTAATCTTAAATTTTAACACTGTAGGAATTTTTTATCTATTTTGGCAATTTTTTCCAAAGATATATTATTCTAAGCAAAAAAATCCAATTGGTTAGTAGACTTAGTTTTTGAAATCTGTCTTAACAGTATATTTCTATTTTGAAGGGAAATATTGAAAAATGTCTTGCATAATCATAAACTCCATTAATTATTTAGAAAGTTTCAATTAGATCCCCACTTATTCTTTTACCTAGTGAAGTAATTTTGATTTCTTCAATCTCTACCTATAACTGTAATATTTTACTTTTCTTTATTATTTTTGTCACTCTTTTTTGTATGCCTTCCAACCTCAAAATAACTCCAATTTCCATCTCTCGACACTAGAGTCCATAACTGAGTGCAATATTCTATGAGGTTGTATTAGGATTTTATAAATTTTTAAAACAACATTTGCCTCTTTTGAAATAGAATTTCTAACCATTCAGCCAATCATTTGTTTTGCACTCAATACAATAAATATTTTTAAAATGTCTACCATAATTAGAAATTTTATCAACTAACTTGAAAGTTTCAATTTGATTCCTTCTCATTCTTCTTTCTAGTAGAGGAGTTAATCCTAATTTTTCTAATCTTTCCCAGTAACTGAAATATTTTACTCTTTTTATTATCTTTTTCACTCTTTATATATACTCCAGTTTCCATGTTTAGACACTGGAGCCCAGAGTATAATATTCTTGATGAAGTCTTTTTAGAGTTTTATATACTTTAAAACAATATATGTCTTCCTTGAAATAACATTTCTAACTATCCAGCCAATTATTCCATTTGCTCTCAATACAATAGAAAAAATATGATAGTTTTACATGTATCATCAAAGCCAACTTCTAGATCACATTCCCCATCTACTTTTTTTGATTTCCTTGTTGTTTAATTTATATTCAACTCTAATACCTTTTAATCCAATATGTAGTACTTCCCATTTTTTCTATAATAAATCATGATTTTGAAATATCTTCTCAATATGACAATTTGTTTAAATCCATCTGTGATGTTTCTTTTGATAATAATCTCACTAATTGTTTGATATCATCAGCAAATAGTTTTATAGGTCCCAGTACTGAACCCTGAAGAACACTGGAAGGTATATTCTGTGTTTCAGAATAATTATTACCAATTTCTGGTTTCATCATTCTGTCCATTAAAAAGTATCTTATAATATTTACAATTTTTTTTAGAACTACCAAAGTTTTTTATTTTCACTTGTAAATGAAAATGAGATACCATTTTAAATATTTAGCTAAAATCCAAATATATAATATCTACATTATCCCCGTCTATCAAATACTCATTCATAATATCAATATTTTTTAAAATTTTAGAGAATGTTGATTTACTTTTGACAAACCCATTTTGTTTACAATTTATGATATTTGTATAAAATTTAAAATGTGATTAATCAATTTTTTAAAATCTTACACAATGCATATGTCAGAGAAACTAACCAATAATTACTTTTTAAATGTATCCAACCTTTTTCTGTTGTAGTATTACAATTGCTATTTTCCAAATGCATGGAATCATTTCAGATTCTATACATTTCTCAAACAATTTACATATTGCATTGATAAAACTTTCATTTGATGATAAGTATTTTGATATTTTAGGATATATTTCATCCGTTCCAATACTTTTACTTACATCCAACTTGGAGATAATAATACTTTTATGTCCTTTGCTTTTATTATTAGTTCATCCTTAATTTTTTATATCCTCCTCATTATGACTTTCCTGTCGTGAACCAAACCCTTTCAAAGAATGAACAGATTGAAACCATTTTGTTTGTATGCCAGCCATTTAAACTGCTGTGTTTGTTAATTCACCTGTTTTATCATTTCTTTTTTACTATACCCATGTTTTTGTTGAGTTTTGTTTTTGATTTCACATATTTAAATTTACAATTGTATTTGATATTTTTAACAATTTTATTTTCATATTTCATTTTTCATTTACTTCCAATTTTTCATATTCATTTTGCTTACTTAAAGCATTTTGATAGTTTTCCAAATTTGGTATAATTCCAAATTCTTTCCTAAATTTATCATTTTTTTCTTTTACAAGATAGCTGATTACTGTCTCATGGTAATTTTTATAATGGATCTTGTTGTTTAGAGAATCTTATGATAACTTCAGAAATATTTTTCATCATTGATTTTATCTGTTTAATTCTTCCCACATTTTATTAATGTTAAAAGGTTGACAGAGGAATTGGGTATATACATATACATATACATACTCTCACACACACACACACACACATATATATATATATATATATATGAAGGTCCACAAAGAGATTTGTATTTTTTGTATTTTGTATTTTCCATATTGGAAACAAGAGTGAGTTCGAGTGTCATTGAGTACCCCATTAAAAAGGCCTTGTGCCACATATGTTCTCTGATGCAAGCAACAAGCTGGAAACATACATACATATAACACATATGTAAGAACAAAATAAATAAATACAAAAAATACAAATCTCTTCATCGACTTTCCTATTTTAGAATATATCCTTATTCTTTCTTTGAACCTACAACAAACATCTTTATATATATATATATATATATATATATATATATATATGAGGTACATTAAATAAGTTTCCAGAATTTTTTCGTATGGGCACTTTTAGTGATAGTACACATATGAAACTCTAGTCCTCTTTGAAGTAATCTCCTCCGGCTGAAATGCACTTGTTGTACTGTTCCAACAACTTCAGAAAGGCCCCATGGAAGTCTTCTTGTATGAGCATGTCAATGACTTTTGTCACAGCCTCTTTCATCTCTTTAATTGTCTCATAACGACAGCCTCTGAGCTTAGGGAATAACCAAAAGTCACTGGGAGCAAGGTCTGGACTATAGGGACAGTGAGGAACTGTCTTGATGCCCATCTTGGTCAAACAGTCTATGACAAGGATGGAGTTGTGGACTGGTGCATTGTCCTTGTGGAAATGCCACTGACCCGATTTGGCCTCTCCCCGAGGAATCTCTTCCTGAACTCCCTTAAAACCTCAACATAGTAACCCTAACCCTAACCCTTTGGCCAATCAACTCTGGTGTATTGACTTCCTTACTCCTCCCACACCTCTCATCATCCCTCACAGACTACCTGCTTTCCTTGAATCTCTTATGCCAGTCAAAAACTGATGCTTGATTCATGCAAGATGATCGAAAAGCAGTCTGTAGCATGCCCTACGTTTCTGTGGCATTTTCTCCAAGTTTAAAACAGAATTTTATTGTATATTCTTGTTCTAAAGTGTCCTCACATCCAGATTATATTTTTGAAATTCAGCAGCTGTGACAATCAAGCTTTAGTAGGGTGTATTCGAATTGCTGCTGTAGCTTTTGATTTGAATGTGAAATCATAAAAATTGGTCAGTCATCTCATAAGATGTATAGCAATAACATAGTGAATTTTCAAGAGTCCATGACAATTTTAAATGCCTGTACAAAAAGTCTGGAAACCTAATGGAGGCACCACGTATATATATACATACATACATATCTATATATATATATATATATTTGGAACCTTAGGGATCAAGGGTTAACCCCCCAAATACAGTGAAAAATAGTCTGGCAGTCTTCAACTTTGAATAGCTTCAATGGTAGATGCAATTTGTGTATCAATGAAAAATTAGTATAATTAATTTTTAGGATTACAGACTACTGTTAAATGAATGGAATGAGCGCGTGTTTAAATGTAGACATAAAAGTAAATTTAGATTATCCTGACTGGATACCACTGAGGCTCCTACTCTAGACACTAGCAGGGATATTGATGCTGGATGATTTTTATTGGAATTAATAATATTTATTTCAGTAGTTGATAGTATTATATGATGAGGATATTTATGTAGAAGAGGAGATTCTTGGAAATTTAGACATTAATTCAAAATTAGGGTTTTTAATTTCTGGAGTTATTAATTTCCCTTGACTATTATTTTGGGGTTAACTAAAAGTACCTGGTGGCTGCTGAAAAGTTTGTTTTTTTAATTTTAATTTTTTTTCTTATTTTTATTTTATTTTTTAAGAAGAAAGTCTAAGACCTAATTAGCTGAGGGAAATAATATATGAATAAGAAGTAAATGAAAACTATATGAAGATAATTGTTTAGTTTATAATCTTACATAATTTGGAAGATTCCACTTGCTATGAAAAATCCAGCATATGTTAAAATTAGGATGGGTTGATTGACAGGAACACCCTTTTTCTGGTTTCTTGATTTTTCTAACACTTTATTGTGCTGATCCCCTTTACTCTCGTCTGGGATTTTAAAATTTATATTGGTTTTTTTTTTATACACATATAGTCTGTAATTCATATTTACAGTATTTCAACCACAATTTAAACATGTACAGTTATCTGATGAGATGGAGAGTATAATGATATTCTCTGGCGAAATAAATTTATAATAACAATTTAACCTGGTTTGAGTTTCCTTCTAACTGCATTATATATATATATATATATATATATGAATTGGGGGGGTCCTCGTGGTGTAATGGTTAAAGCGATGGACTGCAGAATCGTAGTACGCAAGTTCGTACTCAAGTCGTGCTATTACGTTCACTTTCAGGCAAATAGGTATGAACCCCCTTATCCTCCCAGCTATGGGTTAAATAGCACCACTAATGTTCTTCTTGGAGGGAAATAACCTTGAGAAATGTATGAACCTCCTTCTCCTCCCAGCTATGGGTTAAATAGTACTACTACTGTTCTTCTAGGAGGCAAATACCCTTGAGAAATGTATGAACCCCCTTATTCTCCCAGCTATGGGTTAAATAGTACCACTACTGTTCTTCTAGGAGAATGGCTTTGGCATTAAATAACCTAAAAAGCATTTATATGCCATTAAACAAAGAAACCAACCAAACCAAACCATATATTTCGTGTGTCTACTCTACCTTATAGATTCACCACAGAGACACTAACAAAATGCATTGAGAACAAGCTATTTGGGAATCATGCAAGAATGCTGCATGCTGTCTTGAAAAATATCCTGGAAGCAAAATGCAACAAAACAGCAGGTGTATGGCCACCTGCTTCATATCTCACAAACCATTGAATTTAGATGAGCAAGACAGGCAGGGCACGATGGGAGAAGTAAGGGTAAACTCATAAGCAATGTTTTCTGATGAAGTCCTGCACATGGACATACCAGTGTTATCTAACCAAAAAAGACTTACTTACATCAGCCCTGTTCAAACACAGGATGCAGCCTAGTGCAACACTGTGGACTTGAAGTGGTTAAAGTTGATAATTTAAAACTTGGCAAAGAAATGGAGAGTCAAGACTATTTCCTGAGTCTCAGACAAATAGGGCTTCTGGCTGATATCTGGTGACAAAGAAGTGAATGAATAATTTTTGAGACCTCCTTTTTGTCTACACACTTTAAAAATTAGATTTGTCATAAAGACAGTCGGAATGGCCCCAAAGAAAGCGGGCAGAGGAGAAATAGAGAGAGAGAGAGAGAGAGAGAAAGGTATCCTGAGATACTACCCTGCCATGTAATGGTGAGAAGTATAGATTAGACTAAGCTAGAATTCATCATCATCATCATGTCGCGCCGCCTGCGCGGATATCCCTGACCGTCTCTCGCCATTTCTCCCTAAGGGTTTAAATAACACTCTGTCAATTAAAAAGGGGTTGACCAATTCCCCCAAATATCAGGAACTTCCTGAACACATTCCAAAAACTAGAAAAAAATGGTGGGAACTTCCTTAACACATTCCAAAAACTAGAAAGAATTTCTTGGAACTTCTTGAATACATTCCAAAACCAGAAAGAAATGCCAGGAACTTCCTAAATTCATTCTAAAAACTAGAAAGAAATTCTGGGAACTTCCTGACAACTTTCAAAAACAAGAAAGAAATGGTGGGAACATCCTGAACACCTTCCAAACATAGAAAGTAATGCTGTGAACTTTCTAAACACATTCCAAAACTAGAAATAAAATGCTGGGAATTTCCTGAACACATTCCAAAACTAGAAATAAATGTCAAGAACTTCCTAAATACATTCTAAATCTAGAAAGAAATACTAGTAACCCCCTTAACACAGTTTAAAACTTGAGAGGACTTCTGAGAACTTCCTGAATACATTCCAAAAACTAAAATTAAAATGCTGGAAACTTCCCGAATACCTTCCAAAAGTAGAAAGAAATGCTGGGAACATTCTGAACACATTTCAAAACATGAATGAAATGCCTGGAACTTCCTTCACACATGCCAATTCTAGAAAGAAACGCAAGGAACTTTCTGAACTCATTCCAAAACTAAAAATGAAATGCTGGGAACTTCCTGAATACATTCCAAAACAAGAAAAAATTCTGGAACTTCCTGAACATAGTGGGAATTTAAAAATAAAATTCTGGGAACTTCCTGAACACATTCCAAAAATAGAAAAAAAGATAGGAACTACCAGAACATATCCCAAAACAAGAAAAGATTCCAGGTATTTCCTGAACACATTTTAAAAGAAGAAAGAAATACCTGGAACTTCTTGAACACATTCCAAATCTAAAAAGAAATGCTGGAAACTTCCTGAACACATTCCAAAATTAGAAAGAATTTCAGGGAACTTCCTGAACACTTTCAAAATCAAGTAAGAAATGCTAGGAACCTCCTGAACTCCTTTCAAATGTAGAAAGAAATTCTGAGAACTTTTTAAACACATTCCAAAACTAGAAATAAAATGTTGGGGACTTCTTGAACACATTCAAAAACAAGAATGAAATGCTGGGAACTTCTTGAACACATTCTAATTCTAGAACCTCATGATCACCTTCCAAATGTAAAAAGAAATGCTGGAAACTTTCTAAATGCATCCCCAAAAATAGAAAGAAATGCTGGGAACTTCCTAAACACATTTCCAAACCTAGAAAGAAATGTTGCAAACTTTCTAAACACATTCCCAAAAATAGAAAGAAATGCTGAGGACTTCCTAAACACATCCCCAAAAATAAAAAGAAATGCTGGGAACTTCCTAAACACATCCCCAAAAATAGGAAGTAATGCTGGGAACTTCCTAAACACATTCCCCAAAATAGAAAGAAATTCTGGGAACTTCCTAAACACATTTAAGTCCAAACAAAAATGCTGGGAATGATGCATTAACATTGTAAGAGACTATTTTGAAAGAGAAAATGCTCAAAAAGTTCTTAGTAAAATAAAAGATTTATGAAAAAGTTTGGTTTCTTTTTGAGCAAACCTCTCTTATGTTTGACTAAAGACAATCGTCATCATCATTATCATCATCAAGGCATATCAACACCATAAATTCCTTTTCTCCTCCCTCTTTATCTAACCCTATTGATTATCACTCTTGATTGGTTCTCTAGACAGCATCAACTATCTGCATGTATCTGATAAATGTAAGTTTTTGCTGGTATGTCCATGAATAGGAGTGCATAAGAGAACATTGCTTATGAGCTTAGGTTGGTTGGTTGTTCTGTTTTACGGCATATCAACCCTTTTTGGGTTATTCAATGATGAACTAAGTCATTTTGATAAAAGTTCCAAACAATTTAGTTTAGAATAAAAATAGTTTTTGTTTACACAGTTAAATGTCAAAAGTTAATTTTAAACGATTCAGTTTAGTATAAGTACAATTTATTCTATTTGCCCCTTGATAGACCCCTATCAAGTACTACTACACTGGGCTAGATTGAACCTGGGAGTGATGGCAATGAAGTTCAACTTCACATTCCCCAAAGCTCCAGCAATTCAGGAGCCTCATCATCAAATTGCTTAGTGTCATAATCAGGACACTCATTGGAGTAGTCTTACCCCATTGCAGAGATACAGTTGGTGTATTCTGCAGCCCCAGCCAATTGGGTCAGCTGAACTTATGACTTTCTCCTCTTACTTGGATGATTTGTGAGATAGGAAGTAAGTGGGGGAACAATTGCTGTTTTGTAGGATGCTGCTTCCTAGATTTGTTCAAAACAGATGAAGTATTCTTGTGTAGTTCCCATCTAGCTTTTACTTCAGACCATAGACAAGGATTATTTTTTTACTTACTTATTTTTATTTACATAGAAATCATGTAATTTACTGTTTAAGAATTGTCTATAAGTTTTTTTATTAAGCACTTTTAGATATTCATTTAGCCATTATCAAGATTCAAGATGTTATTGGTTTGGAACTAAAACCATCATTATAGATGTTATCAGCTTCTGTATTTCAGTTCTTAATATTGTGATTATATTTGTGCATTATGAAGAAATCATGCACAGAGGAACATATTGGATGTAGTCTCTGTGGCATAACGGCCAAAGTACTGAAATGCAATATCATAGTGAGTTCGGATTCTAGTTTTGCTATTACATTCACTTTTGGACTAATTCCCTGGTTAAATACCCCCTCCCACCGTCAATGGATCAAATAGTACCACTACTGAGATTTTACAAGGATGGTTTTGTCATTAAATAACTCACTAAGGTTGATATGCCATTAAAAAATAAACAAGACACAGAAGAACACAAAAACAAATTTCTTCTCCTTTAAACCAGGCAGATTTATCATGCAATTGTTAAATATATTTAAATTCCCAACAAATTGAAAAAAATACTCTAATACCCTTATTATTAAAACACACAAACACACACACACGCACACACACACACACATATATGTATATATATAAATATATATATATACATTATGTATATATATATATATACACACATTATACCGACGGCTCATTGGTCTAGTGAGTAGAGTGTTCACCAATGGTCCAGAAGACCTGGGTTCAATCCCAGGTCATGTCATACCAAAGATTTTAAAAATGGTACTTGATATTTCCTTGCTTAACACTCAGCAATATAAGGTTTGTATCAGGAGTAAAGTGGAGCAATCTAGGGAAAGGAGTAGCACCCTCTCCTACACCTCGGTGTAGAAGCTATTGAATAGGGAGCCTTTAGGTTGCCCTCGACAATGGACTATATATACATTTCTGTCTGATGATTGTGTGGACTACATGAAACTTCAATTAATTGTCTTCTAGGGTTCATGATTATAAAATATTTTGGCTTTATACCTGCTGTGCTATAATAGTATCTAGCAAGCCTTTCTCATTTGCATTTCTCTTTTTATTATATATATATATATGTATATATATATACTACCAGTGAAAAGTATTTGGCTACCCACAAAATTTTTTTTTTCATCTTAAGAATGTTTTTGTCAATGAAACAAGTTAAGCACCACAAAAGTTTTATTTATTATATTAAATACAAGTTTTCCTGAGCCACATTAAATTCAAATTAAACCAAAAAACTTCTTAAACTTTTGATACATCAAAATGACCCCCTTTGGCTGCTATCACTGGATCACAGATTCTCAACATTCTTTTCACCAATGACTGGAGGTAGATTGTAATAATTCATCCCAGCTTTCCTGCAAGAGTTGCCAGAAGTGAGCCACACTTGTGGGTTATTTAGCTCTGACTTTTCAGTAAAGTTTATCCCTCACTGATTGCACAGGCCAAGACATCAGTTGAAGGACATGCTGTTCCTCTTTGTGTTTAAGATACCTCTGGCAGAGTATAATAGTATACTTTGGGTCATTATCTTGCATGTACAAATCCTTGACCCACCGACCACATTCCAGGTGGGATCATTTGATGTCATATACTGTAATAGTTGATTTGATTCAATTTGCCCTTCACCTGGTGCAAATCCCTGACTTTGCAATGGGTAAAAGCCAACCCCCAATATACACACCATAACAAAGCCTCCTCCATGCTTTATGGTTGGTATTATTCAGGGGATTGTATCTCTTTCACCAACTCTTCCCTGCACAGAGACCCTTCTATTTGTCAGTCCAGATGACTTTATTCCACTGCTCTATTGTCCAGTCTTTGGGTGCCTTGACCCAATGGATCCTTTTGACATTGTTTTGCTTCCTCAACAGTGGTTTCTTGCCATATAGGTCGCCTTCTCAGAGTTTTCTCCTCACAGTGAATATTGGCACATTTTTTTCTCAACATTGGTTCAATTGTGCTGTGATATTTGGAGCAGTCAGTCTTCTGTCATCTAAGCTGGTGACTCTGATGAAATTGTCCTCTGCTCTTGTCGCTGCTTTTGGTCTACCAGCCTTACTTTTGGCCTTGTTTTGTTGCATTTCCTGATGTCTCTGAACAGTATAATCCACTGTAGTTTTGGGGATTTTCATTTTTAATACTAAGGAAGAAAAACGCCTTGAAATCAATTTTTCAAAAGATAACTGGTTATAATAAGGTCAAAGTTACTGAGGAAGACTTGTGCTTAGTATGATAAATAAAAACATTGTGGTGCTTAACTTGTTCCATTAAAAATAACACTTTTAGGATGAGAAATAAAATTTTTTGAGTGTGGCCAGATAATTTTGACTGGTAGTGTATATATATATATATATATATATATATATACATATATATATATATTGAATTACCATGACCAGAAAATCAGGCAAACATTTGCATATGACGTACAGAACACGGGACAGCTCTTTCGACTTTATTAGGTCTCATCAGCAGTATCTTCTGTGATATCCTCCACTGTAGATCGAACCATATATATATATATATATATATATGTTGTTATTTCATACATAGTTTGATTGAAGAGGATCTTTCTTAGCTTGGTGTCCTTTATCTTACTTCTTGTTCATTTAAATTTCAGCGTTAGAATAATATTTTGCAAAGTGATATTCTTCTCTATGCAGAATGTATCAATCACTTATTAAGTACATTAAAATCTCAGTATATTGGTTGAAAAAAAATCTTATTTCACTTGGGCGTCTTTATTTTGAAGCCCTTTGTTATCAAAATATATATACATATGTAATTTAATGATAGTGATTTAATTATATTTTTCCTCTCCAGGCAAAGGTTATTCTTTTCTGTTTGATTTATTTTGTATAAGATTTTAAACTTTTACTCTTTTTTGTATCGAATGCTAATATTTATTCATTTCTTTTCAAGAGACAAAATGAAATATTCACTTCTCTAATTCTTACACTTAAGATTGGTATTCATTCAGTTCAATTAGATATTGTAAATGCCATTAGTTCAGCTGAAAGGAGATCCCTAGATAGCACGTAGGGACAATATCTAATTAATTTTTAGTTATCAACGGTAGAAAAAATTATTATATTGAGGATAATAATAAAGAAACAATTGTGATTATATATGATTTATAACTTAAAACATAACACTTCTTTTGAATTCAAATGATCTGGTTAAGTTTTTTATCATCTGAAATGTAAATAGGATGTTCCATTGGATGTTTTCAGCATAAGTAAAGCTGTAAAGTTGGCAACCGTAGTCGAGGGGTACCCGAAGGCTCCCTTTCCAATAGCTACTACATCGAGGTGTAGGGGAGGGTGCTGCTCTTTTCCCTGGATTACTCCACTCTACCCGCAATCTATACCTTATAATGCTGAGTGTTAAGCAAGGAGGCATCAAGTACCATTTTTTGCGTGTGTGGTATGACTCGACCTGGGATTGAACTTCGGTCTCCCGGGCCTTTAGCAAACACTCCAGCTGCTGGGCCAATATCAAATTTGAGCTTGCTTGTGCTTATTTTGCATTAATATCTTTGAGAAGGCATGATTCGTCTCTTCTTGAAGTCAGTTCCATTACCAGATATTGAGACAATGTCATGACAGTGTTATACCATGATTATTGATAAACAAGAGTTTGGTGGACAATTCTTCTCTTTTGCTGTTAACATTGAACCAGTGTTAAATAGCCATAAGGAATGAATATACATGGAGGAAGAATGACCCTAACACTTGGTCATAAAATGTAACTCTCTTAATTTATTCTCAAAAGGGGTCAAATTTTCTGTGGTGTGTGAGAGACACATGGAGACAAGCAGAGACAAAGGGAGATGAAGTCAGACAGCCATATTGACCGATTACTTCTTCTTTTCTTGACCATGCCACATGGTATTATCTTCAATACTTCACATAGCACTTCTTTACTACATACTAGTTTGCAGTATGTATATCATATGACTGAAGTAGTTCAAGCCGTAGAGATTACTAGCTGTTGTTGGTAGTATCATGGTAGTTGGTGCGCTGACACTTTGTGCCTTGCTTCATTCCGTGTGTGATTTTAAATACGCATATATGAACAAGCAACATAGTCTAATTTGGAAACTTATGCTTTACGAATTTCAACTTGCCAATAACGATATGGAAGCATCAAAGAACATTTTTTTGCAAAAGGTGAAGGTGCAGTCGATCAGAGAACAGCAACCAAATAGTTGAAGAAAATTCGCTTGAGTTGCAAGAACCTCGACGTTCAGACCAGTGGGCCTAAAACCGTGGATTTCGAGGCTGTTATCCAAGCTCTCATGGCAAAACTGGCAAGTAGCTCTTGCAGAGTATAAGGTGAGCTCGGCATCTTATAGTCCGGTGTGGTTCGTCATGTTCATGACCTTGGCAAAAACACCCAGAACTACCGAGTTGTGCCTCACGTTACCAAAATATTGCAAAACTTTTGATTCATTCTTATATTTCGAAAAAAGACAGTCCCTGATAAGTAATATCACTTTCACTTTCAAGATGCCATAAAGTCAGGAGACAGATAAAGTATCTAGGTAATTGGATTTTATGTCTGATGCACTTCGATTATTGATATGTATTTGTTGGCTACACCCAACAAAGTGAAATGGACATGAGTTACTATCCTATTTACCCAACCCCTCCGCTCGGGCAGGATGTGACACAAGGTCAATTTTAAAGCGGAGTTTAACAGGTTTGAATTCAGAGTTTTCCTTCTCCTAGACTAGTTGTCTCACCAAAGCTGAAGAGCCTAGTCTGCCCTACTAGTCTTACCCATAGCTGGAGGGAGAATAATTGGATTCATACCTTTCCCAAGGGTATTAGTGCTATGTGAAATGCAATTAGTCTCGTCCAGGATTTGAACTCGTGTTGCCGTGTCCATTTCCTAGGACGGTAACCATTACACCACGGGCACCTCCTATAAAACATGAGTTACTATCTACAACTCAGGAGCAGTTACACAGGCCAATTCCTCGCTTGTAGTAACGTCTAAATAAAGTCTTCTATCGTATTAAATCGTCTTATGTGTGTTGTTACAATAATATAGGTGCCCGTGGTGTAATGGTCATCGTCGTTGGAAATGGACACGGCGACACAAGTTCAAATCCTGGACGCGGCTGATTGTATTTCACATAGCACTAATACCCTTGGAAAAGGTATGAATCCAATTATTCTCCCTCCAGCTATGGGTAAATAGTAGGACAGACTGGACTCTTCAGCCTTGGTGAGGCAACTAGTCTAGGAGAAGGAAAACTGAATTCAAACCTGTTAAACCCCGCTTAAAAATTGACCTTGTGTCATATCCTGCCCAAGCGGAGGGGTTGGTAAATATGATGATATAGGACATACGAGTTGATACTGTTGGGTATTACCCACTTTTTTCCACACCATGAACTCGTCCATCTGCCATATATAGCAGTAGCTACTAATACCTGGGTAGACTAGAAGGTGAAGAGCAGCTTTTTATAGGAATAGTATTAGAGCGTTGGAAACTGGAGATCACTTTATTTGCTACCGTAATAACGGAAGTCAATACTATCGTTGGACTATATCTTTATTCTGTATTCACTAATCCTATGTTCTTGTCTACTAATAGTCTCTCTATTGTATATACTTTTTCCTTAGAATATATCTCTATTTCTACTCATATCGTGGTTTGTCCTTTATTTAATATTACAAGCGTTCACTAACCAGAACGCGACAGATACACCGGTCACTTCTGCTTCAACTGACTTTTTGCTGTACACGCTTAGAAATAAAAGTGTATGGCACGAGCTCACACTTCGCCAATCAAAATGCACCCACCGTCTTCTCGTGATTAATATATCACCAAAAAGGACTGTCGAAGAAACAAGACATAAATCCAGCATCCAGAAAGAGATTAGCTAAGACAATGAATGTTGTAAATTTGTTCTAACTTATTTCAGATAGAAATCGTTCAATGCCACGAGCGTGCTTACATAAATATAATAGGTGTGGTCAGCCTTTGAGATTTGATAAAAGGGAAAATGTACTCGCCCCAAAATCATTTTACCCGACCGACACCATTTTCAGTCAATAATAGTCAATAATTTTTAGGAGGTAAGAAATAAGAGAAGAAAATATGAATATTACTTGTATAATTTGTTTTTCGGTGCGTCGTCGACAGAAGTATTCATTTTTTTCTTTCTTTCAAATATTCGTTTTTATTTTTCGTAAGCGGGGAGCAAATATAGATATTGAGTCAAGGATAATTTTTTCCAAAATGAATTTATAAAAATCTCTGAGTGTCTTCAATTTGGATAACAGAAACATTTTGACTCAACTGTGGAAACGATAATTCTTCGAATGTTTACCATGACCGGACGTCCAAGAGAGAGGGGGACTGGTCATTCTAAATTCTATTTGTCAGATCTTCTTTTGATGATTGCGGTATATTTTTGGGGTACGACTTCCTTTTCTTTAACCAGACATTTCGACGGTCGTCGGCCGCCAGGCACAAGACCAAAGAATTCACAAATGTCATTGTAGGTCATTCTAAATAACTCTTGAATCTTCAATGGCATACTTTTGGGTTGTAAAAAGAATGTTTTCCTTTTTCTATATTTGAAAAGACACGTTTCATAGCGATTTTTGATCGACAACCGGGCGACTAGAAGAATAACTTTAATCTCCTGAATAAGTTTTTACTTGACAGAGTCGATCGGGCGATTGAAATCTCAAATGCTGGGTGTAATTATAATTAGCAAATCAACATCTTAACTGTATCACATATCAATAGGAACTTTATTGCGTTGAATTCATCTTTTTTGTTGACTATTAAAGGATATTAAATACATTTCAAAAAAATATTTCTTTAACTATGTTAACATTGAGACATTAGTTTCTTTAGAGGAAACAAATATTTGAAAGTCATGAAATGAAGGTTGAAATTTGTGTCCTTGAAGAATAAATCTGAATACACATGCAAATATGAATCACTAGTTTTGTTACGTGAGTCACTTGGCAACAAGATGGAAGTTTCTTTAAACCATTGGAAAGGAATCGCCTTTGTATTAACATTACCAATTCTATGAATGACAAAACGAATGTATGAATAGCAAAAAATTAAGGACATAAAAATAAAAAGTAAATTTTGAATCACTAAATAAGGAATCTTATGACTGTGTTTTGATCACCAAAAATCTCTGGTGAGTTGTTCTAAGAAATACGTCTTTTCTGACAATATGACATTTCTGGATTCAGTTAAGTGATTTATCTATTCAAATGAGATTTTGAGGATGACGTTTATTTATTTTATGGACAAAGAACGGTTTCACTGACAAAGAAGCAACAAAAAGAGAAGATTTGTTCTCTAATTCAGACAAATTGACCTGATTAAGTAAATATTGACCCACCAAAAATGATTGATCTCTAAAAGATCTGACCCTTCAAAATGATTGATCACTGGTTAATCTGGTTCTCTCAATTGATTGATATGTAAACCCCCCTAAAAAAAAACTTCGTAAATTGAGTGATCTAAAAAATTCTGACTCTTTCAAAATGTTACAGGTTGCCTGGATTACAGTTATATATATATATATATACTCATGAATACTCATGAATAAACGACAACAACTGTTTCACTCGTAACTAATATAGTGGAGTAATTTCTTCTGCCTTTTTATTAGAACTCGTCAAAAACAGATAAAATAATGCTTCCGACCCCTAGAACAATGGACGAAACAGCACTTTCGGTTCAACAATAATGGTTGCAACGTCACGTCCGTTTTCTGTTAGAACCAATATACAACATCCCTCTCTCCTGAGCTTCAAACTTAACATACATAGTCGTCTCAATACTTTTAATGACAATAAAATTTCTAAGAAACTTCAACAAGAAGTCATATTATTAGGAGGAAGAGTTGACGTAATCTATGTCATCATCCTATCCAACAGCAAAAAAATGAATCATCTGTATTTGTTTACTCTGAAGATTCCTTAGTAGCCATTTTTCTTAGCTGAGAATCTGTCATTGTGTCGTTTCCATGTGTTTGGTTTCATACCTACCTCTTGATCTTATTCTCAGCATGGCTTCTTTTTTCCTCATCCATACATTTTTGAAAACGCACTCAGACGCGGATTCTAAAATGATTATCTTCATTTTTCGGTTTATCTTCCAAGCATGCATCGTTTTTTGAAAAGCTGCTATCTCTGTAGGGCGCGAGAAGCTGTGCGACTGATGCTGGGTGTCCTGTAAATGTTTGTCTCTGACTTCTCAGAGGCTGGCTGGAACTTTTTTAACCTCCTCTTAATAGTTTTTATTGCGAGCTCAGCCAGTTACAGCGAATAAGAATCTAATATGTTTAACGCCGAATAAGACGCAGAACCTGGAAAATTCCCCACAAGTAAAACTGATAGCATTATCAGACATGTTGACTTTCGTGTGTGGCAAATTTTCGCTGCAACGTTCGTTCTGTTTCTGATGAAGATGGCGATGACTTGTGTATCTACATATTTACTGTGAGCGTCCACAATCACCCAAATCCACTCGCCATGGATCGGGTTTGCCTAATTCATGTGAATTCTGAACCGTGGTCTTCCTGGTCATTTTCATGGATGTAATTTACTAGCTCGAGGTATATCTACCTATTCTTGGTACCGACTGCAACTTCCCACGTTCAATTCAATATCTAAATCAAGATTAGGCCACCAGATGTGACAATGAGTGAGGGACTTCATCTGTGAAATCCCTGGATGAATCTCATGTAAGTCTCTCAGCAAGGTAATTCGATTCTTTGCCGGGATGACAACTAATGATCCCCATAAAACACAACCCAGTTGTACTGATAATTCATCCTTCCCGTTCGTGTATGGTTGAAAATCATGAGATTTCTTTCTTGACCAGCCATCAGAGTCGGATACATTTACGCACTCGTGATAACTCAGGGTCTCTTGACGTATAAAAAGCAAGTTTTTGACGTGACTGAGATTGAGTCTAAAGCTGACATGAAAAGTACAACTTCCTCCAGACAGGGTAATGGCGTAAAACAGTCCCCTACGGGTGGCCGACTCAGTCCATTTGCGGGGAAATTTTTTAGACCGGTTTTTACATTAACTAATAGTGATAACGTGAAAGAATCAATACCCAGCGTTACTCTTAAAAACTTACTGTGGGTGATACCACGGGTAGTGTAATGGTTAACAAGCAAGACTAGCAAACTTTCACGAGTGAGTTCGAGTCTCAGTGGATGCCCCATTCATATTGCTTTGTGCTACATCTGAGCAAAATGCTTTGTAAATTACTACTTACTGTGAGTAACATTGCACGGTCCTATTAAAAAAATCACAAGTAGTGGCTTTGTAATTGTTGTGGTCTTCAGATAAAACCGGTGGAAGAACAATTCAGACAACAGGATGATAGGTAAACGTTGTCGTATTAACAGAAAAAGGAAGACATACAAAGGAAGTACTAGCCGTGCTCGGCTTGCAGTCCGTCTGTCAAATGTCTCGCAAGGAACAAGAAGTTGTCTCCCCCGACCGAGCTAAGCTCGGAGAATATGTTTAGGTTGGACGAGTCCATCTTTGGGGTATGGTAGGATATGTCCCCATAACAGTAATGCTGGTAAACTCCAACCCACGAATATATTTATTGAACATAAAACATTGAACATAAAACCCCCCAAAATGATTTCCTACTCTTTCCGTTCTTTCTGTGCGTAATTCCGTTCTGCACTCGATAAAGTTCTTCTGATGGTAAAAATATGTTGTTTTTTTCCCTTCTGTTTACCATAATATATCAGTACAAGACTGCACTCAAAGTAACTGTTAATGCAACAGATTCATGATAAGTTAAAGTTTAGAATTGTAATAAACCAAAACAATGACATTAACAAACCTTTTGATTGCTCAAATGCAAAAGCTTTGGCTGATCCCTATTTTTAAGAAACTCCTTTTTGTTATAATGTTTTAGTGTGAGTATTATTTTTATTAGCGAGGAAGTGTTGTAACGTGGATGTGTTTACGTTGAGTTGTTTCCTCGCTAAGTTTGTAAGGTCCCTCGCTAATTGTTGTTAGATATATAATGGAGAGAAGTTCCAAGATGTCGAAGTCGAAATGTTTTTAGGAATAGTTTTTATTTGCAGCATGGAAAATGTAGTTTGCGTTTGTACTGCAAGTCTTGTTGGAAAGGTTGTGAGTAAGGAGACGGTAAAGAGACGAAATGGAGATACGATAGAGTTGAGAAAGCAGCGCGTATCGTCGGACATGCGGGGGATTGTGTTCGCCGTAGTTTAGCGAAAGTCTTGTTTGCCGTTGGAGGAAATAAACTTCGGAGTCACCGTGAGTTTTGTGTGTCTGGTGGATTTGGGGAGAGGCATGCGTTGTCTCCATTAAAGTGGCCCAGAGGTGAATTGAGAGCGAGATGCCGAGAGCGGAATTAGGCATCGCATCGACATAGCCAATTTTGGGGGTGACATAAAGTTGTTCCTGTGTGTAGCGTATTGAATGTATCTAATTCATATTCAACTGGGATTCCTTGGTCTAAGTGATAGACGCAAGGAATCCATAAATTAGATAGGTTCCCTCATGGGTCCATGCTGCTGCTGCTATTGAAGAACGGCCAGTGGGACGTCTGCACTGGACGGCGTTGTTCAGTCAAAGAGAGTGTGTTTGGCAGCTTACTCAATTTCTGCTGCCCGGAAAGGAGTCTGGAGTGAATAGGATAGGTCATCCTGATTGGGTGAAATTATGCGTCGAATTAATTTGCGTGCCAAACCAAAATACGAAATTTCCTTCCACTACAATGTATAACAAGAGGGCAGATGATATTACTATTTTGGCATAAATGGTAATTGACGTAGCATCGTTATTTTTATAGTAAGGAAACAAATAATGAACGCGTAGATACTGATGGCTTTCAATCTAGTAGTTTAATGACTGCTTGAGAGGAAGTTTTCCTTATGCCGTGAGTTGAAGAGAATGGAAAAACACTTGTAAATGATTATGCGGGAGTTTAGTGCTTAGCCAGAGGCATCGGGTCCATTCGGTTTAGGTGGGAGAAATAATTGACCCGGAAATGGTCTCCTAAGGTATGCAGAGGAACAATTGCTGAAATATGCTCTCTCGAGATGGATAGTCCCTGTCTGCTGTTGGATTCGTCCCGAGTTGGAGAGAGAAATGTTATCTCTCGTATCGGCTGGTCTTACCTAATTGCCAGCCAAGAGGAATGAGAAAAGAAAAGAGAGGTCGCACATGGTTAGCGCTGCCTTTTATGGTGCCCGGTGAGGTGTGCCCGAGCAGAATGGCATGGGTCGTTCTAATTGGATTAAATGTATAATTTCAAAATTCCAATGGCAAAACAATTCCCGCACTAAATAATGGTTTGCAATTCTTTCTGCTACAAATGTATGCTATTGGGCCAGAACACTACTAATATTGTTTAAATATCGGAGATAGTAATTAACAAAAAAATTGATAGCTCCCACAGTTCCGATACATTTGGGGGGGGAGCTTTGCGAATTGCATTGACTCTATCTTGAGTTGAATGGATCCCATCTGAATCAATCCTATGATCCAGGTATAAAATCTACGATTATTGGGGCTCATCACTTTTCAGACGGAATCCTGCATCCCGTAATCTCTATAATATTACATGCCGGTTACTATCATGTTCATTCATAGTTCCTCCCGAGATTAGGATGTCGTCGATATAGGCGGTAGTCTTTGGTACTCTTTGGATGTGTTGGAATATTTCTGGTGGAGAGACAATTCCAAAATATAACTGGGTGTACAGGAAAAGACTGTTATGCGTGTTTATTGTTGTTAGTGTCAATGATTCTTCATCCAGAGAAATTTATAAATATGCGTCGCTCAAATCTAATCCCGCAAAATAGTGCCCACTCGAGATTTTTTACTACGGGTCGTTTGGATTTGAAAGTGGATACTTGCCTATCTGTAAAACAAGATTGACGGTCTGTTTAAAATCACCCCAAATCTGGATTTGACCATCCTTTCTTTAAAACTAGGATGATAGTTGAAGCACATTCTGAAAGAAAATGGCCTGATTACAGAGGTAGCAACGCAACGATCGAGTTCCGTGTCAGACCTTCTATTGGATCGTTAATAGTACTGATCGAGCTTCCATAAAATGAATGGCACTATTTGGCTTGATGTACAGTTTCGTTGTTGCGTTTTCTACTGAACTTAAACCTGGTTTAAAAAGTTCTTAAAATTCTTCCTCCAAGTTGGTCCACTTAATTCTTTTTGCTGGTGACCGATAAATTAATTGGCAATCGTTCCAGCCAATGCCTTCCAAGATTTGTCTCGATACGAGTACAACCAACACGGTTAAATTACTGATTTTTCCTTGATATTTAAGTCTTCATAGTCAAACAACATTGTATTGACAACTTGAAGTGTCTCTCTTCGTATATTTGTCGTACCCGAGCACCATAACATATCGCCACAATTATTTGAGAATATGGGATTCACATTTTTTCTAGTAGTAAAATAAGCAATAAAAACATACTTAAGAACATTCTAGAAATTTAGGATCAAAACCGCATTAACATTTAAGTTACATTTTTATATTTTTCAACCAATCAGTTAAGAACATAGAATAGAACATTCTAGAAAAATAGGATCGGTAGTCAACAAACAGAAAATATTTAGGCTCTAAAATAAAATAGTAAAATACAAATCTGATTGGTTAATAAATGTCAACGCGCCAAAATTTTAGGACGATTCTTTGATCCACCTGTACGGTATAAATAATGCAGAGTTAGGGAGCCATTCACAAGCCAAGCTTAGCCATTAAGTCAGTAAAGCAGTAGCCGATACTCTGTTCGGCAAATTCCTTTTCTTCCACAGCCAAAGTTCAAGACCTCGCTACAGATGGCCACGAATCATCTTCAAAAGAAAAAACCGACAAACTTCTTTCATCAACGCGACACGCTGTCGCCACAATCATAAAACAAGACATGAACTTAATGTAAGTTAGAACGATTTATTTACGGACTCCGTTAACATGAACATACACACACCTTTAAACAAATTTTTTTTTCTTGCCAAACTTTATTTTCCAAAAGGCCATTTACACATCATCTATTTTATTTGTTTTCACATTCTGTTTTATGCATATTAAATTGTTTGTTGTTTAATGTTCGTTGTGTCCAATTCCATTTCTTTTACGCGATTGTAAAGTTTTGTGTTGTATTGGTGGAGGAAATAATATAGAGAGCAATACCCGCAAAATACGGATGTACATCCACTGAAATAACCAAATAACATACACCTCCCACAAGAGTGAGTAACACAATTCCGAGATTTGTTATTTTATGGTGACAGAATTTTAATAATATGTAAAAATATTTCAAGTGCAGTGGGTCTTCGTATTGTTAACGAAGGAAAATTTTGAATAGTCAAAAATTATTTTTTTAGTTGAGTGAACGTAAACTGTGCAAAGTGCATCAGTTGTGCAGTTGAAATTCATGACATGCATGATGAAGCGTGTTCAAGAAAATATTTGTTTTTAATTATTTAAAGGAATAATCAGATTTCCAGTTGGATTTATCTTCTTAGACCATCTTTGTGGAGTGTAGACTGTATCAACAATTAAAAGATAATTTTTGCTCGTGGCAGAAGTGTGTTTCACTTCAAAACAACCTGCAGTGAATTGAAGTATGTAGTAATCAATTAAGCTTTTTGGTTAGATGTGGCACAAGGCCGTATGAATGGAGCACCAAATAAGACTCGAACTCACTCGTGAAACCTAGCTTGCTAACTATTTCACCACCCGAATTGAAGTATGTAGTAATTTACTAAGTTTTTTGCTTAGATGTACCGGTTCATTGGCCTAGTGGGTAGAGTGTTCTCCAATGGTCCGGGAGACCGGGGTTCAATTCCAGGTCGAGTCACACTGAAGACTTTAATAATGGTACTTGATACCTCCTTGCTTAACACTCAACGATATAACGACATATCGCTAACGATATAAGGGTAAAGTGGAGCAATCCAGGGAAAGGAGTAGCGCCCTCCCTAACACCTTGGTGTAGTAGCTATTGAAAAGGGAGCCTTCAGGTCACTCTCGACTACGGTCGCCAACTTTACTTTTTACTTTGCTTAGCTGTGGCACAAGGCCGTATGAATGGGGGCATCAAATGAAAATCGAACTCTCTCGTGAATGTTTGTTAGCCTCGCTTACTAACCATTATACCACCCGAATTGAGGAAAGTAGCTGTCGGAATATTTGTTGTGGTTTTCCAATGTATATAGTACTGAGGATAATGAGATTTTGTTGGGTTATTGTTATGGTTTGGTTGATAGTAGCCGGTTTTGGTTTAGATATCTGATTCCATTTATTTTCTTCTCTCCTCCATCTCAATTCTTTGGGGTCTTCTTTGTCTATGAAGGCTGCAAAAGAATTACTGGATGAAGGAAGTCAAGAGACTAAGATGCCTTTTAAATTTCAACTCTATTTTCTGAAGCTAGGAGATGTTTTCGCGGACGATGAGAGAACAGTCACGGGTGATAAGTTTATTTGGTATTTTTGATATAGGCTGCTGTTAGCAGAGATGGGTGCTACAGATAAAAGGGTGAGCCAGCGTGCCGCTAAGCGAACACACGGTTTTAATCCACCATCAGGAGAGAAGTCGGTCTTTCCAGCCCTAGTAGTCACTACTGAATGAGAAAGAGTTCTTTCTTGTGCCCCTAAGTCTATTTTCAAATATGCGCGTTTTTGCTTCCTGTCAGAGGTTTCTGGGAACTGCTACACTTTGGATTTATTTCATTTTATTTTTATTTTTTCTATATTTTTATTTTCATAATTTTGTGTTGAATTCGACCAGTGAATTTGAAAACATTTTGGATTTGGAAACGTGCAGCTATTAATATACTTTGTTGATAAACTCATGTCGAATTGAATACTGGTAATGAGTCTTGAATTGATACAATGTTGAAGCGTCTTTCTTTGAGAACCGTGGGGTCAGTCTACTCGGAAAAAAAGAAAAAATTATATTCGAATACTCTGTCCACAAATACAGCACAAATTTATAAAAAGACAACTCAAAGAAACGATAAAAATAAAGTCAGATTGAATTAGTTAAACATTTATATACATATTAGCAATCGTATTTAGGTTTTTAGTGCTTTGATAGTGTGTGGCCGTAAAAGAAAAGTAAAGTTGGCGACCATAGTCGAGGAGGACCCGAAGGCTCTCTTTTCGATAGCTACTACGCCAAGGTGTAGGGGAGAGAGCTGCTCCTTTCCCAGAATTGCTCCACTTTACCCTTGATGCTTACCTTATAATACTGAGTGTTAAGCAAGGAGGCATCAAGTACTATTTTTTGAGATTTTAGTATGACTCGACCTGGGATTGAACCCAAGGTCTCCCTGACCATTGGCGAACACTTATAGGACTTTACACTCCTATAAATTATTTTGGGCGGTATGCCACTTGTTCCCACAAAGATGGCGGACGCTCAATATTCAGTCTCGGGAAACCATTGGCCAGGAGGACCACGTGACATGCTTAAAACTACGTCGGCGCGTAAATTCAAGTCCTGCGTTCGGAGCCACCTACAAGACGCATATTTTCTATAAATACGTCGTCTTCAAACACCCTTGTTCTCTTTTACCAAATTTCTTCGCAGCAGCAACACACTCCCTCCAGCGTGAATCAACAGGAGAGAAAAGCAACACCATGGATGGGTCTCGCAGACATTCATATACAATGACTATGAGACGCTTTCCAGTCTCTGAGAAACTGCCCGTTTCTAATAATAAAAAAGGACATTTTAACATGTAATTCTTTTGTAGCTTAGTTGTGTTAGACACACACACACACACACACACACACTCACACATATACACACACTATTATTTTGTTAGTAGAGTTAGTAATTTCTTTTATGTATCAATGTAAGTTTTATTGTTGTAGAATATAAATTTGTTTTTGTTCGTCGCCTTGTTTAAATGTTCATTTTGTCCACGTCGTTTTACTCGTTTCATATCTTTTACTCATTTGTTGCATATCTTCCTTCATTTACTACTTTATCCATGTGCCTATATTATGCCCTATTCCACCTTAATTCTAAACTTAACACTCTAAATATCAAAACTCAACATTAAACGTGTGTGAAAACATTAAACTTGTGAGGAAGCATAAATATTAAACCCTTATAGAAATCAAACCTGACCGATAAAATGAAACGCAGATTCTTCCAGGCGGCGGTCGTGTCGATACTGCTGTATGGATGCACTACTTGGACGCTGACTAAACGGTTGGAGAAGAAGCTCGACGGCAATTATACAAGAATGTTGCGAGCAATATTGAACAGGTCCTGGCAGCAACACCCCACACGGCGCCAACTGTACGGCCACCTACCACGAAAACTATACAGGCTAGACGAACCAGACATGCCGGACACTGCTGGAGAAGCAAAGATGGGATCGTAAGTGATGTGCTCCAGTGGACCCCTGCACATGGCCAATCAAAAGCAGGACGACCAGCTCGAACATTCATACAGCAGCTATGTGATGATACAGAATGTAACCCCGAAGACCTGCCGGAGGCGATGAATGATAGGGAGACGTGGAGAGAGAGAGGGTCAGGGATATCCGTGCTAGCCGCACGTCATGATGATGATGATGATCGGGTACCATAAAAACACATTCAGTCACCCCTACACACTCTAACCATCATGCCAAAATTTCTAAACTTTAAAGGTTCAAAATGTTCTTGGTAAGAAGTTAATATATGTGTGCGTGTGTATGCGATTGAGTGAAAGCATTCAATTGTTTGACTGCTAACTGAGTGCGTGAGGGTGGACACCAATGAACTCTGACTAGGGTGATCTCAAAAGAAAATAAGCGGACAGAAAAATGGATAAACTCATTTTCGCCACGACTCTGAATTTTATTTATTGGATGTGTGGACTCACATTTGTCATAGTAATCCTATTTACCCAACCCCTCTGCTTGGGCAGGATATGACACAAGGTCAATTTTTAAGCGGAGTTTAACAGGTTTGAATTCACAGTTTTCCTTCTCCTAGACTAGTTGCCTCACCAAGGCTGAAGAACCCAGTCTGCCCTACTATTTACCCATAGCTGGAGGGAGAATATTTGGATTCATACCTTCCCCAAGGGTATTAGTGCTATGTGAAATGCAATCAGTCAGGTCCTGGATTTGAACTCGTGTCGCCGTGTCCATATCCTGCGACGATAACCATTACACCACGGGCACCTCCAGTTGACATAGTAATGAAGCGAAATTTTGGTCAGTACAGCCGCCAGTGTGTCTTCATGACTATGGAGGAATTTTTGTCGAGTTTTTAGTATATCTTGTTCGTTGGCCGTGTGTTTGCAGAGTAAGGAGTGCTCGAATATTTGTAGTTGCCGTCGAAGGCGTGAATAAATAGATTTCATAATCACGTGACCGGCTCCGAATGAAAGACTCTTTTTGTGTGCAGGAAATCGGACGTAGTCGAAAACTACTGCACGTGACTATTCTATTCAATCAGATTCAAGAAACTACTTAAACATTTTTTTTTTACTGATTTGTACTAAAGTTCGTGTTTTTAAGGTTTTGATCTGCTTCATGTTTGGGCGTTTCTTACTTATTTGTGTTTTTCTTATGGGTTATAGAATATAGGATTTTGTATCCTATAGAACATTTTTATAAGCCCCGAAAAGCCCGGATTATTCCTACGTTTTGTAAAAGAATAAACCGTACTTTAACAGAAGTAGAGAGATGGTGACAGCTTTTGAAGAAAGGAAGACGAATGCCTTTTACATGCAACAAAATTTATATACAACCACAACAACAATAAACAGGGTTTTACACCAAATGGAATAAACAACGAATTGGAAGAGTAACAGTTCAAAAAAGAATTCAAGGTGTAAGATAAAGTAAGGTTAGGTTTGTTGTGAAGGTTGTAAGGTTTAAGGTAAAGGTCTTGTGAAGGTGTTTGAAGGTTTGCAGATAAAATGCCTGCTGGAACTTAACTGTGTGTGTCCTGTTCTTTTTAACTCAGCACGTGCGTCCGTCGCTCTTGGGTCCTGGCTGTGGTGGAGGGTACCAAATACGTGTGCCGTCAAGGGGCTGCTACGAAAAGGACCTGTTGCTAACAGTGGTGGGAGTGGAACCAAAAGAGGGAGAGTCTCCAGTGGAGCTCCTTTTCATAATGGACGCCACGTGACCCCAAGGGGCTGCTGCTGTTCGGTGAAACAGGATCACCAGTTCCTTGCCAAAATTTCTACCCATTTGTAGACAATGTCTGAGGTTTAGTGCAGAATTTCGAAGGTATTTTATGTTGTGTCTTAGTTTTTATTAAACTGTCAGTTGTTTGGTATTTCTTGTAATTATTTTTGAAACTTGTGTCTTGTCGCTGGTTGAAGTCTTGTTTTTCGTATACTTTTATGAGTCGACGGTGTCAGAAATTTATCCTCTTGCAGATAAATTCGACCTTTGGTCACATCTAAAACAAAATGGGGGGGGGGGGAAACAGGATGAAACACAAATTGTCTTGTATGGTTACAACATGAAAGAGTTTATTTACAACAAAGTTGCATATATTTTCCCATATGCGGGCGTCACAATATTAAAAAAGGCAAACCAGGCGCATTGTAACAAAATAAAACAATATGGAACAGTTGCTACAGGATGGGTTTCCACAAACAAAATTAACCTACGAAAGGTATTAGTACAACAGAGAAAGAAGGAAAGAATACGCTTCCTCAAACAGGATTTTTACAAACCAAATTAACCCACGGGAATTTGTACAATGCAAAATAAATAGTCCACTTGCAGAGGCGCTGTAGTGCTTAAAAAGATTTCGAGTCTATGTCTTGTTTTTTTTTTCTTTCCGAAATTTTAATTTCTGTTTTTTTCAGTAGACTGCAATGCTAGTGGTGATGTTTTCTTTTCTTTCTTCTCGTTACAACCCAGGTTGGAGAACGAGAGTAAAGAGCTGCGTGTTTGAAATACTTTTTCCTCTAGACTCAGCTAGAACACATAATTTCTCCCGGGTATGGGTAGCATCATCTGGGATTAGTGCGACTACGCGAATTCAACTTTCCGAAGTTGAACCTCAAAGTCCCAAAGTCAGTCAATTTCAGTGCCAGCTACATTAGGCACGTCCACTCTCTTTCCTGTCGTGAAGTATAACGTCCAAAGCATATACTTTAGGGACAGAGCTTTCGTGGCAAGCCACCACTTTCAGTGGCTGGTGAGAAGTAGAAAAAAAACGAATGCAACTTTTTGAAGTTGAAATTAAAAGTTCTGAAGTCTGCAACTTGAGCTAGAGCTATTGTAGGCACGTCCGCTCTCAATCCTGCCGAGAAGCCAAAAGAAAAAGCAGAAGGCACCTGTCCCACGTGGTCGACTCGCATATGGAGTCAGCCACTGGATCTTTTCCTTCCGCATATTTTCGTACCAAAGTTCAAAGCAAGGACTTTATGCCAGAGATTAAAAAAGGTATTCAATCGAAAGAAAGGAAGCGGGCAAAATAATAAAAATGGGGCACGTAATGTACCATCCTGAAATGCAACAAATTTCGGCAGTTGAGTTTGTTTTTTACATGCTGTTTTCTTGTTTAATCTAGGTTTTTCTTAACGTCTGAGACTCAATGCTAGTTAAAGTGGTTTTGGGCATGTTTTTTTTTTTGGTTTATTTGCTCTAACACTTAAATATATTTACCGAATTATGGTTAACAATGTATGTTACTGTCCAGTGAATTGAATCGCATTTTAGTTGTTTCCAGCTTTGTTGGGAGAATATCATTTCGTGTACCTGACGAAAGATATCATGTGATCGGTAAACTGATGCTTTTAAATGTTGAAATTCGCCAGCTTTAAGTAGTTGTTCGCTGCCCAAGGCAAATTGGATTCGTAGTAGCCACGGTTTGTCGGTAAGAGAATCGAAAAAGTGTTGCGGTATCCAACAGCGGTAGGGGTGAGAATCATAAAAGAAAGTGAAGTTGTGTTTCTGTGGAGAGGGTGAGGAAAAAAACGTCTCTAGGTAATAGAGTAGTAGTAGTAATTAAAGTTTAGTTACGTTTTTTTGTGTTGAAATAAATTATGTAAGTTTCAGGGAGAGAAAATGAGGTTTTGTCTTTGTTCTATCGTCAGAAAGTTGCGTGCGACGGGTTGTTCATTTTGTTGAAGAATTTGTAAGTGAAAATACTGCGTTCAGTAGTTCGTTGATTTGGTTTGTGGAGATTAAATAAGAAATTAGAAAAAAAAATCAAACAAAAAAAAAAAATGATTGCATAAACATAAAAATGAAAATGAAAAAAAAACAACACGAAATCGAATAATTAAATACAAAAATCACAATTTCTCAGGTGGGGGGCTTCTGATAAGAAGCGCAATCTGCACATCCCTGGAAAGATGGGCTTCCTGACGCGAAAAGGAAATTCTTTCTCAGTTCCTTTGACATATAATACTTCGACTGAACGGACGTCTCCTTTTTCTTTCGACAGCCAGTTAGAGCACACGTGTCTGTGAAGGCTTCTAGCCAGGCAGCATACTGACTGAAAACAGACAAACATGGCGGACTCTCAAATTCACAATTTGCCAAAATGACCCTCAAACTCCTTATACTCGATACCGACAAGCCACACTTTGCCAAAAAATGATTCCTAAGATTCATCAAACGCTTCGACCGAGAAACGTTCCACACCACAAAATAGCTGTAAACCGTGAAAATTAAATTGACTTTAAAAGTATCCCTATCTATTTCCTCACAATCATTCATTCCTTTACACCTTTAACAAATAAAATGAAGATAACAGGTGAATGCGAGATGAAAAGAAAGAGCCGGTTATTAACGTCATCATTGCCCAACAACACGACACCATAGTTTCTCGTTTATCAGATACTATGAACATCCGGTGTCGATTTTCATTTCCAAATGAATTCCATTTAAACACACTCTTTTTACCTTTTGTTAAGCTCGGTTTTGCCATAAACAGTTTATGCAAGTCATTCGTTTTTTGTTAGTATTTTTATGTAAGTATAGGATATAAAAATTCTTTATTCAACAACCCATAAAAAAAGCATAAATACTTAAGAAACGCACATACATAAAACGGATCAAAATCATAAAAACACAAACTTAAGTACGAATCTGTAAAAAAATAAATAAGTGGTTTTTGGAATCTGATTGGACAAAATAGTCACGTACCGGTGTTTTCGACTACGTCCGCATAGTTGATCTCTAAATAAACTTGTGTGAAACTTGTTCCGCGCAAAAATAAAATCTTTCATTTGGAGCCGGTCACGTGATTAGGAGACCTATTTATTCACGCTTTCGGCGGCAACAGCTTCAGACAGCTGCACACAGCCGGACGCAGTAACATCACAGCCAGTAAACAACACAAACTAATACTCGATAAAACATCCATTGTAATAAAGACACACTGACAGTTACATCGACATTCTAACACCGACCAAAATTCCGCTTCATTACAATACCAACTACAATATAGTCGCGGCGAAAGTAAGTTTACCATCTTTCTGTAAAACTCATTTTCTTTTGGAATCGATTCAGGCTGACTTCACATGTCTCCATCCACAAACACATTCAGTTAGCAGTCAAACATATACTCTGCTAATATGTGCTTTCACTTTACGCGTACATAGACACATATACTAACCTGACGTAACCTACCGGTTACTGAAATCAAATAATCCTAATTGAAAACGTAGTCACCTGTGACGTCAGCTAACGGCGTTTTTCTTTCACCCCAACCGGAAACGAGAACGCCGACAACGTCACCCCTATATGATGAGAGAGTTTCTGTATCAATGCAAAGATTATTTTTTAAATGAATTAATTCTGCTGATCATCTTTGGATTAGGTTATAATCACTGAAGAAAATACTTAGCATTTAAAAGCCTCTCTCGATAGTGTAATAGATATTTCATTATCTCTTATATCTAAAAGAGAGATTTTTACAACACAAAATATTTGCCATCGAAATCATTTATGTGTCTGTCCCCTTCCCTTATATAAAGGCAATCAATTTACACAAAAGCCAGCGGGGTGGCCGGGGGCTTAGGTTCAGAATATGACATGACCTTGCACTTCGTCGACTCACCTGACTCCTTTTTTTTTTGCGCCGAGCTCCTACGGATACTTTTTCGCTCGCTAAAGATCCTGTTCTTCGGTTAATACTAGCCTGGTAGCTCGAAAGTTCCTCGCTGTCTGCAATTCACTTTTGTGGTCGATCCTGCTCAGGAGTTTAAACGTCTAAGCCCGCTTGTGATCCCTCTTAACTGTCGTCGATCCATCTAGGTAGCCTAAAACGTTCAGGTCCAATCCCATATGCGCGCTCGTAGCGATCCTATCTCTATTGCGGTTTGATCCTACATGGCAGCTGAAATACTTGCAAGTTCAAGCTGAAGCGCATACGTCCAAGCGTCGGCGGTTGATCCTGCCTTGGAGAGAACATGTTCTAAGCTTGCAGCTGAACCTGTCCTCTACGTACTCTGTCCAGACTAGCAGTCTAACTCAACCTCAACCCGACGACGTTTCAGCCTGCATCTGTTTCCCAGTCGACGTTCCAGTCTGCAGTTGGACCAGTTCTTCCTCCGCTAACCACGACCTAGCTGACCCAGTTATCATCTGGTTGCACGAACATGACATACAAAACTGTCTTCATTAGGGCAAGCACAATTGAAAGTCTTATCTTTACGACTGCGAAGCCTTGTTCCAGTCCTGAGACGATCCTGTCCTGCCTGCCCTACCAGACAACTATCGTTTCCAGTCCTGAGACGATCCTGCATTGCCTGCCCCACCAGACAACCATCGTTCCAGTCCCGAGACGATCCTGACCTGCCTGTCCTAACCGATACCAAACAAGACCATACTCAACCTGACGACGGAACGAACAAATCACTTGCAGATTTATTTGTTTGTTAACACGTCATTTTTGTAAAATAAAATTGACGTTTTCGTTGAACTCGACATCTTCGTGTTTGTCTCCTTATTGTCTTAGCTGTAATCACATTTCTTATCGTAACCTTTTGGGGTCAACCATCCTTTCGGTCCCGCAGCAAACTTCTCACCAAGAAAACATCTGAACTTTTCAACTTTTACGGCCACAACACACATAAGCACTAAAAACATAAGTGTGTAAGTACAATCGTTAATATATATATATATATATATATATATTTAACTAATTCAATCTGGTTTTCTTATTGTTTCTTCGTGTTCTTTTATAAATTTTGTTGTATTTGTAGAGAGGACACTCGGATATAATTTTTACTTTTTAACCCGAGTATACTGACCCCATGTAAGAAATATCTCTACATCTGCCAATTTCATTGCATCAGCTATTTTCAAAGCATCTTCAAGCGTCATACCCTCGGACAACAATCTTTTGTGAATGTTCTTTTTTAACCCACACGCAAATTTATCAGATAACGCTCTTTTTAAAAATGTCCCAAATTCACATGATAACTAACGAAGAAATTTGAAACAGACCCACCCTCTTCTTACTTGGGATTGTGAAACCAGTGACTTCTGCAAACATGAAGTGTTTTGGTTTAAAAAATTCTTGTAACATTAGCTTGATTTCCTGAAAAGACTTTTCAGTCGGCTTTTGGGGTGCATATAAACCCTCCATGACTCTGTACATGTTCTCTCCGATAGCGCTGAGTAGTATTGCTTAGCATTTAGTTTCTGTTTGCTATGAGAAATTGTTTCCTACGGTCCAAACATTTAAATATATATAAATATACACATATATAAACATAAATAAGTATATATTAACATAACTAAATATATCACATCATCACCAGGTTGCGCTGCTAGCACGGATTTCCCAGGCCCTTTCTCGCTATTCGTCCCTATCCTCCATCGCTTCCGACAGGTCTTCTAGTCTACGTCCTGTGTCCGTACAGAGCTGTTGTATGTAAGTCCTTGTTGGTCGGCTAACACTGGCTAGTTCGTGTGCAGGGGTCCATAAGAGAATGTCGCTAATGAGTTCGTCCTTGCTTCTCCAACAGTGTCACGCATGCCTTGTCTGTCTTATTTGAATGATTTTAGAGATGAGAGGTAGGTGGTCGTATAGCTGCTGTTTTGTTTCCAGGATTTGTTCAATATATATATATATATATATATATATATATATATATATATATATATATATATATATAAACCATCATCAGATGTAGGAGAAAAAAATTACTACGTCTGATGATGGTCATCACAACCATAAATGAATTTATAATGACACCAAGGAAGTGAATATTTTTTTACTTTTATATAAAAAGATCTTTATGCTCTGCACGTTGAGTGTTTTTATTTTAAAGCTTCATTGAAAATTTCATCAAGGAAAAATAAAGATATAAAGGTAAATTATATAATTCCAAAATATAAAGCTCAATAAACTTGTTTTGATAAAGTTATAAGAATAATTATATAACACTCGAAAAAATTGATGACCAAAAACATCAGAACGATTAACAAAACCAGACTACATCATATGTAAATGAAAATAGCATTCATAATTCATTGGTACTTGATGTGTAGACCTTTACTTTCAAAAACAGCTTGACGTCTTTTGCTATATAAGCGAATTATTGTCTTGCATTCATCAACGGATATTTTCTCCCATTCTCCTTTCAAATTAGTCCATAGTTCTTCGACGTTTCTTGGATTCTTTTCCTGAACTCTTTAATCTAGTAACTTCCAAACATTCTCAATAGGATCCACATCTGGGCTTTGAGCAGGCCACTCCCTAACGGTAACATCCTCATCAAAAGGAAATGTCTGAACAGTTTTCGCTGTTTGACACGGAGCGTTATCTTGCATAAATACAGCTGGTTCATTAATTGCAGTTCTCAAAATTAGGTATAAGATGTTTCTTCGATATCTCTTTGTATACAGTTGCTGTGCAGCCTGACAAGAGGTCCTGTACCAGCAGCAAATCATGCCAAAGACCGTCACGCTTCCTCCTCCAAATTCAACGATGCTTTTACTGCACTGAGGCGAATATAGTTCCTTAGGACTGCGTCGAACGAACCTTCTCCTGTTAGAACCGAACCGGTTAAACTTTGACTCATTGCTAAAATGAACACAATCCCACTGTTCTTCAGTCCATATGATGTGTTCAGTGACAAATTTCAATCAACTCATTTTGTTCTTTTTAGAAATGTAAGGCTTTGTAGAAGCTACTCGACAGTTCAGATTTATTTCATTAAGTCTTCAGGAAATAGTGTGCCTTGATATCTTAATGCCAAGGTTAGCATCAGCTCTTTTAGAGATAACTGTTGATGTCGCAAATCGATTCTTCTTTGATTCATTACCAATCCATATGGTTTCCCTTGCAGTAATTTTCCAAAGCCTGCTAGGTGGTTTCTTGGTTTCGCATGACCCAGTTTCCTCAAGTTTTCTTTAAATACAATGAATGACACTTTTAGATTTCCCCACAGTCTTTGAAATATCCCCAATCGAGAGTTTATCTTCATTACATAACTTGACTATCAGTTTTCTAAGTTCCAATGATGTCAAAAATTTTTTCGCCATGTTTAGAATGCCAGAGCCTGTGTAATTTAGTAAAATACTCTATTTTATATTCTTACCTCAATTTTTTTTTTATTAATAAAAAATAATTATCAAATTTTACGGATTTATTTAATCATTCTGATGTTTTTGATCATCTATTTTTTCGAATGTTATATAATTATTCTGACAATTTTATCAAAATAAATTTATTGATATTTATATTTTGGAATTATACAATTGACCTTTATATCCTTATTTTTCCTTGATAAAATGTTCAATAAGGCTTTAAAATAAAAATTTATTTCACATTTAGACATTTTATTAACATCGTTCTGATCTTTATACTCGCGACTGTATGTGTAAAATAAACATACATAAACATGCATAAATATAAATAAATATACATAAACATATATTACATTTATATAAACGTATATAAATATATACAAAATAAACATATATAAATATATATTACATACATAGAGGTGTTTGTGGTGAAATGGTTGCTTTCATGGACATGGAGGCTCAAGTTCAATCCTGGGCAAGGCTGTTTGCATTTCACATCGCGGTAATACGTTTTTCAAAGGCATGAATCCAACTATTCTCCCTCTAGTTATGAATAAATTGTAAAGTAGACTGAGCTCTTGAAATTTGGTATGGCAATCTATCAAGGAAAAGGAAAACTCTGAATTCAAACCTGCTTACTCTGCTTAGAATTGACCTTGTGTCACATCCAGCACATGTGCTGGGGTTGCTATATAAACATATATAAATATATGTAAACTTATATGAACTAGAATGAAATAAACATAAAAATATACGAAATAAGTATAAATGAACATATATAAAAATATCATAGATAAACAAATATTCCATTTCTAAGGAAAAGGAGAAGAAAAAAGTACAATGATAAGGGAATTAGACTCTATTCATTTACATACATTACTCATAATTCCTCTGAATCAGTTGTTGCATTCATTGCTCACTATTTGCTTCATTAATTGAAAATCGGGAATTCTTATAGTCATAATATATCTATTATTATTATCATTGTTACTCCTTGAGAGTTTTTCATATCAGCATTAGCTGATGGTTTTTCACTGGATTTTGAGTGACAGCAAGTCTCCTCCAATCTGCAGGACTCTTCCCAGTATTCTGACTCTTAATAATGATGCTGTCGAGATGGTCATCACTTGTCCTATTTTCACGTCTTCAAATCCCTTTATAAGTCCTTTAGGAATTGTTCCAAGTGCACCATTACAGTTGTTATCACTGTCACCATTGTGTTCCATAGTTTTTTAGTTCACCAGCAAGGTCTAGATATTATTATGATCATTAGGTCCTTTTTGAGTTTTCCACACCAGCATTTGAGTGTTGAGTGACAGCAAACCTCCTTAAGTGTCTGGGCTCTCCTAATATTATTATTTACTCCTTGAGAGATTTTCACTCCAGCATTTGAGTGTTGAGTGACAGCAAACCTCCTTAAGTGTCTGGGCTCTCCTAGTATTATTATTTACTCCTTGAGAGATTTTCACATCAGCTTTTACTGAGGGTCTTTTACTGGAGTTTGAGTGACAGTAAGTTTCTTCAAGTCTCCAAGATTCTTCTCAGTATTCTGGCCGATTTCAATTATGCAGTAGGCTGGATGTTCTCTACTTAACCTGTTATTTCCTCCAGTCCTTATACCATTCCTTTGGTGATTGTACCAAGAGCACCAATTATTATTGGTATAATTGTTACTTTCATGTTCCACAGTTTTTTCAATTTCCTAGTAAAGTCAAGGTACTTACCCTTCTTTTCCCTTTTTTTAAATTTTACTCAGTGGTCAGCCGGGACAGTAAAGTCTACAATTCTGCAAGTTCTCTTTAGTGTTCGCCAATTGTCCAGGAGACTGGGGTTGTATATTCTATATTCCATGTGTAATTAAAACAGAATGAGCTTTTCTGGTGTGCCTCAAATTTCCTTTATCTGTCTTGTATCTTTTACAAACTTGCATTGATCTCTGGCTGTTGATTTAATTACCTTGAATAAGGATAATTGCATCGTGATAAACATTTTACCTTATTTTCCTAAAAAAAATAAAATTATGATATATTATTAACTAGTGTTTTCTTTCATCTTACTTTTTACTGGCTTTTTATTTTATCACAACTCACACAGGATATAAATCAACAACAAAAAGGAATTGCATGGATCAGAAATAATAAAGAACAAGATCTTAGTGAGATTTGAACCCATGTTGCCTTTGCTTCTGGAAAGTCTTGTTAAATTTTTCAGTTGTTTTGTTTGAGCTACAAGAATATGTCTAACCTCTTACACTCATCCTTTATTCGTTTCTCAATCTTTCTTTTTGACCCAAGTGTTGTTATTGGTTTATCACATTAGTAGTATTGGTAATGTCTTTTTTTTATGAATCCTTCTTAACAACTATGAGTTGACAATCATCAATAATCAGGAATATTATTCTGAATTTTTATTGGATGAAGCATTTTCAAGTATTAATATTTACTAGTTTTCTTTCATCATATTTCCAGTTGTTTTTTATTGCAACTATGTAGATATTCAACCTTTAGCTATTAATAAACAGCATGGATTGTGATTAAAGAATATGCTCTTAGTAAGTCTCAAATAGACATCTCTTTTACTAATGGATGTAGAATGAGGGTTTGAGTTGTTGTGATAAAAAGTAACTGAATCTAAGATGAAAGAACAAGTCAAAACTGAATTGTACTTGATAGTACTTCATCTAACACAAATTAAAGATAATATTACAATCATATTTGGTGGAGGAGATCCCCATGGTGTATTGGCTAATGTACTGGATTGCAAAATCATTGTAAAGAAGTCAAACACCAGACATGCAATTATATTCAGTTTTGGACTAATATGCTCGGGAAAATATGAACCCTCTTATCCCTAAAAGCTAGGGGTTAAATAATACCTCAAATGGTCTTCTAAAAAGATAGCTTTGCCATTACATAACCCATGAAGGTTAATATGCCAATAAACAAAGAAACAATTATATTCATAACTGTGATTTATTTTTGGAGCCTTGACTCTGAAAACTGAATAGTAAATCTTTTAATCCTCTGTCTAATACAGCCTGGTTGACTTGGGCTGTAGAATACACCAAATGCACCTCTGCAGAGAAGCAATACTGCCTGCCTAATGAGTGTTCTGGATATGACACTAAAGTATCTGATAGTGAGGCTCTAGAAATGCTGAAGCTTTGGGGAATGCAGAGTATCCCTTCATTGCCATTGCTCCCAGGTCCACTCTTTCCCAGAGTGGTAACACCTGAAAGGGCCCTATCTATGGGTTAAATAGAACTGTTTGAAATTCAAACTGAATGCAAACAAATCACTTATGATAAACTGAATTGTTTGAAATAGAATTGCTTGATCATTTAACTGCATGTAAATAAATGACTGATGTTTAATTGAATCGTTAGTGACCCATAGCAATACTTGTAACCATTTAACTTTGTTGACTTTCAAATAATATATATCTAATACATATGTATAAACTGGAATAATAGTTGATATACCATCAAACCAAACCAAATCAAACCAAACTGAATGGGTGGAGGGTCCTCATGGTGTAATGGTTAAAGCAATGGACTGTGGAATTGTAGTAAGTGAATGCAAACTCCAGTGGCACTATTACATTCACTTGTAGACTAATACCCTCTGGAAAGGTATGAACCTCCTTATCCTCCTAGCTGTGGGCTAAATAGTACCACTACTGTTCTTCTACAAAGACAGCTTTAGCATTAAATAACCTACAAAGGTTGATATGCCATTAAACAAAGAAACCAAATCAAACTAAACCAAACATGTCCAATATTCTACTGATTGACTTGTTGAGTATTTCATTGTCCTCAGTTCAATGCTCTGTATTCCAACTTTCACTGGACTGAACATTTGTCTTTTGTCTAATACTCTATGAGTATTAGACTTGTTGAGTATTTTATTGTCATACAATTCAATATTTTATTGTCTACAATTCAATATTTCTCCTCAAACTGGAAATTTACTATCAAGGCAGATTTCAAAAAGTAAGTCTATATTTTTGGAACAAATAGCCTAATCAGATCAAAAACAATAATATTGTAAGAAATTTTAATTTTGAATTGGATGAATTAAGAAATAATGGTGAGAAAAAGAATTTAAGTTGGCTTTTTAGGGAAGTATCAGATGAATTACTTAACAGAATTCTGTCAGTATATCGATATTGTATTAACACTTAAATTCATTTACACTTATTGCTAGTACAACATCAGTTACTCAAAGAATAAATCAGGGAAAAATGATTTTCCAATTTTCATTGCCTCTAACAGCGCATTTTCGACTATGACATCAAACAAAGGCAAGGGAGGTCACTCTAGTATATATAAGGGTTGTCAAGCCGTATATGCATTCTGTATGGCAGTGGAACATATTAAGTGTTATTACTGTATATGTTCTGTGCAAAGATTTTTTTTAAAGTTTGGTATGAGAAGATTGTGAAAATGGAAGACGCCAAAGGTGGCATAACAAACAAATAAACAAATAAATGGCATCAATGATGCCATAGCTGAAACTTTCTGCTAATAACACATAATTTTCTTTCTTTGTTACAGATAGCAGCTGAGAGGCATGTAGCGAACAATACAAAAAGACTTGTTACTTTTTAGCAAAGAATTTCAAGAAAGTTGATTACTTTGTTGCAAGCAATGCTATGAGACTTGTTTATCGTATCCTCTAACCAACAAAGGCAGACGAAAATTGTTTTCCTTCTTAATGATTAAATCTGATTCCTTTAATAACAATGTTCATTTCATCACTCTATCTCACAAGGGTTTTTTGTATATGCTCCAACCAAATTTTGCTCTCATTCTGGTTTATTTCCAATTGTTGTTTTCCAATTGTTGTTTATATACAAAACAATATGCTTATGCATAAGCGATCATAACGTTTAGGACTTGAATGCATAGAACTCATATTACAAATTGCCCCTTGCACACAAAAAAAATGAGCAGCAGTGTGACCATTTTGCATCAGGTAAGTGAAAATCAATACTGGGCAGTCTGGCAAAATGACATCTGACATGAAACCAGAGTTGTATTATTGTATTCTTTCATATGCACCAATACATTTTACCCATGGGCACTGGTCTTTGCTTGTTAAATGTTTACAGAGGCTGAAGAGAGGATATGAATACAGTTAAGCTGTAGGCAATACATGTTCTGCATGGCTGTCAACCTATAAAATGAAGAGCACTTGAATCAGCTCTTCCGTGTAATGAAAGATGGATTACAGGCAAAGTATTTTTCCGACAATGATGCAATCATCATTGCAGTGTAAAAGTGGGGTAAGTTTGCTAGTGCAAATTTTTATGAGCATGGCATGTAGATTCTTGTTCACCAAAGGTGAAAATGCATATCCAACTGTGATGACTTGAGAGGAAAATAGTTTTGTTGCTAAAAACTTGCTCTATCTAACTGTGTTATTGTATTCTTCATATCTGTTATAGTTTCTATGGAGACAAAAAAGTGGCATTTTTTTTTAAGTGCCCCTGTAGTATATTCATTGTCAGCTTTTCAATTCTTTAATTTATCGTAGTCAATTATCTAAAGTCTTTGGACAAGAATGTCACCTGCCAGGTTTATAAAGTCTATGAGTGTCATAGAAGTTTCCAAAAAAAAATTGAGAGAGACATGTGAAAAGACAGGAATTACTGAGATAAAGCAAAATGAGAAATTGCTTGTTAGAAACACTCAAGTTTTGCATCAAGGCTAAAAGTGTCAATCAGAGATGGCGAGAGAAAAGGTGTCCAAAATAAAGCTTATTCTATGAATGACAAAGTTACCTGAAATTTCCAAGTGACTTGAATAAATAATATCAGACAATTGATTGAGTGCATAATGCACATGTTTAAATGCCAAGCACAAAGCAGCACACTGGTCGGTTTGCTTATTTAAACAAAGTTGTCTTAGTCGAGTAAGCATCACTAATATCCCCAGAAGACATGAGAACAATGATCCACATCCTTTGTTCTGTGGGAAAATCTTTGAAAGGATCAGAACAAGTGGACATTTGCAGAAGAATTCAGATAATCCGCCTTGCTGGGTTTTCTTCTATCTAATGTCTTGGAGAAGAATGTCAGGAATAGTAATCAGCTGTGAGAATCAATTGACGCATCTTTGTTTTGGCACCCCATCTTGGAAACATTCATTGCTGTCAGACATTGGCAAATCTCCAACACACTATGTCTTGAAAATAAAATGAGAGCAAACAAACTGAAATTGATTGAAATGAAATTAACAGAAAACTATCAATTATTGATTTGTGTTAATATCTACATTTGTATGCAAGTGAAGACATTGCAGATTGAAACCATCTGAACTGAAAGATTCAGAAAGCTGAAAAGTAATCCAGAGCATCATCTGTTGCAAATAAAATTTTGCTTATTTGGTTAAAGACAAAGAAGTAAATTTTCAGACTTAAATTTATTCATTCAAATTATAACCATTCAAATGAGAATAATAAAAGAGAAGAGAGAATACAAGTAGCAGATGTTTTGATTTGGTTCGGTTTTATGGCATATCAACCATTGGTGGTTATTTAATGCCAAATCCATTTTATACATATAAACAGTTCTATTTCAAACAATTCAGTTTAGCATAAGTATACTGTTTAGTTTTATTTGATCCATTTTGAAAACAATTCAGTTTTGCATAAGTACACAATTTAAATGTTAAAACAGTTCTATTTCAAACAATTCAGTTGAGCATAAGTACACTGTTTAGTTCTATTTGACCTATGGATAGGACCCTATCAGGTGCTACCACTCAGGACCAGAGTGGACCTGGGAGCGATGGCAATAAAGGGTGCCCGTGGTGTACAGGTTATCGTCGCAGGAAATGGACACGGCGATTCGAGTTCAAATCCTGGACGAGACTGATTGCATTTCACATAGCACTAATACCCTTGGGAAAGGTATGAATCCAATTATTCTCCTTCCAGCTATGGGTAAATAGTAGGACAGACTAGGTTCTTCAGCCTTGGTTAGGCAACTAGTCTAGGAGAAGGAAAACTCTGAATTCAAACCTGTTAAACTCCGCTTAAAAATTTACCTTGTGTCATATCCTGCCCAAGCGGAGGGGTTGGGTAAATAGGATAAAGGGGTACTCCACATTCCCCAAAGCTCCAGCATTACAGAAACCCAACCATCAGATTGTTTAGTGTCATTACCAGAACAGTTGTTGGGAAAGACTTACCCCTCTGCAGAGATGCAGTCGGTGTATTCTGCAGCTCCAGCTGACTGGGTCAACAAGTAGCTAAGTAAATGAATGATAATATGATAAGTGATTCCTGGAATAATTGAGAAGATGTTATATTTGTTAGTTGAATTAGTAAAATGAAGACATGTAGAAAATTGGAGAAATCCTCTTTTTACTAGCAAAAGAAAGTTTCTGAAGAGCAGGCATGTGCAATCTTTTTTTGTGAAGCAGGCTATATGAGTTATGGCTCATCATCAGGCAGACCACACTACTAAAAAAATTCAAGGTATTTTTATTTTTACTTCAATCATTTTCACTACTAGAGACCATACATGTAAGCATCTTCCTTAGAAACTTGGAAAAATTGATTGCCCAGAGCCTAAAGAAGAATTCCTAGGAGGCCTGCTTCCTGTGGGACACTCTACTTTAATGGATGTTTTTTTGACTTGGAGGTTAGTTCTGTATGCAGCAATGTACTGCCATAAGTTAATAGGAAGAAACTCTGTGTTTATGTGTTTACTGTATATTCTGAGAATTTTGATATGGAAGACACACAGAAGAAATATTAGGAACATGAAACTTTTTTACCTGAGGTCTTGATTATTTTCTTTAGAATCCACCAAAAAATAAAAACTCAGGTTAAAAGAAAAAAGCTCTCTTCATTGGAATTTGGTGAAAAGTAGATGAATGCTGATCTGGAGTTTCATTTGGACCTTTCCTGTTAAGACAAGAATATTGGTCACCCAAAATGATAAACTAGCTCAGATAAGTTAGGATAACTTTGACCTTTTATTTTGGAAAAAAATCATTTTATTTAGCTAGAGTATGAAAACGTATTACCCTCCAATTTTTTTTTGTCTCCCATCTTCAGTTTTAATTTCACCTTTCCTTTCCTATTTGCAGAAAGTCAAGTTCAACATAGATTTAATTTATTTTTTATCTTCTATATTTTCTCAATTCTTTTTACTGAAGGATGTTAACTTGCTTTTTCTACCATATTAGATTGTAGAGGTTCTCATACTGACATGGCCCATTCGGCTGAGGCTGTAGAATACACCGACAGCATCTCTGAAGAGAGGCAAGACCCCCACCCTCACCTCCAATGTTTTTTGGATATAACACTAAAATATCTGATTGTGAGGCTCCAGTAACAGTGGAGCTTTGGGGAATGCAGAGTACTCTTTCATTGCCTTTGCTCTCAGGTCCACTCAGGCCAGGAGTGGTAGCACCTGATAGGGTCCTATCTATGGGTCAAATAAAACTGTTTAACATCTTCACAGTGTATTTATGCTAAACTGAATTGTTTGAAATAGAACTGTTTGATCACTTAACTGTATGTAAAGAAATGACTGATGTTTAATTGAATTATTAGAGATACATATCAATACTTGGAATAATTTAACTTTGTTAACATGTTAAACTGAATTGTTTGAAGTGAATAGAAGTATTTGTATTAGATAAAAATAAATGAAACCATTTATCTGAACTCATTTAAAAATGTTATCAACAAAATATGTTTAGAAATCATATATTTGATATATTCATGTCTATAAAAAGGATTTGGCATTAATAATCTACAATGTTTGATATGCAATAAAACCAAACCAAACCAAACCAAATCATATATATCTAATATATATGTATAAATTGGGTTTGGCATTAAATAATCTACAGTGTTTGATATCCCATAAAACTAAACCAAACCAAACCATATATATCTAATATATATGTATAAAATGGATTTGGTATTAAATAATCTACACTGGTTGATATGCCATAAAACAAAACCACGCCAAATTAACTAGTCATAGTGATTGTGTGGCCAATTAACCTGAATGTGTCTTGCAAGTTACATCCATACTCTTCGCAGAGGACATGGTCACCTCCAGGACCATGTCTTCCCAAAAGGATTGGAAATATGCATCTGTGTAATTATTATGACGTAAAGGGCTCGGATACTGATCTGCATTTTCTTTTTAAGTAGAGGAATTATATTGTGAATTGAATTACCATGACCAGTTAATTTGGTGCCACTTGTATGCGATATGGATTGATGGCTCAATTGAAGAGTTTTGGCTCTACAATTTTTGGTCGCTGGTTCGATCTTCAGTGGTGGAGATCGCCGTATACACTCCTGATGGGACCTAATAAGGTCGAAACAGCTTTCCAGTGTTTCTGTATGTCGTGCTTAAGTGTTCACCAGGTTTCTGGTCATGGTAATTCAATTCACCGTATAAGATTTGCTTAGCTTTTCTTTGAGGAATTGACTTGTTTTGGCAACTGCAGTCTGAAAGATTTTAGAATAAATGAGATATGATGAAAGGAATAATACAAGGGTGGAATGAAAAATTTATAGGCTGAAAAGTTCATATGAAGACATCAATTCTGCTGTTGATGACTTTTTTGACGAATGGGATCCAAGTACTGCAACACCAATGGAAGAAGTGCATAGACCACAAGAGGGACTATGTTGAAAAATGAACCGTATTTGGTTGCATTCCATCAGAGTATCTTAGTCAACAAACTGTTCAGTTAATCCTCATAAATTAAGGAGGTGCCCGTGGTGTAATGGTTATCATCGCAGGAAATGGACACGGCGACACGAGTTCAAATCATGGACAAGACTGATAGCATTTCATATAGCACTAACACTGTTGGGAAAGATATGAATCCAATTATTCTCCCTCCAGCTAAAATAGATAAATTAAGACTGGGTCAGTGAAAGAAACTCATTAGATTGATGTTGAGATAGTTAAAGACTTGCCCCTTTTCCCCTCAAATCATCAACTTTGTACTGCATTTTGATTTAAAATTTTTATGCCAAAGTCTACAGTTTCACCCTAAAGATTGCCCAGTCGGCTGGGGTTGTAGAATACACCGACTGCACCTCTGCAGAGGGGTAAGACCCCACTCACAATAAGAGTACTGGATATGACACTAAATGATCTGAGGTGAGGTTCTAGTGATGCTAAGGCTTTGGGGAATGTGGAGCACCCCTTCATTGCCATTGCTCCCAGGTCCACTCTGACCCGGCGTGGTAGCACCTAATAGGGCCCTATCTATGGGTTAAATAGAACTAATCTATATACTTATGCTAAACTGAATTGTTTGACTAAACTGAATAGCTTGAAATAGAAATGTTTTTGACAATTAAACTGTACTTACATTTAAACTGTGTGCTTATGCTAAACTGAATTATTTGAAATGAAACGGTTTTTTGACATTGAAACTGTACTTACACTAAACTGAATTGTTTAATATAGAACTGCTTTGACGTTTAACTGTGTGTAAAGAAAATCTGTATTTATACTAAACTGAATTAGAACTGCTTGACTAAACTGAATAGCTTGAAATAGAAATGTTTTTAACAATTAAATTGTACTTACATTTAAATTGCGTACTTATGCTAAACTGAATTGTTTTAAATAGAACTATTTTCATAAAAATGGATTTGGTTTTAAATAACCTACAAAGGTTGATATGCCATAAAACCCAAACAACTAACCATCACCCTAAAGGAGTGTAGAACTATACGCTGAATTAACATTTGTTCCCTGGATTCTCCACCAGCCTAGTTAATGTATTGAACTATTTTGAATAAATCAGGGTGTTTCAAAAAATTGATATCTGCTGAGATTCACGGAGTGTTTCAAAAATATTGATATTCTGTTGTAATTCTCATTCAAATGATCTCAAATTTTAACAACTCGAGAAGAAACAACTGAAAATTTCTGTTTTTAATGTTTTCATGCCGTTCCTTTTCTAGTGAATGGCATTTCTATTGATGAAAAGAAAAAGACATAAAAAAATTAAACATTAATTTTGTGTCATTTCCACACATCATTTCAACTAGAATTGGTCAAATCATTTGATTATAAAATTTTTTTGAAATATTTTGTATCTCAATTGAACTAACAAATATTACTGATTTTGAATTTAGAAATAATGTTCTTTGATCATTGTGTGTTACTTTAACAGAACTACTGTTGTGTTGTCCCCAACTCTTATCCTTGGTAGTTGTCTATCTTTGGTGAATCTTCAGCCCATATGGTTGATTAGCTTCAAATTCTTTAAATGAATTGTAGCCAACAAGTCTTGTTTTTGTTGTTGTCTTTTGGCAACATCAGTTTTCATGCTTCAGATCTTGATTTTTGGGGAGTGTGGAATCACCCTTTTGCTGCCATTACTCCCAAGTCCACTCTGATTCAGATTTGGTTTAGTTTGTTTTCATGGCATATCAACCATTGTATATCATTTAATGCCAAATCCTTTTTATACATATAAATAGTTCTATTTTCAAAAAATTCAGTTTAGCATAAGTACACAGTTTAAATGTCAAAAACATTTCTATTTCAAGCTATTCAGTTTAGTAAACAAAGTTAAAAGGTTCCAAGTATTGCTATGTATAACTAACAATTCAATTAAACATCTGTAATTTATCTACGCACAGTTAAATTTAAAAACAGTTCTTTTTCAAACAATTCAGTTTAGCATAAGTATACAGTTTAGTTCAATTTGACCCATAGATAGGTGCTACCACTCCAGGCTACAGCGGAACTGGGAGTGATGACAATGAAAGGGTACTCTGCATTCCCCAAAACTCCAGGATTACTTGAGCGTCACCATCAAATTGTTTTGTGTCATATCTAAGACACTCGTTGGGAAGGGCTTACCCCTCTGCAGAGATGCAGTCAGTGTATTCTACAGACCCAAGCAACTGGGCCATCTGATCCAGAGTCCCATCTACAGATCAAATAGATCTGTTTGAAAATCATCTGAACTTGATGGAAATTCTTAAAATCATACAAATATTAAAACAAATGATTATTATCATTTAATAGGAATAGTTTCTTGAAACAATAAAACTATGTATAAATTATTTGTATTAGGTAGGAATACTTGAAACCATATAATTGTACAAATCATTCGTATCAAGAATAGCTTGTTGAAGCTATAATAAATGTTCTCATTAATTACTTGAAATCATATATTTGCTCGCAAAAGTATAAAAGAGACAGACTTTGGTATTAGATAACTTAACAAAAGTCAACATACCATAAAGGGTGAGATTATCCATTGCATAAAAACTAACGTGCTCAGCTGTGGCCTCATATCAAGTGAGTTAAATCTCCAGTTGCACTATTGTGTGCACTTTTGGATTAATACCCTTGGGAAAGGAGGTGCCTGTGGTGTAATGGTTATCGTCATAGGAAATGGACACGGTGACACGAGTTCAAATCATGGACAAGACTGATAGCATTTCATATAGCACTAATACCCTTGGGAAAGGTATGAATCCAATTATTCTCCCTCCAGCTATTGGTAAATAGTAGGGCAGACTGATTTCTTCAGCCTTGGTGAGGCAACGAGCCTAGGAGAGGGAAAACTCTGAATTCGAACCAGTTAAACTCCACTTAAAAAATTGACCTTGTGTCATATCCTGCCCGAGCAGAGGGGTTGGTAAATATGAATACCCTTGGGAAAGGCATGAAGTCCCTTACCCCTTCAACTATGGGTTAAATAGTATCTCTTTTGTTCTTCTACACGAACGGCTTTGGCATAAAATGACTCACAAAGGTTGATATGCCATTAAACAAAGAAACCAAATGAAATCATATCATACCATAAAGCCAATCAATTATCTTGGAAAAGGCATTTCTTTTCAATTCAGCTACTGGTAAAAAATAGGAAAGATTTGGCTCTCTAGACTTAAGTAGCATAACGAAGCTAAACCAGAGTAGTGATAATGCCGGTGGGTAGGAAACAAAATGTTTTTCTTGGTTCAAATGCAATTGCCACTAAGATGCAACCAGAGTAGTTATAATGTCAGTGGGTAAGAAACGAAATGTTTCTTCTTGGTTCCAATGCAATTGCCACTAAGATTCAACCAGAGTAGTGATAATGTCAGTGGGTAAGAAACAAAATGTTTCTTCTTGTTTCAAATGCAATTGCCACTAAGATTCAACCAGAGTAGTGACAATGTCAGTGGGTAGGAAACAAAATGTTTCTTCTAGATTTAAATGCAACTGGTTCTAAGATGCAGCCATACTTATTGTTTTGTTTTCACATACTGAATTTAAAACGGAATTCTTTTAGTTAGATATGATGTTAATTTCAAAATATTTATATATGATGTATAATAATATTTATCAAATTTCTACCTCCAAATTCAATTAGAATGAAGATATTTGTATCATTCACATACTTTTCAAGCATAAGTTCGTTTGAAGCATTTGCAGTATGTAAATAAGAGAAGACATGTTTATGGTGAGGAATTTAAAATGATATAGAAATTACATTTATAGAACCAAAATTTTATCGATTAAAGTAAAAATATTAATTTCATAGCCAGTTTAATCAATTTTAAGGTTTTATTGAAATTGAATTATTAGTTTTGATGCAATAACAAGACAACCAAAACTAGATTCTTATTAATTTTTCAAAAACATGATATTAGTTTTGTTTTGTTTGGTTTCTTTGGGAAATTGTGCGAGATAAAAATTTGACTATACTACCAAATGGTTTAGTTTGGTTTCTTTGATAATGGCCTATCAGCCTTTGTGGGTTATTCAATGCCAAACCATCCTTGTAGGAGCACAGTAGTGGGTTAAATAACCCATAGCTGAAGGGATAAGAGGGTTCATAGCTTTCGCAAGAGCATTAGTCCAAAACTGAACGTAATAGCATGACTTGAGTTTGAATTAGTTATGATAACCCCTACACCATAGGGACTCCCCTACACCATGGGGACTCCCCTACTTCCAAATAGACTCTCTTCTAGAGAATGAAACATAAAATTCTTTAGGATTTGAGATACAAATGGATCACCAAATCCCAGTCAAAAGACCAGACCTAGAGATAATTAATAAGAAAAAAAACCCAACTTGCCATCTTCTGAGTGAAAATAAAGAAAGTAAAAAGATAGAGAAATACTTGGATCTTGCTAGAGAACTCAAAAAGCTATAGCACATGAAAGTAACAGTAATATCAATTGTGTTTGGTGCACTTGAAATGGTTCTCAAAGGCTGAGAAAAAAGACTGTAGGAATTGGAAATCAGAGAAAGAATCAAGACTATCTGGATGACTGCATTATTAAGATCAGTTATGATACTCAGAAGATTCTGAAGAGATTTGCTGACACTTAGACTTCAGTGAAAGACCACCAGTTAAAATTAGTGTAAAAAAACTATTAACCTTCAAGGGTTACTTAATGTTTAGCAGTTCGGGAATTGTTAATTTCCCCAACACTATATTTTTTTAGGCATACAAATGAATTACGAAACTATTCTTTAGTAACACAACAACGAAAGTTCTTTATTTGCAGCTTTGAATATTTGGTTTGCTTTTGGTGCTGCAAGACTCGTGGAGTTTAGGCTTGTTGGATGTTTGAGACGAAATGGCTTGAAATGTTTAGATGGCAGCGTGTTGTTGGACGTGTGAGGGAAGTATTCAAAGTCACCATGTAGTTTTGCGTGTCGAGAGCAGAGTGACACTCGGATCGATATAGTCAATTTTTGGGGTGACAAGAAGTGGTGCCTGTGGAAGGCATGCGTATGTTTCTAATTTATGTTCCACTGGGATTCCTCATAAAGAATCCATAAATTAGATGGTTCCCTCGTTGAGTGTCCATGTTGCTGCTGCTAGTGTTAAAGCCACAGTGAGATGTCCACACTGGGTGGCTTGTTTAGCTAAAAAGCATCGCTAAGCAGGGACGACCAGAGGCACGTCCGTTCTGGTTGCCGTCTCAAGCTGAAGAGAGAGGGTTTGGCCGCTCACCCGTTTTGCTAGCCGGAAATGAAGGTCAGGGCTGAATAGGATAAGTCATCCTGATTGGGTGAAAATCAGTGTTGAATTAAATAGCGCACCAAACCAAAATACGAGATTTTCCTCTTCTCTACAAATGCAATAGTGTGGGGAATAGAAAAAAAATTAAAATTAAATTAAAAATAATTATTAAAAATATGCAGAAGCTCCCAGGAGCCCCTGACAGGAAGAGAGGCAATGCAGGCACAAAGAAAAGGAACGATCCCAACAAAAGAAAGTACCTCGTCCTCTTTCAGCAGTGACCAGTGAAGTGACAACTCCAAAATACTTCTTGCTAGCAGTGGAAGATGCCATGCGTCTGTCTCTAGACAACGCATTACCTAATCTTTCCACATGTAGCAGCTGCCTCTTTTACTAATGACCCACAACTAAAAACACTGAAAAATGAACTTGTCAGAATCACAATTAAGACACCATACAACGGATTTAATGACTACAACTAAAAACACCGGTATTTAGAAATATCTCCAAAAAGTGTCTAACACGTTGTTAACACTTTAAATACCAAATTTGGACATATATACCCAAGAATGACTACAACACCGAGGTGTAAAGAAGGGCATTACTCCTTTCCCAGGATTACTCCACTTAACCTTGATTTGAACCTTATAATGCTGTGTATAAAGCCATGAGGCATCAAGTATCATTTTAAGAGTTTTTGGTATGACTCTACCTGGAATTAAACCCCAGTCTCCCAGACCATTGGCAAACACTCTAATCATTATTCCACAAACTATATATATATATATATAGGTCATCAAAATGGCTGAGCAGTAAGATACAACAAAACAATCCATTTGTGGATGACAATATATATATATATATATATATATGTTTATATGACTGGCAAGATATATATGGAACATTCACAAATGATATGGAACTCAATACTCTCAGCTAAAAGGGACAAAACAGAACTACCTGTGATCTGGCTTGATCTTGCCAATGCAGTTCCGCACCATTTAATCCGAATGGCCCTCGAATTTTTCAATTTCCCTAGCAAAGGTGGGGAAATCAATGAAATACTTCAATTCAGCTTTCATGAAATTTACCGTTAAAAACTATACCACCAAGTGGTAGGCACTTGAGATCGACATCATGATGGGCTTGTGATTTCCCCACTTCTTTTCGTTCTGGCCATGAAACTCATTTTACGAGATGCAACAAATACGTTGAAAGGAGTAATGAAAGATCAACATCTGACTCTTTCTCCTTCCAGAGCTTTTATGAACAACATCAGCATTCTCGTCCCATCCCAAATCGCTGCCGATGGTTTACTACAAAGGTATTATGACCTTTCCAAATGGGCGAGAATGAAGGCTAAGCCAAAGAAAAGTGGAAGCCTATCGTTAGTCGGAGGATCTGTTAGGAAGATCCATTCCAAAATTGGGGGTGATAAGATCCCAACAGTCAGAGAGAAGCCGGTAAAGAGTCTCGGACGTCTTTATTCAATCCCACTGACTGTTCGTCATAGGGGTCCAGAGGTCCAGAAAGTATCCTTGAAGGGGCTTAGATCAATTGATAAAACTTGTCATCCCGGAAAGATGAAGGCTTGGTGTTACCAACATGGTCTGCTACCCCGTCTTTTGTGGCCCTTACAGATGTACGAGATTGCGATATCTCGCGTTAAACGGATTCAACAGTAAAGCAACAAATACCTGCGTAAGTGGTTTGGAGTTCCTCCTTGTTTTTTGAAAGTGGGTTTATATTCTGAAAACCTACAGCTCCCAATATTCTCACTTGTAGAAGAATTCAAAATTGGGAAAGTATGCCTTCACATGATGATGAAGGACTCAGCTGACGAGATCATTCGGAAGGCTTATCCAGAAATAAAATCAGGTATTAAGTGTTCGGCTGTGAAGGCCGCCCAGGAGGCGGGATGCAGCCTACGAATCAAAGACATCATAGGGGTCACTCAAACCAATCAAGCTGGGCTGGGTAGCACGAGCAAAAAGGTATTCTCCAAAGTGGACCCAAAAGGAAAAAGAGACATGGTGAGTGAAGAAGTCAGGATGTTTGAGGAAGAGCAAAGAAAAGCCAGTGCTTTTACTCAAGCCAAACAATGTGCTTGGACAAAATGGAATGATATCGAACCAATTAAATCATCAAGGAAATCCTTAATTGCAATGGAACCACTGGCGATATCATTCCTTCTTCGCTCTACTTATGATCTCTTACCAAATGTGACCAACCTAAAATTATGGGGATATACCAACTCGGACCTGTACTTGTCGTGTAAAAGTGATCGGGGTACTTTGCGCCACGTACTATCTGCAGGTCCACAATCGCTTCAGATATACACATGGCGACATAAGAAGCTGTTAGAGGTGATAATAGAGTTGTTAAGAGCTCAATGAGAGACAACAAACCAGCAATCTATAACAGCCAAGGAACCCATAATTCAGTTTCTCAAGAAAAGTGAATGTCCATTGAGGAAACAAAAAAATCCTTACATGAAGCTACTGAACGGAGCTAGTGACTGGAAAGTTTCAGCAGATCTCAAGACATCTCTGCAATTTCCAGTTCAGATTATTCAAACAGAAAAGCGGCCGGACATTGTAGCATGGTCCGATTCAAAGAAGAGTGTCCTCATCATAGAATTGACTGTCCCCTGGGAAGAAAACCGAGAGGAAGCACACGAGCGGAAGAAAAACCACTACAAGACACTGCCTGCTGACTGAATGGAAAAGGGTTGGATATGCCATGTGATTCCAATTGAGGCTGGTTGTCGTGGTTTTATAGGACACTCAGTCATTTCGTTTCTTTCAAAAATAGGAATCACTAGCCGCAGTTTGAAAGTTGCTTCAAATCGTCTTCAGACTGCGGCGCAATATGCATAAAATTGGATTTGGTCGAAAGCGAGAAGTTTTCAGCATGAAGGAAATACACGCGGAACCGCCATTCCCGTGTGATTACGTAAGGAATGGTTACTATAAACGCGTAATAACAGTAACGGCCGAAAGTAAACGCGTTTTTTTTTTTTTTTTTTTTTAAATCACAAATTGCACACTAAAAATGAAGATTAACGTCCAATGTAGTCTCTGCTCTTAATTGATCTGGCGTATATATATATAATTCGCTTAATACCCTGTCCGGTGGCAAAAGCTGCTTGGTAGCGCCAGGAATGGCAGTACCACCTTGAGCTACTGAAACTGTGTTATTACCTCTAGTTAGCGGCTGATGAGGACAGGGTATCGCACATCACATGCTTTCACACGTTGTATGATGAAAAAAAAATATATATATACATATTGCCAGCCAGCCAAACGCCTTGAGGGGCGAATCCCTGTGGTGTAGTGGCTAAAGAGTTGGACGGTGATACCATAGTAAGTAAGTTCAAACTACAGTCATGCTATTATTTTCACATTCAGATGAATACCTTTGGGAAAGGCATGAACCCTCTCATCCCTCCTGCTATGGGTTAAATAATACACATAATATTCTTTAACAAAGATGGTGGAGATCATGGTATACACTGCAGATGAAAGAAAGAAAATTCTAAGAAATTTCCTAATTTTTGATATTTCTGAAAACTTTCTTTTTAGAAAATTGTGACTTTATATTAGAATTAAGGGAACTTTGACAACAATAATCAAAGAAAATAATCACTTCCTATGTGTGTCTAAGCCATTGAGGTTTTATTAAAATTTGTGGCAATAAAGAAAATGGCTAGGTTTTTTACATTTTTTGTCCAATATAGTATATATATTTGATTCAATAATAGCTATATTGCAACACTATATTCAGAGACAACTGTATTCAGTAATTGAAATGGTTGTTCCATGTACTAACTTCATTCCAGTATCCAGTCCTTTGTGGTATGTTAGCTACAGCATTTTTCAAGGACAAATGTATTTTGTATATTAATCTTAAAATATGCGAGAGATTATTGTGAAATTTCTCCAATTTACACATTCAATCAAGTTTAGTTGATAAAGTTGATAAGACTGGAAATATTTAGGATGGAAAAACTCAGGGCAGCCATCTTTGTTATTAAACTGACAAAGTTTTTATATGTATGATTATTTGATTTGTCTGCGTAGAAAATCTCTCAGTGCAATCGACAGCAATAACTGTCTACAATTATTATCTTCAGGGCAACAAAAATGTTAAAATAATTGTCAAAAAGATATATGCATCATTTTTAAACATCCTGTGAATATACATATGTATATAGGTATATATGACTACTTGGAGTTTTTTTATTTGACAAAAGATCAACTTGTGAATAAATAAGTGGATAAAATGTCCAAAAGAATGCTAGGAAAATTTGGCGTGAAAACCAAAACTTGGTTGATAGATTGATTTTAATGATATGTTAACTCATCTTGGATCAACATGTTAAATTCATACCGTGAAGTTTGGGAATGGTATTCAGAGTACGTTCATATTTACATATTTTGTGCTGTTGTTCCTGAAGAGTTTTTTTTTTTACACACAGTCCAATTGAATACAAATAATTCTTAAGCAGATCTATTTGATCCATATATGTGACCCTAACAATTACAACCACTCAAGGTCATAGTGGACCTGAGAGTAATGACAATGAAGGAGATTGTACACTTCCCAGATTTCCAGAATTTGAGCCTTACCATCAGATACAGTTTAATATCTTGCCTCTTGGCAGAGGATACAGTCAGCATATTCTAATTAATGTACAACAATTTATCATTAACAATATTTTGAAATTTAATTCTTAGCTTGAATAACAGCCATCAGCACAATTTTGATTGTTTTTTTTATTTTCCACATTTCAAAGATTCCTAATGATTTGTATTCTTAAATATATTGCCATGACAACCTCATGGACAGAAAAGAACATTCTGGAACAGTGTTTTACAGAATTTCACAGAGTTCTTTTTTAAAAAAAATTGTTTTTTTCCTTAAAATATTTTTTAAAGTTCAGTTTGGTTTCTTTGTTGTTAAAAAGTTATCAAAAATAAATATTAAAATAATCACCGAAGAAATTGTATCTAAAAAAAAAATTGGCCCAGTTGATGGGTCTTTAAATATACTGATTGGAGATCTGGAAAGGTTGGAATACCCCTTTATTGCTATTACTCCCAGGTCCATTCTGAATCAGAGTGGTTGTACCTCTTAGGGTCCCATCTAGGGGTCAAATGGATCTGTTTATAAATTATTTGTATGAGATAGGAATACTTGATATCATATAACCATGTGCAAAAAATTTAAGAAACAATTTTAAAATATAAATATAAACATGCAATGTATATAGTACTTTAACCTCTGGACCTAAATTAACCCCAGTGAATCAGTCAATCCTATTTTTTAAAAGAAATCCACATCTATGAATACTTTTCAAGCAACAATGATATATACATTCCTGATTAAAGAATTTGATGATGAAAAATTTTCACATATTTTAAAGTATTTATTCAAAATATAAGATAAAATGAAAAGATTTATTAATTTATTTCAAATTTATAATCTATTTCAGGAAGGAATAAATCTCTGCAGCAGTTAACATAATAATACTAATCTCCCACAGGTGTGAAAAACACAGGTATATAAGTTTGAGACATGCGGCCAATGAAGGCATGGACAGCTATCGATAGACTATCGATCATATGGAAATCAGACCTGACTGATAAAATGAAACACAGTTTCTTCCAGGCAGCAGTTGTATCGATACTGCTGTATGGATGCACTACTTGGATGCTAACTAAACGGCTCGAGAAGAAGCTTGACGGCAATTACACAAGAATGCTGCAAGCAATATTGAACAAGTCTTGGTGGCAACACCCCACAAGGCACCAACTATACGGCCACCTGCCTTCCATCATGAAAACTATCCAAGCTAGATGAACTAGACATGCAGGACACTGCTGAAGAAGCAGGGACGAGCTCATAAGTGATGTACTTCTATGGACCCCCACATATGGCCAAGCAAAAGCAGGATGACCAGCTTGAACATACATTCAGCAGCTATGTGAGGATATGGAATGTAGCCCTGAAGTCCAGCCAGAGGCAATGAACAATAGGGAGAAGTAGCGAGAGAGGGTCAGGGATATCTGTGCTAGCAGCACGACATGATGATGATGATGAAATGAAGAGGTTCTCATGGATTAATCATAAGAAATAGACTCAGTTACCTAAATTCAAATCCCGAATGAGGCTATTTGCATTTTACATAGCACTAGTACAATAGGGAAAGGTATGACTCCAACTATTCTCCTGCCAGCTATAGGTAAATAGTAAGGCAGACTATGTTCTTTAAGATTGGTATGGCAGCTTCTCTAGGAAAAGGAAAATTCTGAATTTAATACCAAAAACTATGCTTTAAAAAATTGATCTTGTGTTACATCTTGCTCATGTGGAGAGGTTGGTATAGTCATAAAGATGAAGGAAAACTCTGAATTCAAACCAATTGTACTCTACTTAAAAAGTGACCTTGTATCACATCCTGCTGATGGTGAAAGGGTTAAGTAAATATATGGAAATAGGTTTTTAGTATACTTGTTACTCAGCCCAGTTGTCTAGGGCAATAAAATATGCTAACTGCATCTTTACAGAACAGTAAGACTCCCACCAATAAGTGTCCTGGATATAACACTAAACCATCTAATGGTGAGGTTCCAGTCCTGGAGCTTTGGAGAATGTGGAGTGTCCCTTTATTGCTATTACTTCTAAGTTCACTCTGACCTGGAGTGGTAGTTTTTGTTAGGATCCCATCAAATAAAAGAAATGATTTAATAGTTCATTTTGACCAATAGGTCTAAAAGAACTATTAAATCATTTACTATATTTGAAATCCTTTAACTGTGTGCAAACAAATAAATAATGTCAAATAGAATTATTAGTATTTGATAGAAATACATGAAACCATTTAAGTCTGTGCAAGTAAATGACCTCTATCTCATTTAAAAATAATGTTATCTACAAGCTATTCACTTACAAATTATATATATATATATATATATATGTGTGTGTGTGTGTGTGTGTGTGGTTAGGCAGTAGTCGTTCATTTTAGCATGTTTCATTAAATAATAAAGACAAATTTTGTCTGTATAATTTATTTAAGATCCTTTCATGTTTCCTAATAAGTGTCTTAATTTCAGGTTTGAATTGGTAGATGAATTTCCCAAAATTGTCCCGAGAGCTTTTGGACCCTTCATAGGCCATCATCAGGGGTTGCTTGCTTGTGTAAGGTGTGTTGTTTTTAAAAATGAGTTTTGAAAGTTTTTTATAACATAACAAAAATATACGAATGCAGGGTTGGATAAAAACAGGGTAACTGATGTATTTAAAAACGGAATGCTTTTTAAAAAGATATCCAATTATCAATGGAAATAGAATACTCTCAAGGAATACAAGAAAAAAAACAAAAAAACAAAAAAAAACATGAAACTAAAACTCTTATCAGAAAACCTGAAAGGATCTTAAATAAATTATATAAACAAAATTTGTCTTTGTTATTTAATGAAACATATATATATATATGTGTGTGTATGTGTGTGTGTGTGTGTGTATGTGTATAACCATGGTTTGACATTAAATAGCCTATAAGGGTTGATATGCTGTAAAACACAACCAACAAACAAAACTATACATGTAACAATACCACCATAATGCAAATAAATAAAAATCTAAAGTTTTCAGATCTTTTATAATGTGTTCTTGATCCTGTTTCATATTCCACACTTTCTATACATCACCCAATAGTCCCACTTATAGTGCCTAGATTCTTTTGGATATATGTATAAACCCACCCCCTCTGCCATAGGTAGGATGTTACATGAGGTCAGTTTTTATGCAAAGTAAAGTTGGTTTGAATTCAGGATTTCCTTTCTCCTAGACTTGTTGCCTAACCAAGGCTTAAGAATCCAGTTCGTTCTTCTATTTACCCATAGATGGGAAGAGAACAGATGAATTCATAACTTTCCCAAGGGTATCAGCATGAAATGAAATGCAAAGAACCTCATCTGGGATTTGAACTCTGGTCACCAATTATACTCCTACAACAATAATCACTCTGCCTCCATAATCAGAATGTAGTGTTCTTGATGATCAAAGAAATATGAAAATTTTTGTATAAATATGTACTTTTTGAGTTCTATGTGCATGCGTGTGTGTGTGTGTGTGTGTGTGTGTGCATGTAAATAATTGACTTGATGTTGAAAATTTCACTGTCTCTATGTGTAGAAATACATATGTACATTCACACTTTCTCATAGGTGTGTGCGTGTTCTTAATAACTATATCATTTGATAATTTTTCTTAATTATATGAGTAATATCAGTAGCATTTTATCATTTGATTGAATCAAGACTAATGATTTGATCAAATCAGTCAAAAAGAAAACTTCCTTCTAAAATAACAATTATTTCAAATCATTTATTTGTAAGATAACAAAAGTCTCAGTCAGGATGAAGTTGTGTTTATTAAAATCAAATGATTTACAATTGTCAAACTTAAGAAATTCTAAGTAAAAATACATATGAACCAACAATGTTCCTTGGTTCATTAATATTCAGGTGTATTACAAACAAGAACCAGGCCATTTGCCTAATGAGTAGAGAGTTCGCCAATGGCCAGGGAGACCAGGGTTCAATCCCAGGTCGACTCATACCAAAGACTCAAAAAATGCCGCTTTGCTTAACACTCAGCATTATAAGATAAGGATCAAGAGTAAAGTGGAGCAATCCAGGGAATGGAGTAGCACCCTTACCTAAGGTGTAGTAGCTATTGAAAAGGAGCTTCCAGGTCACTCTCGACAACGGTCACCAACAACTACAAACAAGGATCAGTAGAAAAGTTCATAGGCTGACTAAGTCATTCTCATGAAATGTGACTAAGTGAGGTTTATTTTTTAAAACAGTCTTCCTTGTGATCCACACACTTCTTTCATTGATGTTGCAGTGTTTGGATCCCATTCGTCAAAAAAGTCATCAACAGCAGATATGAATATCTTCATATGATCTTTTCAGTCTATGGACTTTTCGGCAATAAACTTTTCAGCCAATAAACTTTTTATTCCAGCTTCATACAGTCCTAAATCTTTTTTTAATGATAAAAAATTAAGAAATTCAACTTGTGCTTTCTGTGGCTCAAAAGAAAAAAGGGAACAAAGTAAAGTTCTATAAAAAGATGTGCAAATAATTCCAGGTAAAAAAAATGTATATCTAGCATTTTTAAAGAAGTTGAGCAGTCTCTTTCATTGTAAAGTTGTAAAGTTGGCGACTGTAGTCGAGGGCGACCAGAGGGTTCCCTTTTCAATAGCTACTACACTGAGGTGTAAGGGAGGGCATTACTTCTTTCCCTGGATTGCTCCACTTTACCCTCGATATGCACCTTATATTGCTGAGTGTTAAGCAAGGAGGTATCAAGTACCATTTTTAAAGTCTTTGGTATGATGCGACCTGGGATTGAACCCAGGTCTTCCAGACCACTGGAGAACACTCTACCCACTAGGCCAATGAGCCGGTTAATTTCCATTGTAGAAGTGCATATTATACCTGAAAAAGGCACAAGTCAAAATATCATTTCTAATGAGAAAGAATTTAATTGTATGAGTAACTTTTTAAAAAGAAAAAAAAGAAACATTGGATATTTATTTGTTTTTCATTTTTAGATAAGGCAGAAAAGTGTATTTCTTCCTCCACCCTCTCCCTTGTCTGGCAAGACAGAAGGAAAAAATAATCAATGATTAAGATGCTAATGATTTCCCCAAAGCCATCAACTTGTTGTTGCTTATTAATTGTCATAACTTGGCATCAAAAATACATGTATATATTCAGTTAGAAGTTTGTATATGAGTGACTAGAAATATCAATTAGGTGATACATTCACATACACATACACATTTTAACAGGGAACCAACCCTTACATATTGAAAGTGTATATGTACTAGCTGAGTCAAAAGTTTTGCATATTTTGGTACATTCTAGTTTGCAGAGCATATATCATGTAATTGAAGTAGTTCAAGCTTGAGAAATGGTTGGTTTCTTGGGTTTTATGGCATATCAACCTTCGTAGGTTATTTAACGCCAAATCCATTTTTAAGTAAATTATCAGTTCTATTTCAAACAATTCAGTTTAGCATGAGTACACAGTTTAATTGTCAAAAAAATTTCCATTTCAAACTATTCAAGCAGTTATATGTAACAATTCAGTTAAGTGTAAATACAGTTTTAATGTTGAAAAACAGTTCTATTTCAAATAATTCAGTTAAGCATAAGCATGCAGTTTAAATGTAAGTACGGTTTAATTGTCAAAAACATTTCAATTTCAAGCTATTCAGTTTACTCAAAGAATTCATTTTAGCATAAGTATACTGTTAGTTCTATTTAACCCATAGATAGGGCCCTATCAGGTGCTACCACTCAGGGCCAGAGTGGACCAGGGAGCAATGGCAATGAAGGGGTTCTTTGCATTCTCCAAAGCTCCAGCACTGCTGGAACCTCACCATCAGATCATTTAGTGTCATATCTAGGACACTCGTTAGGGGGGGGTTGTGTATTCTACAGCCCCAGCTGACTGGGCAAAAGCTACAGAAAGTATCCACTGTGGTTGGTAGTGTTTGTGGAAGTTGGTGTGCAGATGCATTTTGTAATGCTTCATTCTATGTGTGATTTAAAAGGTACATTTAACCAGATGGTTCAAGAAATTTTGCTTGAGTTACAAGAACCTTGATAAATAAGCAAGATCAGATAAGCTTAAACCTTTAATTCCGAGGCTGTGTTTCTTCCTGGGAAGCAAATCCAGTGAGTAGCACTTGGTTGGTTGTATGGTTGGTTGGGTTTTATGGCATCTCAACTTTTGTAGGTTATTCAATGCCAAATTCATTTTTAAACAAATAATCAGTTCTATATGAAACAATAGAGTTTAGCATAAGTACATAGTTTAATTGTCAAAAACATTTTTATTTCAAGCTGTTTAGTTCAGTCAAACAGTTCTTATTCAAGAAATTCAGTTTATTATCACTATAGTTTTTATTTACACATAGTTAAATGTCAAAACAGTTATATTTTGAACAATTTCGTTTAGTGTAAGCACAGTTTCAGTGTCCAAAAACAGTTCTATTTCAAACAATTTAGCTCAGCACAAGTATGCAGTTTACATGTCAAAACAGTTCTATTTCAAGTAATTAAATTTAGCACAAGTATGCAATTTAGTTCTATTCAACCCATAGATAGGGCTCCACCAGGTGCTACCACTCCAGGCCACTGTGGACCTGGGAGCGATGTCAATGAAGGGGTGCTCTGCATTCCCCAAAGCTCCAGAATCACTGGAACCTCTCCATCAGACTGCTTAGTGTCATTACTAGGACACTCGTTGGGGGTATCTTAACCCGCTGCAGAGATGTACTTGGTGTATTCTACAGCCCCAGCCGACTGGGCAATGACTTTAGATTGAAAGTTTAAGAGTGAAAATATTGAATTAACATATCTCATCATGATTTTTATGATAATGATAATAACTTCTCTTGCAAATTATCAATGAAGTCATAAATGACAAAATGAAATCAATTCTAAAGCAATCTTATTTGTTTCATAAGTGATTATACAAATGAAATCTTCTATTAATGTTTGTATTTACCCAAACCCTTTGCTATATTCAATTTTTGAACTGAATTAAGGTTGGATGCACTACTTGGACGCTGACTAAACGGTTGGAGAAGAAGCTAGACAGCAATTATACAAGAATGTTAAGAGCAATATTGAACAAGTCCTGGCAGCAACACCCAACAAGGCACCAACTATACAGTCACCTACCACCTATCATGAAAACTATCCAAGCTAGATGAACCAGACATGCCGGACACTGCTGGAGAAGCAAGGACGAGCTCGTTATTGACATACTCCTGTGGACCCCCCCGATATGGCCAATTAAAAGCAGGATGACCAGCTCGAACATACATACAGCAGCTATGTGATGATACGGGATGTAACCCTGAAGACCTGCCAGAGGCAATGAATGATAGGGAGATGTGGAGAGAGATATCCGTGCTAGCCGCACGACATGATGATGGTGATGACAGTAGCTGTTGTGGCTCAAATGATCACTTCTCTGAACATTGAACAGTCTCATTGCATCTGAGCTTCAGTGGTAACCGGCAATTTTCTGTGTGGCTTGACTGTTATAAGTTAGTGACCTTAGTCAAGAGTGCCCTGAAGGCTCTCTTTTCACTCAGGTGTCAGGGAGGGCACTACTCCTTTCCCTGGATTGCTCCACTTTACCCTTGATCTGTACCTTATAATACTGAGTGTTAAGCATGCTGGTATCGAGTACCATTTTTTGAGTCTTTTGTATGACTCAACCTGGGAGTGAACCCCAGTCTCCTGGACCATTGGCGAACACTCTACTCATTATACCAATGGCCTAGTTATAAATCGGAGTAATATTATTTGCTAAATTTTGCTTAGATATGGCACCCAGGCCTCATGTTGCTTACAGTAGCTGTTGTTACTCAAGTGATCACCCCTCTGAATATTGAACAGTCTCATTACCACTGAATTTCAGTGATTTAACACGAACCACTACTTTTCAGTGTGACTCCACAATTATAAATAAATGGTGTAATTTGCTAAATTCTGCTTAGATATGGCACACAGGCCTCATGTTGCTTACAGTAGCTGTTGTTACTTAAGTGATCACCCATCTGGTTTGAATTCGGAGTTTTTCTTCTTGTAGGCTGATTGCCTTGCCAAAGTAAAAGAACCTAATCTGTCCTAATATGGTAAACAGTTGAGGGGAGAACAGAGAAGTTTCATGTCTTTCCCGAGGATATCAGGATGAAGTGAAATGCAAACAGCCTCATCCAGGGTTTGAACTCAGACTGCTGATTCCATTTCCTTCAACAATTACTATTACACTAAGCATGTCTCCACTGCCACTAATTTATGGCCTACATTATGACTGAATCTTCATGTACCATCTTATTTACATGAAATAATAGATGAAATTATCATTGACCATACCTAGAGTTAGTATCATACTCTTGGAAAATGTATTGATTCATCTCTTCTCATCCAGTTATGAGTGAATAGTATAGCAGACTGGGGTCTTTAGCTTTGGTATAGCAACCAGTCTAGGAGAAGGAAAAGTTTGAATTGAAAACCAACTGTACTCTAGTAAAAGATTGATGGAAGGAGTCTCTGTGGCATGATGGCAAAACTATTGGACAGCAACATTATGGTAAGCAAGTTTGAATTCCCATTGCACAATGACATTCACTTTCAGACTAATGCCCTTGGGAAAGGTCTGAACATCCTTATTCTGCTCACCAGCTCTGGGTTAAATAGTACCACTACTGTTCTTCTACAAGGATGATTTTAGCTTTAAAAAACCCACAAAAGGTTGATACACTATTTAAAAGAAAAAAGAAAGAAAAATTGATCATGTGTTGCATCTTGCCCATCGCAGAAGGATTGGATAAACACATATTCTAGAATGAGTAGTATTTTGTTATGGTAGCCTTGGTAGTGTTATGTTTTGACCTGTTGACCTGGCCAAAAATGCCATTCAAGATAATGCACCGGAAGGAGGTGACACATTCTGGTGGCAGTTATGAGAGGAAATCGCGTGGGCGGAAATTGGCTGATGAAATGGGACGAGGTAAAAAAGATCCCATTATACTCTCATAGACTGACGCACCGGAAGAGAGTGACCTCTGAACTGGATGACAGTTATTTCCGCTCGATGACGATCACACAGGCCATTCCAAAGAAAGCGGAAGTGACACATCCTGGTCCCCAGATATCGGAAGTAGTCGTAGAGGCGTGTCCATATCAGCGCGTGGGAGTTTGAAGGTAATATAAGGCCGACGAGTTGAGTTCCGGTGAGTTGAGTTCAATTAGCCAGTGGAGACAGGCGAGTAGAGTTGAGGTGGTAGACGAGATGTAGTAAGGAAAGCCAGTGCTCCGGTTGAGCAACCATGGAGAACGAGAAAGACACAACGCTGACGGCCATAACTTCAGGGTCAAAATATTTCAGTAATGTTTGGTCTCCAGCTCTCTCTCATACGCAAACTTGGAACAACCCTTTCGAAACTTACAAATAAAGATGAGAGGTAAAATATTTTATAAAGAAGTTTTCCTGCGTCCTTCATTCCTGTGTCCTTTCTTCTTGCGTCTTTGTCTTTGCGTCTGTTTAATTATTGTGTCATTGTGATGCTGTAGATGACTATATAACAGTAGGATGACTAGTTGGTTGGTTGGTTGGTTGGCTGGTTGTTTGTTTGGGTTAAGGGCATGTCAAAGTAAAAGTAGGTTATTTAACGCCAAATCAATTTTTATTTCTATTTCAAGCAATTCAGTTTAGTCAAACAGTTCTATTTCAAACAATTCAGTTTTGCAGGAGTACATAGTTTAATTGTCAAAAACATTTCTATTTCAAGCTACTCAGTTTAGTCAAACAGTTCTATTTCAAACAATTCAATTTAGCATGAGTACACAGTTTAATTGTCAAAAACATTTCTATTTTAAGCTATTCAGTTTACTCAAACAGTTCTAATTCAAACAATTCAGTTTAGTGTAAGTACAGATATTGTTATAACACAGTTAAATGTCAAAACAGTTCTATTTCAAACAAGTCAGCTTAGCATAAGTACAATTTTAATGTCAAACCAGTTCTATTTCAAGCAATTCAATTTAGCATAAGTATGCAGTTTAAATGTAACTAAACATTTCAATTGTCAAAAACATTTCTATTTCGAGCTATTCAGTTTAGTCAAACAGTTCTAATTCAAACAACTCAGTTTAACAAAAGTATGCAGTTTAGTTCTATTTGATCCATAGATAGGACGCTATCAGGTGCTACTATTACGAGCCAGAGTGGATCTGGGAGCGATGGCAATGAAGGGGTACTCCTTGTTTCCCAAAGCTCCAGTATTACTGGAACCTCACCATCAGATTGTTTAGTGTCATATCCAGGACACTCATTGAGGTGGGGTATCCCTCTGCAGAGGTGCAGTTGGTGTATTCTACTGCCCCAGCTGATTGGGCAATGCAAACTAGAAACAACTTTGTGAGATGGTAGGAAATTTAATTCACTTCTTTGAGATGGCAATATATTGAAGAGTCTTCTTTGTGACTTTCATTTATATTAGGCTGTAAGTGTACACATGTATGTGAAAATAATGGTTAGAAATTTATGAACACATTCTATTTATCTCTTTTCTAAGATATATGAATAACATGACAAAAGAATTACAGAATGACAGACATTGATAAATGAATGAAAACTTTGCAGTGTTGGAAATTTATCCAGCAATCATTTATGATTTACAATATTCATAAATTATCAAAGTGTCCACAACTTTTACCTTCAGAAATGGTAACACCTTTTCATCATTAAAGTATTTGACACTCCCATATTCGATTGGGAATAAAAGTGTTAACATCATTACTGATATTATTGAGTGTAATATTTCTCTTTTAATGAACTCAAGAAAGTGTGTAACAGTTGTCATTACATGAAGTGGATTTGGCTGCCCGTGTTCAAATCCTGAGGGATTTTGCACAAATTCCTCTTCTAACTCATACACGTGAGAAAGATATGAACATAAGTATTCTCCCTCCAATGATAAGTAAATAGTAAGGCAGACTTGACTTTTTCCCCTTGATATGACAAGCAGTCTCAGAGTAGGAAATTGCTGAATTAAAATTGGTTATAGACCTGGAGAGGGAGGGGCTCTGCTAGAATATTCCTGCCCTTGACACTTAACATGAGTAACACTCCACAATCAAACCAAGTTACAGAACTAGTGATATTGATTAAGTCAATGTGTTAGATATTAATCAAGTCAATGTGTTACATATTGATTAAGCCAATGTGTTACATATTGACCTCTGACAGCATGTTAGTTGTGGATTTCTAAACAGGATATCATACCTGTGTAAATAGGGGACAGTGGAAATGAATTATGTGAATTGGGAACCAGAAGGAAAATGTGTGGACGTTTTAGAATATTATATAATGACAAGGGAGTCATGTGGTTATTCAAAGATTTGGAGAGTAGCTAACAAGTAGACAGGTTAACTGTAGTAGGGTGCATGTGGCTCCCTGGATGAGAACCTGCTCAGTATCGAACCTCCGTAAAAAGAAAGGCTTTGAATATGTCTGTTCCCAAAGCAGTATCAATGATAGCAGTCTGAGTACTCTGTCTCTCTCTCTCTCTCACACATGCAACCATTTTGACCCTTTCTTAAATAAAGGAGTCTATATTTTTATAAAAAAGTGATATTGTTCCTTCATTAAGATATATAGTAAATGAAGAAAGACAAAATGAAATTACTTGAACTCACAACATTCCTATTATCCTTAAGATAAGACTGAGAATTACTAGCTATAAATACGTTCTTCACTGATACTGAGGAGTTAAAGAAGGTTTCTTTAAAATTATGTAAATACTTTAGACACTCAACTGCTGAAAAACTGATCATTGTAGCTGTTTTCAATAAATATATCAATTTTGAGTAAGAAAAAGAAACTTGATAAATCAGTCATGTGAGATACCATCATAAACTTACACTGACAGCGTGGATTTCCCTAATTCTCTCTCTCTCCATCTGACCCTATCATTCATTGTTCCAGCAGGTCCTCTGAACTACATCCAGAGTTCATATGGAGCTGATGTGAGTTTTTGCTGATTGGGCAACACTGGCATGTGCATGCTTAGAAGTCCATTGAAGAATGTTCTTGCTTCTCCAGGCATGCCCTGCATAGCTTATTCATCTTCCTTGGATGTTTTGTGAGATGGAAGGTTAGTGGCTGTACAGCTGCTGTTTTGTGGGTTGTTGTTTCCCGGATTTGTTCAAAACAGCTCATGATATTCTTGTGTAGTTCTCGTATAGTTTTTTCACCATGCTGTTTTTTAGTGCCTGTGTGGTGCATCCATACAGTAGTATCATTGCAGCAACACCTTAGAAGAAATCCTACTTTATTTTATCAGATAGATCAGATTTCCATGTGATCAATAACCTGTAAATAACATTCTATGCTTTTGCTAGGTGTATGCTGACATCACCTTCAGTAGATGAGATATTGCTACTGAGATATTTGAACTTGTTTACTAATTTCAGAGGTTTGCCATATAAAATAAAGATGACTCCAAGTGTAAAACACATGAGCTCTGCTTTATTTGCATTCACATAGACAGCAATGCCTCCTGCTGCTTGCTCCAAGCTATGCCGTAGAGATGTGGCTTGGGCAGGTATATTTAAGTGCAGCACTGGATCATCTTTGTAGACTTTGTCTGTTATAGTTTCTGCAAGATATCATCTGCTTCCTGCCTTTTTTTTTTTTTTTAGATCTACTACCATTTAAAGATTGTAAACTATTCAGATTATAAACAAATATAGCACCTGAAGAAATGTTGAAGAAATCTGGTGAGCAAACCCTGTTTTCCGTTTTTAGCAGAGCATCATTACAAGTGTACAAAGTATAAATACCCCAATCCTCATCCTGTCGCAAGTATCTCTTTGCTAATGAAATTTATTGAAATAGTTTCTATGTCCAGCAATGGCGGTGCATTTAGGATAATAGTTATTATTGTAGGAAACAGAATCAGTGACCTGAGTTCAAACCCTGGACAAGGCTGTTTGTTTCACTTTATGCTTGTATCCTTGGAAAAGGCATGAATCCATCCCTTCTCTACCTACAGCTATAGGTAAATAGTTGGACAGATTGAGTTCTCTAGCCTTGGCTAGGCAACCAGTCTTGGAGAAGGAAAACTCTGAACTCAAATAAACTTTATTCTGCTAAAAAAATTTACTTTGTGTAACATCCTGCTCATAACGGAAGGGTTAAATAAATAGGAGGATATACTGTATTCTGCTTTCTGGTTAGGCAACCAGTCTAGGAGAAAGAAATCTTTGAAATCAATTTTAAAAAATCTGCTTAAAAAATTGACTTTTTGTCACATCCTACTCATAATAATTCATACAGTAACTAAGATTTCTGATTAAAAAAATAGAAACAATAATTCACTTTTTTTTTAATGCCAGATATCCATGATTGTTGTCCAACAAAAAAGGTGAATTTAACAACACTGAAATGCATCAATTGGATGAGACATTCAATATAAAACATTGACCATAGCAGCTGAAATTTGTTTTATAAAGTTGGTTGGTTGTTTCGTTTTTATGTCATATCAACCCTTGTAGGTTAATTCATGCCAAATCCTGTTTATACACACACACACACACACACATATATATATATACATATATATATGATTATATATATATTATTTGTAAACAAATATAATTATGTTTTATGACATATCAACCCTTGTAGGTTAATTCATGCCAAATCCTGTTTATACGCACACACACACACACACACACATATATATATATATACATATATATATGATTATATATATATTATTTGTAAACAAATATAATTATGTTTTATGACATATCAACCCTTGTAGGTTAATTCATGCCAAATCCTGTTTATACGCACACACACACACACACACACACATATATATATATATATATATATATATATGATTATATATATATATATATATACATATGATTTGTAAACAAATAGTTTATAGGTAACATAATATTTAAATGAGCCACAATTAAATGTTTTCAATTATTGCTATTTAACATGAATAAAATCTATTTAGCATTATTCATTCGTTTGCACACGGTTAAATGGTTCCAAGTAAGGACGATAATTAAATATTTCTGTTTGACCCAAAAATGGGGCCCTAAAAGGTGGTGCATCCAATGATACTACTGTATGGATGCACCACATAGCAGTTCATTTGTAAAAAACAAAATGCTGTAATTGGTGATATTCTTAATAAGATTTTAGCTGATAATTCATTATATATTGATGTTGCATTTCTTGCTTGTAATACTTTGTGAATTTTTCACTGATTTTCACCAAACAATTCAGGGCTTTGAATATGTTGACTGTATTACTTGCTTAAGGGTAAGATACCCCCACCCAAAAAGGGATGTTCTGGATATGATACTAAACTACATCTGATGGTGAGGCTCCATTTCTGAATCTCTGGGGAAGTGTGGGGTGCCTCTTCATTGTCATTATTCCCAGGTCCAAACTGACCCTGAGAGGTAGTATTTGTTAGGGATCCATCTATGGATCATGTGGTATAAAAAGTAATGGAATAGATTACTCACATCGTGTCTGTGTTTGACCGTTGGGAGAAGAAAAAAGAGGAATGTGAGTTTGTGGACTCCTTATATGTGAGTAGAGGTAATTTGCATATGAGGAAAAGAGGCTATAAAAAGACCAAATTGGCGAGGCAGAGTGTTATTCTGAAAGTGGAGAGCTGACATTGGGTTAAGAGGAGTTGGCGTGAGTTGCGAAGTCATGTTATTCTGAAAGTGGAGAGCAGTCATTGAGTTGGCGGGAGTTGCAAAGTCGTGATATTCTGATAGTTGGTGTGAAGGAGTTCCAACCTCTTTTTTCTTTGCAGATCAGATTGATATATTTAAATGATTGAACATTTCTATTTGACTCATAGATGGAATCTAACCAGTATTTCCACAGTGGGTCAAAGTGAACCGAAGAGCAAGAATAATGAAGGGGTACTAGTGTAATATATTAACATGACCTGCAGGTGTTGAACACAGTGGATGTTGTTGACAGATACATTGTTAAGATTGAAGTTATTACAGGAATGTCACCATGCCCTGCAGGTGTTGTTGTATCAGCTGTTGTTGTTGACAGCTTCATCCACCAAAGATAATATCAACAAAGTGATTACCAGAATGTCTCCATGTCCTGCAGGTGTTGAACATAGCAGATGTTGTTGACAGCTTTGTCTGGCTGAAGATAATATCAACAAGGTGATTATTGGAATATCACCTTGACCTATGGACATGGTTGAACTCAGTAAATGGTGGCAGATAAGTCCGCCCATAAAAGTGGGCTTAGACAAGTAGCCAATGGGGAACAAGCAAGACATGGACAGGAACTGTAACCAATGGAAAACAAAGAAGTGAGGCATGGGCATAACCATAACCAATGAAAAACAGGAATTGCTGCAGGTCACGTGGGCGTTGTAGACTATATAAGTTCCCAAATTTTGGCTTAAGTTAGTTGTTCACTGGCTCTTCCGACTCCCAACGACCTCTTCATGCATGCAAACTCTCTACGATTGCTCTTCTGCTCCACATAAGTATCATCATCAAGAATAAAAATATAATCTTATATTTCTATATATACGTGTTCCTCGTTGTTCATCAAGACACGGCTGTAGAATACAAAACTAGTATTTGTTAGGATCCCATCTATGGACCAAATAGAACTATTTAAAATTAATTTATATTCAGTAGGACTATGTGCAAAAATCTCTTGAGAAACAACAACAACACAGAAAATATAACTATGAACTTAAAATGAACACAATTCACTAACCTCTTGTTTTAGAATAACCCAGACAGATTAGCATATCATTAAAATCACTCAATCAACTCCCTGAATTTTTAGATTCAATCCTTCACTTTCAGACATCTTTCAAAACAATGTTGTAGTTGTTTTCATCAATGATCAAAGATAATTTACATCCTATTTATGCTCTGCAGGGAGGGAGCCCCATTGTATAGTTGTTAACATACTGTATTGCAATATCATAGCAAGCAAGTTCAAACTCCAGTTGTGCTATTACACTTTTGGCTTAATACCCTTGAGAAAGATAAGAACCTCCTTATAATCCCTCCAGATATGGATTAAATAGTATCACTATTGTTCTTCTACAAGGATGGCTTAGGCAATAAATTATTCATGAAGATTGATATGCCATTATACAAAGAATACAAACCACAAAACAATAATTTCTTTATGAATCAAATGAAAAAATAAAGCATACATTAAAAAGTAATATTCAAAGTAAGTAAAGTTGGTGGCTGTAGTCGAGGGCAACCAGAAGGCTCCCTTTTCAATAGCTATCCCACCGAGGTATAGGGGAGGGTGTTGTTTACCTGAGTTGCTTCACTTTACCCTTGATATGTACCTTATATTGCTTAGTGTTAAGCAAGGAGGTATCAAGTACCATTTTAAAAGTTTTTGGTATGACTCGACTGGGGATTGAACCCAGGTCTCCTGGACCATTGGCGAACACTCTGCCCACTAGTCCAATGAGCCGGTAATATTCAAAGTACTACAGCTTAAACTTTGAGAAATGGTAATGAAGTTTTTCAATAAAAGAAATGATAAAAATGAATGGTGTGGATGTGATAGATAATTTGTTTTTGTTCATCATGGAGGTGAATCATAATCCTACATGTTAATCCTGATTCCTTTGCTAAATCTGATTCTAGTGATGCTTCAAATTATAAGCAATAGCAAAATAATCCCATAGGGAATGACAATAATGGTAGTAATAATGCATTTCAAAGCAGATGGCAATGAAGAGCTTTTAAAGAGAAATGAAGTGATTATCAATGATTTCAAGGAATATATTTCTGATTTTAGTATGTATATTTCTGATGCCTGTATGTATATTCCTGGTGCCAGTATGTATATTTTTGGTGCTAGTATGTATATTTCTGATGCATGTATGTGTATTTCTGATGCTAGTATGTATATTTCTAATGCCAATATGTATATTTCTGATGGCTCTATGTATATTTCTGATGCCAGTATGTATATTTCTGATGATAGTATATATATATTTCTGATACCAGAATATATATTTCTGATGCCAGTATGTATATTTCTGATACCAGTAAGTATATTTCTGATGTCAGTATGAATATTTCTGATGTCCGTATGTATATTTCTGAAGCCTGTATGTATATTTCTGATACCAGTATATATATTTCTGATACCAGTATGTATATTTCCGATGCCAGTATGTATATTTCTGATGCTAGTGTGTATATTTCTGATGTCAGTATGAATATTTCTGATGTCAGTATGAATATTTTTGATGCTCGTGTGTATATTTCTGATACCAGTATGTATATTTCTGATGCCACTATGTATATTTCTGATGCCAGTATGTATATTTTTGTTGCCAGTATATATATTTCTGATGTCAGTATGTATATTTCTGAGACCAGTAAGTATATTTCTGATGTCAGTATGAATATTTCTGATGCTAGTGTGTATATTTCTGATACCAGTATGTATATTTCTGATACCAGTATGTATATTTCTGATGCCACTATGTATATTTCTGATGCCAATATGTATATTTTTGTTGCCAGTATATATATTTCTGATGTCAGTATGAATATTTCTGATGCTAGTGTGTATATTTCTGATACCAGTATGTATATTTCTGATACCAGTATGTATATTTCTGATGCCACTATGTATATTTCTGATGCCAATATGTATATTTTTGTTGCCAGTATATATATTTCTGATGTCAGTATGTATATTTCTGATGCCAGTATGTATATTTTTGTTGCCAGTATGTATATTTTTGATGTCAGTATGTATATTTCTGATGCTAGTATGTATATTTTTGATGCTAGTATGCAAAATTCTGTCAAGATGTTGAGTAGAGCTGACAAAGCTTCTGGGAAAATATTGGGTTGAGTAATGATTGCCGTTTTATTGAAATATCATTTATTCATGAATAATTTAACAATGAATTAATTTCAATCAATAGTATATTTGCCACTAATTTGCATTAGCTCTTGTCATTTATCTGATAGCTTGCTGATTCCTCTCAAGTAAAATTCACCTTGTTTTTAGCTCAAAATGTTTTTCTTAAATTTTTTCATCTATTTTTGAGAAAATATTTGTCATTCAGAGCATTTCTAGAGAATGAAAAAGCTGGAAATTGCTTGGTGCAAGGTCTGGAAAATATGATGGGTATGGTAAAAAAGACCAGCCAAAATATAACATTTTTTACTGCATGATTTTTGCTGAATGTCCCTTTGTTATCATGGTGAGGCACAAAGTTTCTCTTATTGACAAATGAAGAACATTTTCTTTGAAGATTTTCATCTACAAGTTGCAGCTGTTGAGAGTATGATTCTGCATTGAGTTTCTAATTAAGATTTTATCATCATCATCATCATGTCATGCCACCAGCACGGATATCCCTGACCCTCTCTCGCCACTTCTCCCTATCATTCATCACTCCTGGCAGGTCTTCAGGGCTACATCCCATATCCTCACACAGCTGCTGTATGTATGTTCGAGCTGGTTGTCCTGCTTTTGCTTGGCCATATGCGGGGGGGGGGGTCCATAGGAGTACATCACTGATGAGCTCGTCCTTGCTTCTTTAGCAGTGTCCTGCATGTCTGGTTCGTCTAACTTGTATAGTTTTTGTGATGGGAGGCAGGTGGCCATATAGTTGGTGCCTTGTGGGGTGTTGCTACCAGGACTTGTTCAATATTGCTCGCAACATTCTTGTATACTTGCCGTCTAGCTTCTTCTTCAGCCGTGATGACCGACTGAGATTTAAAAACCAAAAATAGATAATACTACAGTGATCTCACCATACACAAGCATAACTTTTCTTCAATGAAGCTCTGCCTATGGAGTCAGATTTGGAGATTCATCCTTATTAATCTATGGCCTTTTGTATCAAACATTGTCATAAAAGACCCATCTTTCATCACTTGTTAGGATATTCTTGTTTCTCTGCCTTGAAAATTACTTTTCACAATTGATATGCAATCTTTGTTATCCTTCTCACTAAGAGAATGAGGAACCCAAATACCCAGCTGGTTCACTTTTAATATCTTTTTCAAGAAGAGATAAATTGTGGCCTGGGATGTGTTGAGATCAAGTGCGAATTTTCAAGTACTTTTGTGCTAATAGCATTCCACCAATTATCTTAAAGCATCTTGGTCAAGGTCTGATGAGCATCCTCATGGATTCATCTCTCACCAGATCAAAACTTTGAAAACCAGTTTTGGACCTGGTGATTAGTAATGATACGTTGGCCACTAAACTCTAGAAATTTTCTTTGTTTTATTATTTTTAAATTCCTACATTACATGTCAAATATGCACTTTCAGTTCCTTCATTTTAGGGGCGTGAGATCAGAGATTAAATTATGATGCACGCTCTTTCGCTAAAAAATAAAAATGACCATTGAAGGCGCTCTGCAATCAAGTAATTTTCGGTCGCATTTAAAATATTGGTAGTTTGAAATGTGTAGTTACAACAGAAATTATTCATGACTCAACCCAATATAACCATTGTTAGAATATTAAATCTGATTTGGATGGCAGTAGTAGTTAGATTAATTGCAGTTAATTTTGAAAGTGGTTCCAAATGAAAAGGAAATGTCATTATTTTTTGACTCAGATGAAATGATGGCTGTGAAGGAAAATGAGTTAAAAAACTAGATTACTAAAGATATATTAGATAAAGTAGCAAATCTAGCTCAGAATATAGTACTTGTGTGATGGTTGGTTGGTTGGTTGATTTGTTGGTTGTTGCCCAGTCAGCTGGGGCTGTAGAATACATTGACTGCACCTCTGCAGAGGGGTAAGACCCCCCACTTACGAGTGTCCTGGATATGACACTAAACAATCTAATGGTGAGGTTCCAGCAGTGCTGGAGCTTTAGGGAATGCGGAGTACCCCTTCATTGCCATTGCTCCCTGGTCCACTCTGGCCCAGAGGGGTAGCACCTGATAGGGCCCTATCTATGGGTTAAATAGAACAAACAGCATACTTATGCTAAACTGAATTGTTTGAGTAAACTGAATAGCTTGAAATAGAAATGTTTTTGACAATTAAACCGTACTTACATTTAAACTGGGTGCTTATGCTTAACTGAATTATTTGAAATAGAACTGTTTTTCAACATTAAAACTGTATTTACACTTAACTTAATTGTTACATATAACTGCTTGAATAGTTTGAAATGGAAATGTTTTTGACAATTAAACTGTGTACTAATGCTAAACTGTGTACTAATGCTAAACTTTACATAAAAATGGATTTGGCATTAAATAACCTACAAAGGTTGATATGCCATAAAACCCAACAAACCAAACCAAACCAAACTAGTCGGTTGGATAAACAGTATGTCAACCCTTGTTGAGTTATCAAATACTTAAGTTACTCTTCTTTTTCGTTTGTAACTAATTACATAGGTTTATTGTCGGTTGGTTGTTTGGGTTTCATGGTATATCAACCTTTGTAGGTTATTTAAAACCAAATCCATTTTTATACAAATAATCAGTTCTATTTCAAACAATTCAGTTTAGCATGAGTACACAGTTTAATTGTCAAAAACATTTCTATTTCAAGCTATTCAGTTCAGTCAAACAGTTCTTATTCAACCAATTTAGTTTAGTATAAGTAGAGTTTTTGTCCACGCACAGTTAAATGTCGAAATTGTTCTATTTCAAGTAATTCAGTTTAGCATTTGTACACAATTTAGTTCTATTTGATCCATATACAGGGCTCTGTCAGGTGCTACCACTGCAGGCAAGAGTGGATCTGGGAGTGATGGTAATGAAGGGGTAGTCGGCATTCCCCAAAGCAACCTCACCATCAGATTGTTTAGTCCTGTATCCAGGACACTTGTTGGGGTGGGGTTGGGGTCTTCTACAACCCCAGGTGACTGGGTAAACATAGTTTTAAGTAGCTAATTATAATCATCATTGGTAAATAATTATAGTATCAAGTAACTGCTGTTAATACAAATAATTTGTACACACTTATATGGTTTCAAATATTCCTTTCTAATACTAAAAATTTGAACTTATTTCCTTGGCTTCAAATATTCTTATCAAATACAAATACTCTATACATAAATATTTAGTTTCAAATATTTCTAGCTATTATATGATTTTTAAGTAACTAATGATAAAGTAAAAGATGATATAGTAATGACAAAATCCAGGCTTATGGCTGCAAAAGTCTACGAAATATCTACAACAAATCTTTGTAGTTTCTCTATCTATTCATATAGCTACTTCTATTCATATATTTTGATTCATATGGCACTTTCTTTGGTTACTTCTCACTTGTGGATCTGTCACTCAGCAATTGTAAAAACTGTTTGTTTCCAAGGTGCCAAATTGAATATGAAATTGACATCTAACCTCTACAAAATGTTTTTAAAAGAAATTTTTGAAAACTAAATATGAAAACTGTGATGCAGCTATAACTTACTATATAAAGCCCTGACTGCTGGGGCTGTCGAATACACTGACAGCATCAGTGCAGAGGAGTAAGACTGTCCTGGATATGACACTAAACATTCTGATGGTGAGGCTCCAGTAATGCTGGAGCTTTGGGGAATGTGGAGTACCCCTTCATTGCCATTGCTCCCAGGTTCACTCAGACCCGGGGTGGTAGCACCTGATAGAGTCTATGGGTCAACTAGATCTGCTTGACATTTTAACTGAGTGCAAACAAATGACTGATGCTAAATTGAAATGATTAAAATAGAACTGTTTGATCATTTAACTGTGTAAACAAATGACTGATGTTTAATTGAATTATTAGTGATACAGATCAATCTTTGAAACCATTTAACTGTGTGCAAAGAAATGATTAATTGTAAACAGAATTATTTAACAATATAATGTTGAATAGAATTTGTGTTATTTATAACCACTTCACTGTGTGCAAACAAAGTATATAGCAATAACAAAATCATTCAACTATGTAGAAACAATAGCGATACAAGTGTGCAAACCATCATCATCATAATCATGTCGTGCTGCCAGCACGGATATCCCTGACCCTCTCTCTCCACATCTCCCTATCATTCATCGCCTCTGGCAGGTCTTCAGGGCTACATCCCATATCATCACATAGCTGCTGTATGTATGTTCGAGATGGTCGTCCTGCTTTTGATTGGCCATATGCGGGGGTCCACAGGAGTACATCACTTACGAGCTCATCCTTGCTTCTCCAGCAGTGTCCGGCATGTCTGGTTCGTCTAGCTTGGATAGTTTTCGTGATAGGTGGTAGGTGACCGTATAGTTGGTGCCTTGTTGGATGTTGCTGCCAGGACTTGTTCAATATTGCTCTTAACATTCTTGTATAATTGCCATCTAGCTTCTTCTCCAGCTGTTTAGTCAGCATCCAAGTAACTCAGTTAAAAATGAAATTACAGACAATCTAATTTCTTAAGGATCTATTCAAATGTGTGCAAATAAATGCCTGATGTTAAATTGTTACTGTTACATAACAATACTTGAAACTATTTAACCTTGTGCAATATAAATGTACGCAAGCTCATTTGAAAATGTTGTCAACAAAATGTTTACAAATCATATACATTTAATATATACTTACAAACAGGATTTAACATTAAATAACCTTCAATGGTTGATATGCCATAAAACCCAACCAAATCAAATCATATATCTAATATATACATAGAGAGAGGTTTTGGCATTAAATAACCTACAATGGTTGATATGCCATAAAACCAAGCCAAGCCAAACCAAATCATGTAAGAGACTATTTTTTAAAGATTTATGTTCTTTATATAATTCTCTGTTTTCATGGAAAATCAGTTGTTGGTTGATTGGGTTTTATGGCATATCAAGCTTTGCAGGTTATTTAATGCCAAATTCATTTTTATGCAAATAGTCAGCTCTATTTTGAACAATTCTGTTTAGCATGAGTACACAGTTTTATTGTGAAAAATGTTTCTATTTCAAGCAATTCAGTTTAGTATCAATACAGATTTTGTTTACCCACAGTTAAATGTCATAACAGTTTTATATTAAACAATTCAGTTTAGTGTAAGTACAGTTTCAATGTCAAAAACAGTTCCATTTCAAACAGTTCAGTTTAGCATAAGCATGCAGTTTAAATGTAAGTACAGTTTAATTGTCAAAAACATTTCTATTTCAAGCTATTCAGTTTAGTCAAATAGTTTTAATTCAAACAATATGTATTTGTTTAGTAAGATTATTAATTATGATAAATGATTGTGTGACCTACGACCTCAGATTAAATTGAAGATAATAAGGAAGGACCCAGCGACGCGAATTCAAATCCTGGACGAGGCTGATTGCATTTCACATAGCACTAATACCCTTGGGAAAGGTATGAATCCAATTATTCTCCCTCCAGCTATGGGTAAATAGTAGGGCAGACTAGGTTCTTCAGCCTTGGTTAGGCAACTAATCTAGGAGAAGGAAAACTCTAAATTCAAACCTGTTAAACTCCACTTAAAAAATTGACCTTGTGTCATATCCTGCCCGAGCGGAGGGGTTGGGTATATATGATAAGGAAAGATCATTTTTGGTTGTGATTTTTCTCAGTCCATAAAAAATTATCTTAATAAAAAAAGATGTGTCCCTTCTTTGGAACCAAGAGACCAAATCTGAATCATGTCAGACATTGTGAAAATGAGAATAGTTAGCAACAATGGATATACTGGAATTTAGAAAAAAAATGCTATGAAATATATAATTTGAGAATATAAAAAGAAGAAATATCCTTTGAAAAAATCTAAAAAAAGAAATTAAATTTTTTCATGTATATACATAGATAAAATATTGAAGGTAGTGTTGGAAAGAAAAACAGCAAATTTGAAGTTTCCCAGATCAAGATTGTTTATTAAACAAAAAATGTGAACTAATTTCTAATTAGATAAGTTCTTACTTTGCCTCTTACCACCTAACAAATTAAATTATCATGGATGGGATTATTGATGCCTATAGGAAGAGGCAGAATGTAATGGTATCAATGTATATATATATATATATATATATGGATAAGAGTTCCTTACAATATATTTATGTGGTTTCACAAACCATGCCTCATTTATTCATAATCAAATTATATACAACTACAGTACTGTTAGCCTGATAGCAAATGACTGATGTGGATTATTGTTCTTGATAATACTTGGAAAAAATTTCTGACTTTTTATTTAACAGGCTATCCTTTTCAGGAAAAACCACAAAATGTGACTTCTTTTCTAAGTAGAACACTTTTTATCCTTTGTTGCTTTCAAGTGTCATTTTTAATAATCTTCACTTCTGGAGTGTGACCATTTTCATTATGGGAATTCATGTATATATATATATATATATATATATATATGATTAGCAGTACTGTGATTGTCCATAATTTAAGTACAAATAAATGAGAATCCTCAAGAATATATTGTATTCTGGTGAGAAATAAGTCTTATTCTTTGATTTATTGATTAATTTAAAAGTCATGTTAACCTGTCTAGGGTTATTTTATGCCAAGTGGTTAGGGAATTACATTCATTGAATGTTCATATTTACAGTTTTTGTGTTGCTATATCTAAAGAGGTCTCTTTTGCACATGGTTTTGACGAATATGAATGATTTTTAAACAGATCTATTGGACCCATTGATGAGACCCTAACAGGTACTACCATTATCAGGTCAATATGGACCTGAGCATAATGGCAATGAAGGTTTACTCTATGCTCTTCAGATCTGGAGCCTCCCTATCAAATGCAGTTTAGTGTCATATCCAAAACATGCGTTTTTGATTGGGTGTGGGGAAAAAGTCAGCAGATTCTCTGCTCTACTGACAGGGTGAATTATTGTCTGAGGATCACTAACTCAGTTGGAAAACTGTTGATAATGATTGTTTGTAATTCTAAAGAAATACTTACCTTATTTGCATAGAAACTCTTTTCTCTATTGAGCACTTTTTTGCTTTGTTCTGCAAATCAACACATTTCTCCTGATGACAAAAAATACAATTTACTATATATTAATATTGTAAATTATAATTATACAGTTGTCTCTGTCTTTTCAATAACAATGTTCAATATCCAAGATATAGATATTTGTAAATTAAGTATTAAAAATATATATTTGCATTTTTAAAAAGTAAGATACTGGCAATAATCAAATTATTCATACATCCATCAATTTTGAATATTTTTATCCATTTCTCAGAATCTAATAATGTTGGGCCTTGTAGTGCAATGGTAGCATGATCAGAAGTTTATGCGTTCGAACTATGTTGTGGTTAAATAATTTTTGTCAATTTTGAATATTTTTATCCATTTCTCAGAATCTAATAATGTTGGGCCTTGTAGTGCAATGGTAGCATGATCAAAAGTTTATGCGTTCGAACTATGTTGTGGTTAAATAATTTTCATCAATTTTGAATATTTTTATCCATTTCTCAGAATCTAATAATGTTGGGCCTTGTAGCGCAATGGTAACATGATCAGAAGGTTATGCATTCGAACTATGTTGTGGTTAAATAATTTTGATCAATTTTGAATATTTTTATCCATTTCTCAGAATCTAATAATGTTGGGCCTTGTAGTGCAATGGTAGCATGATCAGAAGGTTATGCGTTCGAACTATGTTGTGGTTAAATAATTTTCATCAATTTTGAATATTTTTATCCATTTCTCAGTATCTAATAATGTTGGGCCTTGTAGCGCAATGGTAACATGATCAGAAGGTTATGCGTTCGAACTATGTTGTGGTTAAATAATTTTCATCAATTTTGAATATTTTTATCCATTTCTCAGTATCTAATAATGTTGGGCCTTGTAGCGCAATGGTAACATGATCAGAAGGTTATGCGTTCAAACTATGTTGTGGTTAAATAATTTTGATCAATTTTGAATATTTTTATCCATTTCTCAGAATCTAATAATGTTGGGCCTTGTAGCGCAATGGTAGCATGATCAGAAGGTTATGCGTTCGAACTATGTTGTGGTTAGATAATTTTCATCAATTTTGAATATTTTTATCCATTTCTCAGAATCTAATAATGTTGGGCCTTGTAGTGCAATGGTAGCATGATCAGAAGGTTATGCATTTGAACTATGTTGTGGTTAAATAATTTTCATCAATTTTGAATATTTTTATCCATTTCTCAGAATCTAATAATGTTGGGCCTTGTAGTGCAATGGTAGCATGATCAGAAGGTTATGCGTTCGAACTATGTTGTGGTTAAATAATTTTTGTCAATTTTGAATATTTTTATCCATTTCTCAGAATCTAATAATGTTGGGCCTTGTAGTGCAATGGTAGCATGATCAGAAGGTTATGCGTTCGAACGATGTCGTGGTCAAAAAATTTTCTTCAATTTTGAATATTTTTATCCATTTCTCAGAATCTAATAATGTTCGGCCTTGTAGTGCAATGGTAGCATGATCAGAAGTTTATGCGTTCGAACTATGTTGTGGTTAAATAATTTTCATCAATTTTGAATATTTTTATCCATTTCTCAGAATCTAATAATGTTGGGCCTTGTAGCGCAATGGTAACATGATCAGAAGGTTATGCATTCGAACTATGTTGTGGTTAAATAATTTTGATCAATTTTGAATTTTTTTATCCATTTCTCAGAATCTAATAATGTTGGGCCTTGTAGTGCAATGGTAGCATGATCAGAAGGTTATGCGTTCGAACTATGTTGTGGTTAAATAATTTTCATCAATTTTGAATATTTTTATCCATTTCTCAGTATCTAATAATGTTGGGCCTTGTAGCGCAATGGTAACATGATCAGAAGGTTATGCGTTCGAACTATGTTGTGGTTAGATAATTTTCATCAATTTTGAATATTTTTATCCATTTCTCAGTATCTAATAATGTTGGGCCTTGTAGTGCAATGGTAACATGATCAGAAGGTAATGCGTTCGAACTATGTTGTGGTTAAATAATTTTCATCAATTTTAAATATCTTTATCCATTTCTCAGAATCTAATAATGTTGGGCCTTGTAGTGCAATGGTAACATGATCAGAAGGTTATGTGTTCGAACTATGTTGTGGTTAAATAATTTTCATCAATTTTAAATATCTTTATCCATTTCTCAGAATCTAATAATGTTGGGCCTTGTAGTGCAATGGTAACATGATCAGAAGGTTATGCATTCGAACTATGTTGTGGTTAAATAATTTTGATCAATTTTGAATTTTTTTATCCATTTCTCAGAATCTAATAATGTTGGGCCTTGTAGTGCAATGGTAGCATGATCAGAAGGTTATGCGTTCGAACTATGTTGTGGTTAAATAATTTTCATCAATTTTGAATATTTTTATCCATTTCTCAGTATCTAATAATGTTGGGCCTTGTAGCGCAATGGTAACATGATCAGAAGGTTATGCGTTCGAACTATGTTGTGGTTAAATAATTTTCATCAATTTTGAATATTTTTATCCATTTCTCAGTATCTAATAATGTTGGGCCTTGTAGCGCAATGGTAACATGATCAGAAGGTTATGCGTTCGAACTATGTTGTGGTTAAATAATTTTGATCAATTTTGAATATTTTTATCCATTTCTCAGAATCTAATAATGTTGGGCCTTGTAGCGCAATGGTAGCATGATCAGAAGGTTATGCGTTCGAACTATGTTGTGGTTAAATAATTTTCATCAATTTTAAATATCTTTATCCATTTCTCAGAATCTAATAATGTTGGGCCTTGTAGTGCAATGGTAGCATGATCAGAAGGTTATGCGTTCGAACTATGTTGTGGTTAAATAATTTTCATCAATTTTGAATATTTTTATCCATTTCTCAGAATCTAATAATGTTGGGCCTTGTAGTGCAATGCTAACATGATCAGAAGGTTATGCGTTCGAACTATGTTGTGGTTAAATAATTTTCATCAATTTTGAATATTTTTATCCATTTCTCAGAATCTAATAATGTTGGGCCTCGTAGTGCAATGGTAGCATGATCAGAAGGTTATGCATTTGAACTATGTTGTGGTTAAATAATTTTCATCAATTTTGAATATTTTAATCCATTTCTCAGAATCTAATAATGTTGGGCATTGTAGCGCAATGGTAGCATGATCAGAAGGTTATGCGTTCGAACTATGTTGTGGTTAAATAATTTTCATCAATTTTGAATATTTTTATCCATTTCTTAGAATCTAATAATGTTGGGCCTTGTAGTGCAATGGTAGCATGATCAGAAGGTTATGCGTTCGAACTATGTTGTGGTTAAATAATTTTCATCAATTTTAAATATCTTTATCCATTTCTCAGAATCTAATAATGTTGGGCCTTGTAGTGCAATGGTAGCATGATCAGAAGGTTATGCGTTCGAACTATGTTGTGGTTAAATAATTTTCATCAATTTTGAATATTTTTATCCATTTCTCAGAATCTAATAATGTTGGGCCTTGTAGTGCAATGGTAGCATGATCAGAAGGTTATGCATTCGAACTATGTTGTGGTTAAATAATTTTGATCAATTTTGAATATTTTTATCCATTTCTCAGAATCTAATAATGTTGGGCCTTGTAGTGCAATGGTAGCATGATCAGAAGTTTATGCATTTGAACTATGTTGTGGTTAAATAATTTTGATCAATTTTGAATATTTTTATCCATTTCTCAGAATCTAATAATGTTGGGCCTTGTAGTGCAATGGTAGCATGATCAGAAGGTTATGCGTTCGAACTATGTTGTGGTTAAATAATTTTTGTCAATTTTGAATATTTTTATCCATTTCTCAGAATCTAATAATGTTGGGCCTTGTAGTGCAATGGTAGCATGATCAGAAGGTTATGCGTTCGAACGATGTCGTGGTCAAATAATTTTCATCAATTTTGAATATTTTTATCCATTTCTCAGAATCTAATAATGTTGGGCCTTGAAGTGCAATGGTAGCATGATCAGAAGTTTATGCGTTCGAACTATGTTGTGGTTAAATAATTTTCATCAATTTTGAATATTTTTATCCATTTCTCAGAATCTAATAATGTTGGGCCTTGTAGCGCAATGGTAACATGATCAGAAGATTATGCATTCGAACTATGTTGTGGTTAAATAATTTTGATCACTTTTGAATTTTTTTATCCATTTCTCAGAATCTAATAATATTGGGCCTTGTAGTGCAATGGTAGCATGATCAGAAGGTTATGCGTTCGAACTATGTTGTGGTTAAATAATTTTCATCAATTTTGAATATTTTTATCCATTTCTCAGTATCTAATAATGTTGGGCCTTGTAGCGCAATGGTAACATGATCAGAAGATTATGCGTTCGAACTATGTTGTGGTTAAATAATTTTCATCAATTTTAAATATCTTTATCCATTTCTCAGAATCTAATAATGTTGGGCCTTGTAGTGCAATGGTAACATGATCAGAAGGTTATGTGTTCGAACTATGTTGTGGTTAGATAATTTTCATCAATTTTGAATATTTTTATCCATTTCTCAGAATCTAATAATGTTGGGCCTTGTAGTGCAATGGTAGCATGATCAGAAGGTTATGCGTTCGAACTATGTTGTGGTTAATTAATTTTGATCAATTTTGAATATTTTTATCCATTTCTTAGAATCTAATAATGTTGGGCCTTGTAGTGCAATGGTAGCATGATCAGAAGGTTATGCGTTCGAACTATGTTGTGGTTAAATAATTTTTGTCAATTTTGAATATTTTTATCCATTTCTCAGAATCTAATAATGTTGGGCCTTGTAGTGCAATGGTAGCATGATCAGAAGGTTATGCGTTCGAACTATGTTGTGGTTAAATAATTTTTGTCAATTTTGAATATTTTTATCCATTTCTCAGAATCTAATAATGTTGGGCCTTGTAGTGCAATGTTAGCATGATCAGAAGGTTATGCGTTCGAACTATGTTGTGGTTAAATAATTTTCATCAATTTTAAATATCTTTATCCATTTCTCAGAATCTAATAATGTTGGGCCTTGTAGTGCAATGGTAACATGATCAGAAGTTTATGCATTTGAACTATGTTGTGGTTAAATAATTTTCATCAATTTTAAATATCTTTATCCATTTCTCAGAATCTAATAATGTTGGGCCTTGTAGTGCAATGGTAGCATGATCAGAAGGTTATTCGTTCGAACTATGTTGTGGTTAAATAATTTTGATCAATTTTGAATATTTTTATCCATTTCTCAGAATCTAATAATGTTGGGCCTTGTAGTGCAATGGTAGCATGATCAGAAGGTTATGCATTCGAACTATGTTGTGGTTAAATAATTTTCATCAATTTTGAATATTTTTATCCATTTCTCAGAATCTAATAATGTTGGGCCTTGTAGTGCAATTTTGCATGATCAGAAGTTTATGCGTTCGAACTATGTTGTGGTTAAATAATTTTCATCAATTTTGAATATTTTTATCCATTTCTCAGAATCTAATAATGTTGGGCCTTGTAGCGCAATGGTAACATGATCAGAAGGTTATGCATTCGAACTATGTTGTGGTTAATTAATTTTGATCAATTTTGAATATTTTTATCCATTTCTCAGAATCTAATAATGTTGGGCCTTGTAGTGCAATGGTAGCATGATCAGAAGGTTATGCGTTCGAACTATGTTGTGGTTAAATAATTTTCATCAATTTTGAATATTTTTATCCATTTCTCAGAATCTAATAATGTTGGGCCTTGTAGTGCAATGGTAGCATGATCAAAAGGTTATGCATTTGAACTATGTTGTGGTTAAATAATTTTCATCAATTTTGAATATTTTTATCCATTTCTCAGAATCTAATAATGTTGGGCCTTGTAGTGCAATGGTAGCATGATCAGAAGGTTATGCGTTCGAACTATGTTGTGGTTAAATAATTTTTGTCAATTTTGAATATTTTTATCCATTTCTCAGAATCTAATAATGTTGGGCCTTGTAGTGCAATGGTAGCATGATCAGAAGTTTATGCGTTCGAACTATGTTGTGGTTAAATAATTTTCATCAATTTTGAATATTTTTATCCATTTCTCAGAATCTAATAATGTTGGGCCTTGTAGCGCAATGGTAACATGATCAGAAGGTTATGCATTCGAACTATGTTGTGGTTAAATAATTTTGATCAATTTTGAATTTTTTTATCCATTTCTCAGAATCTAATAATGTTGGGCCTTGTAGTGCAATGGTAGCATGATCAGAAGGTTATGCGTTCGAACTATGTTGTGGTTAAATAATTTTCATCAATTTTGAATATTTTTATCCATTTCTCAGTATCTAATAATGTTGGGCCTTGTACCGCAATGGTAACATGATCAGAAGGTTATGCGTTCGAACTATGTTGTGGTTAGATAATTTTCATCAATTTTGAATATTTTTATCCATTTCTCAGTATCTAATAATGTTGGGCCTTGTAGCGCAATGGTAACATGGTCAGAAGGTAATGCGTTCGAACTATGTTGTGGTTAAATAATTTTCATCAATTTTAAATATCTTTATCCATTTCTCAGAATCTAATAATGTTGGGCCTTGTAGTGCAATGGTAGCATGATCAGAAGGTTATGCGTTCGAACTATGTTGTGGTTAAATAATTTTCATCAATTTTGAATATTTTTATCCATTTCTCAGAATCTAATAATGTTGGGCCTTGTAGTGCAATGCTAACATGATCAGAAGGTTATGCGTTCGAACTATGTTGTGGTTAAATAATTTTCATCAATTTTGAATATTTTTATCCATTTCTCAGAATCTAATAATGTTGGGCCTCGTAGTGCAATGGTAGCATGATCAGAAGGTTATGCATTTGAACTATGTTGTGGTTAAATAATTTTCATCAATTTTGAATATTTTAATCCATTTCTCAGAATCTAATAATGTTGGGCATTGTAGCGCAATGGTAGCATGATCAGAAGGTTATGCGTTCGAACTATGTTGTGGTTAAATAATTTTCATCAATTTTGAATATTTTTATCCATTTCTTAGAATCTAATAATGTTGGGCCTTGTAGTGCAATGGTAGCATGATCAGAAGGTTATGCGTTCGAACTATGTTGTGGTTAAATAATTTTCATCAATTTTAAATATCTTTATCCATTTCTCAGAATCTAATAATGTTGGGCCTTGTAGTGCAATGGTAGCATGATCAGAAGGTTATGCGTTCGAACTATGTTGTGGTTAAATAATTTTCATCACTTTTGAATATTTTTATCCATTTCTCAGAATCTAATAATGTTGGGCCTTGTAGTGCAATGGTAGCATGATCAGAAGGTTATGCATTCGAACTATGTTGTGGTTAAATAATTTTGATCAATTTTGAATATTTTTATCCATTTCTCAGAATCTAATAATGTTGGGCCTTGTAGTGCAATGGTAGCATGATCAGAAGTTTATGCATTTGAACTATGTTGTGGTTAAATAATTTTGATCAATTTTGAATATTTTTATCCATTTCTCAGAATCTAATAATGTTGGGCCTTGTAGTGCAATGGTAGCATGATCAGAAGGTTATGCGTTCGAACTATGTTGTGGTTAAATAATTTTTGTCAATTTTGAATATTTTTATCCATTTCTCAGAATCTAATAATGTTGGGCCTTGTAGTGCAATGGTAGCATGATCAGAAGGTTATGCGTTCGAACGATGTCGTGGTCAAATAATTTTCATCAATTTTGAATATTTTTATCCATTTCTCAGAATCTAATAATGTTGGGCCTTGAAGTGCAATGGTAGCATGATCAGAAGTTTATGCGTTCGAACTATGTTGTGGTTAAATAATTTTCATCAATTTTGAATATTTTTATCCATTTCTCAGAATCTAATAATGTTGGGCCTTGTAGCGCAATGGTAACATGATCAGAAGATTATGCATTCGAACTATGTTGTGGTTAAATAATTTTGATCACTTTTGAATTTTTTTATCCATTTCTCAGAATCTAATAATATTGGGCCTTGTAGTGCAATGGTAGCATGATCAGAAGGTTATGCGTTCGAACTATGTTGTGGTTAAATAATTTTCATCAATTTTGAATATTTTTATCCATTTCTCAGTATCTAATAATGTTGGGCCTTGTAGCGCAATGGTAACATGATCAGAAGATTATGCGTTCGAACTATGTTGTGGTTAAATAATTTTCATCAATTTTAAATATCTTTATCCATTTCTCAGAATCTAATAATGTTGGGCCTTGTAGTGCAATGGTAGCATGATCAGAAGGTTATGCGTTCGAACTATGTTGTGGTTAAATAATTTTGATCAATTTTGAATATTCTTATCCATTTCTCAGAATCTAATAATGTTGGGCCTTGTAGTGCAATGCTAACATGATCAGAAGGTTATGCGTTCGAAATATGTTGTGGTTAAATAATTTTCATCAATTTTGAATATTTTTATCCATTTCTCAGAATCTAATAATGTTGGGCCTCGTAGTGCAATGGTAGCATGATCAGAAGGTTATGCATTTGAACTATGTTGTGGTTAAATAATTTTCATCAATTTTGAATATTTTTATCCTTTTCTCAGAATCTAATAATGTTGGGCCTTGTAGCGCAATGGTAGCATGATCAGAAGGTTATGCGTTCGAACTATGTTGTGGTTAAATAATTTTAGTCAATTTTGAATATTTTTATCCATTTCTCAGAATTTAATAATGTTGGGCCTTGTAGCGCAATGGTAGCATGATCAGAAGGTTATGCGTTTGAACTATGTCATGGTCAAATAATTTTCATCAATTTTGAATATTTTTATCCATTTCTCAAAATCTAATGCCTATATAATTCCAGGTTTTTTGTATGTCAATAAGCACAAAAAAAAGGAAAATAAAATTTTCAGAACAATAGGTAAAATTCAACAAATTAGACAGGTGAATTATGCAAAATTGGAAAAGACAAAATTATTTATAAAATAGAAAATATTGTTTTCAATTGACTGATTCATGTAAGTATAAGTAATTTACATATTTATTTTATTGATGAAGCTTTCTAGACAATTTATTCCATAGAACGCTTGTGATAATTCCAGCAGAGAACATCGTGTGGTGCTTATAGTGTCACCATTGTTATTCTCACATTAAAAGCATGATGAGGTAGACAATGGAGCTTAACAACTTGAGACAGAATTATTACCTTCCACAAGTTGGGAAATAGTTACTGTCCTATTTCAAACTGGTTAGCTAAACCTAGATTTGTGATATAGTACATTAAAAGAAGTTTAAACAGTTTGATATGACAGAGAATTTGCTTGGGCATGAAAGAAAACCCAAATTTTCACTGAGAACTGCATGAAAACTGTGGGGTGAGGTTAATATAAACCAAGATTTGTTTCAATAGACATCACCAAAAAGTTTGGAAATGATGGGTATCAGTGTAAGTACTTGCACAATATAAAGTTGTTTGAACAGAAATGGGCTGTATGGAATGCATCTCCGATGAACCCTTCTTCACAAACCATGTCATTTTTGCTTGGTTTAACTTTGTTAAAACATTCTTGTACAAAGAAAATTGCTTTTGAGAACAAGTAGGATGAAAGAAAAATTGTGCTTACGCACATAATGATGTGCAGAAGATTTGAAGCAAGAAAGGTGCTGCTTTCCTCTCAAAGAACACAGAACCAATGTTAAAACAAGGAGGAAGCTCAATGATGTCTTCAGGTTGTTTTAGCTCAAGGGGGACTAGACAATCAGTTGCAATAGGAGGAATTATGAAGTCTGAAGACTTTATCAAAATTCTGGATGAAAATCTAGCCACACTGATGAGTTGTGATACAATGAAACTGTTTGTCTGTGGATGACAATATATATATATATATATATATATATATATGCAAATGACAACTTTTTTTTACTGCCCAATGATTACATGAGCAATAAACTGCCTGTAGTAATCTTTCTGTTAATGTTTTTGATTTTTTTTACTATGTATATATATATATATATTTTTTATAGCTAGTCTGCTTTATAGCATTATCAGCCTCAGTCATAGTAACAAAAATTTCCCTTCTTGCCTTTCAGAATCCAAAATAATCAACTTTATTCATAATTTTGTTAGCATTATAGTTTTTTGAAAAATGTGCTTTGAATGATATCAGATATCAAACTTACCAAATCATTTCCTCTTGGATTGGAGGTTTCAAGGTTGAGTTCTCAGGTATTTCTTTTGACATAATCCTTATGCAGTAAATAGTCTTCAGAAAGGTCATCAATATCATTTTCCAGATTATGCCATTATACCTCTCAACTTAGTCATTTTTTTGTCCAGTCAGCTGGTGCTGGAGAATAGACCAAATTTATCTCTGCAGAGTGGTAAGACTCCCCCAAATGAATGTCCTAGATATGACACTAAAGAATCTGATGGTGAGGTTTCAGTAATGCTGGAGCTTTGGGAAATGTAGAGTATTGCCATTGCTCCCAGGTTCACTCTGGTATGGAGAGTTAGCATTTGATACGGCCCTATCTAGTGGTCAAATAGAACAAAACTGTGTACTTATGCTAAACTGAATTGTTTAAAATAGAACAGGTTTGACATTTAACTATGTGTAAACAAAAACTGTACTTATATAAAATTGAATTGTTAGAAACTTTTATCAAAATGACTTAATTTGACCTGAAAAGTGTTGATATGCAGTAAAACAAAAAACCAACCAGCCATAGACATTTTTTTAGTGGTTATCATTATAGAAAATGAACTCAGTGAGCCAGGTTGGTTGGTTGGTTGGATTTTATGGCATATCAACAGTTATAGGTTATTTAACCCCAAATCAATTTTTATGCAAATAGTTCTATTTCAAGCAATTCAGTTTAGCATGAGTACACTGTTTAATTGTCAAAAACATTTCTATTTCAAGCTATTCACTTTATTCAAACAGTTGTAATTTAGCTAATTCAGATTACTATAAGTATAGATTTTCTTTACTCATAGTTAAATGTCAAAACAGTTCTGTATTAAACAAATCATCTTAGTGTAAGTACAGTTTCAATGTCAAAAACAGTTCCATTTCAAACAATTCAGTTTAGCATAAGCACAGTTTAAATATAAGTACAGTTTAATTGTCAAAAGTATTTCTATTTCAAGCTGTTCAGTTTAGTCAAACAGTTCTGATTCAAACAATTCAGATTAGTATAAGTATGCAGTTTGGTTCTATTTAACCCATAGATAGGGCCCTATCAGGTGCTACCATTCTGGGCCAGAGCAGACCTGAGAGCAATGGCAGTGAAGGGGTGCTTCGCATTCCCCAAAGCTCCAGCGTCACTGAAACCTCACCATCAGATTGTTTAGTGTCATATCCAGGACACTCATTGGGGGAGGGGAGTCTTACCCCTCTGCAGAGGTGCAGTCAGTGTTTACTACAGCCCCAGCCAATTAGGCAGTTAGTGAACCCGATTCAAATAGTAAGGTTGTATGTGTTTCACTTAGAAAATATATAAATCCATGTCTTTCTGGTGAGTCCCTGTAGTGTTGTGGTTAATGTGCTGGACTGCAATATCATAATAACATTGTTGTAAGTGAGTTCAAACCCCAGTCTCACTATTACATTCACTTTCAGTCTAATACCCTCAGGGGAGGTAAAGTAAAGTTGGCAACCTTAGTTGAGGGTGACCCAAAGGATCCCTTTTCAATATCTACCACACCAAGGTGTAGAGGGAGTCACTACTCCATTCCCTGGATTACTCCATTTTACCCTTGATCCTTACCTTATAATGCTGAGTGTTAAGCAAGGCATCAAGAACAATTTTTTGAGTCTTTGGCATGTCTCAACCTGGGATTGAACTCTGGTCTCCCGGACCATTGGCAAACACTCTACTCATTAGGCCAATGGCCCTGCGAGGTAGGAACCCCCTAATTTCCCTACCTATGGTTAAATAGTACTTTTTTATTCAACAAGGATAGCTTTGGCATTAGATAATCCATGAAGATTGATATGCCATTAAAACATTGAAACTAAACCAAACCAAACCAAACTCACTGGCTTTTGGGTTGAGATTAGAGTATGGTATCTGTTTTTTTTCCTCAGTCATATTCTTAAATAAGGCAAGGGATTCTAACTTAGTGATAACACCTCTTCCATTGTACCCCAAAAGAAGCTCAGAGTTGTTCTACACCTGCATGACACTGGTCACAGGTATCAACAGGGAACCGTTGTGACATAGTGACTAACATGCTGGACCATGGCTTGGTAATAAGCAAGTTCAAACGCTACTCATGCTATTATGTTCCCTTGTACTCTCAAGAAATTTATGACTGCTCCTCCCCTTATTCCACCCCACTTATTGATTAAATAATACTACTGCTCTTCTTCTACAAGGATGGCTTTGGTATTAAATAACCCATCAAGTTTCATATGCCTTTAAATAAAGAAACTAAACCCTCTTCTTTTCTGCCCTCAATTATGGATAAATAGTACTGCAAACAAGGCTCTTTAGCCTTGATAGCATCAACAAGTCTAGGAGAAAGAAAATTCTAAATTCAAACTCCATAACAGCACAAGATAACTTACTATAGTGGAGTGGTACAGTCAGGAGCTGGAATCCCTTAAGTAGTTCCATGTTGTTTGGTCTGGTTTTGTTTCTTTATTTAATGGCATAACAACCTTTGTAGGCTATCTTATGCCAAAGCCAATATTTGTCTCAGACAGGACTTGACACAAGGTCAATGATCCGAAGGTTGATTATTGTGGGGATTAGGGGAGGGGAAGGTCAGGCATGAGCCAATACTCGAGCCCTGCTTGACTATACTGGTCATCGACCAACTTGGGCCAGATGAGCCTAGCCAAATCTGGGTCCAGGCATGGATGCCTGATTATAGCTTAAACTGAACAGCAAGGTCTAGTGCTCTACAAAGGTGTCAAAGGTGTCAGTAATTCAGCTAGCCCACCAGAAGGTGGCCCAGCCAAAACCAGGGACATTTCAGCCTCAAATCTAACTGTCTGCGGAAAAGCCTCTGCATGAAGCACAGTGGATAGTCGATGCCAAAGCCACCCTTGTATAAGGACAATAGTGGTTCTATTTAACCCATAGCTGGAAAGATAAGGTGGTTCATACCTCTCCCAAGAGTATTTGTCCAAAAGTGAATGCAATAGTGTGACTGGAGTTTGAACTCACTTACTACAACAATTCCGCAGTCCAGTGCTTTAACCATTACACCACGAGGACACGCCCAGTTCTATGTTGTGTTCAACAGTAACAATAATGCTAAGTTCAAATAACACAGCTGTACCCCACTCCTCTAAAATGATGGACAGGTAACTTTGGAAACCACCCTCTAAAAGAACCCCCTCTTCTAAAATGTTTGATGTGTACTGTTGGAACAGCTCTATAAAAGGGTGGACATATATGTGTATTGAGCTCCTTATATTTTTTTAGTGCATAATGGTAGATTGAACCCAGGTGACTTTGTTTACAATTGTTATTTTATAAACCTTAGCTACAGCCTTGGTCTGAAGCATTGGTCTTTATAACAAATGAGGAATTGTAATCAATCACCAAGAGACAAACACATATTTCATTTGAAAGTCTTTAAAATTTCTATTAGGAGAATTCCCAAGTGATAACACTTATGACATCTCTAATGTATAAATTATTTGTGGGAACTGCCGCAATCACGTTGAATGATATAAGAAATCCTGATATCTCTATACATGGAAGACATATTTGTTGCAACTGGTAGGACAAGAAATGACTGTAAATGGTCAGGATTAGACTTAATACTGAAATCTGCAATGGTTTAGCCCCAAAGATTGATGGACATTTGACTATAGATTTATTGCTATCAAGTGTCAAATTAAGATGCTTTATTTCTATGGTAGTGTGAATTTAGCAAATTATGCATAATAAGTTTTTAACAAAGTGTACCTTAGCAGAGGAGTCTTCTGAGGAGGGGGCTAATGTACCACACTGCCACATTGTAGTAAGTGAGTTTGAACTTCAGTCATTCTTTCTGTTCACTTTTACACAAATAACCTTGGTTAAATAGTACCATTAAAGGTACTATTTTGTATTGGTCAAGTAGTACCACATCTGTTCTTCTACAAGACAGTGAATTACCCATGAATGTTGATATACTATTAAACAAAGAAACCAAAAGAAACTGAAAACAAACTGGTTGGTTAGTTGGTTTGATTTTATGGCATATCAACCATCATTGGTTATTTAATGCCAAATCCATTTTTATACATATAAACGGTTCTATTTCAAACAATTCAGTTTAGCATGAGTACAATTTTTTGCTTACATATCATCATTATCATCATCATGTTGTACCGCTAGCACGGATATCCCTGACCATCTCTCGTCACTTCTCCCTATCGTTCATCGCCTCTGGCAGGTCTTCAGGGCTACATCCCATATCCTCATATAGCTGCTGTATGTATGTTTGAGCTGGTCATCCTGCTTTTGCTCAACCATATGTGGGGGTTCATAGGAGTACATCACTTATGAGTTCGTCCCTGCTTCTCCAGCAGTGTCCTGCATGTTTGGTTTGTCTAACTTGGATAGTTTTAAACATAAAAACAGGTCTATTTCAAATAATTCAGTTCCGCATAAGTATGCTGTTTAAGTGTCAACAACAGTTCTATTTCAGATAATTCAGTTGAGCATAAGTACACTGTTCAAATGTCAAAATAGTTCTATTTTAAACAATTCAGTTTACCATAAGTACAGTTTAGATATCAAACACTTCTATTTGACCTATCAGGTGCTACCCCTCCAGATTTGAGTGGACCTGGGAGTGATGCCAATAAAGGGGTACTCCACATTCCCCAGAGCTCCATTACTGGAGCCTCACCATTAGATTGTTTAGTGTCATATCTTGGACTCTCAGTGGGGGAGTCTTACTCCTCTGAAGAGATGCAGTTGGTGTATTCTGCACCCCCAGTTGACTGGGCCAAAATTGAAAACAAGTCTTTTGGGTACTGTGATAAAAGATTAATGTTGAAATATAAATAAAATAAGCAAAAAGCAAAGCAAATTACAGGGTATTTGGTTGAAACAGATGTTGTCTTTTTATATATTATTTTTGGCAATAAACAATAATTTAAAAAAATATTTTTATGTGTCTATATATTTTTGTTTGGGAACAGTGCATGTAAAGGTCTTTAGTATTTTTTTTCATTACTTAATTACTGTCCTGAATTCCTGTGAGGATAAAACTTGATTATATTTGTGAAATTTGGAACTGATATCTATTGTTTACCAGTTGGAGAATCTAAGGTCTGCATTTGCCCTTTTTGACTACTGACTGGGGGAAGGTGGGTCAGTTATATCCAGACCCATTTACTTTTGGAAGTAAAATAAGGAAGAGATATTTTTGGAAATTACGATACATTTCTTTTTTTATTTTTAGATTTGATAAAACACTTAGGTTAGGGAATTTTACAGCAAAACTATTTTCTTGAATTTTGTTTGTTCAAATATCATGACATTGTCAATATACATAAAGGTATGATTAATGTCTTCATTTTGAATAATTTGATCAATCATATATTGGAAAGCTGTTACACTATTTTTAGCATCTAAAGGGAGATAACAAAGATGATATAATCTACCATGTATAGCTTACTTTCTCTTCTTATTGGAATTTAGTGGTTATACGTATCCACATTGTATTTAGATATCTTTCTACTAAATCCTTGATATGTAACAGATATAAATCTAACACTGTAAAATGGCTCATTGTTTGTAAATAGTCTATAAGCATTTGTTTCTTTTGCTTTTTATTGCTAGTAACTAATATCTGAGCTCTTTGAGGTTATTGCTCTATCCACAGAACTTAGAATATACTAACAATTCTTTGCAGAAGGTTAAGATCCTGACCTACCAAAAATGTTCTGCGTATAATGCTAAACTGCATCTGATGGTGAGACTCCAGTCTCTAGAGATCTTGGGAGTGTGGAGTACCACTTTATTGCCAGGATTTGCTCATTGAGTCGTAGCTAAAGTGTTGAACAGAGACATTGTAGCTAGTAAGTTTGAACTCCTGTTGAACTATGACATTTACTTTAGAACAAATAACATTAAGAAAGTTATGGACTCACTTATCTCCCTCAACTATTGATTAAATAGTACCACTACAGTTTGCCCAGTCAGCCAGAGCATACTCTGACTACTTCACTGCAGTGGGGTAAGACCCCTCCCCCACGTGTGTCCTGGATATAACACTATAACCATGGATAGGACTCTTAGAGGTAATATCACTCTATAGCAGGATAGATCTGGGAGTAATGATAATGAAGGCTTGATATGGTTTCTCTGTTTAATGGCATATCAACCTTTGTGGGTTATCTAATGCCAAAGCCATCTTTAAAGAAGAAGTTTAGTGGTTGTTTTGTTTAATGGTGTATCAACCCTTTTCAGGTCATTAAATGCTGATTTAAATTTCAAACATTTCAGTTTTGTATAGGCATAGTTTTTTGTTTACACACAGTTAAATGTCAAAATAGTTCTATTTCAAACAATTCAGTTTAGCATAAGTACACAGTTTCAATGCCAAAAACAATTCTATTTCAAAAAATTCAGTTTAGCATGAGTATGCAGTTTAAATGTTAAAACAGTCCTATTTCAAAAATTTCAGTTTAGCAAAAATATGCAATTTAGTTCTATTTGACCCATAGATAGGACCCTTTCAGGAGCTACTTCTCTGGACTTGAGTGGACCTGGGAATGATGGAAATGAAGGGGTACTCCGAATTCCCCAAAGCTCCAGCATTACTGAAATCTCACCATGAGATAGTTTAGTGTCATATCAGGACACTCATTGGAGGAGTCTTACCTCTCTGCTGAGATGCATTCGGTGTATTCTGCGGCCTCAGCCAATTGAGCAATTGTACAACTAAGGATTATTACTAATTGGTAATTGAAATTATATAACTATGTGCAAACAAATGATCTGTTTGAAAATTATTTGTTTTTGATAGGAATACTTGATATGTTGCTATGTTCAAAAAAACAACTACATAAAAAATATAAATATAAATGTACAATGAATGTGATTCCTAACCTGGAGACTTAAAATAACCCTAAATGTGTTGAGATGCCATTAAAATCAATCAATATGTTCACTTGGCTTTATAATACCTTTTTTTAACTACCAGTGTCAAATAATACACTGACTACGAAACAGCCAATGTAATAGCAAAGATAGTAGCTATTTTAACTTTGAGGATTTACCAACTTGTGGATAATGTCCCATTTTGTTATACAAAGAGAAGCAACAACAGTAAGATGAGTAAAAGAAAGTATTTCATACATATTTATAAAGTCAAACCAATTTCTAAGAAGCATATACACCACCAACATTCTTTGGTCAGATATCTACTTCTGAGATGCCTTGTGTGATGAAGAAACAAGAATTCCAAACTTTGTAAATATTGGTCTAAACTTTCATGAGAATCCCACTTCCTGCTTTTAAATCTGCCCAAATTGGCCAAATGGGTAGAGTCTTTGCCAATGGTCCGGGAGCCCTAGGTTCAATCCCAGGTCATGTCATATCAAAGACTTTAAAAATGGTACTTGATACCTCCTTGCTTAACACTCAGCAATATAAGGTGATCATATTTACCTAACCCCTCTGCTCGGGCAGGATATGACACAAGGTCAATTTTTTAAGCGGAGTTTAACAGGTTTGAATTCAGAGTTTTCCTTCTCCTAGACTAGTTGCCTCACCAAGGCTGAAGAACCTAGTCTGCCCTACTATTTACCCATAGCTGGGGGGAGAATAATTGGATTCATACCTTTCCCAAGGGTATTAGTGCTATGTGAAATGCAATCAGTCCAGGATTTGAACTTGTGTCGCTGTGTTCAATTCCTGCGACGATAACCATTACACCACGGGCAATATAAGGTTATGTATCGTGGGTAAAGTGGAGCAATCCAGGGAAAGGAGTAGTGCCCTCCCCTACACCTTGGTGTAGTAGCTATTGAAAAGGGAGCCTTCTGGTCGCCCTCGAATATGGTCGCCAACTTTTACTTACTTTTTATTTTGATGTCAATTGTAAGTATGATTTGTTCTATTGTCTCAAAAGTGTTTGCATCTATCAGATGTTTATATACGGCTGGTGATATATGGATGAGGCTGTTTGCATTTCACATAGTGCTAATACCTTTGGGAAAGATATGAATCCAGCTATTCTCCCTTCAGTTATGGGTAAAGAGTATGACAGATTCAGTTCTTTAATCTTGGTATGGCAACTGGTCAAGGAGAAGGAAAACTCTGAATTCAAACCTGTTAAACTTATAGCTTTAAAATTGATCTTGTGTTGCACCCTGCTTGTTGCAGACGGCTTGGTACATACGTACATACATTGATACATACATACGTAGAGAGAGAGAGAGAGAGAGAGAGAGAGAGAGAGAGAGAGAAATTGGAAAACAAAGTAATCAAAAATGAAGAATTTATTGTGAAAATAAATCGACATTATTTATTTCACATGAATCATTGTTCTATCAATACTTAGTATCCCCATTCTAAAGTCCTGATAAAGGTTCATTAAAACCAAAACGTTTAATGTTGACTTTCCTTCACAATAAATTCTTTACTTTTGATTATTTTGTTTTTCAGTTTTTTCCATACTGTCGAATTCCTTTCTATTATTTACTTATATATATATACTACAATAATGATACTACTCTTATTGAACAAGAATTGACTAATTATAGCAGGAGCAACATTTGTTGTAGTCGGAACAAATTCACTAGATGATGAATATGCAATATTATTTATAAATTAGTACATCCCTACCAATTTTTTTTTCATAAAAATTTAATTCTGAATTTATAGGGCAAAAGAATTCTCATTTTCTTTTTCATCAAACCCTGTTTAAAGTAGCATAAAAAATTTGATCACTCCAAAAATAAAGAAACTACTAAAAAAACTAGCCTGCGTGTGAGTAAAATGTTTAGTTTTTAATAAACTTTCACAACTCTTTAATATAACACAGTTTATTTTGTTAAACAGGGCAAACATTTCCTGAGAGATAACAGTATATTATTGTTTAAAGTGGATCATTATATAATCCAACCGGATATTATTAGATATTATTCATTACCAAACTCTGAAGTATTCTACTCTGAGAGTATGAAATCTTCCAGATCAATCTTGTTGGGTAGAATATTATACAATCAAAATGGATATTATTACATATTATTTATTATCAAATTCTATAGCATTCTACAGTGAGAGAATGCAATCTTTCAATTCTGCCTTGTTGGATAGATTTCATAGTTCAACTTTCCATTCATGTAGATTCCATATGGCATGTTTTGAGAGAGATAACTGCTGCTTCAAAAGTGAATCATAAGGAAGAACGTAATCAAAAAATTGCAATTTTCTAAAACTATATTTTTGGAATAGAATTAAATATTATGCACACCATTCTTAGTCATATTAACTTTCTGTAGGCATTTGACTCTACTTGAGACATTGGCATAGAGAAGGATTACCTTTTAATAGAGTTCTGTGGTATGGATCATGGATCTTGTGGATCTTCTCTGACAGAAAATACAAGTTGATTGAAACAAGCAATACACATGTTCAAATAATATAATCAGTAAGCCAAGCGTAAAAATGAACACCATAAAGAAATCACTAATTAAAAAAGAACAGACAATAGATTTAACCAGTTTGCGTTTACAGATGAGATAAGTTGTATTAGCAATTCGTTATTTTAGTACCACAGACAAGATAACACATTTTATAGTGTGTTATTCTTTCTCAAGATAACAGCACATCATTGCGCATAGGAACAATGCATATTTACATTTGCGTTTACAGATGAGATAAGTTGTATTAGCAATTCGTCATTTTAGTACCACAGACAAGATAACACATTTCATAGTGTGTTATTCTTTCTCAAAAATGACACCACATCATTGCACATAGGAACAATGCATATTTACATTTGCGTTTACAGATGAGATAAGTTGTATTAGCTATTCGTCATTTTAGTACCACAGACAAGATAACACATTTTATAGTGTGTTATTCTTTCTCAAGATGACAGCACATCATTATGCAAAGGAACTATGCACATTTACATTAATGATATGATGACTAGTGAATGTTTGCCATATGACCCATTAAATATGCACATTTTCTTTGTTTGCACAAGGAGATGCTGTCATCTTGAAAAAGAATAGAATACTATCATAAGGGAAGACTTGCTAAAATAAAAAAATCACTTAACATGATAAATGGACAACATGTGAAAAATGTACACTTACCAGGTTCATTGTGGGTCTACAAATGAATTTTTTCAGATACTTGGTAAATATCCAATCATGGGATCTTTCACAATACCACCAGGTTTTGGTATTCCCTTTAACTCAGTTCTCTTTTAATTCAACTTCCAGAAAAGGTTTCTCACTCTCTTTCTACATCAATTCAGCTTGAGCTAGCAAAAACCTTTTATCTCTCCAAAAAACAAGACATTCCTAAAAGGGAAACTATTTGTAAGTAGAAGGTTTACTTTATATAACCCTTGCCAAAATAGTGACATAACTTACTTCATTTTGATAAAATGATATAATTTCTTTTATTCAATAGTGCAACAATTTCCTAAAAAAAGACATAAAAGAAAGTTTCCTTCATATATTGGGTCTTTCTTTCACTTTGTTTTTTTTTTAATAAAATCATTCAGTAATGGTTCGGGAAAACAACCTGCAATTTTGTTTTTTGCTTTTTTTAATATTCTACATTATTCATACAAACATAACCGACATACTTCCAAACACTCAATATCAAATTTATTGGCACTAAATAACATAAAATAAACATTCAGTTAACTGATCGGATTTGACAGCAATCTTTTACAATATCACAAAGTTTTGGTTTTTACTGGCACTTTAATATTGATCATTTGTTTGTAACTTCCCAATTAAGACTTCCAATTTATAAAAAAAAAGGTTGAATTGCAATAAAAGCAACAAAATGAACATATTTGGTGTAAAGAATACAGAAGAATAACAAGTAGACTTTGGTGCTAACAGATATGAATCAGATAATCACTTAATAAACAAATGTTGTAAATAGGTACAAAAGGAATTCATGATTAGGCATGACTTGAAGGAAAAAGTGATCCACAGGGAATTGAGTAAGAGATTAAAAGTTGATCATGCTGAAAAACTAGAATATTTCACTAGAAAATGAAATCCGTATAGTTCACTGTGACTTTGAAATACAAACAGATCTCCTAATCCCAAGCCAGAAGACCAGACCCATTGTTAATTACGAAGAAGAAAAGAACTTGTCATCTATTGGATTTTTCTAGTCCAGCAAATCGCTGAGTGAAAATTTAAAAAAAAATGAAATAATAAACAAATACTAGGGTCTTGCCAGAGAGCTGAAAAAGCTGTGCAACATGAAGGTGACAGTAATACCAATTGTATTTGGTGCCTTTGGAATGATCCCCTAAAGACCTGAAAGAGAGACTGGGGAAATTGCGGATCAGAGGAAGAATCAAGATCATCTAGACCACCACACTGTTATGATCAACTAAAATACAGAGAAGAGTCGCTAAGACCTGAGGAGACCTGCTGTCACTCAAACTACAGTGAAAAACCATCAGCCAAAACTCGTGTGAAAAATTCACATAGAGAGAGTGAAAATGGTAACGCCTCATCTCAAGAACTGTGCACATCTTTTATTTTTTGGAGGAAAGATTAATTCTCTCAACCTTGTAAAAAGGATACATTATTAAGCAAAAAACTGCTGTTACCGTAACATTTACCAAAGAATAATTCAAAACACAACACTCTACATCCAAAAAAGAGTAAATTAAAAAAAGGTTAGCATAAAAGTAAAAAAGGAATTCTGAAGAGAAGCATTCATGGTGTTCTATAAATACCATATTTACCTAACCCCTCTGCTCGGGCAGGATATGACACAAGGTCAGTTTTTAAGCAGAGTTTAACAGGTTTGAATTCAGAGTTGTCCTTCTCCTAGACAAGTTGCCTCACCAAGGCTGAAGAACCTAGTCTGCCCTACTATTTACCCATAGCTGGAGGGAGAATAATTGGATTCATACCTTTCCCAAGGGTATTAATGCTATGGGAAATGCAATCAGTCTCATCCAGGATTTGAACTCGTGTCGCCATGTCCATTTCCTACGGCAATAACCATTACACTACAGGTGTTCCATAAATACATCAAAAAATTTAACACACTCAGCATATTTTTTCTCAAATTTCTTTAACTCTTAAAAACAAAAAAGAAATAATCAAAATCTAAGTGTAATGAGCAGGATGCTAAACTGCATCTGATAATGAAGCTTCACTTCTGGTGATCTGAAGAGTGGAGAGTAGTTCTTCATTGCCATTACTTCCAGGTCGACTCTGACCCAGAGTGGTAGTACCAGTTAGATCTGTTTAAAAATTATTTGTATTTGATAGGAAATTTTGATACCATCAAACTATAAATCATTTGTCTTAAGAATAATTTCTTGAAGCTATAATTTTTTTACTAACGATTATTATTATTATTTACTTGAAACCATATCAATGTTTGCAAACAAATGATTATTATTAAATAACGATAATCTCTTGAAACCATATAGTAAGTTGGTGACTGTAGTCGATGGCGACCAAAAGGCTCCCTTTTCAATAGCTACTAGACCGAGGTGTAGGTGAGAGCGCTACTCCTTTCCCAGGATTGATCAACTTTACCCTTGATACACACCTTATATTGCTGAGTGTTAAGCAAGGCGATATCAAGTACCATTTTTAAAGTCTTTGGTATTACGCAACCTGGAATTGAACCCAGATCTCCTGGAAGCATTAGCGAATACTCTACCCACCAGGCCAATGAGCCAGTTACTTGATATATATATATATATATATATATATATATATATATAGTTAAGTGTGTTTTACATACAGTTATATATATATATATATATATATATATATATATATGCATATATATATATATATATATATATATATATATATATAACTGTATGTAAAACACTCTTAACTACACAAAATACGTAGATCTGAATGTACAATGAACTTGATCCCCTAAACTTTGGACAGGTTGACATGGCATTAAAATCAATCAATCAGAACATCATTTTTTGAAAAGACCTTTTCTTTTTTTGGTTGGATTGAGAACTTTTCTGATCTTTGTTGTATTAGTTTCTATTTAAAAGAAATTAGAACAAAATATGTTGAAGTAAATTTTGAAAACTAACTGTGTATCTATAATTATTTAAATCCATTGAAGGAAAAAAGGAAGGTATATTTGGACAGCTTTTATTTATACATATCAAGTGAAAATACTTTTATAATAATAGCATTTAATTTTGGAGGTTGGTTATTCATTCAAAGCTTTTTCTTTTCCTTTTTTGTCTTTTGTTGCTAAAGATCTTCATATTAGTTTCTATGTCACTTATGCATTAGCAGACATTTTTTTAAAATCTTTTGTTCTCTTTCAATTGCTGTGCTTGCATGTAATTCTTGAAAGAATTGAAATAAATAGAACCAGTTGCAAATAGTGAAGATGAAGAAGAAAGTTTCTTCAGGCAAATCTGATCAATCGTTTCAGTTGACAAAACATTTGCTTTTATTTAAATTTGTAGGAAAGTAACGCAAATTTATTTTCTTTATTTCTTCATTTGATTTTCTTTCCCAATTTTTACATCTTTTATTCATTCATTTTTTATCTTTTCTTTCTTATTTTTCTTCTCCCTCCTCTTCTCTTTCTTCCATTCTTTTTCTCTTCATTCTTACCTAGTTTACTTTTTTCTTCTTTCAACTTTCTTTTCCTTCTCATTCTTTTCTGTTTCCATAATTTCTTTTTTCTTCTATCAATCTTTCTATTTTCTTTCATTTTTAATTTTTACATTTCCTTTTTCTTTTTCTCCTTTTCTTTCTTTTTTCTTTCTCATTTTAAACTTCTTTTACTCATTCATTTCTATCTTTTTCTTCTTTTTCTTCTTCCTCTTCTCTTTCTTTTCTTTCTTACCAATTTACTTTTTCCTTTTATATTTGTTTTGCTTTTATGACCCTTGTTTTCTTTGTAACACTTTCTTCTTCTTTCATTTTTCTTTTCCTTCTCATTCTTTACTGATTTCTTAACTTCGTTTTTCTTCTTTTTGTTTTCTTTCATTTTCAACTTTTTATATTTCCTTTTTCTTCTTTTTCTCCTTATCCTTCTTCTTTTTCTCCTTATCCCTCTTCTTTTTCTTTCTTTCATCATTCTCTTTTCTTTTTCTAGCCTTTATTTTCTCTACTTTCACTTTTCTCTTACTAGCTCTTATTCTCTCTACTTTCACTTTTCTTTTCTTTCTCATTCTTTTCTGTTTTCTTAATTTCTTTTTTCTTCTTTTTGTTTTCTATCATTTTCAACTTTTTATATTTCCTTTTTCTTCTTTTTTCTCCTTATCTTTCTTCTTTTTATTTCTTTTATCATTCACTTTATTTTATCTGCTTTCACTTTTCTTTTCCTTATTTTGTAATCTTTTTTCTTTTTATCTTACTTTTCGTTTTTTCAGCTCTTATATGACAATCTCAATTCTTTCAAATTCATTTTTTTACATAAACTTTTCCTACCATTTCTATCATTTTGATATTTTTCTCATTCTTCAATTCTCTCCAAAATCTCTTTGCTGAGCCCTCATCAAATCTCCTCACTGCCTTTGGCAACTATATCTGCCCTGAGAAAAAAAAAATATATATATGATAAATAGATATGTAAGTTTTTATGTATATTTATTTAATAGCATTGATACTTATCTGTGACCACAAGTTTTATGCCGTATTATTACAGCAATCATTTGGCAGAGAAACCACTTTCCAAATTATACTGCGTTTCATCTGCCACAAATCAACCGAGTGAGATAGTGACAACCATATACTAATATATGTATATATATTTGTTGTTTATAATTAACCTGGCTGAGATTTAGCATTAGGACACTAGTATTGGCCATATAGTGGGGATCAAATTCACTACCTTGTAGTAATTAATTTGAGTAAAAACTCTCAAAACATTGTGCCACAATGAGGTGCCAATATAATCATTTTACTAAGGTTAGCTTAGTTTAGAACAAGACAGCAAGAATGAGGATCAATCTCACTACTTTATAGTAATGGATTTGCAATAGACAAGCATCCTAAGTTTAGCACTATGACATAGTGCCTATTAATTTGAATTAAGGGACAAAAGATAAAATTATTTTCTTTTAGAAGGTATTGATAATGATGAAAAGGATGTGAATTAAAATTCCAAATAAAATAAACCCCCAATTCTTGTGTGCTAATCAAACATTGATTATTCATCAATATGTATTTAAGAATTTCAGGTTTTCTTCTTTAAAACTATCAAATACACAAAAATAAAACACAGGTGTATAAACTTCACTTGATTGAATACCTTGTCACATTCAATTTACTCAAAACTCAATTTCTAATTTTTTTTGTTATGCTGTTGTTTGTGGTTTTAGAAGTCTAGTTGATGTGGAATCAACCTATTGAGGGGGTAGTCAAATTATTTAACACACAAAATAAACTGATGGATGTTCACTAATCAGACATAAGCAAAATACTGCTCTGCTTTTTCCACCTTAAACTTGTTTTCTTCTATGCTCATTAAATCTTGTCACTTCATGTGGGCTTATCAAATTCTCCTCCATAAAATAAGTCACACCTCTTGCGTCCTTTTCTTCTTCTGGTTTCCACGTGCCGGTAGCAGAGAGAGCACACCTTCTGTTTCTTCAAGGTAAGATTGTTTGTGGCATTACTACTACAAGTGTAATGAGGACATATTATGATGTAAAGGGCCAGCAAAAGAGTTTTATAAAAGCACGTAATTGAAAAGAAAGAGAAAAATTGTGCTTTTTTCAGTTGATGACAGGTAGTAGAGTAAAGAGGGATGTTTATTTTTAAAAGGTATTTTGAAATTCAAAATTAGAATAGCATAATATTTTATATATAAATGTCCTTTTTATCAAGCTTACACTAGAATATATGTACAAGTGGTTTTGTTGATTTACTCAAGGATAGTAGCAGATGGAGAAGGAGATTGTGGAAGCAAAGACAGAGATGGACCAAGGAAAGCCCTCAAAGAGAGTTGTTTGGAATCAGACTGTTGAAGAAGTCCTGTGAAATGACAAGAAAATGTCTAAACAAAATGTAATATAATAAATTATATGAACAGTCTCAAAATTCAATCTTTTCAAGAAACTCAAAGAGATTAAACTAGGATCCTGTGTTAAGAAAGTCGTTGGTGTTGTTGATTGACTTTCCTCAGCAGATAAAGCCCTGTTATTTGTTTGCTTCTACTAATGACAGTTACCTCATGAAAATCAACACAACAATCTTTTGTGGGTTATGTAACTCAGAATTTCTGAGAGATGGACAGTTAGAAGCAGACTAGGAGATATGAACTGAGAGGGGCAGGCTGGGATAGGTGGGCTAATGAAGGCAGGCAGTGAGGCTCAGACAGCCCAGGAGAGATGTGCTGACAGTAAGGAGGAGACGGATCATGAGAGATGGGCAGATGAGAGCTGAGCAAGATAAAGAGATAGATAAGTAAACCTTTAACCTGTAACTCGGCGGTTTTGAAACGTTAGAACCTTGATTATGCTTTCTGTAATGGAAATATTATGACAAACCGCCTATTTTGCACAAAGATAGTGCATTTTGACCCACAATCTACTTCCCATCATTGTAATATAATGCCTGAGGGATTTCGTTTTATATATCTTGCCTTTGGGTTTAGTTAGGCTGAGAACCTTTCAGCTCAGCACATGGGTTAGTTAGATGCAAACTTGAGTGCAGGTGTTAACGCACGCGCGGGGAGGATGTGTCATTCATAGATGTCAAAATAAAAAACATAGATAGAGGATTTGACCAGGAAATATGAATGATGTCATGCACCGGAAGCGCGCGGGGAGGATTTTGGGAGATTTGAAAAAGTTAGCAGTTGAGAACTAGACACTGAACGAGAAGGGTCGACTTTCGCTAGCTTAGGAGGCTTTGTGGCGGGTGCCACACGTGTTGGGGGGGGCAGATGAAAAAGCCAGAATAGAAAGATTGTGCCTCTCTCCTTATGTTGAAAAACCTTTTAACTCAAAGGTAATAAAAAGTTCCGTACCTGAACTAAGAAGTCGTAAGTGCTTTTCGTGTTTCAGGATTCCTATGTTCTATGTATATATGTTATGAACACTCTATGTACATTTCACATATATCCGTATCATGGGGATGGTATATCATCATCTTATGTAAGTGAATCTACAAGTTTTAAATAAAACTTTCATAATATAATGAACATGTGAAAACAAAATAATTCTAATAAAATCATTTTAAGTTCAGATAAGAATTATATTTGTGACCACAGAATAAGACACAGATGGAAAAGACACAATGGGTAAATTCCACAAAAATCATATTGACAAATGAACTTGCCTCTGTTATTCTATTGTCATTTTGACAGGTACGTTCTCTGGTCTTCTTCAGGTGTAAAATGCATTTCTCTAAGGAAAAAACAAAATCTTTTTTATCTCATTTTTACTTTGCGCTACTTAAGAAAGAGACCAGAACAAAGATATATTTACACCTGAAGAAGCAAATCGAATGTTCAGGTCAAAACATCATGTAAATAATAAAAACAAAGTGAAGTTCAATTGTGTGAATAGTTACTTGAATGTAAATGATATTTCTTCAAAGCTCTAGACAATATCTGAAAATGAAATAGGGTAACATTGCTTGCTGCTAGGCATATGTGATGTGACAAGGCATAACAGGTTGGTTTCTCAGAACAATTCTTTACCAGACACATTGTCAATTCTCAGTCTGAAAAATGGTAACATTGCATTTGATGTTTTAAAAAAGAAATGGCCACAGCGGATGAATCAACCAGCAGTTGATTTAACCTGTGGAACCCACCAGACAGATGATCTGCCATAGGGTTTCCGATGCAGTACAAGGCGTGTTCAAAAAGCATCAAGGTTGGCTTCATAATTTTCCTTATATAAATTTCTCAGCTGTGCACACATCCAGACATCATCACTTTGTCAGATAAGTTGCTTTGATGTGCAGGCATCTAGACAGTAATCTAGACATCTAGACATCACCATTTTATTTGATAAGTTGCTTTGATGTGCAGGCATCTAGACAGTAATCTAGACATCTAGACATCACCATTTTATTTGATAAGTTGCTTTGATGTGCAGACATCTAGACAGTAATCTAGACATCTAGACATCACCCTTTTATTTGATAAGTTGCTTTGATGTGCAAGCATCTAGACAGCAATCTATACATCTAGATATCATCACTTTGTCAGATAAGTTTCTTTGTTGTATATATGTTTTCATTTGATTTTTTTATGGCAGAAAATATTGAACAATTGAATCTGAATTAGACTTTGTCAAGAACAGGACCAAACTGGTCATGAAACCTTTGAAATACTGAAAGAAACTTATGGACATGATGCAATGCCAAAGTCTTTGACTCATTACTGCTTCAAAGAAGGAAGAAGGTCAGTTGAAAGTGATAAACATCCAGGGAGGCCTTTCACCAGCAGAAATGCTGAAATATTTGAGAAAGTCCACACTCTGATGAAAGTGATTATAAGATTGATGATCAGGGAACTTTGTGATAAGTTGGGCTTTTCTATAGGGTCAGGCCAATCCATTTGGACTGAAGATCTGAAAATGAGACAAGTTACAATCCAGTTTGTTCCACAGCTTCTGATACCATAAAAGGAATTTTAGATGATAAAAGCTACTGATTTGCTTCAGTGTTCAGAAACTGATATAGACTTTTTGAAAATCACCATAACAGATGATGAATCATATTTATATGGCTGAGATGACCATATTGTCTCCAGATGCAGAAGAAAAAGAATGTGCATAATTGTCACCTGCCAATGAGTAAGTTATTGTTAAGGCACATTTTGTCCAGATTTTAGAAAAAACACAGTCAGTAAGAGACACTGTCTTCCTTTTCTTTACCAAGGGAATAATGTGATTAGTAGATAGAATTATCATGTGACAAGAGAGACAGTGTCTATGATCAAGTTAAATTCTTTACATGGTTATATTCATACCAGTCTCAGATATTCCAATGCACTGGGGCATGGCAGTAATTGAGTATAAGAAAAACTTTCCAAGTTTTGATATCCAAAAATTAAATTCCTTATCATCATCATCATCATCATCAAGTCATGCTGACAACACAGAGTTCCCAGGCTCTCTCTCACCATCCATCCCTATCTTCTGGTAGATCTTCTAGACTGCATCCAATGTCTGTAATGATTTGATGTATGTAAGTCTTTACAGGTCAGCCATCACTGGTGAATCCATACATAGGAGTCAATTTTACTTTCCAGCTGAAGTTTACCTTCTCAACACCACATTATATAAATATAAGGTCTAAGGCTTTCCGAGTGTGTGTCCCTTACATTCACTTTCGGACAAATACCTTTGGTAAAAGTATGAACCCACTTATCCTCCCAGCTATGGGTTAAATAGTACCGCTACTGTTCTTTTAGAAGGATGGCTTTGGCATTAAATAACCCATCAAAAGTTGATATGCTATTAAACCAAGAAAACCAAACATAACTAAGGCTTTCACAGGTTTGGGTTGGTTGGTTGGTTGGTTGAGTTTTATGGCATATCAACCTTTGTAGGTTATTTAATGCCAAATCCATTTTTATGTAAATAATCAGTTCTATTTCAAACAATTCAGTTTAGCATGAGTACACAGTTTAATTGTCAAAAACATTTCTATTTCTAGCTATTTAGTTTATTCAAACAGTTCTAATTCAGCTAATTCAGTTTAGTATCAGTACAGATTTTCTTTACACACAGTTAAATGTCAAAACAGTTCTATATTAAACAAATCATTTTAGTGTAAGTACAGTTTCATTGTCAAAAACAGTTCCATTTCAGACAATTCAGTTTAGCATTAGCATGCAGTTTTAATGTAAGTACTGTTTAATTGTCAAAAGTATTTCTATTTCAAGCTATTCTGTTTAGTCAAACAGTTCTAATTCAAACAATTCAGTTT
>OY757936.1:37331556-37604056 GCA_963585895.1 Sepioteuthis lessoniana | reverse complement strand
AGTGACACAATGTTCAATGACCAAGATCGGAGATGCGCCACTGTACAATTCATGCTTTCTACCAGTCCAAGTTATGACAACAGGACCATTGCCAGCACCCTCAAAATGCAAATCTGGATTGCCACGAATAACAGGGACATGCCCACAGTGATGAAAACAAAGTTTCCGGCTACGGTTATGGTCTTTGGTGTGGTTTCAAGTGAGGGCTACATCATGCCACCTCAGATCTTCGAAGTCAGCTTGAAAGTCAACACCAAAGTGTACCTGGATGTGCTGAAGAGTGTGGTGATCCCTTAGTGCAATCAGGTGGCCGGTGGCAGACCCTGGGTGTTGCAGCAGGATTCGGCGCTGGACCAAAAGTCCAAAGAGAATCACCCTTGGCTTCAGAAGGAGTGCTACGACTTTGTACCCTTCTCTCACTGGCCCCCCTCCTCCCCTGACCTGAACCGCTGGACTACTTCGTTTGGTCATACGTCGAGAACATCACCAACATGACTTCCCACAATACAAAAACCAGCCTGATCGCCGCCATCCACCGAGTATTCGCCGAGCTCCTGCCGGCACTTGTGGAAAAGGCATGCTCCCAGTTCCAGATCCGTTGTCGAGGCAGTGATTGAGGCTGAAGGCAGCTACATTGAATAGATGTCAGCTCTACTACATAATCAAGTTACCTGAATTGATTTTTTCAATAAAAGTTTTAAAATAAAGCTGTAACGTTGTTTTCTTTAGGACGGCAATTTTATCGTTCCACCCTGTACTTAATCATTTGCCATAATTGAAACCATGTAACTGTGTGAAAACAATAAATTGTAATACTTGAAACCATTTAACTGTGTTCAAATAAATGATCACTGACTCATTTAAAAATAATGTTATCGACATACCATTCACTTACAAATCATATATATATATATATATACGTAGTGCCTTCAATAAGTTTCCAGGCTTTTTTGTACAGGCATTTAAGATTGTCGTAGACTCTTAAAAATTCACTATGTTATTGTTATACATCTTATGAGTTGACTGACCAATTCTTATGAATTCAGGTTCAAATGAACAGCTACAGCAGCAATTGCAATACACCCTACTAAAGCCTGATTGTCACAGCTGGTGAATTTCAAAATTACAATCTGGACGTGAGGAAGAACAATATGCTATAAAATTCTGTTTTAACTTGGAAAAAATGCCACAGAAAGGTATGGAATGCTTCAGACTGCTTTTCGATCGACCATCTTGCATGAATCGAACATCAGTTTTTGAGTGGCATAAGAGAATCAAGCAAGGCAGGGAGTCTGTGAGGGATGATGAGAGGTGTGGGAGGAGTAAGGAAGTCAATACACCAGAGTTGAGTGGCCAAAGGGTTAGGGTTAGGATTAGGGTTTCTATGTTGAGGTTTTAAGGGAGTTCAGGAAGAGATTCGTCGGGAAGAGGCCAGTACTCTTCAAATCAGGTCAGTGGCATTTCCACCAGGACAATGCACCAGTCCACAACTCCATCCTTGTCACAGACTATTTGACCAAGTTGGGCCTCAATTAGTTCCTCAGCCCCCCTACAGTCCAGACCTTGCTCCCTGTGACTTTTGCTTATTCCCTAAGCTCAGGGGCAGTCGTTATGAGACAATTGAGGAGATGAAAGAGGCTGTGATGAAGGACATTGACATGCTCACACAAGAGGACTTCCATGGGGCCTTCCAGAAGTTTATGGAACTGTACAACAAGTGCATTGCAGCCGGGGGAGATTACTTTGAAGGGGACTAGAGTTTCATGTGTGTACTATCAATAAAAGTGCCCATATGAAAAAAGTCTGGAAACTTATTTAATGATCCTTGTACATATATATATATATATATATATATATATATATATATAAACAGGATCTGGCATTAAATAACTGACAAGGATTGATATGTCATGAAACAGCCAAACATGACCATGTGCAAACAAATGAACTCTCATTTGTTTAAAAATACAGTCAACAACAAACTTTTCATTTAGAAAATGTATATATCTACAAACTGGAGTTAGCATTAAATAACCATCAAGGGTTGATATGCCATCAATTATATACACTGTCTATGAATACTATTGGGTATATCCCATCCCTCATAAATATGTTGGACACTATTGTTATTCTGCTGACTAAGTAGACACCACTAGCAGTGCATACCTTCTTCATGCTGCTGGTGAGTACAGGATGGAACGATAAAATTGTCATCCTAAAGATAACAACACGACAGCTTTATTTTAAAACTTTTATTGAAAAAATCAATTCAGGTAACTTGACTATGTAGTAGTGCTGACATCTATTCAATGTAGCTGCCTTCAGCCTCAATCACTGCCTCGACAACGGATCTGGAACTGGGAGCATGCCTTTTCCACAAGTGCCGGCAGGAGCTCGGCGAATACTCGGTGGATGGCGGCGATCAGGCTGGTTTTTGTATTGTGGGAAGTCATGTTGGTGATGTTCTCGACGTATGACCAAACGAAGTAGTCCAGCGGTTCAGGTCAGGGGAGGAGGGGGGCCAGTGAGAGAAGGGTACAAAGTCGTAGCACTCCTTCTGAAGCCAAGGGTGATTCTCTTTGGACTTTTGGTCCAGCGCCGAATCCTGCTACAACACCCAGGGTCTGCCACCGGCCACCTGATTGCACTAAAGGATCACCATACTCTTCAGCACATCCAGGTACACTTTGGTGTTGACTTTCAAGCTGACTTCGAAGATCTGAGGTGGCATGATGTAGCCCTCACTTGAAACCACACCAAAGACCATAACCGTAGCCGGAAACTTTGTTTTCATCACCCTGGGCACGTCCCTGTTATTCATGGCAATCCAGATTTGCATTTTGAGGGTGCTGGCAATGGTCCTGTTGTCATAACTTGGACTGGTAGAAAGCATGAATTGTACAGTGGCGCATCTCCGATCTCGGTCATTGAACATTGTGTCACTTTCAGACATGATAGAAAGCTCCTATTGCTCTTGGGATTTGTACACAACTGGCCAACTAGTGATGGTCTGCAACAAAAAAAGAAAACCGGTTTTCATTAAATGGAAATGGAATCATGTCGTCTTTTCTAGGGCGATAATTTTATCATTCCACCAAATATTGTATTTTTAAAAAATTCTATTCAGATTTCTATTTAATTTCCAACCACTGTTTAAGTTATTTCTCATTCAGTAGCTTTTTGTCAGGATACAACACCATTAAACCAAATAACCTAACCTAACCACTTATAAACTCGTCAATTCTTAAAATATCTTAAAAAAATAAAATCTATTTCTAGTAGAGCTAAATCATCTTTTGCACCATATCTTTTTAAAAATTTACTTTTACAAAATTCATTTTTAAAAAAAAGAATTCTACATTTTTTTTTTTATCTTAAGGAAACTCTTTATACTTTCATGTCAACTAAATTCATATGATACAGGAATCAATTTTCAAACTTATTTTTCTTATTTTATGTTTTACTTACTTAAAGGCCACCTTCAGCAGCTTTTAAATTGATATCAAATCCTTTCCCATTTAGAAAATTTATAATTGCAAATAAAAAATAAGTAAAAGTACGCTATAATTTAAAATGTGTTTATTACCTTCCTAGTTATTTATCGCAATTGGATTGTGTGTGTCTGCACATAAGGCACATAGAGTTTGGTGATAAATAATACATAATAATATCCATTCTAATTCTAGAACTTTCCACTAGTATCTTTGGTTTAGAAGAAGATAACTTTTTTTATAAAAGATTGTTAGTGGTGTAAAGTCTTTATATCTGAGATAATGGATACTTGCTAGGTATGGACTATTACCAAGATGAATCGATAAGGTGGATGATGATTAAAGACAGAGGGAAAACGAACATCTACTGCTATGCCTGGTATATTCCTTTATTGACCAAATCCTCCGGATGTAGTAGGGGCTGTAACCCCTGTGGCATCAGAGGTTATTTCCCTTTTGTTAGGATATTACAAGTGGTGTAATTATTTATGAACAATGCTCTGCACGTGTATGTGTATGTGTGTGTGTGTGTGTGTGTGTGAGGTTATTTTTAAGCATTGTTTAATAGGTTTGAATTGTGAATTTTCTTTCTCCTTGTTTGGCTTCCCTACTAAGGTTAAAGAGCCCAGTCTGCCCTGTTATTTACCCATAACTGGAGAGAGAATTGTTGGATTCAGACTTTTACAAATGGTATTGGCACTATGTGAAATGCAAACAGTCTTGTCCAGGTTTTGAAGTTGGTTTGCCTTGCCCACTTCTTATAACGATAACCATTGCACTTTGACCTCCTCTCTCTCTCTAAATGTATATAGCACAGAAAATGTAACAAAGAAAATTCATGCATTTTGGGGGGAAAAAAATGAGGTAATAATCATAACTGTATTTTATTGCCAATTCTAATTGAATATTCATAGATAAGGTTTTGCCCACTGTCTTTATTACTACACCCAGATCGTACATACTTTTAGTCTTTTTTTTCTTACAAAGTAAAATATTTCTAGTGGGATAAAAAAATTGATGTGGAAAATTTTTATAGTAAATTAGCTAGGTATTTCATGTGTATCATACATAAAATGAAAATCAAAAATCAAGTTATACATATCACGTAGAGAATAAGTTTATATTTAAATGTAAATGCATAACTAATGACTGAATGATAAAAAAGCATTGAAAATAAGAAAGAAAGGGATTGTCAAGGGTCAGACAAGCATTATTGATAGTCCAGGGATATTATACACTTCTCAGTAAAAAATTATCAAAAATAGGTGATTATAAAGAATTTATAAAAGGAGGTGCCCGTGGTGTAATGGTTATCGTTGCAGGAATTGGACACGGCGACACGAGTTCAAATCCTGGACTGATTGCATTTCACATAGCACTAATACCCTTGGGAAAGGTATGAATCCAATTATTCTCCCTTCAGCTATGGATAAATAGTAGGGCAGACTAGGTTCTTCAGCCTTGGTGAGGCAACTAGTCTAGGAGAAAGAAAACTCTGAATTCAAACCTGTTAAACTCCGCTTAAAAAATTGACCTTGTGTCATATCCTGCCCGAGCGGAGGGGTTGGGTAAATATGATAAAGAATTTATAAGGTCAAGTCTTCTATAGTTTTAGAGTAAGAATCTCTATCTAAATTTATTTTATGCCAAGAAGTCCGGGAATCTTGTTTATTGTACATTCATATTTACACTGTTTGTGTAGTTGTATCTTAAGAGGTTTGTTTTTGTACATGGTGCCATAGAATAAGAATAACAAGCACTACAATTCCAGGTCAGAGTGGACCTGGAAGTAATGGCAATAAATGTTATTGATACTCTGCAGAGCACCAAAACTGAAGCCTCACCATTAGATGCAGTTTAGGTCACCTCTTTTTTGGGGAGCAGGGTCTTACCCTTGGCAGAAGATACAGTCATTGTATTCTAAACCCTACTTATAGTGCATTGTTATTCTGAGAACATATTTGATGTCAATTTTTTTTGTTTAGTGTCATATCAACCATTGTGGGTTATCTACTGCCAAAGCCTTCCTTGTAGAAGAATAGTAGTGGGGCTATCAAAACCATAGCTGGAGGAATAAGGGAGTTCCTGCCTTTCCCAAGGGTATTAGTCTTATAGGAATTTATAGTATGCAGCATTAATCGAGACTGCCACCAAGTTTTTTCTATAATGTATTCGGCTATCTGACTGGTTTCTTTGTTTAATGGCATATCAACCTTCATGCGTTATTTAATGCCAAAGTCATCTGTTGAGAAGAACCACAATGATGCTATTTAACCCATAGCTGGGAGGATAAGAGGCCTCATATCTTTCTCAAGAGTATTTGTCCGAAAGTGAACATAATAGCATGACTGGAGTCCAAACTCGCTATCTATGAAGACACCCCCTAGGCTATCTGAATGGTAACCTAACACATGTTCCGAAAGATTATCAGCATGACCTTCTTTACTGGCTGCTGTGCCTAGAACTTATTCTTTACTGGACGGTTAATGTGATTGTTTTTCTGTTTAGCCCATTTGTAGATAATTTGGGACTAAAACATCTTCTGTAAATTTCATATGGTTTGCACTTCTCAGCTACCAAAACTTTTATGACAGACCTCTGTTCAAACCTGAAGCATTCTGTCTGATTTGCCACCATTTTGAATAACTTCAAAACAAATATTTTTGTGAGATTAAAATAATTTTTCCAATAAACCAATTCCAAACATTTATGGAAAAAATTCTGAAGAAAAAAATGTATTTTGCCTTTTTCAAAACGATTCCCCCTATTTATCGAAGGACCCTCATATTTACCGACCAAGATGATTCTCATATACATAAGTGAAGAACCTTGAAAGATATTGATGAAACAAATCTCCATATCCAGACACACAGAAGAAATAAATCCATTGTTAGATAGAAAATATGTTTTGCTAATATTTAAGGCTCTCAGCACAGGGAAAACATTTTTGTATCTATCATTCAAACATTTTTCAATAAGCAACTCACTTTACAAATAGTTGCCATTGAGTGAGGCCTTGGGGAGTGGAATATCTCAGGATTAGATGAGAATGGGGTTCCATGGGGTTATACTCTGATCCAGTAATTCAGCAACCAAGCCAGTAAACCCGTTTGCAAGTACAAAATATGAGCTTGTTTGTTAAAACGTTATGCATATATAAACATATACATATACAAAGACATATATAGCATCCTGTGTATCTTTCTCTGTTCATGTTTATCTAAGTCTATTCTTATTAATTTATCTTTCTTCATATCTAAATTTCTTCCTATCTATCTATCTATCTATCTATTACAGTCTGTTTCTTCCTATCTATCTATCTATCTATCTATCTATGTTCATATTCATCTAAGTCTATTCCTATTAATGTTTGTTTATATCTAAGTTTCTTCCTATCTATCTATCTATCTATTACAGTCTGTTTCTTCCTATCTATCTATCTATCTATCTATCTATCTATCTATGTTCATATTTATCTAAGTCTATTCCTATCAATGTTTGTTCATCTCTAAGTTTCTTCCAATCTATCTATCTATCTATCTATCTATGTTCATATTCATCTAAGTCTATTCCTATTGATCTTTGTTCATATCTAAGTTTATTCCTATCTATCTATGTTTATATCTGTCTACTCTTATCTATCTATTCACCTATTGGGAGTCCTCATAGTATTGGGGCTAACAGGTTGAATTGCGACATAATAAGTGAATTTTAGTCTATTATGTTCACTATCAAACTGATACCCCCAGGAAAGGTATAAACCCCCTTATTCTCTCGCTATGAGGTGCCCATAGTGTAATTGTTATCGTCGTAGGAAATGGACACAGTGACATGAGTTCAAATCCTGGACAAGACTGATTGCATTTCACATAGCACTAATACCCTTGGGAAAGGTATGAATCCAATTATTCTCCCTCCAGCTATGGGTAAATAGTAGGACAGACTAGGTTCTTCTGTCTTGGTGAGGTAACTAGTCTAGGAGAAGGACAACTCTGAATTCAAACCTGTTAAACTTCACTTAAAAAATTGACCTTGTGTCATATCGTGCCCGAGCGGAGGGGTTGGTAAATATAATTCCCTAGTTATGGGTTAAGAAGTACTTTTGTCCATTTACACAGATGGCTTTGGCATTAAATAACCCCTCATGTTTTATATACCATTAAATAAAGAAACGGAGCATATCTATCAATCTACCTATATGTGTATGTGCGTACATGTGTGTGAAGATTTTCTCGGTGTGTAATCTGTGCCATGTTGCGTATTGAAAAAAGTGGATGGGGATCTTAATTCTCTTGTTTCACTGAGCTAAGTCTTCTGGGTGAAAGCATCACTTCAAGAGAATTCTTGATCTGTTATGCAGAATAATATAATCCCTGTAAAGTTTCCAGAGTTAATCAGTGGAAATCTATTGATCCAAGATCAATTTAGGGATGTTATATTTAGTTTTAATAGATTGAGTATCTCAGCCTTTTATCAACTGGCAAGGTTCTTCTATATTGTCTCTATCAGTAATAGATAGGTTTTTAGATTCAGCTGCATTTGATGAACGACTACATTCATAAAATAGTCAATGAGGAATGAGTTTAAAATATAATTCATTGAAAATTAATGCAATGATCACTTGTCTTCCCAATAATTATTATCCTAAATAAGATTTTTTGATTCCATTTCCTCTGATAAGAATATAACCTATCATAGAATTAAAGACCAAATGAAAGTCAATCTTATTATAATTAAAGACCAAATGAAAGTCAATCTTATTATAATCATAATTCACTAAATATCTTCTTTTTATTTTCTATTTGTCATTTAAAATTTAAAAATAGATAGAGCATCAAATTACAAATTGGACGCCAGAGGATAATTTTAACATTAATTTTTGAAAATTCCAAATCTTTCAAGATATTTAATTTACAATTTGGTTATAATGCTAAATCAGATTCTTTCTTTGATTTTATTCAGGTAAATAATCTGGATTTTTATCTCTTTTGTTTAATCATATAAAGTAAACATCCCGCTAAAAATATCCTTGCCAGAAACCAAAATTGCAATTTTTTTTTAATTAGATTTTTTCTAGGATTTAAAATCATAAATCATGACTGGACAAAATATTTATACAAGCAGTTTGAGTAGTAAAAACCTGGAGGTGAGTGTACATGTTATCCTCTCATTGACATCTATTAACTTATAAATACTCACAATGGAGGAGCCCGTGGTCTAATTGTTATCATCGTAGGAAATGGACATGGTGACACGAGTTCAAATCCTGGACAAAACTGTTTGCATTTCACATAGCATTAATACCCTTGGGAAAGGTATGAATCCAATTATTCTCCCTCCAGCTATGGGTAAATAGTAGGGCAGAGTTCTCCAGCCTTGGTTAGGCAACTAGTCTAGGAGAAGGAAAACTCTGAATTCAAACCTGTTAAACTCCGCTTAACAATTGACCTTGTGTCATATCCTGCTTGAGTGGAGGGGTTTGTAAATATATATAAATACTCACTAAAACATAGTTGAGTGTTTTAAATTCTTAAAATTCTCCCTATAAGACAATTTTTCAGCTATTTGAAATGAAGAGAGAGAAGACCAATTCCTTATCATTTCAGAGAAAAATCCCTTTTTTTCTGACTATTTTTGACAATAAATATGCCAACTATTATTGGACGGAGGCAGAATGTTTATAACTGCTGCCCAATAATGTTTGATACATTTACATATGTTATTATCATCATCATCATCAAATTATGCTGACAGCATAGAATCCCCTAAGTCTCTCTAGCCATCTTTCCCTATGATTCATTGCTCCTGGCTGGTCCTCTAAACTACATCCAGCATTGGCACGAAGCTAATGCCAGTCTTTGGACAAAACTGGTGTATTCATGAGTAGGAATCCATGGGAAAACATTGCTTATAGGTTCATCCTTACTTCCCCAGCAGTGCCTCACGTCTTGTTCATCCAATGTGGATGGTTTGTGAGATGGGAGATAAGTAACCTGTGCTGTTTTGTAGGGTGTTGCTTTTAGGATTTGTTTAAAACAGCATATAGTATTCTTAAGTAGTTCCCATCTAATTTTTTCTCCATGCATTTTATTATCAGCTTGGATGAAATCCTGTTTTATTTTATTGGAAAGATCAGAGTTCTATAAGATCAATAACCTGACGATACCATTCCATACCATCACTAGCCACATGTTGACATCACCTTCAATAGATGAGATAATCCTGCTGAGGTATGTGAACTTGCCTAGTAATTTTAGAGGCCTACCACTTTAAGTGGAGATGGCTCCTTCTTGAGTAAAACACATGAACTCTGTTTTATTTATACTCATATAGAGGCTGTACAGTAAGGATTTGACTTAAGCAGGTGTATTTGTGAGAAACACAAGATCATCTACATATTTTTTTCATTAAGGGTTTTCGGACTATTATCATCATCTTTATTGTTATTTCCACAACGTTTCGGCTGATATGTCTTCTGCCCTTCTTCAGGTAGGCTCCTGAGTTTGACAAACACCTGAAGAAGGCAGGAGGACATATCGGCCGAAACATTGTAGAAATAACAATAAAGATGAAGACAATAGTCCAAAAACCCTTAATGAAAAAAATCATCAAGCTTCGTCTCTAAAATTTAGACAACTAATCATCTATATCGTCTGTGTCTTTTATAGTTTCTGCACGATATCATCCACTTCTTTCCTTTTTTAGTATAAAACCATTTTCTTTTATTAGATCTATCAACTTTATGGTTGTTAGTTGAGACATGACATTTCAGCTATTGTATCCTCTGGCTTTCTTCAGGTGTCTCTTGTTTAATTGGGCATAGAAATAATTCAACCTGAGAAATCATTTTTAAAGTTTGACTCTTGCTCAAACAAGGTATTCAAGGGACACCTGAGGAAGGCCAGAGGATATAATGGCTGAAACATTGTGTTTCAACTAACAACAATAAACATGAGGACAACAGTCTGAAAATCACTACAAAAATAACACTCATCAAGCCTCATCACAAAAATTCAGATTGGTTGATTATAAACTTATATGATGGCACAAATGTATCTCCATGCAAAACTCTTGCAACAATGTTTAAGAAGTCAGTGTCATCATCAGGTGAATGAACCATTGCTTTTGTACTTTTGTAGAGCATCATTATAGTGGTAAAAGTTTCTTAGCAGAGACCATATGCTATTATTATTGGTGCCATCTTTCCTCTTTGTATAGAATCAAATGCTTTGAGGAAATTAACACATAATAATGTTGCCTCAAAAATTTTTGTGCGTACTCCTTTGATGATTGACAGGTGTTCAGAATCTGTAAAGTTGGGGATTGATTTCCAAAAACTGTACTGATTTTCCTTAGAATTTTCTCGATTTCAAGTTGGATATGATTGAGGAACTGGGCATTATAACCCTTTGTAACTATAACATTAAGTGTAATGCCTCTGTAACTCTTAGTGATTCTAAAGTCAACTTTCTTGGGATACAGGAGGATGCTGCCTTTTGTCTATTTTTCTACTGAATTTTGTTTATAGTCAATATTGCATAATCTCAGAAGGATATCATCAAAATTCCTTGTCTTCCATACTTCAGTGAGGCTTGCAGCTTTTCTGTTTTTGATTTTTTTTTAGTACAGCATCAAGTTCTTCAAGAGAGCTTCCAAGCATATTCTTGTAAATGTTCTTTCCACTTCTGTATTCTTTCTTCTCGGCTGGCTACTTCTAGTTTTGTTCTTGAGGTGCTCTTCCTTCAGGTCTCTTCATTTATTGCCTGCCATGCTAATCATGATTGTCTATCTTACATCAAGTTTCTAATTTCATTGATTTGGCTTTTTTTTTTGGTATGTGCTAGTTCTCTCTGGGTTTTCTTTTGTTGGGTTTTCTTTTATTAAGTAAGGATGCTTTTTTTCATTTTGTCTCATTTTTTTATAACTGCTATTGACTCCCACGGAAATCTATATTTGGCTCTTTGTTTAGTTGGTATGCACTCTACTGCTGCTTCTATATAGGTGGTAACAAACTTTTCTTATTCGTCATTTAGATGTCTCCTGAAGAGTATTAAACTTGTTTCTTATTGTTACCATGCATTGATTTCTAAAATCACTATAGGCAACTGAGGACCAGTCATATGATGAAACTTTAATTGTTTCTTATTTATGAACAGAATCAAGCAAATCTTTGCTGATACAGTTCTGTGATTGGAAGATCTTTCAAAAGAGGAGCATGTCTCACAATTCAAAACTATTTATTCACTTCTTGTTTATAAATATATAATCTAGCTTTGCTTTAGAATTATTTGGGTTAGTGTAGGTCTATAATTCATTTTTTTTTCTTTAATTTAATGTTCTTGAGTGAACAATCTGCCAGATATTCACCATTTTTCTTTAGCAAGTTCTGTAAGCAGTATTTGTAATTTTTCTCTTTGCCTTTATGAATATTCATATCTCCACTGATAATTAGAACATTGTCTTTGGGAATGTATTGGACAAGGGAAGGTCGCCTATTGTAGAAGGTGATGATGTCTGTTTCATCATTGGCATTGGTGATGATTGTTATCCAGGGGCTGTCATTAAATGAATTACATATCATTCTTGCATGGATTCTCTCTATGTTACCCAGTGATTTTAAGGCACATGGACTTAGAAGCATTCCTACACCTCCAATGGCAACATTAATGGAGTTTTTCTTTGCAAATCCAGAGACAAATATTTATCCATTATCAGTGTCATGATATTTTATTTCTAGTTCAGTATGGTAGTATCTATGTCCTTGTACAGATATAATGTCTATATTATACGTGTCTGCAGATTCTGTCTGCTCATTTAGCTGGTTTATTGTGATTAAAGTCCTAATATTAAATGTTGCTAGATTAACAATGCTTTTGCATCTAAGTAAGTTCAGTTTGGACTCTGTTGTTGATTTTTCAAACACTGGAGCCAAAGCTTCAACCTCAGCATAATGTGCCCCTTGTTTAAACACATGAAGGTCAATCTAGTTTGAATATATAGTTTGAAGTAGAGTCTTGGTAATCTTTCATTGGCTGGGTTTTTTTATAGATGAACTGCAATAGTTTCTTTACTGAACTATCTGATCCAGGTTATTGACTAATGAGTTTCTTCTGGCCATCATCTCGTGGATTGTTTGATAGCCTCATCTTTTGATTCATCCACCATGCTGCTTCTCATGGTTTCCATTGATAAACAGTTGTGCAGCTTGTACAATCTTCTCCACCCTCAGAAATTGTTGTCTAGGGTTATTCATATCTGGTGTTAGACTTATAAGGTTTTGATAATGGGAATTTTCCTTCTTAGCAAACAAGAAAAAAAATGTTCTATATTTCATTTGATTGTAAATGTTTAAATATTGTTAACTTAGAAAATTCAGTATAATAAACTTTGTCACTTTATTGGTGACACTATTTATTAACAATGATATATTTACAGCAATAAAAATTGAATGAAAAAGCAACTTCAAGAACTTTGGGCTTACCTTCTAAGACTTTTTCCACTGAAAACTTTCTATTCATGTTGGCATTTACTTTTGAAGACGAGAGTCTTTTAGTGTTGGTACTGTATTTAAATGTTTTTTCTTTGTTTTTTTTTTCTTTATTTTTCATTGTTTCTTTCTCCTTCCTTTTTCTTTTCTCCCTGCCAATTTGATATCTCAACACATTCATTTGATGTTAAGTGTAAGATATAATTTTTTTCAAGGTGGGTTATCAGATTTTTAATCCTCACCACTCTGCTGGTTTCACAGGACCAAATTCCAGATTTTATTATTATCTATGTTTTTAATTGAATTTCATAACGCAGATTAGGATTTGTAAGAATTGAAATTTTAAGAGTGAAAGTATTAAGTTTTGACTTAGTTCAGTAATCCCTTCTTATCTTATTCAAGCTTTATGGATTAATCTTATTCCTTATTTCTTTCAATTTAGTTATTGACCTTTTGACCTTTACATTTGGTTTTTACTTCTTAATTCCATCTATAATATACATTCTTCATGGTGCTATTTCTTGGAGAGTTTTTGAGTATTGAAATATTTGCAACATTTAGAAAATACACGTTTCTACTTTTTTTTTAGAATTATGGTTTTGAACATTAAAATGCACAGAAAATATCTATACAAGAATAGTTATACTTTTACGATGTAATAGAAGAATAACAATGATGATTTAATGGCCATATTGTATCTCCCAAGACTAACTCCACTTTTGGCTCTTGGAATGGCAGATGTGTTGGGCACTTGTGGAGGTGTAATTGACAAGTAACAATTCACAGTTGAAGAAAGTAAGGGAACACATGGGATTTGAGAGATTTAGTTTGATTTGAAAAGCAACTGGAACTGAAACTTGAAAGAGGAAATTGTGTAACTTGGAACTTAAGTGAAACTGCCACCCACAGGATTTGGGGAGTGAGGTGCTACGGATGCTGAATGAAAGGGTGACTTTTTTCTTCCGTTTACTGAGCAAAGCCAAACCAGAAGAAGAAAATATAACATTGGGAAATAAACATGAGTAGTTTTTGTAATCAACATGTCTGCCATAGTTCTTTCCTACCACTGGGATCAATTCTTTTTCTTTATGTTACATTTGAGAATATTACACAACTGTTATTGGACAGAGAGAGCCTTCATACTGTAATTGTTTGCGAGTTTAGCTAGCAAACTATCTCTGGTAAGTTCAATTCCCACTGAGTGCTTTATACTTCTGGCCTTGTTCCAAACTATGTAAAGCTTAGTAAATGACAACTGTTATTGGAAAGTATTTTATTCTTCTTTTATCATAAAAGAGATAAACGCACACACACACATACACACATGTTGAAAAAAAAACATATTTGGGCATGTTAGCCTATGAACTTTTCATCTGACTCCAAGTCCTGGCAGCAACACCCCACAAGACACCAACTGTACGGCCACCTGCCCCCTATCACGAAAACTATTCAAGTTAGGCGAACCAGACATGCAGGACATTGCTGGAGAAGCAGAGATGAACTCATAAGAGATGTACTCTTATGGATCCCCACACACGGCCGCGCAAAAACAGGACGACCAGCACGAACGTACATTCAGCAGCTATGTGAGGATACAGGTTGTTGTCCTGAAGACCTGCCTAGGGTGATGAACGATAGGGAGGAGTGGCGAGAGAGGGTCAGCGATATCCGTGCTGCCAGCACGATATGATGATGATGATGATATATATATGGAAGTAAATTATGGGAATAAATCCAACAGTATGAAGAAAATAACAAACAAAATCCAGAAGAAGGTTTAATAAAACCAAAACGTTTTAATGCTGACTTTATCATCATAATAAATACATCATACTTGGAATACGTTTTTTTTTCTATTTTCTACATATATATATATATATATATATATATATTTACACACATATACACACAAACAAAGAGTGATTCAGAAAATGTTTTCACATTTATGTAAGTAACTTTAAGATATTATCATTTCAAACAGTTCACCATCCCAATGGACACATTCTTGGTATTTTGCTGCCTTTTTGGCCCCTAGCTTTGGCTGGGCCACCTTCAGGTGGAAAAATGTTCAATGCCAAGCAAGCAGAGCACAAGACCACTCTGGTCTAGTTTAAGCTGTGAACTGGCACTCATAATATATCGTGTAAGTCAAAGTCCAGCAGGCTCATCAGGCTCACATTGCACTAATGAGCCAATGACCAGCAAACATCTAAGAGGGCTTGAGCCTTGACTTGTACCCAACCACCCACTCCTTAAATCCCTACTATAAAACAACTTTGTGTCAAGTCCTCTCTGGTGGGAGACAGCAACAAATATCAGCATTCTTGATATTTTACGGGAAAAGTTAACATTTCTTTGATCACCCTGTGAATATATATATATATATATATATATACAATAAGTTTGGAACAGAAACGTAGAAAATTTGTGTAACTTTGTTTTCCTACCAAATTCTTAAATGCTACCCATATTTTGAGGCTAATAGCAAATAGACAGATTTGGATTGGACAGTATAATATTCAAGATTGTGATAATTACAACTATTGCCAATTTTTTTCATTTTCTCATCATATACTTTCCTGTTGTTTATATTTGGGGTAGTAGTAAGAGATAAGATTTTGGTAGATTCACATAAAGTGCTATCATTTTCTGTCCACTATGTATGTCTGTGTGTGTGTAATGGTAACCCAGCAAAAACCACTCATCATAGGAAGATTTTTATTAGAGCAATATACTTAAAATGTTCTAAGTTAGAGAACAGAACAATTTCCAGTCTAGTTTGCAACTGAATGATAATTTTTTTTGGTCTGCATATGTACTAAATATCAATTTCTAAATCCCTCAAATTCTAGCTATAATGGAAATTTGAAATGCTAATTGGAATTCTTCAATACTCCCTCAATAGAAACATTGATACCATGAGGGACCAGAAGCTTGATGATTTTTATCATTAAGGGTTTTTGGATTATTGTCTTCATCTTTATTGTTATTTTCCACAACGTTTCAGCTGATATGTCCTCCGGCCTTCATCAGGTGTTTGCTGAACTTAGGAACCTACATGGAACTTCGAAGTACATCCTTTATTGAATCCATGGGGATTGCCTGTTCTGATTCCGTTAGCTATAACTGGAGGTTGCAGGTTCAATCCTGACTGCAGGCGAGTAACAATGCAGGAATACTTAACAGTTGTACCCAGTTATGGCTAATGGAATCAGAACAGGCAATCCCCATGGATTCAATAAAGGATGTAGTTTGAAGTTCCGTGTAGGTTCCTGAGTTTGACAAACACCTGAAGAAGGCCGGAGGACATATTCAGCTGAAACTTTGAGGAAATAACAATAAAAATGAAGACAACAGTCCAAAAACCCTCAAAGATAAAAATGAGGCACCATGTGACAATGGGAACCATTTAGGTTCATGGATCATCTACTTATAAACAGACTAAACAAAAAATAATTCCTTACCTTTATTTTAAATCTGATCTTCTCTGTGCTCACTAAGTCTACTGTAAACTTTACTTTCTTTCTAAGATTTTCTTGTTCAATCTGTTGTAACACTATAACTTTTTCTATTCCTGTGGTGCCCATATTTGGATGCATTAATACATATGATATTTGTCTCTGCCTCCCACCAGACAGGACTTGACACAAGGTCAATGACCTAAAGGCTGGATTATAGTGGGGATTAGGAGAGGGGGAGGTCGGGCACGAGCTAAGACTCAAACTCCACCAGACTATGCTGGTCATCGGCTCGCTTTGTGCAATGTGAACCTGATAAGCCTTGCTGGACATGGACTTGAATGTGAGTCCAGGCACGGATGCCTGACCTCATGATGTTTGTCTCTTCCTCCCACCAGACAGGACTTGACACAAGGTCAATGACCTGAAGGCTGGATTATGGTAGGAGTTAGGGGAGGGGGAGGTCAGGCATGAGCCGAGACTGGAACCCAGCTGGACTATGCTGGTCATCGGCTCACTTAGTCCAATGTGAGCCTGATGAGCTTCACTTGACATGGACTCGAACACGCATTAATACATATGCATGTTGGTGTGAGTATATCTTTATGATTATATATGCATATAGGCATAGCAACTATATATCTATAAGGACATACAAGGATATGTATGTATAATAGTTCTAAAGGGATTGCTAAACAAGTTAGCAAATTTTAAAAGATAATAAAATAGAAAGAAAAGGATTCAGTGCTAGTACAGTCAGAGATCAGCAAACAATGATCAGGCTTGGTTTATTTCTTTAATGGCATATCAAACTCTCTGGGTCCTTTACTTACAAAGTCATCCTTGTAGAAGAACAACTCTGGTACTATCTAACTTATATCAGCAGTGAAAAAGGGGAATCACACCTTTCCCAAGGGTATTAATTTGAAAGTGAACATGATAGTTCGACCAGAGTTCAAACACATACTTCAAGGCCACAGTCCAACACTTTAGCAATTTCGCTACAGGCATGCCTCTCAGACAAAAATCTGATTTCTTTTATGCCATTTAGTATTGGGCTGTCAAATTGGGAAAAATAGTTTTCTTTTCTGAAAGTTAAAACCCCATATATTCAATAGAGCAGTTCAAGTCTAGAACACTAAGCAGTTAGCTGTTTGATACTAAGAAAGAGTGTTTCCAGACCCAGCCAGAATACCTTGTAGGTCAAGTCCAGAATAGTAAAGCGCAGTTAGCTGTTGGATACAAAGAAAGAGTGCTTTCAGATCCAGCTGGAGTCCCTTGCAGTTTAAGTCCAGAACAGCAAAGGGAAGTTAGCTGTTGGATACAAAGAAAGAGTGCTTTCAGATCCAGCTGGAGCACCTTGTAGTTTAAGTCCAGAACAGTAAAGGGCAGTTAGCTGTTGGATACAAAGAAAGAGTGCTTTCAGATCCAGCTGGAGCACCTTGCAGTTTAAGTCCAGAACTGTAAAGGGCAGTTAGCTGTTGGATACAAAGAAAGAGTGCTTTCAGACCAAGCTGGAGCACCTTGCACTTTAAGTCTGGAGGAGTGGTGGACAGTTGGCCATTGGACACAGTAAGAAAGCACTGTCTAGTGAAGCTGTTCAATTTCAGACCAGTTCAAAGAAAGAGCAGCATTGAGAAGTGGGCCATTGAATAGAGTAAAAGAAGGCTGCCTGACTAAGCTTTCCAGTTCAAAGAAAATTATTGGCTGTTGTAGCTAGACAGAGTAAGGTAAAGAACTGACCAATACTCAGTTTTCATCTGTCATCAATATCACTATAGTTAGGGTCTGTTTTGATTTTGGCTAAAAGTCCCAAGATTGTTTTAAAGAGAAATTATTAATAAAGACAGCTATATGATTATATTCTTGGATTTATTTTGTTTTGTTTTTCTTTCTATGTGGACCTGACTCGTGGATTTTACAGTTTTGACCAAAACTTTTTTTTTTTTAAGCAACAAACAACATGTGTGTAGAGGACAGTTAGCACTTTCAGACTAATACTCATGGGAAAAGTATGAACCACCTAATCCCCAGCTATGGGTTAAATCATCATCATCATCATCATCATCATGTCGTGCCGCAGGCACGGATATCTGTAACCCTCTCCCGCCACTTCTCGCTATCGTTCATCGCCTCTGGCAGGTCTTCAGGGCTACATCCCTTATCCTCACATAGTTGCTGGATGTATGTTCGTGCTGGTCGTCCTGCTTTTGCCCAGCCATATGTGGGGGTCCATAGGAGTACATCACTTATGAGCTCGTCCCTGCTTCTCCAGCAGTGACCTGCATGTCTGGTTCGTCTAACTTGGATAGTTTTCGTGATGGTAGGCAGGTGGCTGTATAGTTGGTGCCTTGTTGAGTGTTGCTGCCAGGACTTGTTCAATATTGCTCGCAACCCTAATCTTCTTTTACAAGGATGGTTTTGGCATTAACTAACCTACAAAAGTTGACATGCCATTAAACAAAGAAAACAAACCAAAACTAATTCAGTTTTTCCTTATTAAATGATTTTTCTCAGTAGTTAATAGTCAATGTTTACATGACTAAATTTTTGTTTATGCTTTCATTTTCTTCATAACTAGAAAAATGTGTTGGAAATTTCAATTGATATAATACATTTTAAAAACTAAAATACCTTTAGTTTTTAAGGTTAAAAGTTTAAGTGTTTGTAAACAATTTTTTAATTTAGAAACTGGCGAAATAACCAATGGATTAACTAAAACTGTTAAAACTTTCAGCAAATTGTAATTTTCAGCTGAACCCGAGATACATTTTTATGGCTTGAGTTCCTTTAAGAAAACTGACCAGCAGCTAAGTCATACCAGAACCAAGATAATCTGACAAAACCCAAGAATTTTTTGCCTGTTTTTACTGCTTTCATACTTACAGACATTTAATTAAAGATTTCTGCTTTTACCAGAATCTTTTCAAGTTAAATTTATGTTCCCTATTGTTTATTTGTGGCTTTGCTAAAAACTTAATGCTTTTATTTTGGGCCTATTGATATATCCCTAAGGCCTTTATATATATATATAAACAAATTTTTGGTACAAGATAATTTATAGAGACATATAATTAAAAGAATCATGTAATTTGGGAGATATGTTCCCAAATAAACAATAAGATAAAAAAAAGGATATAAGGGCCCTTTTGTCAGGCTCTTGTCAAATACTGACACCGGAGAAATGATTAAAAGCGATGTGTATAATTAGAGGTTAAAATAATTGGGATTTAAAATGGTTGATGTAACTGGGGAAATTTTTTTTAAAAAAAAGGAAAGAGTGGGGACCTTAGGTCACACCAGAACTATGAGTATCTCCCCATAGATGTAAATTTTGTTTTGGTCTCTGTCTACATAGACAAGGTTGATCTAAAAGAATATAGATCGCCTCTGGGATGTTAAGGTGAATTTTACTTCTCTATGTAGAACAGAGAACCAATCATTTTGGTCTCTTGTCCTGCAGCTATTTATTGACAAAAGGTGCTCGTCAATAGCCGAGTCAAGAGCCTGAGAATCCCAGGATGTTATCCATCCAGTGTTATATATAGTGGGCACTTGTGCTGTATTGGTTACTATCAAAGGAAATTGATACAGTCACTAAGTTCAAATCCTGGATGAAGCTGCTTGCATTTCACATAGTGCTAATCCCCTTGGGAAAAGTGTACATCCAAATATTCTCCTTCCAACTATAGGTAAATAATAGGGCATACAGAGCTTTTTAATCTTGATATGGCAACTGATCTAGGAGAAAGAAAATCTCTTTCTCCTAGATCTGAATTCAATCCTGTTAATCCAGCTTAAAAATTCACCATGTATTATATTGTACTTGTGTAGAGGTTTATATATATATATATATATATATATATATATATATGTGTGTGTGTGTGTGTGTGTATATATATATATGTATTTTGTAAATATATATATATATATATATATACATTTTTTGTGTGCAGTGTGTGATTTAAAAAAAGACAAAAAAAAACGCGTTTACTTTCAGCGGTTGATGTTATTACGCATTTACAGTAACCATTTCTTACGTAATCACACAGGAAAGGTGGTTCCATGTGTATTTCCTTCATGCTGAAAACTTCTTGCTTATATATATATATATATATAGCACAAAACTGATTTTTTTTCTTTCAATCTTATATATATACATATACATATATATATATATATATATATATATATATATATATATATATATATTATAACAGTGTTGGTTGTCTCTAAATCCCTTTGTGGGCTTGTGTCAAACCAAGTGCAATATAATATGGAGTGTGCTCAATATCTAGGATAGAGCTATTATATAATAATAATAAATAGATATATCTATTTAATTCATGGAATTTAGACTGCGACCCCTGGGTTTCTTGGACAGTACTTCTTCAGATCTTATGGATGAAATAATTCAGAATAGACACAGGAAAGAAGGGTGGGAGGGGATAGAAGAGGGGTGAAGAGTTTTCTCCTCATTTAGCCCACTTCCGTTTTTTTTTTTATTTATTACCAGTTGGAATTATATTTAATCATTTTTTTTTTTATTCTTTAAATTCCAAATTCCTTAATTATCTCTTTAAACATGATAATATACTACATAAAATAAACATGATAATATACTACATAAAACATTTATTAGAAAAACATTAAAAATTTGTTACTCCTACATGAAAAACTGCAAATATGGATTACAGTATATATATATATATATATATATATATATATGGATTACAGTATATATATATATATATATATATATATATATATATATATATATATGTATGTATGTATTTATATATATGGATTACAGTATGTATATGAGGGGCACACAATAAGTTTCCAGACTTTTTTGTATGGACACTTTTATTGATAGTACACACATGAAACTACTGTCCCCTTTGAAGTAATTTCCTCCGATTGCATTGCATTTATTGTATCATTCCAAAAACTTGTGGAAGGCCCCATGGAAGTCCTCTTGTGTAAGCCTGTCAATCGCCTTTGTCACAGCCTCTTTCATCTCCTCAATTGTCTCATAACAACAGCCTCTAAGCTTTTCCTTGAGCTTAGGGAATAAACAAAAGTCACAGGGAGCAAGGCCTGGATTATAGGCAGGGTGAGGAACTGTCTTGATGCCCATCTTGGTCAAATTGTCTGTGACAAGGATGAGAACCCATCCAAATTTGAACATAGGTTAGGGTTTTTGTAGCAGATGGAATTTTTTTTAATTATGTAAACTAGCAAACAAAGTTATCTTTTTATCTTTCTGTTTACTCATAACTGTTTATACATATATATAAATCTAACCTGCCCCCTCTACTACCAGCAATGGGTCAATTAGCAGAGTAAGACGTTGTAATATTTCCTCAATAGCATCAACAAAAGACATTTGAAGTGAAAATTTTAAATGAAAAGATGTTGATTTTTGAATCTCTTGAAATACAGATGAATAAAAAGTTAAAATTTTGCCAACACTTCAAAAAGAGAGCAAATATTCTTCCAATGGCATCAACAAAAGACATTTTGTTCTTTTAAGTACATGCAAAAAGGAAGACCTCAAGAACTTTTACAGAAGTGTTGGGCCAGAAGATTATTGTGGATGCAATAACCTCACTTATTTCAAACTCAGAGGTACCAAAATCTCTCTTCTCTGCCATTGTCAGCTATAGTTCAAATAGCAGAGTAGACTGGGCTCTCTAGCTTCAGTAGAACAACCAGTCGAGGAGAAGAAAAAGATCTGGGAAAGAGAACCCTAATAACAAATCCTGCTATTCTATGGGTAGCAGTAACTGTGAAGGCATATGTCAGCTGAATGACAGTATGGCAAAAGAGTATCAAGTTAGTAGAGTATCATAATGAGAATGAAAACTCATTATATCCTGCAATATTTGTGATGACAGTCTATCTTGCCTCAACTTGGCACTGGAGTATAATCACAATTACTCAAAGAGTAGCATTCATGAGTAAAGCATTTGCCACTTTAAATCCGTTATGCATAGATGGTTCTTGCTTTCCTCTTTATGAGAATCAAGAGATAGTAAACATCTGTGAAGATACCACAATAATCATATATATATATATATATATATATATAATCAAATTATTCCTATTTCCAAAGCAGAAATAACCTAAGGAGCAGTCTTAATGTTGATTTAAATGTTAGTGATTGTTTTTATAGTTTTTTAAAGTTTTGTTTATAGGAAAATATATTTACAAATCTTGTCATGTCGGCCATTGATGTTTTGAAAATTTGATCGGTCATCTTTTCATATTTTGAGGGAGTTTGTTCAAGCATTTTTCCTTTGAGCATTCATTAACAGTTTTACAATCGATGTTTTCAGGGAACATTAACAAAATATTTGATTTTATTCAAAAGTTTTGTCGAACCTCTTTCTATGTAAAGAATACAAATGTTACTGTCATGACTTATATATATATATATATATGAGAGATGACAGTGAAATTTCACATCCTGTTTTATATCTTGATTTTTATATTTGATATTGCTCTGTATTTTAGTGTAAAGATTTTACTGATCAAAATCTTTTTTTACCTTAGATTTTGATCATAATCATAATTGTATATAAAGCTATAAATCTTTGCTGGTTGATCAAGTCTAGTGATATTATAAGGTATTGCTGGGGTACTCTAAAATGGGTGGTAATGTAATGATGCTTCAGCTTTGAAACCATGCCTAATCCCCTGAGAAAATTTCTGATAGATGTTTTGCTAGTGCCATAGTTGTTTTGTTTTTTGCAGCATATATATATATATATATATATATATAAATATATAAGTATTATTCAGTCCAGTTAAATCAGAGTTGGGAGTAATTCCTTCAGGACAAGAAAACTGAACATTTAAATTTTCCTGGTAGAGAGCTCCATGTAATTAATATTACAGAGCAATACTTTCTTTAAGAAAAAAATCAAAGACTGGTTACTTTAGGATTATAAATTTATTTCCATCCTGTTTTGTGTTTCTGATGTAAACCAAAAACACGAAGAAAAATATAACAAGATTCTTCAGATATTATGGATAAAATAAATCAGAATAGACATGGGTGGGGGGAATGGAAGAGGGGTGAAGAGTTATCACCTTGTTTTTTTTACTTCTGTTTTTTATTTGTTTATTTATTTTATTTATTTTTATTTATCTAATTTTACCGTCAGTTGGAATTATGGTAATTTAACTTTTTATAAATATATATATTTGAAGACTGTGTATTTAGGCAGCAAGTTCTTATTCAAGCAAGTTTTGGTAAAAACAATGGAACACTGTTTATTATTTTTAATTTTATTTTTTTCAAGTCACCTTGTTATTTTTCTTGTGTCTTCGAAACAAAATGCTACTAATAATTAAAACAATAAAAACTCAAATTGTCAACTCAAAATTACACTGCCCTTGATGACCAAAAGTATGGTTGAAAGCACTTGTCCAGAAGATATGAGAAAATTCCTTTATCAGTTGGATCCTGACACAAGAAAAATAGCAAGTGGACTTAAAAAAATAAAATAGAAAATAATAAGCAGTGTTGACCCATTGGCTTATTGGTTAGAGTGTTCACCAATGGCCCGAGAGACCGGGATTCAATCCCAGGTCAAGTCATACCAAAAACTCAATAAATGGTACTTGATATCTCCTTGCTTAACACTCAGCATTATAAGGTATGTATCGAGGGTAAAGTGGAGCAATCCAAGTAAAGGAGTAGCACACTCCCCTACACCTTGGTTTAGTAGCTATTGAAAAGAGAACCTTTGGATCACTCTTGACAAAGGTCACAAACTTTACTTATTTACTATATATATATATATATATATAGTAAGTAAGTAAGTAAAGTTGGTGACCTTTTTTGGTGAGTCATTTTTTATATATTTTATATATAGATATTTTTCTATTAATCTTCTCAAGTTGCTATATGGATGTTATAATTTCTGGCTGAAATTGGCAAATAAACCTTCCATAATTGATTGGTTCCCAAAATTATAACTACCATATGGTTACTTGAAGGAAACATTACAAAAATATGTAGATAAAAAAATGTCTATATTGTTCAATCAAATATGTTTTAACAAAGAAATGCTGCCAAAATACACACACGCATATATGCACACACACACACACACACACACACACACACACACACACACATATATATATATATATATATATATATATATATATATATATATATATATTGTGTGTGTGAGTATATATGAATAAACAGTCTAATACAGAAATTAAAACTACATAATATCACATTTTCATGGCTATAAATTAATACTACCTTCTAATGAATGTTACAAGTAGTACAACAAGGTAACTCATTGGAAGAAAGGAATATTAAATGAAATTGGATTTACATTATGTTTCATTTAATTCCTTCAAGCAAATATACATAAACACTCACATATATACACACATGCTGAATACCTATGTCGTTATTTGCTAATTTTTCTGTTTCTCTGAGTTCATATTATCTACAATTCATTTTTTTTCTTCTCTATCACTCAGCTCTGGTTTACAATTGACGATCACCATGTTTGAGTACACAACAGTCCAGTTGTACAATCACCAACATAGGGTTGTGTAGAACCATCTACACTTTTTAAATAAGCTTATAATATAAAAACGTGTCCTCAGAGTACAACAAACTGCCTATACAATACTCTTCAGCTTTTGAATTCAGAGTTTTTCTTTCTCCTAAAATGGTTGGTTTTCTTAGGCTAAAGAGCCCAGTCTAACTGATTACTTACAGCTGAGGAAAAAAACAAGAATTCCTTCTTTTTCCAAAAGCATTAACCCAAAGTGAAATGCCTTGTTTAGTATTTGTGCTAGGCTCATCAAGCCTATTCCTCTTGTCAATAAGAAACACTTTCCTCTATCTCATAATAATGTCTATTCTATTGAAACAGACTTAACATTTAGAGGATAATCATAATATGGTTCCAAGAATCCATTTCAACTCGTTTTCATTAGATTGCTTGTAAAATCAATGATAGCTACAATGTGTAAGCTTCATTGTACAAAGGATCCTTTGTAAGAGAAAAAAATGCCTGGTATCTAAAGACATCTTATTCTCGATGGGTAGAGAGGGATATATCAGTATTCTCTCACAAAAGAAATCTAGAATGAAACCCTTAACAAAAAACCTGAAGAGAAAATATCAATCAAGAACTTGTCTAGCCCTGATGATTGATTTCCTATGGACAAGGAAAGAGCATTTCAATTTTTCAGTGCTTTCAACTGGCACAAAAACCTCTGAGCCAAAGAAAACGCTGCCATGAACTGTAAATTATGGATCCCTTGGAGACGATGCCGTTTGTCCAATTCTTTCAACTTGGTTATTATTTACCTGTCAGAAAACATCTTCTTTAGTCCATAAGTGGAAAAGAAATAATATTTCTTTAAAGACCACTACAGTTATTTTTGTTATGTCCAGTGGGAAATGAAAGTGTTTTGTATCAACCAAATGGTCAACCTATCAAACTGGAGACTGAAAGATAAAAGATTTTATTTTGAGTTCCAGTTCAGTCAGGTTCATTAAATATGAATTAAGTCAGAAAATCTTCAATTAAAGTCAATACAGGTGTAGCTCTTTAGCAATAAAATGTTTTCATTTAAAAATTAGAATAAATTTTTTGAAATTGTAGACCAAGTTAAATCATAGAAGAATGGCTGTTTTCAGATAATTAGTATTTGTATGTTTTGTTGTTTAATAGCATATCAACCTTTGTAGGTTATTCAATTCCAAATCCATCCTTTTAGAAGAACAGTAATGGTACTATTTAACCCATAGCTGGTAGGATAAGGAGGTTCATACCTTTCCCAAGGGTATTTGCCCAAAAGTAAACATAATAGCACAACTTGAGTTCAAACTCGCTTACCATAATTCCGCAGTCCAGCACTTTAACCATTACACCATGAAGACACCCCCCAAATAAATAGCAGCCAAAGTTCTAATAAATTGCTAAGTAAATATGAGTGTTTGATCTCTAGGGAAGAATAATTCATTCTGATTTTCAGGAAGAAAATTCTAATTAAAACGGTATTTTCTAAATGTTCTTACCATAAAAAGATATGAACCCAGAAGGTTGAAATAGATATTAGCTTTCTTATTTTCCAACTGACAATTGATATAGTTGCTGATTTGCTCTTTTATAAGAATACCTAGTTATTTATTTATTCAGTTATGCTTTGTCATTGTGAGTAGTGTGTTGTCTAAGTGTGTCTTATCCTAATTTTTTATTACAAATACTAAGAATGATATCAGTAAAAACCATTATGATTTAGGGAAATGTGAAAAACTCTCTTGGTGGTGTCTTATATTAACTATGGAACCAAGAGAGACATAATAGTTGGAGATAATTTTTAAAAAAATGATAATTAAGTCAAGATAGCAAAGTTTAGAACAATGTTCTCAACAAAGGTGATTCCATTTGTCCCAATTCCTGAGGTTTTTCCTGTGGTTAAAACAAAGTGAAAATGTGCTGGCATATCTTAGAATCTAAGACTCTTATCATCAACTGCAATGAAGATAGTTGTTGATAGAATGTTTTTTCTCTCTGCCTCTCTTATCTCTTATCTCTCATGGGGTGATCAGGACAAGTTTATGTTCAATATGATTGAAAATAAGATGAAGTGCAGAGAAAATTGGTCATTTATATAAATCACTGTCATCAGAGGTTAAACCTGTTGGCTTTCAGGCTGTCTTTCTATCAAGTCATGTAGAAAGCATTGGTTCCTGCTAGATCACTGAAGTTAAGCAACAATAAGCCTGTTTAATACTTAGATGAATGGCCACTTAACCCTTTCACAACCAAGTTAGATTAAAATTGTCTAGCAATTATTCATTAAAAAAACAAATTTGGTGCTGTGTAAGTTCCCACCAATTGTCTGGGAGACTGGGGTTTAATCCCAGTTCAAGTCATACTAAAGACTCAAAAAATGGTACTTGATGCTGCCTGGCTTAACACATAGAATTATTAGGTACGGATCAAGGGTAAAGTAGAGATACAAAAGGAATGGAGTAACACCCTCCCCAACACCTTGGTGTCGCAGCTATTGAAATGAAAGCTTTTGGTTTGCCCTTGACTACGGTTGGCAACTTTTTTTTACAATGTTTTAATGGTTATCTGAAAATAAAATTTTGCTGGGATACAAGAGTCCCAGTGAGTGTGAAAGAGTTAACCATGTGTGTCATCTCTAAGTAAAACTTCTTAAATAGCAACTATCTTTCAGGCTGAGATGAGAGTATAGTATCTGTTCATCTTTGGGCAGGATATTGCAAAAAATGATTCAAACCAGATTTTTGGGATTTAGACTTCCGAACAGTATTTTCCCATTGCCCCATAGCATAAGAGTTATTTGACATCTTCATGATACTGGTAATCACCTCTAAAAGTATCAATTACTGCAATTCAGTTAAAAAAATTCTCTTTTGTTGAAGACAAAAAAAATTGATGCTATAAACAAACAAAAGACATAGGTAGCATAACAGTCATCTTTATGAGAAATGGCTTTCACAAATCCTGAATTGAACTGATATGAATCAATTTCTTCTCCCCCAAAATCAGTTATAACACAGGTTGCCCTCTTATTTTTCTGTGGGAGGCACCTGATGTTCTATAGTCACAACCATGACCAACTATACAAACACATAATACATATACATCTACATATGCATGCATAACACAACGACGACACAATAAAGACGAGCGACACAGTTCTTAGAAAAATATACCTCTCATTTTATTTGAAAGAGTTGTGTGTGAGAAGGAGTTGGAGACCAAACAGAACTGCAACATATTGACCCCCACTCTATTGGCCATAACTGCATTTCTTTCCCGTTCTCCTGGGCTGCTCAACCGGGGGCCTGGGGCCCCAGCCTCTCTGGGACATGTTCCTCAATCCAGCATCTTATCTCCAACTCGTCTGATCTCCAACTGATTGAATTTCCTGTGCACTGAGTTATAAAATAGTTCAATGCCCACCTTCTTCTTGTGGGTGTCACAAATTGCACTCATTCAACCCATCCACGGTCAAGGTTATACTCTGCTATTCCTCGACCAGATGCACCTGTTATTTACACAGGTGCATTTCCTATTTTGATAGCCCAGCCGGGTCGTAGGTCAATATGCAACACTGACACAAATGCCAGGTGGCTATTATCAAGTTGATTGCCTGGTCCTAGGAGTCCTCCCTACAAGTAAATATCTGCTTAGCATGGGTAAGTTTATTACAGTTTCAGAGAATGAAAAACTCTATTAAAAACTGAGGAAGTGTGTGGCTAGTAACACCACCCATAAAAATCTAATTGCTACAGAAACTACAGCACTGACATTATGTAGCTGTGACCCAATGGTATATAATGGAAATTTACTAAGCTTTTTGCTTAGATGTGGCACAAGGCCATATGAAAGGGGCACCCAATGAGACTCGAACTCACTCGTGTAGGTTTGCTAGTCAAGCTTGCTAACCATTACACCACCAGAGGTGCCTCCCAATGGTATATAATGAGTCTTTAGGATCAGCAGTATAAATAAACCATTGGTAGCGAGTTCAATCTCCAACAGTTGCCTCACAAAAGCCAAGTTAAGTAAATCTCCAATTAACCTACCTGATTCAAAGTTTTAACCCAGGTAACCTGTAACCTCCAGGACAATGGTCAATTCAATGCAAGCATTGTCCTTTAATGGAAGGTCTTAAGTTCAATTCCTGGGTTGGGTGGCTATATTCAGTGAAATGAGCTGAAAAATCACCACAAATACAAGTTAAAAAGGATAGAATAATTAATTGATGTGATAACTCTCAATGTGGACATTGACTCATACAGAAAATTCAACTATCATCGATTGAAAGAAGGTTTTATGAAGTGAACAGTAACAACAAAACTCAAAATAAACCTAAAAAAATTGTTTTTCTTTTTTTGTCTTAAAATATATATGAATCTTGAAAATATCCATTTTTACAAATCTATCAAGTTTTAATTGTATGGTAAATTTTCTTCATTATTCTCAGTATATTGTTTACTCCAAAAGTTTCTTGCAGTTTTTAAAATATTTTCAGTATTCTGACTTAGCATTACACAATATTTGCATATAGAAATAAAAGTGCAAAATGCATCCAGAAATATGGTGATGACGACTGTGTTTTTAGATTTACCTTAGGCTTTGTTGTTGATCTTCATGTCATGAAACTCTTTTGGCTTTTCAATTTATAGAATAAACATGGAAGAAAAAGAAGAAAAAAGAAGAAAACTCAGAACAAAGAGCTTCAGAAAAAGGAGGAGGATGAAAAATAAAAGACAGGGGGAGAAGAAGAAGAAAAGGAATTGGCATGAAAAAGAAGAAAAGGATGAGGCATGAAAAGAAGAAGAAAGAGAAGAGGCATAAAAAAAGAAGAAAAAGAAGAGGCATAAAAAGAATAAGAAAGAGAAAAGGCATGAAATGAAGAAGAAAAAGAAGAAGCATAAAAAGAGTAAGAAAGAGAAGAGACATGAAAACAAGTAAAAGAAAGAGAAGAGGCATAAAAAGAAGAATATACAAAATGGGAATAAAAAGAAAGTTAAGAAAAAGATGAATCAAAGAGAAAAGAGGTGAGGGAAGACGAAGAAAAAAATGAGTTGAATATTAGTCAAATTTAGTGGCATATCACAAAAGTAAAAATAGAATTGAATATATTGATCTCACAAGAGAGTTGTAAATTGACTGTAATAAAATCATTTATTCATAAACTTTCCCCAGAAACAGCAAAACATTTTTCTATCCTTGAAATGTTGATCTATATAGTATTTAGTTATTTGGCTTTAGTTGCATGCTCTGAGCTGATAGAAAATAATAAATTCCATTGACATTTGCTTTGTTTTTTAGTTCCTGCACTTAGTTTTTTTTTTAAATCTTAATCTTTATTCCTAGTTTAATTCATAAACCTCTTCAGCATTTTTATTTGATTTTTCCCTTACTCCTTGTCAGTTTTCTGCATTTACATTTTTTCCATCATTTATGTGGACACTTTGGATGCTTTTTTTAATGATTGTTTTATTCTAACAAATTTTTATCATTCTCATTTCTTTTTCTTTTATTTTTATCTACTTTCTTAATACCAACATTTTTCTCCATTTTTTGTTTTATTTTCTTTGTTTCATTTATTTTGGCATTTTCTTGAATTAAAGTCTTTAAAATCATATTCTTTAACTCTATGTGTTTTTATTCATACTCCCTTATTCTAATATACTTTGTTCTTATTGTTACGATTATAATGTTTTTTCATCCTTTCAATTTTTATTCTATTCTTCTCATTTCTTCTGTTCTTTTTATATTTCTTTTTTTATATTACTAATGTTGTCTTTATTCTTTTCCTTATTACTATTTTTATTCCTGTTCTTATTTATATTCACTTTCTTGTTAGTATTGTAAGTTCTATTATCAGTCTTATTCCACACATTCTTTTTGAATACCTCAATGGAGACAGACTAATTATTACTATAAACATTTTTTTTTGTTCTTATTCCTCTTACATCGAAGAGTACATAATAGTTTAGTTTAAACATTTATTTGCTAAAAATATGAATTTCTTCTTGGGAATAAGACATAAGATTTAGTGAGTGATTTTTTTTGTTTAATTATTTCAAAAACACGACTGAACAGAAAATAGCTAAAAAAAAATCTCCAGCTTTTTGCAGTTGAGATTGTTCAAATGGTGGAATTAATTAACTAAGAATCGATAGAAAAGATTAAATTTTTTGTTTTTATTTGAATGTTTGTTCCCATTCCAATGTCTAGCAATTTTCTTGTACATAGTATATTAAGATATTAGCTTTCAAGAGGTTGTAAATTATAGAAACATAAGTGTAGCCTATTTAAACTCATATAATTGTCTAGTCTTTAATGAATTACTATAATTTGAGGCAGACTTTTAAAGAAAATTGGCTGTTAGATAGGACTTGCTAAAATGTTTCTATCAGGCTCGGTCGAGAAATGAAAAACGACAGCCTTTCATCAATAAAAATCTTTAATGACAATGAACTTGAAAAAAATATCATGGCAAAAGCTTTAGAGAAAGATACTTATGTTTTTTAGCTTTATAGTTTGTGAGTTAGTTGAGTCAAAAGTTCTGCAATATCATGGTGACATGAGGCACAATTCAACAACTCTGGAGGCTTTAGCTGGGGTCAAGAAGGTGACTAACTACACAGAACTGTGAGATACAAAGTTCACCTGATACTCTCTGAGTGCTACTCACCAGATTTGTCACATGGCTTAAAGCATAGCCTCAGAATCCATTGCTTTATATCTACCTGACCTTGGTTGATTGTCAAGATTCTTGAAATTTCTTCAACCATCTGGTTACTGTACTGTCATCAACTGTCTTCACCGTTCATGCAACGAATGTTTTTAGTTGCTTTCATTGCATTATGGCCCAGTTCGGACTCATAAAGTTCCTGAATAGGATGAGGTTGCTAGTTTAACTTTGTGGCTGTAAATAACATACGGAGTGAAGCAATGCATTAGATGTCAGTGCACAAACTACCACAATTCAACCAATCACAGCTTGAATTGCTTTGGTCACATTGTGACGCAGAAATATGACACCCTAATACATTTGGTCGTCAGTGGACGATAGTAGCAAGCAAGAATCAGTGGATGATAGTAGTAAGCAGAATAATGGATTGAAAGGCTGTCTCTCCCACTCTCTCTATCATTACAAGGTGAGATAGGCATGGAAGGACCTCACTGTCTATTAGCCATGTGTGTGTCAGCGGAGAAGCAAACCCTCATCCATATTTGGTACCAAGGAAGAGCCCTCCAAAAAATAAACACATGGTGAATTTTCAAACTACGGAAAATAAGTTAGTTGCCATTCATTCGTCACAGGGCGAGACGCATAAGAGTTGCCATATGGTTGTCAAAGGGTGAAGATGCATAAGGAGTTGCCTTTGTTGAAAAACCAAAAACATAATTTGGGATATAAAAGAAACCTAATTTCTAAAATAATGCAGTGCAGGGAACACTGAGAAAAGAAGAAGCTTATCACTTGAATGAACTAAGCACTCCGAGGTATGGTAACCTCGTTAAACAATTACCCAAAGAAGAGACTTGTCCATGAGGAAAAGAACAATAATTAATCCTGCTCTCATCAGAAATAAGACGTGCATCCTTCCACCAACATGTTATGGAAACCCAATAATGAAAGAAAAAGGAGAAAAGAATAAACTCCACAGAATCCCTAGTAAGTAACATATAATTTAAGTATATTCAACTTTATCCCGCTGCATTCATACTGAAATGATAAATTTGAGATTTGGATATTGCAAAATTTTTGACTTGACTTAAATAGAAGGAAACAGGATGATTATAAGTTATAAAAAAGTGCTCAATGTTAATACAGTAGAGAGAGTTTAGGCTTGATTTGGTTTGGTTCTGATTTCTTTGTTTAATGGTATATCAACCTTTGTGGGTTATTTAATGCCAGAGCTATCCCAGTAGAATGACAGCTGAGGAACTATTTAACCCATTGCTGGGAGTATAAGGAGATCTATACCTTTCTGAAGGCTATTAGTCTAAAAATAAACATCATGGTGTGGCTGGAGTTTGAACTTGCTTACTATGATGCTGCACTTCAGCACATTAGCCACTACTCTCTGGGGTTTTCATCAGAGTGAGTTTAGAACCTAAAATATTACGTTCCTTCTGAGCTCAGTCCTTTCCTCCCTGTGTCACACTGATGGAAAGAGGAGCAAAAGAAGCGAGGTTGCCATAATTTAAGTTTAGAGAATTTATCTTATAGCATGATGTGTGTTAAGATCTGAACAGCCTAAGATACATTGAAATAGGGAGAAATTTCACCTTGAAGTCAATCAGGTGGTAAATAATATGAAAGAAAATTCTGTGTATGTCTACAATTGGAAAACATTTCACTTTCTTTGTTCAGCAATCTTTTTAGGTTCAGGGTATTCCAGAATACATCAATTTTCTTACAATCTGCAGTTGATATACCCACCTCTAAATACAGGATATTTTTTAGAATATCCTATCTTATTATGGGAGATTTACCAATTTCATCTGTTGTCATAAATATTTTGATAATGTAGTACTATTAGTGTATTTTTTGTGTTAAACATTCTATTTTTGTAGTTTAATTCTGTTGCACTGATATATATCCTTTCATTATTATCCTGATTATCATTTTTCTATCTTAGAGTTGTCTCATGTATGACATTATCAATCAGGCAATTACCATTCAAAGAAAATCTCTCTCTCTCTCTCTCTCTTTTTGCAGTTGCACCCGGCATTTATCATTTAAAATTTTCAAATTGTGTTTGCTGAAAATTTTCTTAATATTGTTCATGCAGCAATGATTTATCTTAAAATTGTTTTTATTAAACAATTTACTAAGTATTGCAGATTTTTGTTTGTTCATCAACAGAAAAAAATAATCTCCCTATATTTGTTCTAACAATTTTGCTTTAAAGGTATTGAGCCATATTGTATTTCTATTTCAAGTGTGCTTAAATTTGGTTTTATTATTGTTTTGGGCATACATCAATTTCTTAGATATTCTGCAATATTAATAGAGCTGTTTTGGCTTTATTAGATATACTTGCTTTCCTTGAATTACTTGCTAGCATGGTGAATAGTCTGATTTAAGGTTTACTAGTGTGTTTTTGGGTTTTCTTTATGACTGCCAGGTACCATAATTAAAGATAAATTTAACATCAAGTTGGAATAAAACTTTTAAAAGTAGGCTCATATTTAAAATGAATAAAATATTTTAAAAAGGGATTAAAATATCTATAAACAATTTTTAAAAAACAATACTTTGTTTTGTTTATGTCTTATCAGAGAATTTTATACTGTAAAACTAATATTTGAGGAAGTGAAGATATGAGTAGTTGTCAGTTATAATACAAAGTAGAGGGAAGGGGAAAAAAGTTGCCATATGCCAGTTGGGATGGTATGGGTAAAATTAATCTTCCTTAGCCCAGTAAGGTTATTGAACAGAATCAGTGTGGAGGAAGAATGTTGTTTTTAAATATCTCCCTCTCTCTCTCCTTAATATATATATATATATATATATATATATATATATATATATATATATATATATATATATATATATATTGCCTGCTGATTACTCTACTCAAGTATGAAACAGTAACAATCTGATTTTTGCATTTTTTAATAGAAGCTGTACGACCACTTACCTCCCTTCTCACAAACCATCCAAGTAAGATGAGCAAGACAAACTGGGCACTGGTGGAGAAGTAAGGACAAACTCATAAGCAATGTTCTACAACCCAGCAAAATCTTATATTCATCAGCTCTGCATGGACATTGGATGCCGTCTAGAGGACTAGCCAAGAGTGATGGCTAATACAGACTAATGCCAAGAGAGAATGTCAAGGGAATCTGTGCAGTCAGCTTGCTTTTAATGATGATGATATATACATATATGTAGATAGATAGATAGATAGATAGATAGATAGATATTTTTATATACACACACAGAGAATATTATCTATATGTGCAATTCCAACAAATTTTTCATGATAAAAAGTTAATTTTCTTCTAAACTAAAATCACCAGGACTTAACTATGTGTAGTCTACAGACTTTGGTAATAAATAATAACTTATGGTACCCATTTTTATCATATAATATTCCACATACACATGTGTACACACACACACACACATATATATAAATATATAAAAAAAAGTAGTGTGTTTATTTTTGGGCTGTGATATATTCTTATTTTTTTGTTACAAAGTTTCAATGCTATAGATTTTGTTATTTATATCCATTTTGATTGCATAATGCTCCAGTAGGAAAAATAAAATACTAATAAATTCATTTTTAGAAGAGAATTAACATTCTATAAAAATTTCTTAGGGGTGTACTTATAAAAGTTAACACTATATATATATATATATATATATATATATATCCAGGGGATGGAGTAGCGCCCTCTCCTACACCTCAGTGTAGTAGCTATTGGGTCATCCTCGACTAAGGTCACCAACTTTACTATATATATATATATAAAGAGTGAGAGGGAATGATATATAGATAGATAGATTAGAATGAATCATATATAAGTAAGATATTGGACTCATACTTTCACAAAAGGCAAAGAGGAACAATAATATTGACTGAGAATAGATTGTTGATAAGAATACTGCAATGAGACGAAAAGGAGAAGAAGATAGAAAGTATAATTGTTTTTGTTTTTTGTTTTATTACCTAACATCTATAATGATCAATTAAGTATCCAGGCCAACCAGGTGTGATATAAATTCTTATCTATCAGGCTTTTCTATGATTTTGATATGTTTCTAGTGCACTTCCTGTTTACACCTTTTGCATCATTTTGATTGGTTGGTAAATCATGAATTTGAATTTAAAGTCTTTTAACTGCAATAGAATCTTATCTTTTAAGGAATGTTTGGCCTCTGTATTTATTAACTCTTCTTTTCAGATCTGAGAATCCATTCTTTGGCATCAATGCATAGAAAGTGTTATATCAAATTTAAAAAAGAAAATCCCAGAACAGAGAAACCATTTTTCAGGATCATTCTTGGACTTACTAGTTCTTACATCTGTAATAGTAAAATTGGTTTATTTATAGAATTAACATTTTTTGCCTGAAAATCTATAGAATACTTATGAAAATTTTGTTATGATAAAACAGAAAAAGTGGCACATTATAATGAGATTTAAATATATCTAATAACTCCTCTCCACCAACAGGACATGACACAAGATCATTTTTTAAGAGGACTTAAGAGGTTTGAATTCACAGTTTTCCTTCTACTAGATTGGTTGCCATACTAAGGCTAAAGAGAAAAGTCTATCCTACTATTTACCCATAACTGGAGGGAGAATAACTGGATACATACCATTTATTATGTAAAATGCAAACAACCCCATCAGGATTTGAACTATATTATTATCATAGATATGACTAACCTGTTGGTGCGGCTTAGAATATGCAAGATGTATCCCCTACAGAAGGGTAGGACCCCTCCAAAAAAGGGTGATCTAGAGATGAAAGTAAACTACATCTGTTTGTGTGGCTTAGAATATGCAAGCTGTATCCCCTACAGATGGGTAAGACCCCTCCAAAAGGGGTGACCTCGATATGACACTAAATTACTTCTGGTGGTGTGGCTTAGAATATGCCTACTGTATCCCCTATGGATTAAAAGGATTAATTTTCGTAAAAAAAAAAAATCAAATCCTGTCACAGAAAATAAAACATCACTTAGAAAAAAAAGAAAGAAAGAAGAAAAAAAGAAGACAAATGTGCCTTGTGCATACAACTAAGGACTATTTATTACCAAGTAAATAAAAACAAATTAAAAGGAGTTACAAAGTTTTAAAGAAAAATTCTAGTTGCTAAAATTAATTGCTATTTTAGTGACCAGTCAAAAAATTGAATCAAGTAACAATGATACAAATTGTTTTGAAAAAACAGTGGGTCACTCATAAATTCAACGAACAAGGGAGCTGGTTCATACAACTCAAAAAAGGGGTGTTGTATGAATGGAGAAAAGATTTGGAAGGTTCCCATAGGCAAAAAATATCTCTTGGGAAAACCTGTTCACTTTTCCGTCAAGAATACAGTGAATAATGCAGACACATGGGGGTTCATTCAGTAATTCTTTTAGCACTTGTATAGGACAGCAAATTCAAATGGACACCCCATGGTTAAGGTCAAGACAGCTCAAATCCTCAGATATAGGCAACAGCACATTTCACCTGGAAGAATACAGCACAGCAGAGCAGTTCTGGAACACCTTGTGGACAAATTCAAGACAGCACAAATTCACAGATATAGGTAACAGCATATTTCTCCAAGTGAGGTCCAGCATAGCAGCAAAATTATCTGTGGGATTTATTCCCTATTCACTATTTTCTCTTAATTATAGGGAACAGCAAGGTTTAAAAAGCAGTCATCCAGCGAAAAATCACAGGACTACAAAATGACATTTTCATAGCATCATGGCTCGAGTTGAAAAGGATTATTCTCTCAGCAGACAGAGTCAGTTCTGAAAAATCTTGTCATTTCCTTTTGGCGGTGACAACCATAAAAGTCCCTTCTAAGAAGATGTTCCAATTACAATAAAATAATTCCAACAAGATGGGGAAGACTTCTTTAAAAAAGCTGTCCTAGTTATGACACCAAACTATATCGGGTAGTGAGGCTTAAGAATATGCTTACTGTATTCTCTACAGAGGAGTAAGACCCACTTCAAAAATGGGGGGGGTCCTGGATATGACACTAAGCTACATCTGTTGTGGTGTGGCTTAGAATAGGCTGTATCTCTTACAGAGGTAAGACCCCTTCAAAAGGTGTGTCCTGGGTATGACACTAACCTACATCTGGTGGTGTGGCTTTAGTTCTGGAGATCTGGGGAGTTGGAGTACACTTTCCCGGACATTATTGCCAGATCCACTCTGACCCGGAATGGTTGTAGCTGCTAGAGTTTCATCTATTGCTCAAATAAATCTGTTTAAAAGTTATTCATATTTGATAGAATTATGTGTAAAAAAAAGAAACAAAAGTGTAATATAAACATACAATAAATAAATATAAACATACAATAATCTCTCGGCATAAAATAACCCTAGACAGGTTGACATACTGTTAGAATTGATCAATCAATTATTCAATCTATGGATATGTTTTAACTTGCCAGACTTGAGACAATATTTAAGCGAGTAAATAATGATTATAATTCTAGCCAAATTATACAAATGACTTAAAACCAATAAATTCTTTTTAATTGCAACAAGACTGAACTAATAATGCTTGGTGGACAAGACAGTTTAATCAAATGTTAACCTTCAATGTTCAAGCCCAAGTCAGGACAAGAATATTTTCACGATGATCATCTTTCTCAATGGACAACTGGAGCAATATTACCCCCTGCTTTTTGAGGGTTATTGATTGTTGGTGTGGTTTGGTTTCATGTCAGCTATTGTAGGTTATTTAATGCCAAATCCATTTTTATTCATATGAACAGTTCTATTTCAAACAGTTCAGTTTTGCATAAGTACATAGTTTGAAGGTTAAAAACAGTTCTATTTCTAACTATTCAATCTATTCAACAAAGTTACATGGTTCCAAGTATTGCTATGTATCACAAACAATTCAATTAAAGATCAGTCATTTATTTACACATCGTTAAATGAAAAACAGCTCAGTTTAACATTAAGTACACAGTTTCAATGTCAAACCAGTTCTATTTAAAAAAAATCAGTTTAGCATCAGTTCTCAGTTTAGTTCTTTTTGACGCATAGATGGGACCATATCAGGTGCTATCACTCCTGGCCAGAATGGGCCAGGGAGTGATGGCAATAAAGGGGTATTCCACATTCCTAAAAGCGCCCACATTACTGGAACCTCACTATCAGATTGTTTAGTGTCATATCCAGGGAATTCATTAGAAGAGTGTTGCCCCTCTGCAGAGATGCAGTCGGTGTATTCTACTACCCCAGCAGACTGGGCTATATTGATGGCTGTTTGGTTTCTTTGTTTAATGGCATATCAACCTTCATATATTATTCAATGCCAAAGCAATCCTTGTAGAAGGATAGCAGTGGCACTATTTACCCCAAAACTGACGGGCAGATAAGAGGTTCATTCCTTTCGTGAAGGTATTTGTTCAAAAATCAATGTAATAGAAAGCCTGGAGTTTGAACTTGCTTTCTAGGATGTCACAGCCCTGCCTATTAGCCCCTATGCCATAGGGACTTTCTTTTGGCTATCAATAGTTTGCATTAATTTGAAATAGTTAAAACAAACTGAAATGCTCACTACATAGAGTCAGGGGTCATAACTATCATCATAAAAATTCTGAAAAATTCCTTGTTACTATTAGTCGTGTCCACATTTGTCTTGGTCTAAAGCAATGTTAAAAAATTCATTAAAAATACATAGTTTAAAAACCCCATCAGTGTATCTCAAAACAAAGATTTTTCACAAAATTTTTCAGATTTTCAGGACTGGCCTATTGGCAGAGTGGGTAGAGTGTTAACCATTAGTCTGGGAAGCAGGGGTTCAATCCCAGGTGGAGTCATGCCAAATATGCAAAAAGTACTTGATACCTCCTTGCTTAACACTCAGTATCAAAAGGTATATATCAAAGGTAAAGAGGAGCAATCCAGAGTAAAGAGTAGTGTTCTTCCCTACACCTTGGTGTAGTAGCTATTGAAAAAGGAGCTTTCGGATCACCCTTGACAACAGTTGCCAACTTTACATATATTACTTAAAATTGTTTTGAAAGAAAATACAATCTTCCGATAAAATAAGTTTCCAAATACATGAAAGTCATGAAACTGACATGAGAAGGCAAGAAAATAATTTATCTATTTTAGGTTTTTTTTTTCTTGCTCTACTAGCCAGAATTTGAGCCCTTTTTTAATTTTAGGAAAAAACATTTCTTCACAAAAAAAAAAAAAAGTGAAAATTTAAACAGTGTCCCTTAAGATAGTGACAGTGATGGTAGTGATAATAGGGTGGGAGGATGAGAGTTATAATAGAGTATTGTATACTCATATGCATATATACACATATACATGCAGAATACATATTGATGCAATAATAAAGACGAGCGAAGACTTCTTTAAAAAAATATACCTCTCACTTTATTGAAAGGGTTGTGTGTGAGAGGGAGTTGGAGACTGAACAGAGACTGCAATATATTGACCCCCACTCTTATGGCCATCAGCGTTGTGTCTTTCTCATTTTCCAGGGTTGCTCAACCGGAGGGCCGGGGCCCAGCTCTCTGCTACCACATCTTGTCACCAACGGGTCTGGTCTCCAAAACTAACTGGTCTCCAAACTAGTCTTCAAACTAACTGACTTCCTGTCTTCAACGAGTTATATAATAGTTCCATCGCCCACCTAATATCTTTGGAATGGCATATTTGATCGTCATCAAGCGGAAATAACTGTCATGCAGTTCACAGGTCACTCTCTTCCGGTGCATCAGTCTATGACTGTACCATGGGATTTTACCTTGTTCCATATTGTCAGCCAAGCCCACCTACGTGATTTCTTCCCATAACTGCCATCAGAATGTGTCACTTCTGTCACCGTCTTTGGAATGGCATGTTTGGTCAGGTCGAAGGTCAATATACAACAAGAGGAAATTACGTCATAATGCTTATGTTGATGTAAATGATTTTTAATTAGAATGATTATTACAAACTGAAGGAAAAGGATATTGTTCATCATGAGGTTAGGAATTCCAGCATATATATAAATTTGGAGTGAAAAATTTGATGGATTTATTCTAACAAAAACAATAGAATAAATAAGATACTTTGTACTGGCGAGTGACCACATTTTAGGGCATCCTATCATAGTTCAGTGATTGACTTGCAAGACTAGCAAATCACTGTTAATGAGTTCGATTCTCACAAGGTGCCCCATACTTTATGCTAAGCTTTATAAAATAAATGAGAGACCTATTGTCAAACTATGCTGAAAGAATCAGTTCCTGTCAGATTACATTAAACATCAATGAACCTGTTCAGTATTATATAGGTAACCTTTTGCCATGATATTAAAGCCCGGCACATTAACCACAAAAGGATTCCCTGTAACCTTTTATTAATAACAGGTGCTGTAAACAACTTTGACCTGTGTACCAGACTAGGCAGAGTTTAGTAAATTACAAGTGACTTCCCTTATGTTATTTGGTTTGGTTTGGTTCAGTTTCTTTGTTTGATGGCATATCAACCTACACGGGTTATATAATACCAAAGCCAACCTTGTAGGAGAACAGAAGTGGTACTATTTAACTCATAGCTGGGGAACTATAAGGGGGTTAATAACTTGCCCAAGGGTATTTGTCCAAAAGTGAACGTAATCGTATAACTAAAGTTTACACTCATTTTTCCATGATGTCGCAGTCCAGCGTATTAGCCACAATGCCACAGGAACTCCAGTGGTTGGTTGGTTGGTTGGTTGTTTTTTTGTTTAATGGCATATCAACCTTTGTAGGTTATTTAATGCCAAAGCCATCTTTCTAGAAGAACAGTAGTGGTACTATTTAACCCATAGCTGGGAAGATAAGAGGTTTTTACCTTTCCCAAGGGTATTTGTCCAAAAGTGAACGTAATCGTATAACTAGAGTTTAAACTCATTTTTCCATGATGTCGCAGTCCAGCGTATTAGCCACTACACTACAGGAACTCCAGTGGTTGGTTGGTTTTTTGTTTAACAGCATATCAACCTTTGTAGGTTATTTAATGCCAAAGCCATCTTTCTAGAAGAACAGTAGTGGTACTATTTAACCCATAGCTGGGAGGATAAGGGGTTTTACCTTTCGCAAGGGTTTTGTCCGAAAGTGAACATAATAGAGTGACTGGAGTTTGAACTCACTTACAATGATTCCAACTCCAGTACTTTAACCATTACACCACAAGGACACACCCAGGAACTGCTGAGATATTAGTGTCCACCTCTTTTAAGAATTGAATTTAAATAAGCATTCTGAATATAGATCTTAAAATTATTCTGTGAGACATGGCATTAAAATTAAAGACTATATATCAACAAAGAATTTGCCACTGTTCTCATGTATTTATTCACAGCATGTGTAATGATTAGAGGTGACAAGTGCTTCTACTTTGTGAAGAAATTAAGAAATAAAAATAATGAATACAAGTCAAACTGAAAATGAAAGCAATAAAAGAAAATGGTACATGTCAGTCTGAATTTCAATCAAAATTTAGTCACCGCATTTGTAAAGATTTTCATCAGGTTTCATTTGTACATTTTTTATAGAATTTATATGATGTAATGAGGCCAAAAGCTGAGTTTTGTTAATATAAAGTCAATGAAATGGCAGAATAGAGTACCATTATCATCTGTTGAGATAGGAGACAGTGAAAAAAGGGATGTTTATATTTAGAAGGAATTTTGAAACTCAAAATCAGTATTTTTAGATATAAAAAATCTTCAGGATATGTTTAACCTGGTTTAACCTATCAACCTTCATGGGTTATTTAAATCCATCCTTGTTGAAATGCCAAATCCAACCTTGTAAAAAAACAATAGTGATACTATTAAACTCATAGCTGGGGGATGATTAACCTGATCAGACAGCATGAAAAAAAGTTTATGCTGAAATTATATATATTTATGAAGGTTTGCAGACTTAGTTGAGAGTGGGGATGTCCTCGTGGTGTAATGGTTAAAGCGATAGACTGTGGAATCGTACTAAGTGAGTTTGTACGCTATTACGTTCACTTTTGGACAAATACCCTTGGGAAAGGTATGAACCCCCTTATCCTCCCAGCTATGGGTTAAATAGTACCACTACTATTCTTCTAGGAGAATAGGTTTGGCATTAAATAATCTACTAAAGGTTGATATGCCATTAAACAAAGAAACCAAACCAAACCTTAGTTGAGCTTACTGAAGTAGATAAATGACAAGTTCAAAGACAAAGATGGACAAAATTTGTCCTGAAGGAGAGGGAATCATCATGTAGACAGTCAAGGAAGACCAGAGAAATGACCAAGTCTCAAATAAAAAAAGAGTTGACTTGATACCTTCATCTCAAATGACACATTTCCACTTTTCACAGAACGTTTCAAAGAATAAACTAGTATCCTGTATTTATGAAAATTGTTGGTGATTCTCTCCCCTAACCGGAGTATCATTTACTTTTCCAGACAACAGAATAGTCACCCCCAACCATGTAATAATTTACAGTCCTGTTATATGACTTAAATAAATCCACTTTAATTGTCCATTTAATTTTGGTTTTAGATTTGAAAAAAGTTTCTTTAACTTCTCATGCCCTGTTGGCAGGGCTCTGAATATGCTGACCGTATTCTATGCCAACTGTTGAGACCCCTCCCCTCACTCAAAAAATAGGGTATCCTTGATATGACACTAAACTGCATCTGATGGCGAGGTCCTAGTTCTGGAGATCTAGCGAGTCTGGAGTACTCCTTCTATGCCATTACTTGCAAACACACTCTGACCTAGAGTGGTAGTACCTATTAGAGTCCCTTCTATGCTCTAAAGAAATATTTTATGTTAGATTTCATTGCGTGTGTGGTGTGTGTGTGTGTGTGTGTGTGTGTGTGAGAGAGAGAGAGAATAATGAGCAATTATAATTTATACTTTAGTAACATTGATATTTAAATTGCTTTGTTGTGCACATAAGTATTATAATGCCTAACTATATCAATCTAAAGAAAATATATTTGTACAAATATTTGTCTTTGTTTTTTTGTTTGAGTTTTATGGCATATCAACCATTGTGGGTTATTTAATGACAATTCCATTTTTATACAAATAAACAGTTCTATTTCAAGCTAATCAGTTTAGCATAAGAACACAGTTTAATTGTCAAAAACATTTCTATTTCAAGCTATTCGGTTTTTTCAAACAGTTTTATTTCAAACAATTCAGTTTAGTATAAGCATAGTTTTTGTTTACACACAGGTAAATGTCAAAACAATTCTATTTCAAACAATTCAATTAAGCAAAAGTGCAGTTTCAATGTCAAAAATAGTTTCTTTTTTATCATTAAAGGTTTTTGAACTATTGTCTTCATCTTTATTGTTATTTCCACCAATATGTCCTCTTGCCTTCCTCAGGTGTTGGTCGAACTTGTGAGCCTACATGGAACTTTGAACTACGTCCTTTATTGAATCCATGGGGGTTGGCTGTTCTGATTCCATAAGCCATAACCAGGTACAAGGGTTAAATATTCCTGTATTGTTTCTCGCTTGCAGTCAGGATTGAACCTGCAACCTCCAGATGATTATCTCCTTAGAAGCTTATGGAACCAATGCCTATAATTGTTATGCTATGTGTTCATAAAGAGGAAGACAATTGTCGGAAAACCCTTAATGATAAAAATCATCAAGTTTCATCTCAGACATTTAGACAAGTAAAACAGTTTCATTTCAAACAATTCAGTTTAGCATAAGTGTACATTTTAGTTCTATTTAACCCTATCAGGTACTGCCTCTCCAGGCCAGATTGGACCTAGAAGCGATGGCAAGGAAAGGGTACTCCGCATTTCCCAAAGCTCCAGCCTTACTGGAACTTCACCATCAGATTGTTTAGTGTCATATCCAGGACACTCATTATGGGAGTGTTATGCCTCTGCAGAGATGCAGTCTGTCTATTCTACTACCAAAGCTGACTGTGGTTCACCAAGCAATTCATTTTACATTATGGGATGCCCTCAGGTAAAAATCTCCCTGGCAATTTCTTGGCTACATCAAACTTTCTCTTTCATACTCTTTCTTCTTATTTTCTTCTCTTTTTTAAAAATTATTTTTAGCTTCCATTCTGTTAAACGGGGTTTCACTCCAAAAGTTAAGTCCTAAAATTATTTGGGCATAAAAAGAAAAAAGAAATTAGTTGTCTAAACTTCTGAGACAAAGCTTGATGATTTTTATCATTGAGGGTTTTCAGACTTTTGTCTTCATCTTTATTGTTATTTCCACAACATTTTGGCTGATATGTCCTCTGACCTTCCTCAGGTGTTTTTTGTTTTTGAGAACCTACATGGAACTTTGAACTAGGTCCTTTATTGAATCCATGGGGGTTGCCTGTTCTAATTCCGTTAGCCATAACTGGGTACAAGTGTTAAGTATTCCTGTATTATTACTTGCCTGAAGTCAGGATTGAACCTGTGACCTCCAGATGATTGTCTCCTTAGAAGTAGGATTCATAGCATAATGGTTATAGGCATTGGTAAACTCAGCTTCTAAGGAGACAATCATCTGGAGGTTGCGACTCTCATGGATTCAATAAAGGACGTAGTTCAAAGTTCCATGTAGGTTTCCAAGTTCGACAAACAACTGAGGAAAGCTGGAGGACATATCGGATGAAATGTTGTGGAAATAACAATAAAGATGAAGACAATAGTCTGAAAACCTTCAATGATGAAAAAAAGAAAGTGTTTGGCAAGATTTTAGTAAATCTTTTTTGCAGGGAGATTATTTGGTCTTTTAATATAGCTGAGGTGCTAATGGCATAGCACTCATCATCATCATCATCATAGGAAATGGACAAGGCTGAATGAAGTTGTTTGCATATAAGAAAATTTTCATTGCTATAATAGGGTGATTAAAAGTTCTTGACCCAGCAAGGAAAAGAATAACCATTTTTTGAAACAAATGTTATTGAGTTTTTCCAGGAGTTAAAGAAACATTGTCCTAAGTGCATTGTATTGCAAAATGAATATGCAAAATATCTTGGATTTCATGCGTCTAGGTCATTCCTTTCTTAGTCAGGCCAAGAACCTTTCAGAACATCTTACCAAATTAATGTCTGTCATCATATAATGGAAGGTCTGTAATTATAATTACATTTGATAAAAGACCTATGGATATAAGATATTTTGTAATTATTATTGGAACCTGGAAGTGGATTTGAAGTATAGCATTTGAAAATATAAAACCTTTAAGCTGTTTAGAGAGGAATTGATTTCTCATTGTAAGTTGAATATTAAACTAAACTCTTTGCATACATAAGGTTTACTAAACTCTATCTTTATTTGTTTGTATATTTTTTTTTAACCATATAAAGTAGATATCTATCTGTTTTAACTTTTTTCCTGGGAAAATCCGTGTTGTTAAAATGCTGGACTGCAGCCTTATAGTAAGCAAGTTCAAAATCTAGTTGTGTTTTTAAATTCCCTTTTTGGATAAATACCATTGGAAAAGGTATGAACCCCCTTATTCCCCCAGCTGTTGATTTAATAGTATCACTGCTGTTCTTCTACAAGGATGGATTTGGCATTAAATGACCCAGATTGGTTGATATGGCATTAAAAAAGAAACCAAACCAAATATTCTTTCCATGACTTCTTTTTTCTAGTCATTGGAAAATCAAGAATAAAAAAATGACATTATTATGTTTACATTTGTAGTATAAATAATGGCCAACAGGAGCCCATAAACATTAATTTCTCAAGAAATTTTATTAACTTATATGTTCTCAACATAGTTCTGTGTTTATTAGCACAATAAAAATTGCAATGGATAAAATTATGGTTAGTTTATGTAACATTAATTATAAATCATTGATTTTTTTCCTTACTTAACAAAGGAAAGATTCAATAAATACACAATTCAAATCCATGATCTCTTACAGGAGACCCAAAAACCCATTTAGGTTTCCTGCTGGAAATCTCACATAGTGTTATATATTGACCCTCGACCAAGCTATCAATCAATAAGCAGACGAACAGTGGAAGCAGGTGGGCATTAAACAATATAACCAGGTGTACAGACAGTTCGAGTCAGCTGGAGACAAGATGCGGAAGTGAGAGCCAGCGGCAGACAGTAGGCTTTGGGCCCTCAGTGACCCACAGTTGAGCAACCCCAGCCAAGATGAGGAAGAAGTGCTGCTATGGTCACGAGAAGAACTTGGGTCAATATAGCAGTCTGTCCCTGTCTCCAACTCATCTCTCACACACAGCAAACATCACCTGTTCGAGACTAAAGTGTGAGAAATATATTTTTATAGAGAGGTGTATTCATTCATTATTGAAGTCGTCATTACTGGTTAATGATGTTTCTGCATGTAAGTGTATATTTGTAAATGTACACGTGCAGTTGTATGTATTATGGTTAGCTTGACTAGCAAACCTACACGAGTGAGTTCGATTCTCATTGGGTGTCCAATTCATTCGGCCTTGTGCCACATGGAAGCAAAGAGCTTTGTAAATTACTATTATGGTTATGAGTATACAACAATAGGACAGGTTTCAGCAAGTTTATATTATAGGCAGACAATTATTTATTGTCTTCTTTGAATTTTGGAAGTCAGTTCTTACGACATCTCATGTTCACGAATCTTTCTTCATTCTCTTGCATCCCTGTTTTTTGAATGATAATGATGTGTTCTTTTTGTTACCATTCTCTGAATGGTTAAGACATACTATTTCATTAAACAGAGGAAAGACTGTCTCCAACCCCAGTTATGTGCATTGTATCTCAGCTTTGCATTAAAATGTAATGCCCACATAGCAATGACCACCAAAAACTCATGTAAACTTTTGACCGTTTTTTACCCCTTTCATATACTGCTTATTCATAACACAATATTTGCATATTTCATCCATAGGGACTTATTTTTAGTCTCTCTTTAATAATCCTTGTATATATATTATGCATGTATTAAATGTTCCTATATGCGTAAATGAGCTTATTTTATCTTTCCTTCCATTTATTCAATATTAGTGAATTAATGGATATACTAGTGTAAATATACGACCTAGGTGATTGAGGATATGACTAAATATCCTCCCTAGCACCAACTATACTAATTATATGTGATTACATTTCTGTAACTTGTGTATTTATTTGTACTGAGTTGTCACACATTCTTATTATTACTATAGTCTTAAGTTATATTTTCTGAATTAATGTTACCAAAAATTACCAAGTCATATTTTTATGTTTCTTTAGGTTATTATTGAATTCATACAGCCTTGAAAGTCTTTATTGGTTTGAATTTCTTTTGAAATTTAAAAACTCTGCAGATGTAGTGCGGGGAGGTATGTGCTTTCAGGCTAATTTGAAATCAATTTAGGAGGTGACTTTGCCAATTCAACCATATCAGTATTATTATTACTCACTTAAAGGTCAGATTTAGTGATCGTTAAGCTCAATGCTGAGTCAAATCATATTTATAGAATTTCTCTCCTCCTTACGTCGAAACCTTTAACTCAAAGTTAATAAAAAGGTTTTGTACCTGAACAAGAAGTAGTTACATGTTTTTGAGATTCCTGTTCTTTATATATTCTATCGTTATGAACATTACATGTCTATTTTGCACATGGCCATATTCGTGTATATGACTACGCAACACAAAGGTTGATATGCCATTAAACAAAGAAACCAACCCAAACTTTTAATTCATGTTAATTATCTTTATTATCTTTCTATTAATTATTATCTATTAAGCAATTATCTCTATTATCCTAATGGTAATTAATGTCCTTATGGTAATTATTATCTTCAAGGTAATTATTTTCTTTATTGCAATTATCTTTATTATCCTTATGTTAATCATTATCTTTATGGTAATTATTATCTTTATTATCCTTATGGTAATTATTATCTTTTAGTAGTTATCTTTATTATCCAAATGGAAATTATCTTTATGGTAATTATTGTCTTTATGGTAGTTAATATCTTTATAGCAATTATCTTTATTATCCTTATGGATATTATTATCCTTATAGTAATTATTATCTTTATGGTAACTATTTTCTTTATTATCCCGATGGTAATTAATATCCTTATGGTAGTTATCTTTATTATCCTCATAGAAATAATTATCCTTATGGTAATTATTATCTTTATGGTAATGATTATCTTTATAACAATTATTTTTATCATCCTAAAGGTAATTATTATCTTTATGGTAATACACTTAGAAAAATCCAATCATCTTAATATAGATGATTATTCCAATCAAGTTAATATCAAAAAACTTTTAATACTTTTTTCTAATTTATAGTGTCTGTACTCAGTTTTTGTTTTGACTTGTTGGCAGTGCGTAGAATATGCAGACTGTATTCCCAGCCGAGAGGAAAGATTCCTCACAACACACACAAATGGGGGGTGTCTGAGTATGACACTAAAATGCTTCTGAGGGTGAGGTTCGTTCTGGAGATCTGGGGGGTGTAGAGTATATCTTCATTGCCATTACTCCCAGGTCCACGATAACTCAGAGTGGCAGTGACTGTTATCTATCTATCTATCTTAAATAGACCTGTTAGAAATTTTTTTTTGTATTGGATAGGAATATTTGATTACCAATAACTAACTTAGTATTAAGAATAGTAACTTGAAGCTCAGGCCATTGGCCTAATGAGTAGAGTGTTCGCTGACGGTCCGGAACACCAGGGTTCAGTCCCTGGTCGAGTCCTACCAAAGACTCAAAAAATGCTACTTGTTCCCTCCTTGCTCAACACTCAGCAGTATAAGGTACATATCAAGGAGTAGCACCCTCTCCTACACCTTGGTGTAGTAGCTATTGAAAAGGGAGCCTTCAAGTCACCCTCGACTAAGGTCGCCAACTTTACTTTATTTTACTTTACGATTGTTTACTAAAGATTATTATTAGTCACTTGAAACCATATAACTGTGCAAAGGAAAGACTATTATTAAATAGAAATAATGACTTGAAACCATATGATTATTAGTATTAGATAGGAATACTTAAAACCATTCAACTGTATGCAAATTATTTCCATTAGAGAGGAATACTTTAGATCATGTAACTGTAGAGAAAAAAACTCTTCAGAAAGAGCTAGATAAAGCATGTAAATATAAATGTACAGTGTACATAATTCCCCAACATAAATAACACTAGATGGGATGACACACCATTAAAATCAATCAATTAATCAATGACTTAAAAATTTCATTTTGGCCATCAAATTTTGCAAAGCGCTTTTGATTGCTTTCTGATTGTAATTCATCTCCATGATCCAGTGAAAAAGTTCAAAATTTTGGTTTGGTTTGGTTTGGTTTGGTTTCTTTGTTTAATGGCATATCAACCTTTGTAGGGTTATTTAATGCCAAAGCTATTCTCCTAGAAGAACAATAGTGGTACTGTTTAACCCATAGCTGGGAGGATGACGGGGTTCATACCTTTCCCAAGTGTGCCTGAAAGTGAACTTCATAGCACGACTGGAGTACGATTCCACAGACCATTGCTTTAACCATTACACCACGAGGACACCCTCACTCAAAATTTTGGAGTTTGGCCTCCTAGCTTTAATACCAGCATATTGTACATTATTGTACAACAGTAGATTTTTTTGGATACATTAAATAAAGTTTTATTTGTTATCCAATTTGGTATTTAAGTTTTATTTATCATAAAGTCTGGTAATGTTATCAAAAATTATAGAAAATAGCTTTGATGTAATTTGTTCAAACATTGAGTTATATTTTCTGTACAAAAGGCATTCTCTCTTTCTCCCTCTCTCTTTTTCTCTCTCTCTCTCTCTCTCTGAATGAGTATGGATTTTTAAACTGGGATAGTATAATTATATTTAATTTAAAAATTATATCATTATCTCAGATAATTTTGTTCTATATCACATGTGATAACATTTTCTCAAAAAGAGAAAATTTGAGAGAATCTAACTAAATTTAATTTCAGAGAAATCTCTAAAAATCCCTGCAAGTATAAAAAAGGGTATTGATTTTCAAAATAAAAGGTTTAAACAAGTTGATGTACAAGTTCTTATCTATCTATCTATCTATCTATCTATCTCAGCCTGTTCTAATCTGTCTAAATAACATGAACATATTTAGATGTACATAAACACCTACAGAGATTTATAGATCTATGAGGATGTGTGTAAGGTACAAATATGCAGTAATTTCATTTGTGTCAAAAGAAATTTGTATAGATGAACATAGCTGAACTCACTTATCTAATCATGTGAAGTATCGTGTCCTAGACAACTTGGAATCCTTTTATGATATATATATATATATATATATATATATATATATATATATATATATATATATATATATATTTTCACACTGTCAAATTTAGTTCCAGTTTTCCCATATATATATATATATATATATATATATGGTAAATTGCATTTGTTGTCAACAGGAAAAGGAAAAAACCAAGAGAGTGCCATATCAAAAAGACAGAGCTACTGTATTTGTGAAACATGTAATATTTTAAAAAATGATTATCAATTGTAATTAAGTTTCACACTTTGGTTAACAAACTAAAGCATAAAACTTTTAGAGTCAGCCATAAATATGAACTCCCTTTACAATTTAAAAAAAAATTATTTTTATTCTGAAATTAAAAAAAAATTCAATTTTCTTCAAAACCAGTGATACCAGGATTTGATTATTTCTCATGAAACATCATAGAATTAAAACAGATATTAAATATTATTTGTATCCACATTCTATGGTATAGAAGCGCACCTCTGGTTGTGTAATGGTTTGCAAGTTTGACTAGCAAACCTACACGAGTGAGTTTGAAACTCACTGGGTGCTCTTTTCATATGGCCTTGTGCCACATATAATTAAAAAGCTTAGTAAATTACCACATTCTACAGTATTGAAATCAAACTAACATTGGTATCATTGGCTTCAAAAAAAATTTTTTTTTTTTTCAAATTGGTTGGGATGTTTTTATTTATGATGAATCCTGTGAGTGAATATATGTGTGTATGTGTATTTATTTGTAAATTTATATATATATATATATATATGTATTATAATAGTGTATGGTTGTTACTATCTCACTGGTTGGTTTGTGGCAGACCAAATGTGGTATAATTTGGAGAGTGTTCAATATCTGTGATAGAGCTATTATATAATAAGTAAAGTTGGCGACCATAGTCGAGGGTGACCAGAAGGCTCCCTTTTCAATAGCTACTACACCGAGGTGTACGGGAGGGTGCTACTCCTTTCCCTGGATTGCTCCACTTTACCCTCGATACGTACCTTATATTGCCGAGTGTTAAGCAAGGAGGTATCAAGTACCATTTTTAAAGTCTTTGGCATGATGCAACCTGAAATTGAAGCCAGGTCTCCTGGACCAGTGGGGAACACTCTACCTACTAAGCCAATAATAATAATAATAATAATAGTAATAATAATGAATAAATATATATCAGTTTTTATATATATTTATTTGACATTTAATAGCATGGATGCTTATCAAATTTTTCAAATAGCATGGATATATCAGCATTCATTCTATTAAATATATATAAAGACTAATATATACATATATATATATATATATGTGTGTGTGTGTGTGTGTGTGTGTGTGTGTGTGTGTGTGTGTGAGTGCATAAATATCTGTATCGATCTATCTACAGGGTGAGCAAAAAAAAACAGAACCCATAAACTTTTTTATTACTTCTACAAAAATAAAGCAAAATAATTCTAATTCTTTTCCTTGGTAGACCAGGACATGTTGGTGAATACTATGGTCCCAATTTTTCATGCACAGAATCTACTTCATATCCTGAAAAAAAAAGGCTAGAATTAAATTTATGAATTTCAGTCAAAAATATATGGGTTCTGTTTTTTTTTTGTTGGGGGGTCACCCTGTGTATCTATATATATATATATATATATATATATATATATATATATATATATATATAATTGAATAAACAAATTATTTAAAAATGTTTTTTTCCAAAAAGGTTCTCAATATCAACCAGTAGAGTGGGATAAAAGCTAAAATGGATGAATGTGAACTTACTCTTCTATCTTAGTTTCATTACTGCCAATTTCATGTATTTAAAAAAGTGCAATGATCAAATGAGACCTGTAAGTCTCATCTAGTGATTATATTTATTTTAAAAAGTACATGAAACTAGCAGTAATGAAACTACCATGGAGTGATAAGTTAACATTCATCCATTTTAGGTTTTATCCTTTTGTACATTATATATATATATATATATATATATATATATATATATATATATATATATATATATATTGTTTCTTTGTTTGATGGCATATCAACATTTGTGGATTATTTAACATTAAAGCTATCCTTGTTGGATAACAGTAGTAGTACTATTTAGATGGTGGGGAATAAGAGGGTTCATGCCTTTTCCAAAAGTATTTGTTAGAAAGTGAATGTAATCACACACTGGAGTTTGAGCTTACTGATGATGATACTGCAGTCCAGCATGTTGCATATTAGCCCATGTTCCTCAGAGGTTCTACCATATATATATATATATATATATATATATATTGTCATCCACAGACAGACTGTTTTGTTGTATCCAAACTCTTCAGTGTGGTTAGACATGTAGGTTGCATGCAGCTGGGATTGAAACCTGCTCAACTTTACGTTAGACTGTTGTATCAGACTGCTTGTATAACAATCAATTTTGAATATTTTTATCCATTTCTCAGAATCTAATGCCTATATAATGCCAGGTTTTTTATAAGTTAATAAGCTCAAAAAAAAGGAAAATAAAATTTTCAGAACAATAGGTAAAATACAACAAATTAGACAGGTGAATTATGCAAAATTGGAAAAGACAAAATTATTCATAAAGTAGAAAATATAGTTTTTATTTGACTTATTTATGTAAGTATAAGTAATTTACATAATTATTTTATTGATGAAGCTTTCTAGACAATATATTCAATAGAATATTTGTGATAATTCCAGTAAAGAACATCACATGGTACATAGACTGTCACCATTGTTATTCTTACATTAACAGCATGATGGGGAAGACAAAGGAGCTTAACAACTTGAGACAGATAATTATTAACTTTCACAAGTTGGAAAATTCTTACAGCAATATTTCAAACCAGTTAGCTATCCTATGGTACCGTCTGTTATAAAGAAGTTTAAATAGTTTAGCAACACAGAAAATTTGCTTGGGCATAGAAGAAAATCTAAATTGTTACTGAGAAGTGCAAGAATACTGTGTCATGAGCCTAATATAAACACAAGAGTTATGTTGGAAGACATCCCCAAAAGTTTGGATAGGTTTGGTATCAGTGTAAGTACTGGTTTAAATAGAAATTCATTCTAAGGAAACTGTCCACAACAAACTTCTCTTCACAGACCATGCACATTGTTGCTCGGTTTTATTTTGCCAAAACATTGTTGGACAAAGAAAATAGCTTTTGGGAACAACTATGTTGTGGTGAAACAAAAACTGAGCTTTTTGGATATCATGATGTACAGAAAGATTAGTATATGAAAGGTGAGGCTTTTCTCCTAAAGAACTCAGTGTCAACATTAAAACATGGAAGCAGCTTTATGTTTTGGCATTGTTTTAGCTCATGGGGGACTTGATAATTAATTGCAATAAGTGGAATAATGAAATCTGAAGAAGATTATACCAAAATTCTGCATGGAAATCTACAACTATCAGCACAAAATCTTTATCTTGGTCAGTGATTTACTTTCCAGCAAGATAATGATCCCAGACAATGAGTCCTGATTTAAATCCCATTGAAAATCTATGGCAAGAATTTAAAGTTTGAATAAATTGTCTGTCAGCAAAAAACCTTCAGGAATTAAAATGTGTAACCATTGAAGAATGGAAGAAAATCCTGGGAAATACAAGATCAAATCTCATCAAAAACTTTAGAAAATGATTTCAGCAAGTTATAAAAGTGAGAGGCTAGGCTATTGACTATTGATATTGTGAAAATTGTTCAATTTTTTCAATTTTCATACTGTATGAATAATTTGGTCTTTTCATATTTTATTTATTTCCCTTCTCATATTTAGTTAATTCAACCAATCAAAATTGAGTTTTATATTCTTTTTTTTTTGTACTTTATAACATAAAAAGTCTGACATCCCACAAGAATTAAATTATAAGAAATGGGTCATATATTCATGTGAGTATGGGTAATTTTTTCATAAACTATATATATATATTTAAGCTATGTGACAGGCTATGAACTTATTGTTTCACCTCTATACCCTTTTATAGAAAATAGCTTCACTGAAGCCAGTGTTGTTTTTGGTTAAAATAAACTCAGCACTCCAATACATCAGTTTGAATTTCATCTCATTGTTGTGGCTCATTTAATATTTAGAAGGGAGCAGCTATTTTTTCTGCGACACTGGTCTCTGTCATTTAGTTGTCAGCTTAAAATATTTTCTGTTTTCTGCAGATGTCCAATTTGATAATATTCTGCAAGAATATCACCAGAGATTCATTCTTGTCTTTGTTTAAACTAATTTTCTTTCTAATACTCTAAGTGCAATGTTTCTTACTTGTCGAAGAAATTTAGAAAATGTCATTATTTCTTTTATTGGTCTTTTTTCAAACAAGTGTCCTCAAAAAATACTTTGCACTCTGGAACAAGCATATACATGAAGATATACTTTTATGTTTACACACAGACATTGATTTAAATTATATAGATGACAAGGCTCTTTAGCCTTCATAAAGCAACCAATTTAAGAGAAGAAAAAACTCTAAATTCAAAACCTAAGGAGTGTTCTTCAGGAAAATTTATTACTCATTTGTGCCATATTTTTCTCTTATTACTTGACCCAAAAAGAGTAGATTGTTCTACACCAACCTTTGCCATTATAAACAAATCTCCTGTATTGACAGTTGAGTAGCTGACATCCCTAAGTGAACTTTTAGGGATTCAAATGTGATCGAAGCAAAGTTTCTCTCTCTCACTCTCTCACTCTCTCTCTATATATACATGTATAGCACAATCAACTCTGTTCAAAATTAGATCTACATATGCTCTATCACGATATTAAGAGGTGGACATGGAGTAATGGTTATCGTCGTAGGAATTGAACACGGCGACACAAGTTCAAATCCTGGACGAGACGGATTGCATTTCACATAGCACTAATACCCTTGGGAAAGGTATGAATCCAATTATTCTCCCTCCAGCTAAGGGTAAATAGTAGGACAGACTAGGTTCTTCAGCCTTGGTGAGGCAACTAGTCTAGGAGAAGGAAAACTCTGAATTCAAACCTGTTAAACTCTGCTTAAAAATTGACCTTGTGTCATATCCTGCCCAAGCGGAGGGGTTGGTAAATCGGATCACGATATTAAGAGTTATTTATCTACAAATATAGACAAACACATAACTCTTGAGCGTCGTTCAAAAAGTTCTAAGCCAAACACAAAAGGACGAGTCATACCTGAACATTTTTGTCGTGGCAACACATCATATCTTATAAAACTAGAAAAACTAATTCAGATTTCTGTCTTAATTTCTATACAGGTGAAGTCCATACTAAGTTGAGAGGTGTGCAACAAATCTATTATCTGAGTGAAGCTTATATCTTTTTGACTGACTCCTATGGGTTGAGCATTCTAGTGAGAGATTTTCTGGCTACCACTTAAGCTGAAATGCTACAGCTCTTCTCAAGAATTGAACACTCTCGGTAGTCAATAGCATGTTTTAAAAAAAAAACAATTCCTTCACTAACACAGAGAATGGCAATGTCTCTAGGGTAAGATATCTAACGTAAAGTCAGCAGGGTTTTGATCCCAGCTTGTAGCAACTTGCATGTTTATCCACACTGAAGAGTTGTGATACAATGAAACAGTCTTCTGTGGACAACAATATATGTATATATATGTATATATATTGATTAGTTCTCATCCAATGATTGCCCAGTAGGTTTGGGCTGTAGAATACATCAACTGCTTCTCTGCAGAGGGGTAAGACTCCCCCAAGGAGTATCTTGGATATGACACTATCTGATGGTCAGGTTCCAGTAATGCAGGAGCTTTGGGGAATGCGGAGTACCCCTTCATTGCCATTGTTCCCAGGTTCACTCTGGCCCAGAGTGGTCGCATTTGAAAGGGTCTTATTTATGGGCCAAATAGAACTAAACTGTGTACTTATGCTAAACTGAAACAGAGCTGTTTTTATGTATGAAAATGGATTTCGCATTGAATAACCTACAATTGTTGATATGCCATAAAACCAAACCAAACCAAACAAATCATCCAATGATTGTATTTTTTTCTTACTTCCTCAAAATAATGCATGAAACTAACTGCTGAGGAGGAGTGAGTGAACTATGATTTATTTGTGGCTTTATCTTGCTCAAGCAGCAAGTATTGAGCACTTTTTAATTTTTTCATATAGCTTGTTTACTCTCATATATATATATATATATATAATAGATGACCTATAAACCCATTGGATTCACATTTTAATAATGGTCAATGATGATATAGAAAGTAAGTAAATATGGCAACCGTAGTCGAGGGCAACCTGAAAGCTGCCTTTTTCAATAGCTACTACACCGAGGTATAGGAGAGGGCGCGACTCCTTTCCCTGGATTGATCCACTTTACCCTTGATACGTACCTTATAATACTGAGTGTTAAGCAAAGAGGTATCAAGTATCATTTTTAAAGTCTTTGGTATGACCCGACCAGGAATTGAACCTCGGTCTCCTGGACCATTGGTGAACACTTTACCTACTAGGCTAATGAGCCAGTTATTTAGGAAGGATTGGATGATCTTAATTTACATTTCATAGTTATTGTCACAGAGTTTAGATAATCAAAAAATGACTATCAGCATAAATGCACAAAGTGCAAAATGATTGGATAGAAAATTGCTTCATTGTTTAAAAGGATTTAATATAAGTAAAGTTGGCGACTATTAGTTGAGGGTGACCTGGAGGCTCCCTTTTCAATACCTACTACACTGAGATGTAGGGGGAGGGTATGACTCCATTCCCTGGATTGCTCCACTTTACCCATGATCCTTACCTTATAATGCTGAGTGTTAAGCAAGGTGGCATCAAGAAGCATTTTTTGAGTTTTTAGTATGACTCAACCTGGGTTGAACCTTGGTCTCCTGGACCACTGGCGAACACTCTAACCATTAGGCCTAAATTGCCCTAATCTCAATAAAATCACTATAATAAGGCATTTTTGCTGGGTTATGGTGAACAGTTAACAGTTAAACTTACATAGAATCATCCTCAATCTCTTATCATCTACTGTCATACCTTATCGAGAAGATTATATGATTGATTGACTGATTCATTGATTTTAGTGGCATGTCAACTCATCTATGATTATGCCTACATGTTTTGGCAATTGCATTCATATTTATATTTTTTGTGTATTTCTTTGTTAGGAGTTTTTTTTTGTGTATGGTCCTACTGAATATGAATAATCTTTAAACAGATTCATTTGGTCCATAGATGGAACTCTAAAGTAATAACTCTCTGGGTCAGTGGACCTAAGAGTAATGGCAGTGAAAGGGTGTGCCATAATCTCCTGATCCCTAAATATGGAGCTTTATCATTGGATGCAGTTTAGTGTCATTCCAAAGACACCACTTTTTGTTGGGGATGGAGTCTTAATCCTTTGCAACAAGATACAGTCAGTGTATTCTAAGCCTCACTGAAAGAGCTTGAGAAATATATTGTTCAGATGGAGCATAGGAGAAATTTTGAGTCATGCCTCTTTTGAAGTTATAAGTACAGATTAGAAGAACTAATGATCAAAACTATCATTTCAACTTTGTTAAACCGATGCTATTTTTCTGAGCTGCTATGAAATTGGCTAGTTTAAATGTTGGGAATAAAAAAATATGACAGAGAAAATTTGATGAAAACTGTTCATTTCTTGCGGGGGAAAGAAATTGAGGTAGAAAGAGGCAGGGAGATTCCTTACATATAATCATTTTTTTCTTCAGTTGCTTATAAAAGATAGATGCAGAGTGAAGCCATTGATGCCAACCTCTGCAACAAACGCTGATCAAATTTCTTATGCATTGCAGCCTTTATAATGAGGCTTGCCTAGATAACAGCTTCAGAGGAAACATTTACATAAATTAACTGACACTTCCTGGAGCAAAATACTTATATTGCCAAACAATTCTTTCAAGGAGTTTCAAATACATTTGCGTCCTTGTATTTCTACTATCTAAGACCAGGAAATTAAATGACATTTTCACTATTGATAGTTGTAAGTTAGTTTATGTGTTTATTACTTCATATAAAGCTGTCATAATGGACCATAATCAGAAGAGATCTTAAAATTGAGACTATTTGGATCATAATCAAAGCTGGTCTTTAACTTGTGGGTATTTGAACCTTTAATTGAGCTGGTTTTACCAATTTGAACCATAAATAGCTGATCTTTTACTTTAGGGTATTTGGACCTTAAGCTGCACCAGTATTACATTTTAGTGTATTCATACTTTAAACTGAGCTGGTTTTACCCTTGAGTATATTTGAACCATAAATAGCTGGTGCTATGCTTGAGAGTGTTTGAACCATAACCTGAGCTGGTCTAACAATTTAGAGTATATGGACCTTAAACTATGCTGGTCTTACTTTTCAGAGTATTCAAACCTTAAACTGCGCTGGTTTTTTCCCTTGGTAGTATTTGAACCATAAACAGCTGGCCTTGTACTTTAGGGTTTTGGACCTTAAACTGTGCTGGTCTTACACTGTAGAATACTCAGACCTCAAGCTGAACTGTGTTTACCCTTGAGCTATTTGGACCATTACCTGAGCTGGTCTTACAGCTATGTAGAACGAATAAAGATTTATAAAAGACTTCTCTATGAGGCATGACAAGCAAGTTAGTCTCACAAATCATTATGACTCCAGTCCCACTGAACACTTCCTATTTGCAGCCTTGAGCCAAACTAAGATAAACCTATTGTTAATGAAGATTTGTTTTGTAGCTGAAATATGTTTTCTGATAGTGTCAGACATTAATGTTCTATCTAAAAGCTAGGATAGTAAATACTGATTTTTTTCCAGAACAAATAAACCTTCCCGATCAGGAGGATTGGTTTATTCTCCTTCCTTTTCTCTCCACTTAGTGGTAATTAGTGTAATTTAATAAACATTATGAAAAAACATTTAATTGTAAAATCATCATCAACATCATCATCATCATCATCAAGCCGTGCTTACAGCGTTGATTCCTTTGACTCTCTCTTACAATACATCCCAGTTAGTCATTGCTCTTAGTTAGTCACCTAGACAACACCTAGTGTCTGCCTCGAGCAGATGAATATAAGCTTTGCTGGTCAGCCCAAATTGGCGTGCTCATGTGTAGGAGTCCATAGAACATTTCTTATGAATTTGTTCTAACTTCTCTAGCACTGGCCAGCATGTCTTACTCGTCTTACTGGATCTTTTGTGAGATAGGAGGTGAGTGGCCGTACAGCTGCTGTTTTCTAAAGTACTGCTTTCATTATTTGTTCAAAACACCATGCAGTATCTTTATCTCGTTTTCATCTAACTTTTTCTCTTGATGTTTCCTTTGAGTATACATGCAATTGTGTGTTTGCAAACTTGAAAACTTTACACTCAGGAAAGTCTTGGAAAATCTTAGGATAGAATTAAACGATATGTAATTGTATTTTAAATGACATGCTTGCAACATCTATTGATAAAAAGAAAGACAATGGTTTCAAGCTGACAAAGGAAAGTAGCAGAATATATCCCCCACAAACAATTACGAATGCAGACTACGCTGATGACATAGCAATTCTGGCAAATACACCTGCCCAAGCTGAAACACTGCTAGAACTAGTCTAGAACAAGCCACTGCAGTCATAGGCCTTCATGTCAATGCACACAAGATGGAATACATGTGCTTTAATCAAAGAGGCAACATCTCTACACAAAATGGTAGTTCTCTGAAACTAGTAGACAAGTTCACCTACCAAGGAAGCCGTGTCTCATCAACTGAGACAGACATCAACACATGATTAGCAAAGGCATGGACAGCTATCAATTGGCTATCAGTCATATGGAAGTCAGACCTGGCCGATAAAATAGAATGCATTTTTTTCCGAGAAGTGGTCATATTGATACTGTTGTATGGATGCACTACATGGATGTAAACTAAACGTATGGAGAAAAAGTTTGATGGCAACTACACAAGAATGCTATGAGCAATATTGAACAAGTCCTAGATGCAGCAACCCAAAAAGCAGCAGCAATACAGTCACTTAACACCCATCATGAAAACTATCCAAGTTAGACGAACAACACATGTGGGACACTGCTGGAAAAGTAGGGACAAATTCATAAGTGATATACTCCTGTGAATTCCTTCACATGGATGAGCAAAGGCAAGACAACCAGAGAGAACCTACATGCAACAGTTCCGTGCTGATACAGGATGTGGCCTTGAAGACCTACCGGAAGCAATGAACCATAGAGAAGGATGGCGGGAAAGGTTCAGGGAGATCCACGCTGGTGACGCAACATGATGATGATGATATATATATATATATATATTCTCTCTTTGCTGGTTGGTCAACATTGGTGTTTTCATGTATGTTAGCCCACAGGAGAATTTACCAAATGAATCTGTACTTACTTCTGCAGCCTGTACCCAACATGTCTTATTCATCTAACTTGGATGGTTTGAAGATAAAATGCAATTAACCGTACAGTTGCTATTTTGTAGGGGTACTACTTCAAGGATTTGTTCAAAGCAGTGTGCAGCATCTTTGTATATTTTCCATCTAGCTTTTTCTCCAAGCACTTTATTAAAGTCCAGCTGTTGAAGCCATACAATAGTACTAGCATGACTTGGGAGAATGCCTGTTTTATTTTGTAAGTGATCAGATTTCCAAATTGTTGATAAACTGTCAATAGCAGTCCATAGACTTACATTCATCAGTCCTGTGCAGCCACTGGATGCCATCTAAAGGAATTGCCATGACTGATGACTGAGAGGGTTTGATAGTGAGTGAGAGAATCAAGAAAATCTGTTCTATTAACATGACATGATGATGATAATGATGCTATACCCAAGCCCTCCACACAAGCAGGATGTGACACAATTGTTAAGCAGAATTTAACAGGTTTGAATTCAGTTTTCCTTCTTCTAGATTATTTACCATACCAAGGATAAACAGCCCTGTCTACCATAATTGGAGGGGGAATAACTGGATTCATACCTTTTCCAAGGGTATTAAGGCAATGTAAAATACAAAAATCCTTGTCAATCCAAAGACTATACCAAAGACAGGAGAATAAGAAAAGAAATCTCTCCAAGAACGTGGTGTAATGGTTATTGTTGCAGGAAATGGACATGGTGACATGAGTTCAAATCCTGGACAAGACTGATTGCATTTCACATAGCACTAATACCCTTGGGAAAGGTATGAATCCAATTATTCTCCATACAGCTATGGGTAAATAGTAGGGCAGACTAGGTTCGTCAGCCTTGGTGAGGCAACTAGTCTAGGAGAAGGAAAACTCTAAATTCAAACCTGTTAAACTCTACTTAAAAAATTGATCTTGTGTCATATCCTGCCCGAGCAGATGGGTTGGGTAAATATGATACACATCTTGAAATACTTTCTACTTATTCTTCTGTCTGGACCAAAACTTTTTGTACTTTCCCCAAACAAAATAATAAGAGAATCATTTTTATCTTTTTTTTTGTAACAACTTAAAGGCATTTTATCCTTGCTTTATAAAAATTGAATGTCCAGAAGAAGAGAAAAGACTTTTTTTTAGTGTTGTTTCATATAAGATTGCTAAAAAAAAAAGAAAAGAAAAGGAAATAATAAGCTGGTTTTTTTTAACTACTTTACAATATCAACTTTATTCAACTATTCCTATAATGCGTTTAACACATCCAAAATGCAGTAATTGTACCTTTCTCACAACCCATTGCACATTGCTAATACTTAATGCATCTAAATGTGAAGCCTGAAGCAGTTTACTGGATTTGCTCTTTGTCTGTCAAAGTTTTTAACCCAGGGAGTTGTTGATTGAATCCATTGAGATTTGTGCTGCATGGATTCACTTGTCAATCATCTTCCACTATCTGGATCCAATTACTTTGACAAGGGTAGGGGCTTCCTGGCAGTCAGGGTTGGAAAGAGGAAGGATAATCAACATCAACCCTCACTATCTCCATCTCAGACTTACTGTCATCAGCAGCAATGGCCATCCAATGTTTCTGAAGTTCCATGACAAAGAAAAAACATTTTTTTTTTTTTTTTAGTCATCATTCAATTTGGCTTCAACTAATTCTATTATGTTCTTTTTTTTTTCAATCCTGAACAATGAAAAACAACAATTTTGGAGTTGGGAAATGTAGATATTGAAAGTCAATGAAATTTCTCCTCATATTCATGGACTTTCATAATTTGCAGATTTGCTACAAAAGTGACTTTTGTTCTAAGCTGATCCAAGATTCCTATTTCTTCAAATCCATCATCCGCCCAGTCAGCTGGGGCTGTAGAATACACTGACTAAACCTCTGCAGATGGGTACCCCCCCAACGAGTGTCCTGGATATGACACTAAACAATCTGATGGTGAGGTTCCAGTAATGCAGGAGCTTTGGGGAATGCGGAGTACTCCGTCATTGCAATTGCTCCCAGGTCCCCTCCGGCTAAGAGTACTAGCACCTGATATGGCTCTATCTATGGGTTAAATAGAACTAAACTGTGTACTTATGCTAAACTAAATTATTTGAAATAGAACTGTTTTGATATTTAAATTGCATACTTATGATAAATTAAATTGCTTAAAATAGAACTGTTTTGACATGTAAACTGTGTACTTATACTTAACTGAATTGTTTGAAGAAGAACTGTTTTTGACATGTAAACTCTGTACTTATACTAAATTGAATTGTTTGAAATAGAACGGTTTTGACATTTAACTGTGTAAATAAAAACTATACTTATTCTAAACTAAATTGTTTGAATTAGGACTGTTTGACTAAATTGAATAGCTTGAAATAGAAATGTTTATGACAATTAAACTGTGTACTTATGTTAAACTAAATTGCTTGAAACAGAACTGATTATTTGTTTAAAAATGGATTTGGCATTAGATAACTAATAAAGGTTGATATGCCATAAACCCAAACAAACCATCTACAAACAAACCATCAAATCCAGTCTGATTGATCCATTTCTCATTCAAGCCAGTTGACAGAAATGAAATTTTCTCTTTTAATTTTACAGCCTGGTTAGCTAGGTTTAAACTAACGGTATCCCCTGCAGAGGGGTAAGACTCTCTCTCAAGAGGTATTCTATGATACTACACTGCCGTTGTGGCTGCTGTTCTGAATATCTGAGGAATATAGTGTACTCTTTCATTGCCATTACTTTTATGTCCACTCTGACCAAGAGTGATAGCATTTGTAAGGGTCGTATGTATCGGTCAAATCATACAACTGTAAATTATTTGTATTAAGAATAGTTACTTGAAACAATAATTGTTTACTCAGGATTATTATGTTACTTGAAACCATATAACTGTGTGCAAAGAAATGTGTATTATCATATAGAAATAATCACTTGAAACCCAGTAATTATTGATATTAGATAGGTGTTGTACACCCTACATAATAAACTCGCCCGCCTCCATAAACACACATCAATGGAACGTCAGAGGGAGTTGACCAGACCCACATGACACAATCATGTGTGATACCACTTGCATAGTGGACGGATAGTCGCTACCCTACTGGACTCTCAGCTTCCTATCAACTAACTACAGTTTAACCAGGTTCACTTGTATCTTGTTTCTGTTACTTGAATAAATATGTTTTTCTATCAACCCTTTTTGTGTTTCCTGTGTTCTTCTTTTGGCAGCATCACAATAATAGGAATACTTGAAACTATATGATTATTAGTATTAGGAATATTTGATCTCAAATAATTGTGGGAGAGTTCCAGAGGGGTAATGGTTCACTTTCTGGACTGCCATATCAAAGTAAGCGAGTTTGCACTGTAGCCACACTATTAGATTTACTTTCAGACTAATACCCTTGAGAAAGGTATGAAGTCCCTTATCCCTCCAGCAATTGGTTAAATAGTACCACTACTGTTCTTCTACAAGGATGGCTTTGGTATTAAACAAATAAAGGTTGACATGTCATTAAACAAAGAAACCAGACCAAATCATAAAACTGTGTGCAAAAAAATTTAGAAACAATTACACAAAATAATGTAATTATAAATGTTCAATGAATGCAATTCCCTAACACTTTGATATAGAATAACACTAAACCTGTCGACATACAATTGAATCAATTAATCACTCAATCTTTTGATTTTAATCTGGATTTTATCATCTTGAGAAAAAGAGGTTGGGATGCAACTGGAAATCTTGGAATGTGCTTGCTCCAACATTCTTCACATCATAAAAGATAAAAAAAATTTCAGCAGAATTATTATTATTATTATTATTATTATTATTATTATTATTATTGTTGTTATTATTATTAATCTTGAGTTGTATTTTCCTTCATTTTTTAATTTTAGTTGCTTTCTATGCTGCTCACTTGCTATAAATAAATAATGGTGATGATAGTAATGATTGACAATGTTTCATCTAAAGGATAAAAATAAAAATGTTATTAACATTGCTTGAGTAACAACAAATATGGTGCAGAGATATTGAGAGACAAAATAAGACAAGCCTGTTGACTGGGCTTAGAAGGTGCTGATTGCATAACCGGCAGAGGAGTAAGACTCTTCACAAAAGGTGGTTTCCTGGGTATGACAATTAACTGCATCGGGTGGTGAGCTTTAGAGAATGTAAAATACCTCTTCATGGCCATTACTCCCAGGTCCACTCTGATCCAGAGTGGTAGTACTGGTTAATATCATCAATGGTTTAAATAGATGTTTAGAAATTATTTGTAGAAATACTTGATATCATATATATTGTGTGCAAAGTTATGTGTTTAGAATAGTTACTTGAAGTCTGAATCATTCCTGTAAACACACCCCTTATTTGATAACTTTGGTTTGGTTTGGTTTGCTTGGGTTGGGTTGGGTTAGGTTTTATGGCATATTAACCTTTGTAGGTTATTTAATGCCAAACCCATTTTTATACAAATAAACAATTCTATTTTAAACAATTTAGTTTAGTACAAGTATAAGTATATTTTTTTACTTACACACAGTTAAATGTCAAAACAGTTCTATTTGTGCACAATTCAGTTTAGCATAAGTATGCTGTTTAAACACATAGTTAAATGTAAATGCTATTAATTTCAAACAATTCAGTTTTGTGTAATTACAGTTTAGTTCTATTTGACCCGTAGATAGGACCCTATCAGGTGCAACCACTCTGGACCTCAGTGGACCTGGGAGCAATGGCAATGAAGGAGTATTCTGCATTCCCCAAAGCTCCAGTATTATTGAAGCCTCACCATCTGATTATTCAGTGTCATATGCAGGGCACTCATTAGGGCAGTCTTACCTCTCTGCAGAGATGCAGTCTGTGTATTCTACAGTTCTAGCCAACTGGGCAAGATAACTTAGGATTATAATTATAGTTGAAACGATATAAATGTGTGCAAACATATGATTATTATTAAACAAAAGTGGTTTCTTTGAGTCATATAATTGTGTATAAATCATTTGTATTAGGTAGAGATTCTCAGTAACATATATCTGATTAATATGGTCAAATAAAAAAGGTTGTTTTTTAAAAGATGATTGCAATGGAATATTGGAAATATAAAAAAAGTTATGATTGTAATCAAACATTTACAAATGAATCAAATTCCAACATTAAATAACCCATAAGGAGTTGATATGTCATTAAATGAATAAACTAAACCAAAACATGGGCTGGGTTTATTAGTGTATTTCAGTCTTCCTTTAATACCAAGAGCTAGAATTATTGGTAAAGTGGCTGGTGTGCATAATTAAACTTCCTAGAGAGAAAAGATGTGGTCTGAGTTTTTTCAAAAAGCTTCTTCAAACACATGCTATTTGTTGCTATCGAAGAAATAATGATATGAGCGAGTTATGATAGAAAGAAACTCAAATTAACCGATTGAGGAAAATATGAACCAAAATTTATGATTGTAGAGGTTGTCAATTTTTTACCTAAAAATCAAGTTTGAGCAGCATTCTTTCAGTTTTTGGACTGTTCTTCATCATCAATAAATTTGCTACCAAAAAGCAGAAGACAAGATTAAAATTGAAATTGAATTTGACAAGAATATTTTTTGAATCTGAGATGAAAAGTTGAAACTAAATACTCTTCATCATCCTCATGAAGGTGTGTCAGGGATATATATTTCTTTGACTCACTCCCAGTTGGCAATTACTCTTTGTTGTTCCTTTTGATGACATCCAGTGTCAGCATATAACTGATGATTGCAAGCTTCTGCTGGTCAGCCATTACTGGTGTGTCCATATATAGTAGTCCATCAGAGAACAATGCTTATGAGTTCATCCTTACTTTTCCAGCAATGCCCACCATATCTTTGTCTTGGAGAGTTTGGAACCACTTTTTTGACAGAAACATTTTTCTCTGAACACATCACACATACATGTGTAAATTTCATATGGTTTACTCTTTTCAGTCTGCAAAAATTTTATGACAGACCTCTGTTCAAGCCAAGAGCCCTTTATTTGATTTACCTCAAAACAAATACTTTTGTGAGATTAAAACAATTCTTGTAATAAACCAATTCCAAACAATGCAGAATTTACATTTATGGAAAAAATATTTTTTTGCTTTTGTCCCTTATTTATTGAATGACCCTTATATATACATGTACATATATATATATATATATATATATATATATATATATAATTATTAATATAGAAAATTATATATACACATATATATATGTATATATATTCATATCTAATTTAAGATAGCATGTATTCAGTCAATGGTTCTTGGTGACTGCTAGCTTCTCATCAATCAGAACAAATGGTTTCTATATGATCAGTATCTTTTTATGTACTGTTGTGTGGGAAGAGTGATCTAGTCTGTAAGGCATTCTCAGAAAAGCAGTCTACTTTATCCTGTGTAGTAATCTACATAGCTATATTATATCAATTTTTTGATTTGTTCATCTGTTTATTTGATTGTTTGATTTATTGTTCTTAGTATTTTTATTCATTATTATTATCATTATTTTACTCCTTGGAAGTTTTTCAAGTTTTTCCTGGAGACTAATTGATGAATCACCTCAGGTCTCCAGGATTCTTTTTGGTATTCTGGCTTATCTCAACAAGGCTATCATCTGAATGGTCTTGATTTTTCCTCCGATTTCCAGTTGTTCTTATCCTATTTCCAATCCCATTGGAGACCATTCCAAGTGCACCAACTACAATTGGTATTACTGTCCCCAGTATGTTCCACAGTTATTTCAGTCCTTTGCCAAAGTTCGAGTATTTGTCTATCATTTCACTTTTTAATTTTTACCCTGTAACAAAATCCACTTGATGACAATTTCTCTTTTTTTTTCTTAATTATCGCTATGTCTGGTCTTCTGGCCAAGATTAGGTGATCTTTTTATATCACAAATCTCAGAGGATTTTATACATCTCCTTGTCTAGGATGGATTCAGTTTTGTGTATCATTTAGTAGTATGGTCAAAATTCAATCTTTTGCACAATTCCCTGTGGATCACCTTTCCCATTCAGTCATGCCCTGTTTTGTACTTGTTTTGTCCTAGTTTGCCACATTTGCTTATTGTATGATAAATCATTTCCTCTCCTTCTCTTCATAACCTATACTTGTTATTCTTTTGTTTATTATTTAATCATTGTTATTATTTATTTACTTTTTTTATTTATCTATTATTATATATATATATATATATATATATATATATATTTGTTGATTTATTTATTTCATATGTATATATATGGATATGTGCATGTGTATATGTATAGAACATCTGCATTTGACAAAAAATATTACTTGGCCATGGTGCAACTTGTAGACACAACTATTACTGATCCAGTTCAAAAGTATTGTTGCCTTGTTCAATAAACTGCCTCTAAAAAACTATTCTGAGACTCTTGACAAAAGAGACAGCTAAAAGAAAATAAATATTGCCATTTTTGGAAAAAAGAGGTCTACAAACTTTCTGGTAAAAATAGTTCTTTTATTTCAGATTTTTTTTTCCTTGTTGATTGGATTTTTGTTGTGGAAACTTTATATGTAAATGAGTGTAAATGTTCTTACCTTTCTTATAAATACCAACTGATTCAGGGGAAATTCCATGTAATAAATAGCAATATTACACGTGTTAAAGCTTTATTGATGAATTATCATCATCATCATCAGTATCATCATTAAGTTATGCTGCTAGCACGGGTTTCCCTGACTCACTCTCTCCATCCATCCCTTTCATTCATTACTCCCGGCAAATCCTGTGTCCACACAGAACTGATATAAATAAGGCTTTGCTAGTCAGCCAAAAATGGCACGACCATGTGAAGAGATCCACTGGAGAATGTCACTTATGAGTACATCCAATGGTGGCCAACATGTATTGTTCTTCTTACTTGGATGGTTTCTAAGATGGGAGGTAAATGGCCGTACAGCTGTTTTTTTATGGGGCGTTGCTTCCATATATTGTTCAATATAGCTTGTGGCATTCTTGTGTAGTTCCTATTTAGCTTTTTCTGAATGCATTTTGTCAGCATCCATATGGTGCATCCATACAATAGTACTGACACAACTGTTTCTTGGAAAAAATCCTGTTTTATTTCATCAGGTAGATCAGACTTTCATATGATCAATAGCCAATTGATAGAAGTCCACACCTTTGCTAGGTGCATACTGATATCACTTTCAGTAGATGAGATACTGCTGTTGAGGTATGTGAACTTGTTTACTAATTTCAGAGGACTGCCATTTAGAGTGGAGATGGCTCCTCGTTTAAAACACATGTACTCCATTTTGCTTATGTTTATGTGGAGACCAATGCCTCCAGCTGCCTGCTCCAGGCTATGCAGCAGAGATTCTGCTATGGAAGGTGTATTTGCAAGAAGCACAAGATCATCTGCATCATCTGCAGCAGTAATAGTTTCCACAGGATATCATCTGCTTCTTGCCTTTTTTAGGATAAAGCCATTTTCTTTTATTAGATCTATTGATGTTTGAAGTATGTAGTCACAGCAGATTATAAGCAGATACAATGCTAATGCATATCCTAGCAGTACTCCTGTGACAATGTCATAGAAATTTGTGTCTCTACAGTGAGTGAAATTTTACTTTTGTGTTTAAACAAATGATATATATTATATACAACAAAGTAAATGAATAAATGAATTAACTGTGTGCAAACAAATGACTTTAATTAAATACGTAGAAAAACTTGGAACAATTTAACTTTGTTGACTTATGTTTATAAATCATAATTTCTATGAATAAACATGTTTTGGCATTAAATAACCTACAATGGTTGATATGCCATAAAACCTAAGCAAACCATACAGAATAAATGAAAATAATGAAGTTAATAATTATTTTTGTTGTATAAAGTAATTTCTCTTTAATGCTCTTTTGTTTTTTTTATTTGATGGCACAACAATTACTTGAACATTAAAATGTGCTCAAGTTTCATAAAAATATAAATATTCCTAATTTGTTAAATTAGTTCATTTTTATTCTAATTTAAATCACTTTATATTCAAAATGTAATGTTGTTTAAAAAAACATTGAGGAAATGCTACTCACTAAACTGAAGAAAAACTGGTGAATTTGGACTAAGTTAGAGAGAGAGAGAGAGAGAGAGAGAGAGAGAGAGAGATTGATTGTATGATTGATTGATTTGTGCATCCGTCCAAAAATTTTGTGTTGTGTGAGTAGTGGGTGGTGAAGTTCTATTGAGAATGGGGTATTAAATAAGGATGGTTGGAAAAAGTTGTGTTATCTGTTTTTCTTTCTCTTTTATAGATTTACATAAATACCGGCTCATTGGACCAGTTGGTAGAGAGTTCACCAATGGTCCGGGTTCAATCCCAGGTTGCGTCATACCAAAGACTTTAAAAATGGTACTTGATACCTCTTTGCTTAACACTCAGCAATATAAGGTACGTATCAAGGGTAAAGTGGAGCAATCCAGGGAAAGGAGTAGCGCCCTCCCCTACACCTCAGTGTAGTAGCTATTGAAAAGGGAGCCTTCTGGTCACCCTTGACTCCTGTCGCCAAATTTACCTTATTTACATAAATATCATTTTCTCCTTTTTTCTGTGATGTTCACTTTATAACACTAAGTAAATAGATATATAGCATTTATAAGCCACTTGCTGTCTTAACTAAGTTAAGAAAGCAAGTGTCTTATTGGCATAAAAATGGTTTGTTTGAGTAAGAAATATGCAGTGTTCACTGTTACTAGTATCTTTTTACATCTGATAACAATATTTGTATACTTGTAAAATCTGCAACATCCAAAGATCTAAGACACAATTTTGTTATTAGATAGGAGAGTCGCAGTGGTGTTGTGACAAAAATGCTGGACTCTCACATCTTAGTAAGCAAGTTTGAACTCAAGTTGCACCATAATGTTTACTTTCAAACTAATACCCTTAGGAAAGGCATGAAACTTCTTATTCCCCCAACAATGGGTTAAATTGTATCCCTACTAATACTTCTAAAGGATGACTTTGGCATTAAATAATTCAAAAATGTTAATATGCCATTAAACAAAGAAACCAAACCAGACCAAACTAACTAAAAATATAGTAATTTACTAAGCTTAGATCCTAGTTTGGTACAAGGCTAGAAATAAGGGGACAACTAGTGACAATCAGATTCACTAACAATAGTCTGTAAGGCACCCCTAAAACTAAGCTTAGATTTGGCATAAAGTTATATGTATGAAGCACATAGTGAATATTAAGCTCACTATTTTGTACTTGCCCAGTCAGGTGGGGCTGTAGAATACACTGACTGCTTCTCAGCAGAGGGTAATACCCCACCCCAACGAATGTCCTGGGTATGACACTAAACAATCTGATGATGAGGTTCCAGTAATGCTGGATCTTTGGGGAATGCGGAGCACCCCTTCACTGCCATTGCTCCCAGGTCTACTCAGGCCCAGAGTGGTAGCACCTGATAGGGCCCTATGTATTGGTTGAATAGAACTAAATGAATCATTATTTTCCCTTGCATTTCCTTTATTTCTCCAAGAAAATATTTAAACTCTTTTTTGTAAAACTTTGATTTTTAAGTGCATTACCTTGTTTATTTTCTTTGAATTTACAAGTTAATGTCATTGAAATAATTAAGTCCTAGTAATTCCATTTTTTTTTTTTTTTTTGTTAATCATGAGTGAAATAGATTTAAGAGTCAAATTACTGGGTCAAACAGGTGGTTTAGAGTTGAAAAGAAAATAATGAAGTTTGAGCCAAGATAGAAAAACTTGGTGGCCAAGGGTGGCAAAATCAGATAATGTTAGTTTTATTACCAGAGGGAATTGTAAGTAGATTCTGGCACCTGTTCTTAGATCTTTTAAACTTTACATTACAGATGAGGTCAGAGTAAGTGCCATATTTCATTAAGCAGAAAAGTTAAGGGAGAGAAGTAAAAGTTAAAGAAAAGAGAAAAGAAAAAAAATAACAAATTCTATGAAATCATGTTCTTTGTTGAAATAGATTCCCAGTTGAACCATTTTTGCTTGTATTAAATCAACTAAGCTAAGTTGGGTTTGGTTTAGTTTAGTTTTAGGGCATATCAACCATTGTAGGTTATTTAATGCCAAATCTATCTATCTATCGATCTATCTATCTATCTATAAACAGTTATGTTTCAAACGATTCCATTCAACATAAGTATGCAGTTTAGTTCTATTTGAACCATTTTAAAAACAATTCAGTTTAGTATAAGTACACAGTTTGAATTTCAAAACAATTCTTTTTCAAGCAATTCAGTTTAGCATAAGTACACAGTCTAAATGTCAAAACAGTTTTATTTCAAACAATTCAGTTTAGCGTAAGTTCAGTTTAGTTCTATTTGACCCATACAGAGGACTCTATTACGTGCTACCACTCCAGGCCACAGTGAACCAGGGAACAATAACAATAAAGGGGTACTCTGCATTCTTCAAAGCTCCAGCATTACTGAAGCCTCACCAGTAGATTGTTCAGTGTCATACCTAGAACACTCATTGTTGGGTCTTACCCCTCTGCAGCAATGCAGTCAGTGCACTGGGCCAGACTAAGCTAAGATATGGTCATACAATATCTGATAATATCTCTGATTTTAACCAGACTGAACCATCAATAAACTTTTACCAATTCCTCCTCTTAAGCATATTAAACTTTATTTGCAACAAGAGCAGCATTAAACTTTTTTTTCTGCTATATTTTGTTACTTAGTTGCAGAATTTTGCCCAGATACATATTTCTGTTTTGTATGTGTAAAGTATAAGACTATAGATCTGGGGATTGAACAGGGAAAGATTGTATAACAGACTGGTAGTTGTCCATGCAGTATGTCTTCTCTTTCCATATCAATGTTATTCTATGGAAGACCAAAGGCCAATAAATCTTAACCTTGAAAGACTTGACAGAATGAGATTGAAGGCAATGCCAGACTGCCTTAAAGATTATTGTGCCTCGTTAAAAATTCAGAGTTAGTCTTTTCCTAGATTAATGGCCCACCTTGGCAAGAGATTCCAGCCTTCTTTACTATTTTACTTATGTGTTTGTGCTTTTGTGTGTGTGTGTGTGTGTGTGTGTGTGTGTGTGTGTGTCTATATATATATATATATATATATATATATACATATATTATATCAATAGATTCTATAGATATTCTTAAACAGAATTATCAAATTTGTGTGCTCAATGTAAAGTACATAATATACGTAAATATATATAAGCTTATGCAGAGCAAAATTTCATTGATATATATATATATATATATATATATATATTCAACCACCAGCAAAAGTTATAAAGTTAGTGTAGAATAACAATAACACATACCTCCATAAAGGCAGGCAAAATAAAGCAGGTTGTAGCTCAGTGCCGTCCTCTTTACAATGCTAAACTGAAGCTGGTTTATATAATAAAATACTTTCATTTACTTCCAAATAGCCAATGACGATCTATGCAATGGAATAGTCCACTTGCGCACAATGGGATGCCCTAAGGCACTATAAATAGTTCCTGTTCCTCAATTGGTAAAAGAGTTTTCCTGTCTTCATGACTGATCGCGCTTTGTTAATGCAATTAATTACTCTCGGCTATCGCAACTAATTGCCCTACGCAACTTTACCAATTCTACAGTTAGTAAACTAAAATGATATTCATCTTGTTTTATTTCATCTTGGTTTTTAAAAAATTAAGCAATTAATTTGAATAATTTTATCTAGTTTGTTTGAGTAATATTTTAAAAACCCCGAATGTTCAGTAATTAAAGAAAAAATCTTTTGTCTCTCATCTACTATTAGTTTATTTACTGCTAAATGAAAAAAAACAAGTGAACATCCTCTAAGAGTACTAATTCATAATTTTTACCTAGTGTAGAATACTGATCATTTGATTGGTCCCTGTCAAGGCTACTATAGTGTATATAGGTAAGGCAGTTATGGAAATATAGTGGTCAAGTGCTCTTACTTACCCCTCTGTGAACCGTTATATAATTGTAGCAGAAGGAATTTTTGTATTTTGGTTTGGTGCGTAATTTAATTCGACGCATAATTTCACCCAATCAGGATGACTTATCCTATTCATCCCGGAGCATCTTTCCAGGCAGCACAAATTGGGGAAAGCCGTCAAACAGCCTCTTTGGCAGAGCAACCCCGTTCTGTACAGACATCCCATCTGCCTGCTCTTAAATAGCAGCACAATGAGGAAAGCTATCTAATTTATGGATGCCTTATGTCTATTTCTCTTAGGCCAAGGGATCCCAGTTGAATATGAATTAGATAAATTCAATACGCCACACACAGGAACAACTTTATTTCACCCCCAAAATTGGCTATGTCGATTGTGATGTCTAATTCCGCTCGGGCAACCAGCGACTACTTCACCTCTGGGCAACATTTTCTGGAGACATTCCGCTTCTCCCCGAAACAACCAGAAACACAAACTCACGGTGACTCCAAAGTTTATTTCCTCCAACGGCAAACATGACTTTCACTACATACTGCAAACATACCTCGCTCGCACGTCCAACAACACACGCTGCAATCTCAACTCTTTCATAACTCCATTTCGTCTCTTTACTTCTTTCCTTTCCCATGAGGCTTGCAGCACAAACACAAACTCTATATTCCATGCTGCCATTAAAAACTATCATAAAAACATTTCGACTTCGTACTTCTCTCTCTCTCTTCTATATATCTAACAACACTTAGCAAGGAAACAACTCAACATAAACACACACATACACGTTACAACTTTTCCTCGTTAAGAATACTATACAAGCAAAAAAAAAGCAACAAATATATGAAGAGGCTCCAAGATCAGACAGAAGCTGTATCTGTATGAATCTTGTATTACCACTCTGGATTTGGGTTTGGTTTCTTTGTTTAATGGCATATCAACCTTTGTAGGTTATTTAATGCCAAAGCTATTCTCCTAGAAGAGCAGTAGTGGTACTATTTAACCCATAGCTGGGAGGATAAGGGGGTTCATACCTTTCCCAAGGGTATTTGCCTGAAAGTGAACGTAATAGCACGACTGGAGTACGAACTTGTATACTATGATTCCGCAGTCCGTCGCTTTAACCATTACACCACGAGGACACCCCTTACCACTCTGGGATGTAAAACCAAGAAAACATTTAGTACCATAAGATACTGGTGTTGCACCTTAAGTTAATTGTGATGATGATTTGTTACCAAGACCATGTTCATCATTTGATGAAGATTTTGTTTGTGGCACTGCTGCTGTTGTCTTTGCGGGAGCAGTTGTATGAATTTATCAATACTGTCAATTATAAAATACAATTAACTGACCTGTAGGATTTTAAAAATTGAAAGCACTTAATATCTCGTGATAAAGAAATCCAGTCCCAATGAACACAGATGACAGAAACTGCTGCTATAAGTTTCACACTGTGAAGCAATTGCCAGGCATTAAAAGATATTCAATTGCCTGACAATCACCTCTCAGCATGAAACATTTAGAAGCAGTTTTAACTGTTTGCGTTAGTAGAAATCAGATTTCTCTCAATCTCTCACCCTCTCTCTCTTTCTAACTCCCTCTCTCTTTCTAACTCTCTCTTTCTCTCTAACTCACTCTCAACCTCTCTCTCTCTCTTTCTCTCTAACTCTCTCTCTAACTCACTCTCTACCTCACTCTCTTACTCTCTCTCTCTCTAACTATCCCTCTCAATCTCTCACTCTCTCTCTCTTTCTAACTCTCTCTCTCTCTCTCTCTCTCTAACTCACTCTCAACCTCCCTCTCTCACTCTCTCTCTCTCTAACTCACTCTCAACCTCCCTCTCTCACCCTCTCTCTCTCTCTCTCTCTCTCTTTAACACTCTCTAACTATCTCTCTCACTCTCTAACTCACTCTCTACCTCTCTCTCTCTCTCTCTCTAACACTCTCTACCTTACTCTCTTACTCTCTCTCTCTCTAACTATCCCTCTCACTCTCTCTCACTCTCCCTCTCTAACTCACTCTCTACCTCTGACTCTCTCTCTCCCTCTCTCTCTGTGATATAAAAATACAATCACTTTGTATTGCATTTATTGTATAAAACTTCTAGAAAAATTACTGAAATAAATATCAGTTACAATTTATAGATCTTAAAAGTTTATGGCAAATCGCCAATAAAAACTAGTATTTTTGTGTTTGTATCATTTATATCCTTCAAAAATTAATCGATATCTTTCAAAAATTGATTTAGATCCTTCAAAAGAGAATTTATATCCTTCAAAAATTAACTTAGATCTTTCAAAAATTAATTTAGATCCTTCAAGAATTAATTTAGATCTTACAAAAATTCATTTAGATCCTTTAAAAATTAATCTGCCTCCTTCAAAAATTAATTTAGATCTTTCAAAATTTTATTTACATCAAACAAAAATTATGTTATATCCTTCAAAAATCAATTTAGATATTTCAAAAATTAATTTATATCCTTCAAAAATGAATTTGTGTGCTTTAAAAATTAATTTACATCCTTCAAAAATTAATTCAGATTCTTCGAAAATTAATTTTGATCCTTCAAAAATTAATTTAGATCTTTCAAAATTTTATTTACATCCATCAAAAATTAATTTAGATCCTTCAAAAATTAATTTAGATTATTCAAAAATTTATTTAGATCCTTTAAAAACTAATCTGCCTCCTTCAAAATTAATTTAGATCTTTCAAAATTTTATTTACATCAATCAAAAATTAATTTTGATCCTTCAAAAATTAATTTAGACTTTTCAAAAATTAATTTACATTCTTCAAAAATTAATTTTGATCCTTCAAAAATTGATTTTGATTATTCAAAAATTAATTTAGATCCTTCAAAAATTAATTTAGATTCTGCAAAAATTAATTTAGATCCTTCAAAAATTAACTAAAATTTTTCAAAATTTATATGCGCTGTAAAAGTTTTATATTGAAGAAATTCCAATTTGTATTTCATCTATCAACTGTTGCTGGTTTTCATTTTATAGGCATCATCAAAAAATGTCATCATCCCCAAAAGAAAAGAAATCACAGTAAAATCTGAGGATTATGGAAATAATTTGAATGATTATCTTCTACCTGTTCAGCATTTTGAAATCTCATTCAGAACGTGATACTTTTTGATAATTTAGTATAGTCACAGATGACTGCTAAGTTGGTAATGGCTGATCTGATCTTCTGATGTGAGAGGGGAAACACAAAAATACAATTCTTCACAAGTTTATGATGCCTGCTGTGCTAATCTTTCCATTCACTCTCCGAGGCTGTGGAAGTCTACAATAGATAGTAGGGTAGCTTCTTCATTTTAATATAAAGCAGCATTTTTCATATCTTTAAATGGTTCAATTGCTCTCAATTCAGGATATAGCCTGTCTCCTCATGTTTCTAGCCACCAAAAGAGAGAGAATCAAAAATTTTTATTGGGGTTCACAGAACTATGAACTCTCACTTCCACCTTGCTTGGGCAGCATTGACTTGCTAGCTTCAGCCAATGGAGTCAGGCGATTTTGTCAACTTTTGATTATTTGCTGTTTTCAGTCTTCGGTGCTTGATAAAACATGATGTCTGACCTAGCCAATCTATGATAAGTTGAACTTTGTTACTTCTGCTCTTTTCAGGCTGCTAGCAGTTTTATAATTTATCAATTCACACAAGATAACCACTCACTTACAATGTTACAATAATGAGGCAGAAGATCATAATGGGTTTGAAAATACAGGACTTGACATTTTCTTGAAGAACTATTGGGTGAAATTATGTTAACGCTAGTGTAAGAAGAATGATTTATTCAGAGTTACCCGCACAATTGATGCATGAAAAGTAGCAATCAACAGAACAATTTAATGCCTTGACACACATTTTGCAGGGAATGTTTGATATTACACCTTTTATTCTGTCCTTGTATTCTGGCTGATCTCAAAAAGGCTGTCATCTGAATGGTCTTGATTCTTCCTCCAATTTCCAACTGTTCCAATCTCATTGAAGACTATTCCAAGTGCACCAACTACAATTGGTATCACTGTTCCCTGTATGTTCCACAGTTATTTCAGTCCTCTGCCAAAGTTCAAGTATTTGTCTATCATTTCACTTTTTAGAAATTTTTACCCGGTAACAAAATCCACTTGATGACGAGTCCTCTTTTTTTTTTAAATTATCTCTATGTCTGGTTTTAATTCTTAATTATCACTATGTCTGGTTTCACTTTTTTGATTTTTACCCTGTGACAAAATCCTCTAGATGACAAGTTCTCTTTTTTTGGTTAATCATTACAATGTCTGGTCTTCTGGCCAAGATTCGGTGATCTTTTTATATCACAAATCCCAGAAAAGTTTATAGATCTCATTTTCTCAGATGGATTCTGTTTTGTGTATCATTTGGTAGTATGGACAAAATTTAATCTTTTGCACAATTCCCTGTGGATCACCTTTCCCATTCAGTCATGGCCTGTTTTGTACTTGTTTTGTCCTAGTTTGCCACATTTGCTTATCATATGATAAATCATTTCCTCCCTTTCTCTGCATAACCTATACTTGTTATTCTTTTGTTCATTATTTATTTTTGTTTATTATTATCATCATTATTATCTTTATTTATTTGCTTTTTTAAATATATATATATATATATATATATTTGTTGATTTATTTATTTCATATGTATATATATGCATATGGGCATGTGTCTATGTATTTGTCAAAAAAATTACTTGGCCCTTGTGCAACTTGTAGACACAACCATTACTGATCCAGTTCAAAAGTATTGTTGCCTTGTTCAATAAACTGCCTCTAAAAAACTATTCTGAGACTCTTGACAAAAGAGACAGCTGAAAGAACATAAATATTGCCTATACTTGTTATTTTTTGTCTTATTATTATCATTATTATTATTTATCTACTATTATCTATTATTTTATATATATATATATATGTATATATACAATTTAATGCCTAGACACTATTTCACAGGGAATGTTAGATACTACATCTTTTATTCCGTCCTAGAGTTCTTCAATGTCTCTAACTTGCAACCACCCTTCTATGCTCAAATGGGAATCAGGTTATGGAAACCTGTAACAAAAAATTGAAATTGGAAACATAATTTTGACTCACCCAGAACAAAATACTTTTTACTATTCATTATATCAAAAATATCACAGGCTCATTGGTCAAGTGGGTAGAGTGTTCGCCAGTGATCTGGGAGACCTCGGTTCAATCCCAGGTCGCGTCATACCTGAGACTTTAAAAATGGTACTTGATACCTCCTTGCTTAACACTCAGCAATATAAGGTACGTATCAAGGGTAAAGTGGAGCAATCCAGGGAAAGGAGTAGTGTTTTCCCCTACACCTCGGTGTAGTAGCTATTGAAAAGGGAGCCTTCTGGTCGCCCTCAACTACGGTTGCCAACTTTACTTACTTATATCAAAAATAGAATGATAGAATTAGAATATTATTAATTGTTGTAAATTTAATGGTCATATTTTTTTGTCTTACCTTCTCTCTTTTGATTCCTGTGTGTGGATGTACTTACATGTAAATCTCTCTCTCTCTATATATATATATATATATATATATATACATATATTTATTCACACACCCATAAAGAAGGTGCGAGGGGGAAATTGTTGCCATTTTGAATTATTAGTTTCATGAATGTGCTTTATTTGTTTCGGCTTTTGTCTACTGTACAGCAAACTAAAGTTAGTTGGGCAATATCTGTGAGGAAAGCAGTACCATATGCTATTCATTTCTTTAGAAATTTGGGAATGGCATATTTGGCATTCATGCCAAAAGCTCCAATATGGAGATTTAAAAGTGTTTGAGTGTCAATCTGAAGAGAGATTAATATTCATATTGATGAAAACCAAACACCCAGTCCACATCATGGTGTTTGGGATGGTCACTAGCAATAGTGACATTATATATCTATTCAGCTTCTCACCTGTCTTCAGATTCAACATGGAGTCCTTCATCAAGTGTCTGAAGAAGTTAGTGCTACCCTGGATTGAGAAGGTGGCTGGTGGAAGACTCTACATCTGGTAACAGAAATTTGTGCAATGCCACACAAGCAGGAGAACCCAGTCTTGGGTGTGAGAAAATTTCTGCAACCTCATCATCCCAAAACTTCCAAAATTGCATTCCTCTTGATAATGATTTACGGAGAGTGATTGAGCAAGAATCCAAAAGAACTCTGTACAACACCAAAGATGAATTTAAATAAGGAGACTGTCTGAAAGGCTTGCAGGAGATCCCAAAGCCATCTGGAGGCCATGGTTGAAGCCAATGGCAATTTCTTTGAATAAAGTCAGTTTATAGTTTTTCAAGATATTTTCAAGTAATTTTGGTAAATATATTTGATAAAGTAAGATATAATTTTCATTTTTGTGTAATTTAGATACCAATTTAACTCATCAGACCCTGAATATGGAAGATTCTAACACTCTCACACACTCACACTCACACACACATATGTATATATTTATACAGGGAAGATTTTAACACACACACACACACACACACACACACACACACACATATATATATATATATATATATAATATGATTTGTTAACAAATAGTTTTTTGATAACATTTTTAAATAAGGTTAGGTTAGGTCATTTGATTTAATGGCATATCAACACTTGATGGTTATTTAATGCCAAATCCTGTTTATACATACAGGTAAATATTGGATTATATTGCTTTGAGTTAAGTCATTCCTGATTATACATCATTTGTCAAAAAAAATATATGGAAAAATCAAATTCAAGTTTATATCATTTTATTGAACTTTCTGTCTGCCGTAAAAATTTGATGTCATAAAATCACTAGAAAAGCATTAAGGCGTATAAAATCATATTACTGTACAGTAAAGAAGAATAAAAGTATATAAAATCAAATTAAAAATGTACATTTACAGTAAATGTTAAAATGATAATCATAAATCCTAGAGAACAAAATATGAAAACATATGTGACTCTATCTTGTTGTCTTATAAAGAAGTCTTTAAGAGCTCATTTTATTTGATAATGTCTTTGAGCAAACCACATTCACAAATAAAGTCTGTGATGTATTGTAAAGATTGGCAAATTGTAAACATCTACATTTACATTTTTACCGGGACATTGGCCCAGCGGTTAGAGTGTTCGCCAATGGCCCGGGAGACCTGGGTTCAATCCCAGGTCGAGTCATACCAAAGACTTTAAAAATGGAACTTGATACCACCTTGCTTAACACTCAGCATTATAAGGTACGGTTCAAGGGTAAAGTGGAGCAATCCAGGGAATGGAGTAGCGCCCTCCCCTACACCTTGGTGTAGTAGCTATCGAAAAGGGAGCCTTCGGGTCACCCTCGACTATGGTCGCTAACTTTACTTACATTTACAAGTATATACATATATGTATTCCTAAATTTTATCTATTCTTTTTTTCTGTACTAAATTGAAAACTAAAATTCATTTGTTTGTAAGGTTAAAATAGATTCTTATTGACCATATATCATTAAAAATGCATTTATTAATAAAATACAGAACTGGGAATGGTTATTTGTGGTTTAGCCGAGAGACAAGTAAATTCAGCAACAAGTAAATTTGGAGACGAATAAATTAGTCTTAAGTTGAAAAACGACTTAAGTCGCCTCTCCTGGAATGAATTACCTACATAAGGTGAGGTATACCTGCATATGATTTTTAAGTGGATAGTTTGTAGGTAATATTATTTTTTAAATGAGCCAGAGCTCATTTGTTTGCATACAGTTAAATGGTTTCAAGTATTGCTATCTAATACAAACAATTCAGTTAAATGGTTTCAAGTATAGCAAATTATTAAATCGTTCTATTTGACCTATAGAAGAGACCCAAATAGGTACTAGCACTCTGGGTCAGAGTGGACCTGAGAGTAATGGCAATAAAGGGCTACTCAACATTTCCCAAAGCACTAGAACTGGGCTCCCACCATAAGATGCAGTATAGCATCATATTCTGAACACTCATTGGAGTAGGGTCTTACCTCTCTGCCGAGATACAGTCGGTGTATTCAACAGTCCCAACCAACTGGGCAAGTAGAATGTAATGATAAATGATATATGATAATATTCTTTTTGATTGTATAATGTTCCACTCATCCTCATTATGTCATGCGGATTTCCCAGGCTCTCTCTCTCACCGTTTGTCTTTATCATCCATCGCTTCTGATAGGTCTTCTAGGCTACATCCTCTGTCCACTCAGAGTTGCTGTAGATAAGTTCTAGCAGGTCATTCAACACTTGCTCATCCATGTGGAGGGGTCCAGTGGACCCCGTTGCTTTTGAGTTTGTCTTTACTTCTCCAGCAGTGTCCAACATGTCTTCTTGATTGGACTTGGATGGCTTTAGAGATGGTAGGCAGGTGGTTGTATAGCTGCAGTTTTGTGGGATGATGCTCAGGATTTGTTCAGTACAGCTTGCAGCATTCTTGTGCAATTGCCGTCAACCTTTTTCTGTATATGCTTAGTCAGCATCCATGAGGTGCATCCATATAGTAGTATGGAGACGACCTGCCTGGAAAAAATTGCGTTTTATTTTATCAGACAGGTCTGACATCCATATGACTGATAACATATTGATAGCCATCCATGCCTTCGCTAGTCATGTATTGATGTCGTTTTCCGTAGATGAGACGCTGCTACTGAGGTCGATGAACTTGTCCTCTAATTTCAGAGAACCGCCTTTTAGCGTGGAGGTGTCTTCTTTTTGATTTTGATTAAAGCACTTTGCATTTTGTTTTGTCTGCATTGACATGGAAGCCTGTTCCACCTGCTGCCTTCTCAAGACAATGCAGCGGGGATTCGGACAGCGCAGGTGTATTTGCCAGAAGCGCTATGTCATCAGTGTAGTCTGTGCTCATAGTAGTTTGTGTGGGGTATCTTCTGCTTCCTGCCTTTGCCAGTGTAAAGCCATTTGCTTTCATTAGATCTATCAGCGTTCGAAGCACGTAGTTGAAGCAGATTATGAACAGGTATGGGGCTAGCATGACCCCTGCGACAATGTTAAAGAAGGCTCTATCTCCATCTGGTGAGTGAACCTTTACTTTCGTGTTTTTATAGTGCATCATTATGGCTGCAATGGTTTCTTTAGGGAGATCATAGGCTAAAAGTATTTGTTCCATCTTCTCTCTGTGTATGGAGTCAAATGCCTTAGAGAAGTATATAAATAAAAGTGTCACCTCGAGGTTTTTTGCTAGGATTGAATGAATTGTCAGAATTTGTGATTTTGTGGATCAATTTCTTCAAAAACCATTTTGACTCTTCCTGAGAATTTTCTCTATTTCAGGTTCGATGCGGTTGAGTAGCAGAGTGTTGTAAATCTTAGCTTGTGTAAGCTGTGTTTGTATTTTTTAAAAAAAGAGTTTTGAAAGTTTTTGAAAGTTTATACCATAATGAAAATTATGGGATTGCATAGTTAGATAAATACAAGTAAGCAACCCCTGATGGTGGCCAATGAACGGTCCAAAAGTGCTCAGGACAATTTTGGGAAATTCATCTACCAATTCCAACCTGAAACTAAGACACTTATCAGAAAACTTGAAAGGATCTTAAATGAATTATACAGACAAAATTAATCTTTATTATTTAATGAAACATGCTTAAATGAATGACTGCTGCCTAACTATATATATGTATATATATATACATATATATATATATATAGAGAGAGAGAGAGAGAAAGAGATAGAGTGTGATAAATCTTAGAATTTTTTGTCTTCAATCTCATCAAAATTCTACTCCACTTTCTCATGTTTGGTGAATGGGGATTGTATGTTAAGGCAAAATTAATCATGTTTTCCCCATCCATTGTTTGTTTATTAAAATTGTTTACTGAAAAGATACTGCTTGTAAAGTTTCAAAAATGCATTTTTTCTTTACTTATAAACCAACAAATTTTTTCCTTATATTTTTCCATGTGGTAATATCTCAGGAAAAGTCAAATTTTCCATAAGAGATGCATTAGACTTTTTCCTTTACATTGTATACATGTGAGATACAATTTGGGAGGGGGAATGTTTTTTTTTGTTTTTTTTTTTTGCTTGAGTCTGAGGTTTCATTTTTACACGCTTCTATTTATATCTGAAACCTTCATGTTGTCATGACTTCGTGTTTTCAGTGCAATTTTTTTTTCTTTGAGATTTTATTCACCTTCTGAATTTCACTAATCTGTCAATGTGAACAGTTACCATCTTTGTATTAGCTTCACGTTCTGCAACAACTTAAAAAAGATTTATTTAACTTAACGCTAGCAAGGTTACCTGATATAGCCAGGGAAAAATGCCTTTGATAAGTGCAGCATAAAATTCTTGTTGCATTTTAAAAATAAAGTATGATTATAGGATCTGCATAAAATAAACATTGCTCTGTCAGCTGGGGCTGTCGAATAAGTCACTGCATCTCTTCAGAGGAGTAAAACAGCCCCAATGAATGTCCTGGGTATGGCACAAAACTACATCTGATGGTGGGTATCCAGTTACAGAGCTTTGAAAAATGTGGATTACCTCTTTAGTGCCATTACTCTCAGGCCCACTCTGACCAAGAGTGGTAGCACCTGTTAGAATCCCATCTATGAGTCAAATCAAACTGTCTAATCATTTACTATACTTGAAACCATTTTTAACAGTGTACAAATAAAATTATTAGTGTTTAAATAGCAATACTTGAAACCATTTAATTGTGTGCAAAGAAATGAACTCTGTCTCATTTAAAATTAATGTTAATGACAAACAATTATATATATATAGTAACAGGAGTACTACAAGGGGACACGCTAGCTCCATACCTCTTTATCATTTGTCTAGACTACGTACTTAGAACATCGATTGACAAAATCAGAGAGAACGGCTTCGAGCTGACAAAGAAAAGAAGCAGAAGGTACCCCGCAAAAACAATTACCGACGCCGACTACACCGATGACATAGCGATACTGGCAAATACACTCAACCAAGCCGAAACACTACTGCATAGTATGGAATGAGCAGCCGTAGGCATAGGCCTCTATGTCAATGCACACAAAATGGAATATATGTGCTATAATCAAACGGGTGACATCTCCACTCTAGACGGAACCCCTCTTAAACTAGTAGACAAATTCACTTACTTAGGAAGCAGCGTCACATCAACCGAAAAGGACATCGACACAAGGTTCACGAAAGCATGGACAGCTATCAATAGGCTATCAATTATATGGAAATCAGACCTAACCAATAAAATGAAACGCAGTTTCTTCCAGGCAGCGGTCGCATCGATACTGCTATATGGATGCACTACATGGACTCTAACAAAATGGCTGGAGAAGAAGCTAGACGGCAATTACACAAGAATGCTGCGAGCAATCTTGAACAAGTCCTGGCGGCAACACCCCACAAGACACCAACTGTACGGCCACCTGACTCCTATCATGAAAACTATTCAAGTTAGACAAACCAGACATGCAGGACACTGCTGGAGAAGCAGGGACGAACTCATAAGTGATGTATTCTTGTGGACCCCCACACATGGCCATGCAAAAGCAGGATGACCAGCATGAACATACATTCAGCAACTATGTGAGGATACGGGATGTTGTCCAGAAGACCTGCCTGAGGCGATGAACGATAGGGAAAAGTGGTGAGAGAGGGTCAGGGATATCCGTGCTACCAGCACGACATGATGATGATGATGATATATATTTTCATCCGCAGAAAGACTGTTTCCTTGTATTACAACTCTTCAGTGTGGCTAGACATGTAGGACGCTTGAAGCTGGGATCGAAACCTGCCCAACTTTACATTAGACTTAGCATCATACCGCTCAACTAACAAGCGTACCACGTCAGCTAGGGAACTATAAGGTATTAAGTAGTATCATTCGCTTGTTTATATTATATCTTACCGGATACCAAAGTGCTTAATTCGCTCGAAGAGCTTTGCATTATGCGAGCAGCAGCTGTAAATTTTTTCGCCAAAATGCTCAATGGGGGAGCATATATATTTTCATCCACAGACAAACTGTTTCATTGTATCACAACTCTTCAGTGTGGTTAGACATGTAGGATGCTAGCAGCTGGGATTGAAACTCGCCCAATTTTACATTTGACTTAGTATCATACCACTCAACCAACAAGCGGACCACGTCAGCTAGGGAATTATAAGCTATTAAGTAGTATTGTTTGTTTACATTATACCTTACTGGTTAGCATTAAATATCTATCAAGAGTTGATATGCCATTAAACCAAATAAAATAAATCAATCGTGGATACTTAAGAATCAATTGATCATACTAGTTAAATATGTATGAAACCATATATAGATTCCTTAAATTCCTTATAGTACTGAACTTTTGGATATTTAAGAATTTGTTTGCCAATGGCCCAGGAGACCAGGTCGCTTCATACCAAAAACTTGAATATTGATACCTCCTTGCTTAACACTCAGCATTATAAGGTATGTATCAAGGGTAAAGTGGAGCAATCTGAGGGAAGGAGTAGTGCCCCCCCCCTACACCTAGGTGTAGTAGCTATTGAAAAGGGAGCCTTCTGGTCACCCTTGACTACGGTCACCAACTTTACTTTTATTTACTTACAATATTAGAGTGAGTAAATGGTTTTGCAATATTTTGCTAACATGCAGCACAATTTAGCTGCTCTTAGGTTGTGATGGTGACAAAACTAAACTAGACAGTGAGATACCAAGCTCATATGATACTCTCTGAGTGCTACTCACTCGATTTATCTCTATGACAGCCATAGGATCCATAGTTCTAGGCCTCTTCTTACCTTGCCTAATTGTCAAGGTTCTTGCAACCCAACTAAAATTTTTGGAAGCATCTGGTTATTGTACTGTGATGAACTGAATCTTCACTTTTTGCACTACAAATGTTTTTGGTTTTCTATGAGACTACAGAGATTTGTTATTGGTTATTTGTCTGGTTTGTGTTTTGGTGTTTAGATATCTGACTCCGTAAGTTTCTTCTTACCCCATCTTGATTCACTGGTATCTTTTTGTTTGTAAAGGTTTTTTTTACTGAAGAAAAGAAGAAAGGAGGCCAAGATGCCTTTTATATTTTGACTTTATTTCTGGGTTTAACAACCATTCTGTGGATGAGGAAATCATTCCTGAATTTAAATGAAATGGTTGCATCTCCCACACAAGGAGTTAAAATGTGTGAGTCATCACCAGTGGTTGATAAGTTCAAAGTCGGTTGCTTTTCATGATACTTGTCTCAGCTTGTTAGTTTGCTAGTAGCAGACACAACCCACATGCAAAGTTCAGGGGACTTAGCAAACAGGCATGCTACCTTGCTAGCTGCCAGGTGGAAGAAAGTCCTTTTAGTTTGAAGAGTCCTGTCTTTGCTTGTCCATGTGAAGAGGTCCACAGAAGTATGTCACTTATGAGCTCATCACTACTTCTCTAGCAGTGCCCTGCATATCTGGTTCTTCTAACTTGGATAGTTTTCGTGATGGATGGTAAGTGGCCGTACAGCTGCTGCTTTGTGGGGTGCTACCTCCAGGACTTGTTCACAATAGCTCACAGCATTCTTGTGTAGTTGCCTTCAAGCTTTTTCTTCATATGTTTTGTAAGCGTCCATGTAGTGCATCCATACAGCAGTATCGATACAACTGCTGCTTGAAAAAAAACTGTGTTTCCTTTTATTGGTCAGGTCTGATTTCCATATGACCGATAGTTGTCCATGCCTTTGATAGGTGTGTGTTGATGTCTGTCTCGGTTGATGAGACACTGTCATACCAAAGACTCAAAACATGGTACTTGATACCTCCCTGTTTAACTCTCAGCATGATAAGGTACATATCAAGGGTTAAGTGGACTAATCCAGGGAAAGGAGTTGCACCCTCCCTTACACCTTGGTGTAAAGCTATTGAAAAGGAGGCCTTTGGATTGCCCTTGACTCCGGGTGCCAACTTTTCTTACTTACTTTATATATATATATATATATATATATATTGTCATCCACAGACAGATCTGTTTCATTCTATCAGAACTCATCACTGTGGCTAGACATACTAGATTCCCGTAGCTGGGATCGAAACCCGGTTGACTTAAATGCCAATCCAAGACTCTACCCCTCAGCCACAAGGAAACCAGCAGCAGCAAAGTAAATTTTAAATGGTTGCGAATCACAATTACTATTGTTTACATACATCCACTTAATATATATATATATACATATATATATATAAAATGTAGTGCATATATATATATATATATATATATTTACTAATCTAATATCTACCAGCATTCACGGTACCAGAAAAAAAACCGAAGAAAAACCCGCCAGAAACAAGAGATAAAAGTATCTCGAATCACTGCCCGGGGGAAAAAGAAAAAATTATAGGTCAAAAAGAAAGAAAAGGCCAACCTCGTCTGACACCTTGAAAAAAATCAAGGGATACGCAGTCAGTTGGTCAAAAGAAAACTAAAAACCTTCTGCGAATCCTGCAATGCTACAATTACAAAAGTGCTCAACACAAGTGGAGCCAATTATATATAAAATGTAGTGCATCCTTGTAGCAGTCTCGACACAACCGCTGCTTGGAAGAAATTGCGTTTCATTTTATCAGTCAGGTCAGACTTCCATATGACTCATAGCCTATTGACAGCTGTCCATGCCTTTGCTAGTCATGTGTTGATGTCTGTCTTGGTTGATGAGACACTGCTTCCTTGGTAGGTGAACTTGTCAACTAGTTTCAGAGAGCTACCATTAAGTGTGGAGATGTTGCTTGTTTGATTAAAGCACATATATTCTGTCTTGTGTGCATTGACATGGTTTCGGCTAGGGCGGGGGGAATTTGCCAGCAGTGCTATATCATCCGCGTAGTCAGCATTGGTAATTGTTTTTGTGGGGTACCTTCTGCTTCTTTCCTTTGTTAGCTTGAAACTGTTTTCTTTGATTTTATTAATAGATGTTCTAAGCATGTAGTCTACACAGATGATTAAGAGGTATGGGGCTGATATGTCTCCTTGCAATATACCTGATACAATGTGGAAGTAGTCTACATCTCCATCCAGAGAACAGACTTTTAGTTTGGTTTTTCTATAGAGCATCATTATGGCTGCAACGGTTTCTTTTGGTAGGCCGTAGGCGAGTAGAATTTGCTCCATCTTTCCTCTGTGAATGGAGTCAAAGGCCTTGGTAAATTCGACAAATAATGTAAGTTTTTTGTGTGTACACCTTCAAGAATTCGATGGATAGTCAATATTTGTAACATTGAGGATCTATTTCTCTGAAAGCCATTTTGGTTCTTCCTAAGTATGTTCTCAATTTTAGGTTCTATGCAGTTGCATAGTAGAGCATCGTATATCTTGGCCGCTATAGATGTAAGTGTTATACCTCTGTAGTTCTTGGCTAATCCGAGGTCACCCTTTTTAGGGAATGTGAGGATGCATCCTTTCATCCATCTGTCTATAGGGTTTTGATTATATTTGGAGCTGTATATCGTCAAATTGTCTGGTCTTCCATACTTCTGGGGGTATTTCATTGAGCCCAGCTGCTTTTCCATTTTTAATTTTTCTCAGTACCAAGTCGAGTTCTTGAATTAACGGTCCTAGTTTGATATCTAGTTGCTTACTTATAATTCTTGTGATTGGTTCATGTGTAAGATTTGGGTTTCTGAGTAAATTCTCGAAATGCTGTTTCAACAGTTGTATTCGATCTTGTTAGCTGGTAGCTTTCTGTTTAGCTTTCGCAGTGCTCTTCCTTCTGTTCATTTTGTTTATCGTTTGCCATAAAAATTTCAAGTTTAGCATTAATTAATAAGACTTGTGATTTTCTTTTTGAATTTATGTTTAACTTTGGGTATTATTATTTGAAGCATTTACTAATTTTAGTTTTTAAAGTCATCATCATCATCATGTCGCGCCGCCAGCGCGGATATCCCGGACCCTCTCTCGCCATTTCTCCCTATCATTCATCGCCTCCGGCAGATCTTCAGGGTTACATCCTGTGTCCTCACATAGTTGCTGTATGTAGGTTCGTGCTGGTCGTCCCACTCTTGCACATCCATATGTGGGGGTCCACAGGAGTACATCTCTTATGAGCTCGTCCTTGCTTCTCCAGCAGTGTCCTGCGTGTCTGGTTCGTCGAACTTGTATAGTTTTCGTGATGGGGGGCAAGTGTTCGTATAGTTGGAGTCTCGTGGGGTGTTGTTGCCAGGACTTGTTTAATACTGCTCTCAACATTCTTGTGTAATTTCCGTCCAGCCTCCTCTCCAGCCGCTTCGTAAGCGTCCATGTGGTGCATCCATTTAGCAGTATCGACACAACCGCTGCCTGGAAGAAACTGCGTTTCATTTTATCAGTTAGGTCCGACTTCCATATGATCGAGAGCCTATCGATAGCTGTCCATGCCTTCGTCAGTCGTGTGTCGATGTCTTTTTCGGTTTTTCGGTTGATGAGACGCTACTTCCTAGGTAGGTGAATTTGTCGACTAGTTTCAGAGAGGCTCCGTCTAGTGTGGCAATGTTGCCCGTTTGGTTGTAACACATATATTCAGTTTTGTTTGCATTGACATGGAGGCCAATGCCAGCTGCGGCTCGTTCCAGACTATGTAGTAGTGTCTCTGCTTGATTAGGCGTATTCGCTAGTATCGCCAAGTCATCAGCGTAGTCGGCGTCCGTGATTGTTTTTGCGGGGTACCTTTTGCGGGGTACCTTTTGCTTCTTCTTTTAGTCAGCTCGAAGCCATTTTCTCTGATTTTGTCGATCGAAGTCCTAAGCACATAGTCTAGACAGATGATAAAGAGGTACGGGGCTAGTGTGTCTCCTTGTAGTACTCCTGCAACAATGTCGAAGTATTCCGTGTCTCCATCTGGTGAACGTACTTTCACTTTGGTGTTTCTGTAGAGAATCATTATCGCTGCTACGGTTTCTTTTGGTAGGCCGTATGCTAGTAGGATTTGCTCCATCTTCCCTCTGTGTAAAGTCGACAAATAGTAATGTCGCCTGTAAGTTTTTTGCCCGAACGCCTTCCAGGATTCTACGGATGGTCAGTATTTGTGAGGTTGTTGATCTATTTCTCCGGAAGCCATTTTGGTTTTTCCTAAGGATGTTGTCTATTTTGGGTTCTATGCGGTTTCGTAGTAGGGCATTGTAGATTTTGGCTGCTATGGATGTAAGTGTTATCCCTCGGTAGTTCTTGGCTAGTCCGAGGTCGCCTTTTTTAGGGAATGGAAGGATGCATCCCTTCGTCCATCCCTCTATCCTATTTTGACTATAGACTGCGTTGCATTGCCGGAGCAGTATATCGTCGAATTGTCTAGTCTTCCACACTTCTGGGGGGATCTCGTCTAGCCCTGCCGCTTTCCTATTTTTAATTCTTCTGAGAATTGAGTCGAGTTCTTCTTTGGTGAAAGGACCTAGTTTTACGTCTAATTGCTTGCTAATAATTCTGGTGATCGGTTCATCCGTTATTTCCGGTGGGTTTCCTAGTAGATTTTTGAAATGCTGTTCCCACAGTTTTACTCTTTCTTGTTGGCTTGCAGCTTTCAATTTTGCTTTGGCTGTGCTCTTCCTTCCACTTACTTCGTTTATTGTTTGCCAGGCTATCCTGGATTGTCTGTCTTCCACCGAGTCTCTAATGTACAGAAATCTTCATGTACTGTTGCTGCAAACTAATCTACAACAATTTTCTTGTGAGAATGTAAAAACTAACATGACATTAAAATGTATTTAGTGATGCTGTCATCAAACTTCCAACATGAAAATCCTTTACTTCTCCAAATACCAAGAGTTGGCCAAGTTGGACCAAACATTTGCTTGTTTATTTTCTTATTTCTACATTTAACATGACAATCTTTATTCTATTCAAATCAATTCAGATATAACTTTTCTTGTCTGCAAAACATAAATAATAGAATATACAAAGTTTAGAAATATTAATTCTTCTGCTTTAGAAATTTGTGTGTTGACATAAAACATTTGTAAAAGACAGGAATAACTTCCATATTTCAAACTGTCACCTATCCAGTACAAGTGGATTTATTCAAGTGGTAATGATACCACTATCTAGCTAACATTCTCACAAGAAAATTATTGTAGATTAGTTTGCAATTTTTACTGAACTGATCACTTACAATCTTGCAACTTGGACCAGTGCTCACCAAGTGTTTGCTGTTCAAAACCTTTTCCAAGACTGATGAATCTGTAATTGCTACACATAGAGCCTTTTGTGCTTATTTCATGTTATGCCAGAATGATGCTGTTCCAGATAGAAAATCAATACTGCTATGTGTTGAAAATTCTATCTGGAACAAAATTTTTCTGATGTTATATGAAATGAGCTGGAAAAGCTCTGTATACCAATTACAGATCTACCAGTTTAAAAAAAACGTTTCCATAGCGAATGCATAGTGGGTACCAATCTAAGCCATGATCTTAACAGATTGCATGTGAAAAAAACAATGGTAAGATATTTGATAGATGGAGCTACCATTACCTAAGTTCTCTTGTACTACATAGATGACAGTTTAAAATGTGGGAGATATTTCTGCTTCACACTTTATTTATACATGCCAATTTTAGTGCAAGAACATGTTTATCATATTTACCAACCCCTCCGCTCGGGCAGGATATGACACAAGGTCAATTTTTAAGTGGAGTTTAACAGGGTATTAGTGCTATGTGAAATGCAATCAGTCTCATCCAGGATCTGAACCCGTGTCACCATGTCCATTTCCTACGACGATAACCATTACACCACGGGCACCTCCTTTGCAAGAACATGTTTATGTTCACTTTGTAAAGAATAAATTCATTGTCAACAGCTTTCAAGAGAAGAATAATAAATCTTTATGATTTTAGCAGGCCAATAATTAGTGCATAGCAGAGGTTTCTACACAGTGTACATTTTCAAAGATGCTTATTGCTAAGATCAGTCAAAATTTTTGTGATATTTTGCAATGTGCTTGTTTGCAAGACATATATCATGCGACTGAACCAATTCAAGTCTTGGAAAGTATCTGGTGTGGTTGGTAGTATTATGGGAGTTTGTTTGCTGATACATTGTGTGTTGCGGCACTTTGGGTGTGATTTGAAAGCCACATAGATGAACAAGCAAATAGTCTAATTTGAGAACTTAGGCTTTATGAGTTTGAACTGGGGCCATAACACTGTAGAAGCAAACATAAAAACATTTGTTGAGTAAAAGGTGAAGCCTCAATTGATCCCATTACTGTAAACAGAAGGTTCAAGAAATTTTGTTAGGTTTGGTTAGCTTTGTTTAGGTTTTATGGCATATCAACCATCGTAGGTTATTTAATGCCAAATCCATTTTTATATATATAAACAGTTTGATTTCAAACAATTCAGGTTAACATAAGTATACTGTTTAGTTCGATTTGACCCATAGATAGGACCCTATCAGATGCAACCACTCTGAGCCAGAGTGGACCTGAGAGCAATGGCAATAAAGGGGTACTCCACATTCCTCAAAGCTCCAGTATTACTAAAGTCCCACCAGCAGATTGTTTAGTATCATATCAGGACATTCGGTGTATGCAGCAGAATACACTGACTGAATCTCTGAAGAGGCATAAGACTCCCACAATGAGTGTCCTGTTTATGACACGAAACAATCTAATGGTCCATCTCCAGTAATTCTGAAACTTTGTAGAATGCAGAGTACCCCTTTATTGCCATCACTTCCAGGGTCCTGTCTAAGGGTTAAACAGAACTAAACAGACTTCTTATGCTAAACTGAGCTGTTTGAAATAGAACTGTTTTTGATATTTAAACTGTGTACTTGTTAAACTGAATTGTTTAAAATAGAACTGTTTATTTGTATAGAAATAGATTTGGCATTAAATAACTAAAAATGGTTGATGTGCCATAAACCAAACCAAACCAGCCAACTGGGCCAAAATTTTGTTTGGATTGCAAGAACCTTGGTTATTAGGTAAGGTCATTTAAGCCTAAAACTATGGATTGCAAGGTCATGCTCCAAGCCATATAAGCAAATCCAGTGATTATTACTTTAAAAAGATCAAAGAGACTTGGTATCTCACGGTCCCGTGTGGTTCATCACTTTCATGTCTTTTGCAAAAACATTTAGAGACACTGAATTATTCCTCACGTTAACAAAATATTGCAAAACTTTTGATTTGCCTCTGTATTGTACATACAAGGATTTTCAAATTACAGTTTTATTTCCAGTTTGATTGTATTAAAAAAATGAAAATTCACTGAAATATATCATTTTATTGAGCAAATGACAATAGAATATGCACAATATGATGATAAAAGGCAAAGTGGTTTTTACTGCTTGAACATTTTGTCAATCAATACTGACAAAAAGGAAAAAAAATGATCATCTCTTACCAGAAGCTACCAAAAACTTCTTTTTGACCTCTTGTATACTTGACCTTTTCTATTAGTTTCCCAAAAGAAGAACAAATGAACCTAATTTTACTTTCCCTCAAGAGGCTTTTTTTCATGTTTTATTCAGCCAATTTGTTTGACTTTTTTTTTGTTATTTTGAATATTGAAAGTGCTAAGCTGTTGCAAAAACCTCCCTTCAGCCATCACTTCTAGCAAACCAACCTTTCAAATGGTAAAGGTCAATAAAGAAAAAAGAAAAAGAATTAACTGCTTTGGAGAAAAAAGTTGAAGAATTCAAACAATTTTTCAGTATATCATAATATTTAGCAAGGAAATAAAATGTAAAATTTATGGTAATTTTTAGCTAAGAAATGTTTGAAAATGTTTCTTGCTTGTTAATGTGCTGAGAAGATGAGATGCTTTTTTGATTTTTTTTATAAAGATATATTGGAACAGAATATGTCACTTGGTGAAACAAACTTGTTTTTGATTCAGACAGAGAAATTTTATTAAAAACCTGTACTAACAATAATTCTTTAATGAGCATTGCTTAGATCTGGCACAAGGCCACAAATATAAGACACCGAGTGAGAAGCAAACAAAGAAAGGCGTGATCTTGAAAAGTCTTTAACTCTTTTGTTAGCTGATGATTTTTTTAACCTTTAAGAGTGAGCAAAGTATTTTCAGAAAAATTGCAAAATAGAGGCTATGTTTAAACAAGTCACTTAATTATATATATAAAAAATACAAACAAAAAATGATAATTTGATGAGCAAATGAGAGTCATAAAACAATAGTATGAAAACCATAAAGCACTCTCTTTTAATTATGATATTCTGCAAAACAACCTTTACACAATCTACACCACTGTGGGGCCTCTGAGTCATGTTTCTCTACTTTAACAGTGAATTAGGCAATGAACAGCCAATAGGAAAAACCTTACATAGCGTTAACATAAAATGACAAAAAATGTCATTCTGCCAGCAAAAGAGTTGAAAAGAAGAGCTTAGATTTGACTTTAGGGCACAAGTATAAGACATCTACTGAGGACCAAACTCACTACTCAGTAGCAGTCTTTTACTAACCTAATAAAGCCAGAAATATGGTACTATTTACCAACCCCTCCGCTCGGGCAGGATATGACACAAGGTCAATTTTTAAGCGGAGTTTAACAGGTTTGAATTCAGAGTTTTCCTTCTCCTAGACTAGTTGCCTCAACAAGGCTGAAGAACCTAGTCCGTCCTACTATTTACCCATAGCTGGAGGGAGAATAAGGGGGTTCATACCTTTCCCAAGGGTATTTGCCCGAAAGTGAACGTAATAGCGCGACTGGAGTACGAACTCGCGTACTCGTGTAATATGGTGCACCTAGTAAGAATCAAACTCATCAACAATGATGCTGAACTAGCTTGTTACCCATAAGAAGTGTAATGATTCTAAATGTGTTTTAAGGAGTTTTGGTGTGTATATTTTCGAGGAAGGTAATTTCATTGTATTTGGAAAGTGGAAGTGCACTCTGAAAAAGAGTCAAAAGAGATATAAATAACTGGAACTATCTTGTATGGCATGGTGTGGAGTTCAGAACCAGATGAAAACTGTTAGAAGACAGACTATCTCCGAGTGTTGTAATTGATTCCATTCTACTCATGTCTGCTTCAGTTGTGTTGTACATATATTGGACTTGACATTACAACAAGGAGCTTGTCATCATCATCATCATCATTATCATGTTGTGCCACCAGTACGGATATCCCTGACCCTCTCTCATCACTTCTCCCTATTGTTTATCGCTTCTGGCAGGTCCTCAGGCCTACATCACATATCCTCACAGAGCTGCTGTATGTAGGTTCGAGCTGGTCGCCCTGCTTTTGCTCAGCTATGTGAGTAGGTCCATAGAAGAACATCACTTATGAGCAAGGAGCTTATAAAACTAACAATAATGTTGGTTTGACACATGACAGCAGATATGAGGCACTTAGTGAGGATAAAACTCATTATCAATTGATTTGCAAGACTAGCTTGCAAGTCATCTGACCACAGTAGTGTACTCCTGAAAAGTAACTTGTTAACTATTACATCATTATAGAGTACAGAGAATAGTCACAATATTTGTAATTTGGGTTAATTACACAATCAAAATTTCAGTTGATAAAATTCATTACATTTTATAAAGAACATTAAACACTCAATGAATCTCAACAGACAAGGATTTCTTGGTTATTTAGTTGTTTTATGGTATTTCAACCCTTTGGGTTTTTTAATGCCAAATCCTGTTTATACATATATTAAATGCATAATTAGTTGGTCAGTTGGTTGGATTTTATGGCATATCATCCCTTGTAGGTTTTTTAATGCCAAATCCTGTTTATATATATATATATATATATATATATATATATATATATATATATATATATAAATATATATATATAAAATATATGATTGGTTGGTTGGATGAGTTCTATGGCATATCATCCCTTGTAGGTTTTTTTAATGCAAAATCCTGTTTATATATATATATATATATATATATATATATATATATATATATATATATATATATATATGTGTGTGTGATTGGTTGGTTGGTTGTGTTTTATGGCATATCAACACTTGTAGGTTTTTTAATGCTAAATCCTGTTTATACATGTATTAAATATATGATTGGTTGATTGGTTGACTTTTATGGCATATCAACCCTTGTAGGTTTTATAATGCCAAATTCTGTTTATACATATTAAATATCAAATTATAATTTTATCAAATATATATGATTTGTAAACAAATTATTTGTTGAAAATATTTTTAAATGAGCCCTATCTTATTTATTTGCACACATTAAATGGTTTCAAGTATTGCTAAGTAACACTAACAATTTTATTTAACATCAGTCATTTATTTGCTTACAGTTAAATGGTTATGCATATAAGTGAATACTTGGTAATCTTATTTTTTTATATAAGTTAATCCTAAATTTTTACACGTAAGTATTATTATTTTTTGCACACAGTTAAATGGCTTCAAATATTCCTCTCTAATTCTATTAATTCTATTTATTATTAATCATTTCTGTGGAAAGGAATAGCACCCTCCCCTACACCTTGGTGTAGTAGCTATTGAAAAGGGAGCCTTATTTTTTTAGATAAGTTAATCCTAAATTTTTACACATAAGTATTATTATTTTTTGCACACAGTTAAATCGCTTCAAATATTTCTCTCTAATGTTATTAATTCTATTTATTATTAATCATTTCCGTGGAAAGGAATAGCGCCCTCCCCTACACCTTGGTGTAGTAGCTATTGAAAAGGGAGCCTTCTGGTCGTCTTCGACTATGGTCGCCAACTTCTTCATTAATCATTTGTTTACACATATTGAACTGGTTTCAAGTATAGCTTACACTAATACCTTTATTATTTTAACTGTTAAGTGGTTTCAAGTATTCCTATCAAATATGAATAACTTAATTTAGTATTATTTGTTTGCCTGCACTTTAAAGGCTTCAAGTATTGCTAACTAATACCATTAGATGATTTCAATGTAATCCTAAAATTCAATTTAACATTAGGCATTTCTTTTTGCTCACAGTTAAATGGTTAAACAGATCTATTTAACCCATAAATGGGACCCTAACAGGTGCTACCACTCTGGATCAGAGTGGACTTGGGAGTAATGGCAATAAAGGTATACTCAACATTCCCCAAAGCTCCAGGACTGAATCCTCATCATCAGATACATTTGAGGAGGTGCCCGTGGTGTTAGTCGTTATCGTCGTAGGAAATAGACACGGCGACACGAGTTCAAATCCTGGACGAGACTGATTGCATTTCACATAGCACTAATACCCTTGGGAAAGGTATGAATCCAATTATTCTCCCTCCAGCTATAGGTAAATAGTAGGACAGACTAGGTTCTTCAGCCTTGGTGAGGCAACTAGTCTAGGAGAAGGAAAACTCTGAATTCAAACCTGTTAAACTCCGCTTAAAAATTGACCTTGTGTCATATCCTGCCCGAGTGGAGGGGTTGGGTAAATGGTATCATCAGATACATTTCAGTGTAATACCCAGGACACTTACTGGGGGGTTCTAACCCTTATGCAGAGATGCAGTCTGTATATCTAAGTGTGCTAAAGGATCTGTATTTTGGTTTTATCAAAATATTTCAGTAAATCATTTTTCAACCCAGTTCTCTTCAGGTTGTATCCAGTAAATCATCTTTTATATAATCATCTTTTATATAATCATTAATTTTAACTGTTACTAATTCTTTGGTGTTCAGTTTTTTTATATTTCATCTTATAATTCAATAAGAACAAGAAATAAGTATAATATTTCCTGGATAGACAGTTAAAAAGAGAAACAAAAAACAAACAAATAAGTAAAGTCACTCTGTTCATTAAATAAATATAGTTTTATCTGGTTTTATACTTCTCTATGTGTTGGATAACTAATTCTTTACACAATTTTTTCTTATATCAGATATTCAAGATTAAAAGGATTCTTTTAGATTAGCAGTGAATTTTGAAGAAATGAAAATGAAACTTTGTCATTAAAATATTTAGTCCGAATAAACTTTTTGCATTAAAGTTTCCCAAATGGTCACTTTTGTGAGTAAAATTATTGATTTCTAAGAAAAATTGATAGAGTTTTTAAGTAGTATTATTGACTTGTTTTTTCTTTGTTTTATTTTTTCTTTGACATTATTGGTAGAAAAGTGGTAAATTTCCTCAAGATTAACCACATGCTGGTAAATCTTCAATGACGACTAAAATTGTAAAGAGATGGGTTTTCTTTTATTTAGAAATTCTATTGCCTTGACTTCAATATATTAAGTTTTTAAAGTTTCTTTTTTTCAGTTTTCTACTCAGTGATGCTTCAGCCATTGATGACATTTTTAATTTCTTATTTTTTTAAAAGTAAACTTGAAAGTCTGCAGGATCCTGCATCATAAATGTCCTGCTGTCTTTGTCATCATTCAAAGCCACTTACATGGTGAAGAAGAAAAGATGGCAAAATAATTGTGTCCGCCTTGTGCTAAGTCTGAAATCAATTAAAGTCATACAAACACATTAACTATAATTTTTTTTTCTTATCTTGCTTTTGCTGGAGGCAGTCTCTAGGATTTATAGACGACATCCTTCATGAGGAATTTGATAAATCAATAAAACCCTGAATGCTTATCTTTTCTCTACTTATGATCTGCAAAGAACATTGTGTGCTTAGATGATTTTCTGTTCACTAAGAAAAGGGATAAAAAAATGCTTATACACTAATGTATATCTATATCCATGCATATGCATCGTATGTGAGGTATGTATATATGTACAAAAACATATACCATTTTATTTAAGTGTCTTTATATCAGTATTAAACACATACATACATACATACATACACATATATACACAAATTGGTGTGCATGTATGTATATTTATATATATACACAGGTATTTATATACTATTCATAAACATAATGATATACAAAAAATGCTAATATGTAGATATGTATAGAGTTATATGGGCATAGAAATGAAGAAAATAGATATATATAAAAGGTGAACTTTTCAGGTAATCTCTCTTATTTATTTCCATGGAAACTACAACAGATATTGGAAGGACAAAAACATTATTGAATAGTGCAAGTTTTCAGCTACAAAATACTATTTTTCCATATTGCCACCTCCTTTGGCCATGTATTTTCTTCAGCAGTAATGAAGACTCTGCAAGTCAGACTTTGGCGGCACTTTGAAAAATTAATGTGAGTTTACTTTTTTGAATCTCCTTAGTCAATTCTAAAAAGATTTTTGAAGGATAGAAAAAACATTTCATAAACAATTTACTTCTATTAAAAAACAGTTTTTAGAAATTTAGCATTTAGACACAAGAATATGATCAACCATATGCTGTGTTATTCTAATTGCAAAATAGTTTGTTTCTTGTATTATGTTCCCTCAAAATGTTTAACTCTCAAAATGATTACTGCTTTCACTTTTGCTTCATTTTATCTTTCTTTTTTCTACTTTTATTTTAGTTTCTTTTCTATTCTTTTATTCTGCTTTCACTTTTGTTTCCTTCTCCCTACTTTCACTTTTGTTACTCTATTCTTTCCTTTATTCTACTTTCTATTTTCTCTCATTTTTTTTCAACTTTCCTTTTTGCTTCCCTTTCTATCCTTTTATGTTACTTTCACTTTTGCTTCTATTTCTCTGCCTTTCTATTACTTTTACTTTCCTCTCCCTTTTTCGACTATCATTTGTGCTCTCTTTCTGTTCTTTATTCTACTTTCCCTTTTCACTCCTTTTTTTCTACTTTCACTTTTGCTTCCGTTTCTCTTCTTTTTTTTTTACTGCTTTCACTTATGCTTTTTTCTATTTTTAGTTTTCTCTATTTTTCTACTTTCCCTTTTGCTCTCTTTTATGTCTTCTCATTCTACTTTTAGCTATGCTTCCCTCTCTTCCTCTTTTTTCTACTGGCCCGATCGACTGGGGCTGTAGAATACACTGACTACATCTCTCTAGGGGGTAAGGCTCCCCCAACGTGTGTCCTTGATATGAAACTTAACAATCAGATGGTGAGGTCCACTCTGGCCCAGATTGGTAACACCTGTAGAGTCCTATTTATGGGTCAAATACAACTGTTTAACATTTAAACTGAATGCAAACAAATGACTTATGTAACATTGGTCATTTGTTTGCACACAGTTAAATGGTTCCAAGTATTGCTATGCGTCACCAACAATTCAATCAAACAATCATTTGTTTACACTCAGTCAAATGATCAAACAGTTCTATCTCAAACAATTCAATTTTTGTAAAGAAATGACAGATTGAATAGTTGGTGATATATAATGATACTTGGAACCATTTAACTGTGTGCAAACAAATGACTGATGTTACTTTGTTACTGTTACATTGCAATAATTGAAACCATTTAACTGTGTACAAAAGAATGAGATCATTGAAAAATTTATTTACAAAATGGCTTTATAAATCATATATATTTAATATATATGTAAAAACAGGATTTGGCATTAAATAACTTACAATATGCCATAAAACCAAACCAAACCTAACCAAACCAAACCAGACCAAACCATCTTTTTCTACTTTTAACTTTAACCTCCTTTTCTTTCCTTTTTTTTCTACTTTTACTTTTACTGACACTTTCACTTGTCCTTTCTCATTCAATTACTCTTCCCATAACATTTCAAATCCTTTTTTAGATTTCATTCAACCCCGCAACCATCACCTGCTCTATTCCCATCACTCTGAATTCTGTCACTGCATCTCTGCTATTAATATTCTTTTACCTAAGAGAATCAGAGTCGTGAGAACGGAGATAAGAATTTGTTCTTCTTTCTCAGAAGCCCAGGTGACAAAAGAACAATATTGTGATATAAAATATTAGTTAAAACAAATTACCAAGTCATCTTCATGTAGTTTATTTCTTAATGGACTTAGCTTTGGCTCCTGCCTCTTTAGCATTATATATATATATATATATATATATATATATATATAAAGTAGTAAAGCCTACAGGTTCTGATCAAGCTACTTAGGTTACACCAAGTGGATCATCTGGAAAAATCTGACTAAGGAAGGTTGGGTCAAACTATATTTATATATAAAAATAAATAAATGAAAAAAAATAATAAGAAAATATATTGATTTGGTTACCAAGAAACAAAATTAAATAAACCCTATAAACCAATCAAAACCCAAACAGCGTTAGGTGTAAGGGCAGGTAAATATATATGTGTGGGTAGGCAAATCCTGTAGTCACTCTTTGTATAATTTTTATTTGCAAGTTCTATCATCTGGGTTTTTTTAGACAGAGTCTTATACATTAATCATATATATATATATATATATATATATATATATATATATATATATGTGTGTGTGTGTGTGTGTGTGTGTGGCTTAAGGGTTATCAGTTTAAATCACGGATAAGGTTGTTTGTGTTTCACATTGTAAGCACATGAATCCTTCTTTTCTCCCTCCAGCAAAAATGGAAAAGCAGACTAGACTCTTTAGCTTTGGTGAAGCAACTGGTATCAATGAATTCAAAACCTAAAGAGCATTGTTTGGTAGAATCTGTGACACATTGGGGTACTATGGTTCTGTGATCTGCTTTCCCTTTTCTCTCTTTTTCAACTTTCCCCTTTGCTTCCCTTTCAATCCTTTTATTATACTTTCACTTTTGCTTCTCTTTATCTCCCTTTATATTACTTTTATTTTTCTCTCCCTTTTTTTTTTATCGATTTTGCTCTCTTTCTGTTCCTTATTCTATTTTCACTTTTCACTCCATTTTTTTTTCTACTTTCACTTTTTCTTCTCTTCTGAGTACTTTCATATTTTACTCTATTTTTTAAAGATCATGACTGGCCCAACCCAAGCCTTCAGTACTATAAACTGTTTCTGGAGTCCTATAGCATTTAGAATATATTGTACTATGGATATATTTTCGATTAGAGATCCACAGCTTGTGGAAATAGCTTCTTTAATTCCACAGTCACTGTGATGCACACTTTTTTTTACCTACCTAAAATTTAATGGTGGCTTCATTAATAACTCTTGATAGACTATTTCTATTCAAAGAGTATTAGGACTTTGTGATACGGTCACAAGCAGAATCATTTTTTCTTTATGTGTTGTGTTAGTGATTTTTATTGAAAATTGCACTCAAGTCAGAAGAACATTAATTAAATTAGATAAAAGGGTCAGAGTTATCTACACTTAGTTTCTTTGTTTTTTGTTGTTATTAGGGTATGTGTGGTAATGTAGACTCATAAAATAAAGATGTCACCACGTGTGTTACTCAGGACAATATGTCTGTTTCTTTGTTGAGTTTTTCTGCTTATCTTGAAGATCGAGAGGCATTTACATTAAATAAGCTTTGTTTATTGTAAAAACATGAAGCTATTAGTTGCAATGGATAGTTCATATATATATATATATATATATATATATGAGTAAGATATGAATTTGAAATGAATCAGACAGATATGTTGTAAAAAGAAGAAATGGGAAGAAAAATACATATGGATCGATGAGAAAATTTTAATAATATTAGTCTATGTTCACCAATGCATTTTGACGTGTAATAGAAATGTTCTAAGATATGAAATTATGAAAATGTTAGGTGGAAAGTATATCTAGAGAAAATATTTTAGGTCATACTCTGGGTGGGAATTCTGAATTAAAACCATCGTTTTAAATTCCATATTCAAACCATCATTTCAAATTCAAAATTGAAACCACTATTTTAAATTCAAAATTCCCACCCAGAGGATAACTTATAATATTTTCACCAGATATACCTTATACCTTAAATTTTCATAATTTCATATCTTGGAACATTTCTATTACTGATCGAAACATGTCGGTGGACATAGACTAATATTATTAAAATTTTCTCATCAATCCATATGTATTTTTCTTTACATTTCTTCTTTTTTACAACATATATACATACATACATACATATATATATATTTTTTTTTTTTTTTCTTTTTTTTTTCTTAAAGAAAAAAACCAAAGACCAGTTAATTTAGGATTTTTTTTCTTAAAGAAATATTGCTCTGTAAAAAAATTACATTGAGCTCTCCACAAGGAAAATTTAAATGTTCACCTCTTGAATGATTTTCTTGTCCTGAAGGAATTACTCCCAACTCTGGTTTAACTGGACTGAATAATACTATATATATATATATATAAGTTAGGATAATATAGACACAATCAATAAGGCTTGGTAACTTTGGGAAATGTCAGTTTCTCAGCTAAGCATTCATTAAACTTGGCCTGATGAATATACATAGGTGAAAAATTGAAAATGTATTAATAATATTGAGCACAATTTATTAATATAGCAGACTGATTGCAGTTATCTCCAAAATGAACCATATAAAACAACGCCCAGGTTTTTACCAAATCTCACCATACCTGGTGAACATCATACTGAATGAAAACAAAATCAAAATAGAAAACGGATAGGAAAAAAAAAACATTTTTTCACTCTATGCTACCATACTTTTGTGAACCCTTTCCTTTTGCCTTTCCTTATCATTTTGCCTTTCTCACCCCTATTACAACTTTTCTGCGACATCACATTATAGTCAGTATATTTTCCATGAAACCACTTAAGCCAAAATCCCTTTCACACGAACGCTTCCTTACTTTTTCTTTACAGAACCCTAAATATATCTCCACTTTCAAAAAAAATATTTCGTGAAACCTGATACATTTGACTTTAAATTCCTCCCAGCTTTCCTGCTACAACTATACCCACTCCATCATCTTATCATTTCTCCTCACATGCTTTTAAATAGAAAAAACAGAGAAAAAAGTCTCTGTCTGAAGAAGTTCCTGAAGATGAAATAAGGCTGAACGAAATATCACACATCTAGATTTGAGTTTAGTATTTGATTTATCTAACTTTTCACATATTTCTATCATACTGTCCAATTCGTTACAAATCTATCTTTACAATATATATATATATATATTAAGGTGAGTCAAAGTTTTGCAATGTTTTGATACTTATTAGTTTGCAGCATTTAAATACATGACTGAAGCAATTCAAGCTGTTGTGGGTACTTGCTATTGTTGATAGAATTGTGGTAGTTAGTGCACTGGCACCTTGTATTCTGCTTCACCTCATGTATGATTTGAAAGCCACACAAATAAAAGAACATTGTCATCTGGTGCTGGAACTTATACTTAACTTGTTCAAACTGGTCCGTAACATCACAGAAACAACCAAAAATATTTGTTGTATAAAAGTTGATCACTTTACAGTAAACCAAAATTTCAAGAAATTTTGTTTGCATTGCAAGAATTTAAATATTAGGTAAGTTTGGGTTGGGCTAAAACTGCAGATTTTGAGTCATTGAGGCAAATCTAAAGAATAGCTCTTGGAGAGTATCAGATGAGCTTGGCATCTCACAGTCCAATGTGGCTCATCCCCTTCAGGACCTTGTCAAAACATCCAGCATGTTACCAAAATATTCTTTAAATTTTGAGTCACAAGTATATATATATATATATATATATTGTCATACACAGACTGACTGTTTCATTGTATCACAAATTTTCAGTATGACTAGACATGCAAGATACTGAGATTGAAACCTGACTGACTTTACATCAGTTGGATATCTTTCCATCGAGCTATCATCATTCTCAGCATAAGTAAAGGAATTTTTTTATCTATATATTTTTTACATATATGCCATCAGCTACCAGAGTGCTCAATTCATGAGAAGAGCTTTGCATTTACACATATGTGTCAGCTGATAATTCCCTACTTGAGTGTTCAACCCACCTAGAGGAGCATATATTTACATATATATATATATATATATATATATATATATATATATATCATCATCATCATTATGTCGCGCCATCAGCATGGATCTTCCTGATCCTCTCCCGCCACCCATCTCTACTGTCCATCACTTCCGGTTGGTTTTCAAGGCTACATCCTGTATCGGAATAGAGCTGTTGTATGTAGGTCCTTGCTGGACATCCTGCTTGTCCATGTGAAGGGGTTCACAGGAGTATGTCACTTATGAACTTGTCCCTACTTCTCCAGCCGTGTCCTGCATATCTGGTTCTTCTTGGATAGTTTTCGTGATGGGTGGTAAGTGATTGTACAGCTGCTGCTTTGTGGGGTGCTGCATCCAGAACTTGTTCATTACTGCTCACAGCATTCTCGTGCAGTTGCCGTCAAGCTTTTTCTCTATACATTTTGTTAGTGTTCATGTAGTGCATCAATACAGCAGTATTGATATGACTGCTGCTTGAAAAAAACTGCGTTTCATTTTATTGGTCAGGTCTGACTTCTATATGACTGATATCCTATTGATAGCTGTCCATGCCTTTGCTAGTGGCATGTTGATGTTTGTCTTGGTTGATGAGACACTGGCATGCCAAAGACTCAAAACATGGTACTTGATACCTCCCTGCTTAACTCTCAGCATGATATGGTACGTATCAAGGGTTAAGTGGACCAATCCAGGGAAAGGAGTTGCACCCTCCCCTACACCTTGGTGTAAAGCTATTAAAGAGGGAACCTTTGGGTCACCCTTGACTCCGGTTGCCAACTTTCCTTACTTATTTTATATATATATATATATATATATATATATATACTCCCCTACCCCCGTAGGGTTGAGTTCTCTGGCAAATGAAGTAATCGTGTTGCTATTAGCGTTTATTGCAAGCCTCTTCATATATATGAATTGAGGTTTCGGTAGCTGTTAAACGGATGTATGTGAACAATAGTAATTGTGATTCATAACCGTTTAGAATTTACGTCGATGCTACTGGCTCCTCGTGGCTGAAGGGTTAGAAGCTTGGATGGGCGTTTGAGTCAACCGAGTTTCGATCCCGGCTACGGGAAGCTAATATGTCTAGCCACACTGATGAGTTCTCATAGAACAAAACAGATCTGTCTGTGGATGACTACAGATATATATATATATATATATATATATATATATATATATATATATATATATATGTATATATATATATATATATATTTATATATATAATTATAAGAGACCATTGTCCAGCAAAGCAGCATATCATAGCAAGATTTTTACTAGAGCAACATATTTAGAAGTTATAAAATGAAACAATGTTCAATTTAATTTGAAACTGATTAATAATGTGCACTGAATGTTATTTTTTAATAATCCAAATTCTTAATATAATAGTAATAACTATGAAATGTGAATCAAATCATTCACCTTTTCCTAAATAGAAGCCTCAATATCAACGTGAACAACAGTTACAATGGAAATTTAGTAGGATGGATTATCAAGCATAATTTAAAAATCAGTCTTACTTTCTTGAATAATTTTATTCCCTACTCCCCTATATCTCATCATTTTATTTTTTGCCCTGTCAGCTGGGGCTGTAGAATACACTGACTGCACCACTGCAGAGGGGTAAGACACCCCCTTAACCAGAGTCCTGGATATGACACTAAACAATCTGATGGTGAGGTTCCAGCAGTGCTGGAGCTTTGGGGAATGCAGAGTACTCCTTCATTGCCATTGCTCCCAGGTCAACTCTTGCCCGGAATGGTAGCACCTGATAGGGCCCTATCTATGGGTTAAATAGAACTAACAGCATACTTATGCTAAACTGAATTGTTTGAGTAAACTGAATAGCTTGAAATAGAAATGTTTTTGACAATTAAACCATACTTACATTTAAACTGGGTGCTTATGCTTAACTGAATTATTTGAAATAGAACTGTTTTTCAACATTAAAACTGTATTTACACTTAACTGAATTGTTACATATAACTGCTTGAATAGTTTGAAATAGAAATGTTTTTGACAATTAAACTGTGTACTTATGCTAAACTGAATTGTTTTAAATAGAACAGATTATTTGCTTAAAAATTGAGTTGGCATTAAATAACCTACAAAGGTTGATATGCCATAAAACCCAACAAACTAAATAAACCAATTATTTTCTTTTCTTTGTGAAAGACTAAAAAAATGAAGTATTTTTAAGATTATTGTAATTCTTGTTTTTACTTTCTACTTTTGTGTAACTATAACAGATAAGTTTTGTGTCATCTCAATATACAAAAAAAAAATACTGAGACAGATGCTATGTTCGTTTTTTTAAATCTAAAACTTAAATGAAAATGGGTACACAACTAAACAACTTACAAATATCTTTCAATAATAAGGGGAATTTTTAAAAATAAAATAAATTTTTTTCGGGATTTTTTTTCCATAAATCTAAACTCTACATTTTTTGGGGATTAGCTTATTGCAAAAATTATCTATTCTTGCAAAAATATTTCTTTTGAGGCTATTCAAAAAGACAGTAAATTAAGCAGAGTGCACCGAGCTTGAACCAATGTCAGTCATCAAATTTTTTGAGGCTGAGAAGGTCATCGATGTGAAATTTTCAGAAGAATGTGTGATGTGTAAGGAGAAGCATGTTTTAGTCAAAAAATGGTTAGAAATGGGCTAAATATGGGGCTTGCCATATTTATCCGATAAAACAGGGTTTTTTTTTTCAAGCTGTGGTTGTGTTAATACAGTTGTATGGATGCACTACATAGATACTAAAAAAGTGCATGGAGAAAAAGCTTGATTGGAGCTATATAAGAATGCTACATGCTGTTCTGAACAAATCCTGGAAGCAGCATCCCACAAAATAGCATCTGTATAGCGACTTAACTCCCATCTCAAAACCATCCAAATAAGATAAACAAGACATTCAGGACACTGTTGGAGAAGCTAGAACAAGCGACATTCTTCAATGGAACCCTGTACATGGATGTATCAGTGTTGGCTGACCAGCAAAAACTTACTAATAACAGCTTTGCGCTGACACTGGATGTAGTTTGGAAGACCTGCCAGAAGTGATGGATAATAGGGAGAGAGGGAGAGAGAGAATCATGGAAATCTTTGCCGTCCACACAATTTGATGATGTTGATCATGATGGGTTTGCCAGTACTAGCCTGGATTAAAAAGACAATTCATGGAGTGGGAGCATACTGACTCTCCAGTAAAGAAAAAGTTCCGGGTGCAGCGGTCAGAAAAGAATGTCATGCTGACAGGTTTTTGGAACATGAAAGAACTCATTACAATTGATTTCTTTTAAAATGGTGCTGCTGCTGCAAACATTGCTTCCAACTAACATTTCTTTAGGCAAAATTCACCTTATCTATTGATTGACCCTTGTATAATAAAGTGATCATTTCTAGATATTGATACTTTTCTAGTATTCCGAGTCTTTATACTTTTGAATAAATTATTTTGCAAAACACTGAATTATACAAGTGCAGCATCTTTCATATTCATCATATCTAACTTTGTGCCATTTGTCTTGTTGCTTGAATAGGGTTTTCATCAGGGGACTCCCCATGGTGTTGTGGCAAACATGCCAGACTGTGACATCATATTAAATGAGTTCGAACTCCAGTCATACTATTACATTCATGTACAGTGGTGGAGATTTCGGTATTCATATAACATACACATGATACGGATATGTGAAATGTACATAGAATGTTCATAACATATATACATAGAACATAGGAATCCCGAAATACGAAAAACACTTACGACTTCTTAGTTCAGGTACGAAACTTTTTATTACCTTTGAGTTTAAAGGTTCTTTGACATAAGGAGAGAGATACACATTCTTTCTATTCTGGCTTTCTCATCTACCCCCCCATCTCGTACGGCACCCGTAGCGCGCAAATTCGTCTGGCCTCTGTGAGTCCCAAAAGTCGACCCTTCTCGTTTGGTGTCTAGTTCTCAACTCAACTACTTTTTCAAAATCCCCCAAATCCTCCACGCACTCTTCCGGTGCATGACATCATTCACATCCACAGGTCAACCTTTCTCTGGGATTTTTATTTTAACATCTGTGAACGACACATCCTCCTCTCGCGTGCGTCAACACCTGTGCTCAAGTTTGCACCTAACTAACCCATGTGCTGAGCCAAAAGGTTCTCAGCCTAACTAAACCCAAAGGCAAGATATATAAAACGAAATCCCTCGGCCATTATATTACATTCACTGCTGATGAGACCTAATAAGGTCGAAACAGCTGTTCAGTGTTCCTGTATGTCGTGCGTAGGTATTCGACGGATTTTCTGGTCATGGTAATTCAATCCACAACTATTACATTCACTTTCAAACTAATACCCATGGTAAAGTCATGAACTTCCTTATCCTCCCAGCTATAGGTTAAATAGTACCACTACTGTCCTTCTACAAGAATGGTTTTGGCATAGAATAACCCACAAAGGTTGATATGCCATCAAACAAAGAAACCAAATCAAATCAAGAAAATTCATCTCAACAATAAGAATTTGAAGAAATGGTGGAGATTATCATGAATACCATGTTGCAGCACCTTATAAACTCTTCTTTATTTAAAAGAGGAGTTTCAGAGAAGCTTCAACCAATGGAAAACTCACTGGAATAATAAGTATGCTGAATGCCGAGGAAACTATTTTAAAGAAAATGAATGTTTTATTCAATGTCGATTTGTTTCAGAAAATGTAGCTTCAAATCTTGGAAAATGCAGCTTCAGTCTCATTACTTTTTAAAGACACTTTGTATTTACAAATTCATTATTCCCCAACATTTTCTTTTAATGGTATTATTCCTAAATTCGAATCCTTTTTATGATTTTCTTAATTTAATGTTTCAATATCTGCTTCCTACCTTTTGCTTATTGTTCTCAATTGGTTCTATTTATAAACAAAATATGATCCGTGTCTTGCTTTTCTTCCAATCTTCCAACACCATTTTCATGACAATTTCTCCATATTTCCCACAAAGGTTCACATTCTCCAAATTCTTTATGGCTTTTCACGTAATTTTGCACTCCTTCTTTCTTTTCGGAAGCGTTAAGCACATTTGAAATAATTTCTATTTTCAAATTTGCTTCCATTTCTTTCCATTCTTTCTTAATTTGTCTGTTTCATTTTTTTTATCGCCTCTCTCTCTCTCTCTCTCTCTTTCTCTCAACTTGTTCGTCTTATTTTTTTAATCTCTTCTCTCACTCACTCACTCTCTCTCTCTCAACTTGTCTCACTCATTTTTTGTCTTTTCTTTCACTCACTCCCTCTCTCTCTCAATCTCTCTCTCATTCTTACATTTCTCTCTGCAATTTCTCTCTCATTGTCAGTCTCATTTTTTTTTTATCTTCCCTTTTTCTCTCACTACCATTTCTCTCCATTGTTTCTTTTGCCTCAACTTGTCTGTCTCACTTTTCTATCTCCTTTCTCTCTCTCTCTCTCTCTCTATATATATATATATATATATATATATATCTTTCTATCTCTACTCTGTTTCTCTCCACTTTCACAATTTTTTTATCTCTTCTCTCTCTCTCTCTCTCTCTCTCTCTCTCTCTCTCTCTCTCTCTCTCTCTTTCTTTCATTCCTCTCCATTGTTTCTTTTGCTTCTCAACTTGTCTGTCTCACTTTTCTATCTCTTCTCTCTTTCTCTCTTTCTCTTTCTCTCTCTCTCTCTCTCTCTATTCTGTTTCTCTCTACTTTCTCAACTCATTTTCTCTCTCTCTTGATCTCTCTCTCTCTCTCTTTCTCTCATTCCTCTCCATTGTTTCTTTATCTTCTAAACTTGTCTATCTCACTTTTCTATCTCCCCCTACTCTCTCTCTTTCTCCCCACTCTCTTTCTTTCTATCTCTATTCTGTTTCTCTCTACTTTCTCATTTTATTTTTTTATCTCTTCTGTCTCTATCTCTCCTTCATTCCTCTCTATTGTCTCCTTTGCTTCTCAACTTGTCTGTCTCATTTTTCCATCTCCCCCTATCTATCTATCTATCTATCTATCTATCTATCTATCTATCTATCTATCTATCTATCCTTTGTTTCTCTCCACTTTCGCGACTCATTTTTTTATCTCTTCTCTCTCTCTCTCTCTCTCTCTCTCTCTCTCTTTCATTTCTCTCCATTGTTTCTTTTACTTCTCAACTTGTCTGTCTCATTTTTTCTCTCTCTCTCTTTCTCTCTCCTACAATTTCTTTCAAGCTTATCTTCTTCCTCTTTTTTTATTTCCTCTCATTATTTCCATTCATATCTGCTTTTCCAGAGGAGTTCCTGGGTCATAATAATTAAAGTGCCCGGCTGCAGAATTTTTGTAAGCAAGTTCAAAATCCAGTCCAACTGTCACATTCACTTTTGGACTAATACCCTTGGGAAACAAATGAACCCCTTTACCTCCTATCTATTGCTTAAATATTACTACAACTGGTCTTTCTTTTACAAGGATGGCTTTAGTATCAATTAACCCATGAAGGTTGATATGTCATTAAACATAGGAAATGTTTTTACTTTTTATTCTGATTATCTCTCAATTTTATCCTCCTATTTCACTTTCTCTCTCTCTCTCTCTCATTTTCCCTCTGTCTGTCCGTCTGTCTGTCTGTTTCTCTCTATTTCTCTCTCTCTCTCTCTATCTTTCTGTCTCCCTCTATTTCTGTCTCTCTCCCTCTGTCTATCTCTCTCTCTCTACTTCTCCCTCTCTCCCTCTGTCTATCTGTCTGTCTCTATTTCTCTCTCTCTGTCTCTGTCTATCTGTCTCTCTCTATTTCTCTCTATCTATCTGTCTCTCTCTTTTTCTCTCTCTCTCTCTCTCTCTTTCTCCCTCTGTCTATCTCTCAATTTCACTCTCTCTATTTCCTCTTTCGTTTTCTCTCTCAAAACTCTTTTTGCATACAAAATTCATGGTTTCATTCTTTGGTTATTTATTTCATTTTTATTTTTTCATAATTCTTTTTATCTTTTTTTTTCTTCCTTATTTCTCTCATTGATTCTAATTCTCCCATTTTCACTTTTTCTCTAATTGACCTTATTTCTCACTCTCTTTTTCTCTCATTGATGCTAAGTTTTAATTTCTATCTTGTTAACCCAACTGGTAACTTGCCTATTAATCTGTAAGTTTCAAATCAGTTTTTGTTGAAGTAAAGAAATCGAATGTTGTAATAATTTGTTATTATTTTTGTCTGAATTTGATTCCACACTCCTCAACCATTTTTATTAGTCTAGACTCCTTTTCTCAAAAGTTTTTTTCCCTCCAGAATATTGTTTTAAAGAAATTTATTGAATGACTATGAGTAGTGGATTCTGGCTGAGTCTTAGTAGTTTTCAATAAATTAAAGATTTTACTTGTCATGGCTTATTTCTTAACAAATAAAGCTTTTTAACATGGCGTACAGTGTTCTCACTGGAAATAATAAAATTAGTATCTTAGGTTCAGAAGAAAATTAGCTTTTTATTTTAAAAAAATGGAAGCAGTTTACTTATTTATGTGCAATATTATTTGTATGTTTGTGTGTGTTTGTGTGTGTGTGTTTGTGTGTGTATGCGTGTATGTGTGTGTGTGTGTGTGTGTGTGTTTGTTTGTGTGAGTGTGTGTGTGTGTGTTTGTGTGTGTGTGTGTGTGTGTGTTACGTGGATTATTTTTTAAAGAAATTAAGAGAATTTTAAGACTATGAAGGGTGCATTTTGGTTGAGTCTTAATATTTTTCAGTTGAATTGTGATTCAACTTATCATAGTTTTTTTCTTAAAGCCTTCTCTATTGGCCACTTTAAATAAAGGTTTTATAAGATGTTGGATTTTCTTCTAAACCAAAGATTACAGGGTTTCATTATTTCTAGTGGAGCGTTATTCAATTAAAATGGATATTATAAGATATTATTCATGACAAAAGTCAATAGTATTGAAATTCTGTAAACAAAATTAGATTGCATAAATTTATATAAGGGGCGTACTTATTTTTGTGCTCATTGGTATAATGGTTAGAGTGTTCACCAGTGGCCTGAAAGACTGGCGTTCAATTCCAGGTCGAGTCATACCAAAGACTCAAAAAATGGTACTTGTTCCCTCCTTTCTTAACACTCAGCATTATTAGACACATATCAAGAGTAAAGTGGAGCAATCCTGGGAAAGGAGTAGCTCCTTCCCCTACACCACGTTGTAGTAGCTAATGAAAAAGGAGTCTTCAGGTTGCTCTTAACTACGATCACCAACTTATTTACATATTCATATTTTTGGATTCCGAGTATCAAAGTTGCAGAGTTTAGTAATACATAATAGACGATTTCATCTATTTTGATTGTACGATGTTCTACTAGAAACAATAAGATCTTTGTGTCTTTGGTTTAGAAGAAAATTAAATTCTTATAAACAAAATTGGTTGGAGTTTACTTATTTAGGAGCAATGCTAAGTGGTGTGTGTGTGTGTGTGTGTGTGTATTAGCATTGTAATTTTAAAGAATGCAGGGATTTTTTACCTGCGGATCAACAATGACATGGTTTTAGGGCACATCAACTATTGTTGGTTATTTAATGCTAAATCCATTTTTGTACAAAAACCAGTTCTATTTCAAATAATTCAGTTTAATATAAGTACACATTTTAAATGCCAAAACAGTTCTATTTCAAACAATTCAATTTTGCATAAGTACACAGTTTAGTTCTATTTGATTCATAGTCCCTATCAGGTGCTATCACTCCAGGCCACAGTGAATCTGGGAACAATGGCAATAAAGAGGTACTCTGCATTCCCCAAAGCTCCTGCAATACGGGAGCCGCACCACCAAATGGTTTACTGTCATATCCAGAACACTTGTTGTAGGAGTCTTACATCTCTGCAAAGATGCAGTTGGTGTATTCTGCAGCCCCAGCTGACAGGACCATTAGTCCTTTTAGAATGTAAAAACAGTTCTATTTCAAACAATTCAGTTTAGTATAAGCACACAGTTTAGTTCTATTTGACCCATTGATTGGACCCTATTAGGTGCTATCACTTCAGGCTAGAGTGGACCTGGCGGCAATGGCAATAAAGGGGTACTCTGCATTCCCCAAAGCTCCAGCATTACTGGAGCCTCACTATCAGATTTTTTAGAGTCATATCAGGATACTCGTTGGGGGTGGTCTTACCCCATGGGAGAGATGCAGTTGGTGTATTCTGGGCTGCAATGCCATGGATCAGAATATCTATGTGCTCTGATTGAGATCAAAATTTCCCAACAGTCTCTACCTAGGATTATAGTCCTATCAGTGGGGCCTAGAAAACACTGACTCTATGCTCTGCTGAGGGGTAAGATCCCTCCTTCCTTAAAAAGGGTGATACTGGGTATGGCACTGAATTTCATCTCATAGTGAGACTCAACTTCTAGAGATCTGGAGAATGTGGAGTATTCCTTTATTACAAGTACTCCCATGTTGACTCTGACCTGGAGTGGCAGCACCTGTTTGGGACTCTTCTTTGGGTTGAATAACTCAATTAAGAAATTATTTAGATTTGATAGGACTGCGTGCAAACAAAAACCTCTCAGGAAACAATTATACAAAAAATGTAAATATGAATGTACAATGAATGTGATTTTCTAAGCATAAAATAACTCTTGGTGAGTTGATATGCCATTAAAATCAATTAATCAATCAATCTAGTATCAGTGTAATCTTTGTGCACTCTGCCTAATATTAACAGTGTCTTCAACCGTCAGGAAACTGCCCACCTTAGTATGACCAAGTTAATTTCACAGTACTGTTCAAGTAGGGGGATGGTGATATAGTAAATATATCACTTTTCTATTTATAGCTCCATGTTAGATATTCAAATCAGAACAGGATTCACTTGCTATTTCATGGTTCTGTTTTTTTTTAATTTGATAAAAATTACAGACAGAGAAACTAAAAACAGACAGAGGGGGTGTCCTCGTGGTGTTATGGTTAAAGGGATGGATTGCGGAATCATAGTAAGCGAATTCGTACTCCAGTCACGCTATTACGTTCACTTTCGGGCAAATACCCATGGGAAAGGTATGAACCCCTTTATCCTCCCAACTATGGGTTAAATAGTACCACTACTATTATTCTAGGAGAACGGCTTTGGCATTAAATAACCTACAAAGGTTAATATGCCATTAAACAAAGAAACCAAACCAAACCTAAAAATAGACAGAAAAAAAATTCATAATCTTCATAATCCTTATTTATAAACCATTTCTTCATAAGTCTTTTAGCCAATAAAGTTGTGGTAAAGTATTCTTTTGTAGCCACACGGATTTTTTTTCCTAAGAATTAAATAAAAACAAATGTAGGAGAATTTTGTCTCAAATTTTTCATCTGATATCACATTTCAACAAAATCAATGGCTTGTTTTATCAAATTTTGATTTTTGAGTCTGTCATCTCAAACATAAAACAACATTTTTTTTTGTTATCGGCTATTTCCATTTAACCCTTTAAACTTTTACCCTGATATTTTGGGCTGAGTGCTTATTTTACTCTATGCCATAATCCCAATATTTCTGGTTGAATAGCAGTTTACTATACAAATTAAACCTGGTCTGTTATAATGAGTGCTATTATATTATGCACTCTAATCCCAATATTTCTGGCCCAGAGGTATCAGATCAGATACTATTAATAAAAGACTTAAATTAGCAACCATTCACAACCTTCTTTTTCATTGAAAGTTGGAAGAGCTTTAAACAAAGATGTCTGTACCCTAGAGCAAACGATATATGTTTTGCTTGATCATTTTGTTAATATTGTACCGGGTATCTGAGGAACAAAGAGCTGGTATCTAAAATAGCAATTCGAAAAGTACCAATTACCTTGAGATTAGATAGTGCTTTGGTATTGGTATTTTGATAATTATTTATTTGGTGCCAACTAATGTCATAGCATACGTGATCGATGTTTATATTATGCAAATGATGGTACAATTTTATAGGATTAATGTGTTGTATATTGGTTCTAACAGAAAATTGAAGTACTGTTTCGATCATTTTTGTTGAACTGGAAGTAGGATTTTGACCATTGTTGAAAGGAACTGAAGTATTGTTTCGTCCATGTTTGACTTGTTCTAATAAAAAAAAAATGGAAGAAGTAACTCCGGTTTTGTCATTTATTCATGAGTAATCGCTAAAGCAACCTGTAATATTTTGGCAACTAGGAGATTTTTCAGAAAAATATGCTAACACTAGGATATTGCATTGAATCTGACAACATTTCGTCTTACTTGGACCTCGGTGAACATTTTTTTTGCGAGTGATATCGGACATGCCACTCAAACAGAAACTAAATGCAAAATAATTCTATTTTATCGTAGCCGCTGGTTACTCATATCGGGAGTCTTTGTTTTAAGAAACACCACGTCACCTATGTCGTCAGTGAACAGAATTTTCCACGGTAACCAGAAGCGAATCCTGGCATCAACTCATATACCATCGCCAATTTCGTCGGCGAGTGGAAATTTCGGTTACAAACTCAGAAGATGTTTTCGAGACAATGAATTCGGTGAGCCGTCTCGAAATTATTTTCTAACTATTGAATATAACAAATTGCAAATTTCTCTTAACTGTGTAATGACCTCTTTCATTAATTAAAAAGCTTCCTGTCCCAAACATGATAACCAGGCTGTGTAGCAGCACATTTTTCTCTATAAAATCAGCAGTCACTGATGATATAGAATAATACATTGCAGGCCAGCGACCTTAGGCAAAAGGTTGTGGGGATTTAGGAATTAACAATAAAACTCCCAATAGAATGTTGACTCGTCGGCTGCCACATACAAAATGTATAAACGCGTCGCTACGCATCGGCTCCACGCATCCATCCGGTTAGAAATCAGAAAAAAAAGAAAAATAATAAAAATCTAAAGTAGCCAATGGGAAGCGGTCGCGCCAAAAATGAGAAGGATTGTGGAGTGACGAGTATGGAGCCGGTGGGAAGAGATAAAAACTTGCGATTTCTGTGAACCAAAACAGTGAGAACAAAAGAGACCCAAGGAAGCACATAGATACAGTGATCAAGTGAGAAGTAATGTCCACCCTCAAGTTAAGAGCTGAAACTGCTTTTCTGCTAGTTCCACTACCTGACCATAAAAGAAAGAAAAGAAAAAAGGAATAAGTACTCTTTAAAAATTTTTTCTCCTTTCCCTCTTTTTTCCTAACGTCTGACTTTCCACCACTTTGAAAATTTACTACTTGTAAAAGGGAACTTCTGAACATTCATATCCAAGTTGACGCTTTATTGTTTTATAAAAATTGTTTAAATTTTAGATGCTCCTTGTTTGTCTTGTTTTAAATGAAGTTTTTTCTCATTGTATGTTGTAACACTCCAAACCAACAAAAAGGCCATTAGGTTAACTTGATTGCTTCACTGATACGAAGCATAGACAACCAGACGCCTCTTTCCAGCCAATAGCATCAGATGCAGACGTTCAGCCAATTAGCGAAGACTGCAGTTTAGCCTTTTCTTCTCACGTTCTTTTAAGGATCAACTTAAACACTCATTTTCTGAGGCACAAGGACATTAGAGTTAATATAACAGTACAGTCCTTCTTAGGTTTACGAAAAGCCTTATCTCCCTTTTACTCACCTTTTTGGAGTTGTAAACTCATCAATATCACAAGAATGATGATATAGCAGCCATCAAGACGCAACGGATACTTGAAGCAAAGGATCAGTCTGTTAGCAGACCTCACCGCTGGGGCTATTGTCAACATCACATCAACTCTTCGAAGCTAACGTCGACTAAAACCCAATTAACTGCCGAATCAACGACTGGGACATCAATCAGCCTGCTTCTCAATCCGACACGTCTGACTCTCCGACCATCTACAGATATTTAGCCCATATAACTACACCAAGGATCTGTCCAAGATAATCTAAACTTGCCAAAGATCATCTAGATTCGCTGTCACCAAGAACTATTTGATAGCCGAATCTACACTTTCGCCACAACATTGTCTTAATCCAAATTCACCTCCATGTATCATTCACCAAATAAAAACTTGGCTGTTTAAATTTACCCACTACTCTTTGTCGTTTTTGCCAAGGCTGTTTCACATAACTACTGTTATAAACGTTTGCCGGATAGACGTATGTATCGGTCCCGCAACAACTTAGACCTATTGGAGAGAACATGTACAGAGTCACGGAGGGTTTATGTACTCCCTAAAAACCGATGGAGAGGTTTTTGAGGAAATCAAGCATTTGCAGCTAGAATTTTTCAGACCCAAACACTTCGTGGTTGCAGAAATTGAAATTTAGCATCAATAAGAGAAAAAGTGAAAATGGGAGAATTAGAATCAATGAGAGAAATAAGGAAGAAAAAAGAAGACAAAAAGAATTAAGAAAAAATAAAAATGAAATGAGTAACCAGAGAATGAATCCATGAATTTTGTATGCAAAAAGAGTTTTGAGAGAGAAAACGAGAGAGAGAGAGAGGGAGAAATAGAGAGATAGACAGAGGGAGAAAGAGAGAGAAAAAGAGATAGATAGATATATAGAGAGAAATAGAGAGAGACAGATAGACAGAGAGAGAGAGAGAGAGAAATAGAGAGAGACAGATAGACAGAGGGAGAGACGGAGAAGTAGAGACAGACAGACAGACAGAAATAGAGAGAGAGAGAAATAAGAGAAACAGACAGACAGACAGACAGACAGAGGAGACAGAGAGTGAATTTGGGACATTTTTAGAAAGAGCATTATCAGATAAATTTGTGTGTGGGTTAAATAAGAATATTCAAAAAATTGTTGTCTGAGGACATAACGCTTGAAGATACTTTTAAAATGACTGAGGCCATGAAATTGGCAGATGTCGATATTGCTTACATAAAAAACAAAGATATGTATGACTTGCATAAAATGTTTATGACAAAATTGTGTTCAGCTTTTGTACAATAGGGGAAAAAAGACTGTTATGTCTGCTGTAGAACATGACTCAAGGAACGTATACAATGTCCTGCATGGGGGGAAAATTTGTTTTAAGTGTCAAAATAAGACTGATTTTTCGAGACAGTGCAAAAACAAACTACTGGTAAGCCAGTCACATTACATGCTAGTGCAAGACTCACGTTATTTACCCGTGATAAGACAATTTACGGTTTTCTTGAACTATATGCATGTAAATTGGAGTCAAAAGGAAATCAACACCGGATATTTATCGTCTCTGATAAACGAGAAACAATTCAACGAACAAGCGAACGTGGTGTTCTCTAAAAAGAGGTTAATACAGAAATTACGAAATTATTCAGAGGAGATCATTATACCTAGGGTGTGGCTCGTGTGAATGGCTATTTAACCCACTTCCCGCCAAGTCCAGATTTTACACTGTCATTTTATAGTGGGGAGCCATACACGAATCGAAACTTATGCGTGGTTATTACAAAAAATACTTAGTCCCATCGGCATTCCCCTTTTGTGGCGCCTCTGTCATCAAACGATAAACTCAGCCCTGCCTTGTATGTATTTCTTATGATTAGGCGACCAGCTTGATAACATTCACCAAGCACAAACGTCAGGAGGTTCACGAGGTGAATGTAAATGTTATATAGGAAAGAAAAATCTATAAGTTAAGTGTTGGTTGTATCTGGATTGCGACCAAATCTTATTGGAAGTGATTGACTGGAAAGATTGTTAATTAATTTATCAGCTACCAGCAACAAAATTAAGTGGACCAACTTGGAGCAAGAATTTTCAGAACTTTTTAAACCAGGCTTAGATTTAGAAGAAAACGCAACAGTGAAACTGTACATTAGGCCAAATAGAGCCATTCATTTTATGGAAGCTAGATTAGTACTATTAACGATCCGACAGAATGTCTGACGCCGAACTAGATCGTTGGGTTGCTACCTCTGTTATCAGATCATTTTCTTTCAGAATGGGCTTCCCCTATCATCCCAGTTTTAAAGAAAGATTTTGGTGATTTTAAACAGACCGTCAATCTTGTTTTACAGATAGGCAAGTATCCACTTTCAAATACAAACGACCCGTAGTAAAAAATCTCGAGTGGGCACTATTTTGCGGGATTAGATTTGAGCGACGCATATTTATAAATTTCTCTGGATGAAGAATCATTGACACTAACAACAATAAACACGCATAACAGTCTTTTCCTGTACACCTAGTTGTATTTTGGAATTGTCTCACCACCAGAAATATTCCAACACATCCAAAGAGTACCAAAGACGGCCGCATATATCGACGACATCCTAATCCCGGGTGGAACTATAAATGAACATGACAGTAACCGGCATGTAATATTATAGAGATTACGGGATGCAGGATTCCGTCTGAGTCCCGATAATCGTCGATTTTATACCTGGATCATAGGATTGATTCAGATGGGATCCATCCAACTCAAGATAGAGTCAATGCAGTACGCAAAGCACCGTCCACTCCCAAAAGTATCGTAGCCCACTGGCCTCTCACATCGGGAATGCTTGCTTAAAAAACACCACGTCATCTATGCCGTCAGTGAGCAGAATTTTTCACTGTAACCGGAAGCAAACCCTGGTATCAAAATAAAACATTGCAAAGTTCATCAGCGAATGGAATTTTCCGTTGCCAACCCAGAAGCTGTTTTCGATATAAATTATTTCTGCAAACCATCACGAAAACCGTCTAACTGTCGAGTATAGTGGGTACAATTTGCAAACTTATCTTTATGGTATTATGACCTGCTTCATTATCACTCACAATTAAAGGGAAACTTCCGATCCACGTACGTACCTGGCAAACTGATAACCCATCGCTGCTAAAAACCAGCAGTCACTGACGGTTAGCTTCAGAAGTGGCGGGCCTTTGACATGAGGCGAAGGGAATAATTTGTGCTCCTTTCACTAGTACCAGCACACACCGACCAGACGCCTTACCCAGCGACTAGCACCAGACGCCAAGGTCCGGTCTTTCATCAGCGGCTGCCCAGCTTTCCAGCTTCACAGTCCTTTTCAGAATTAAAGCTCGAAAGTCTTCAACAGTCTTCCTTCCTCTCTTCAGTCCTTTTAAGGACCTTAGCTGGTCTTATCTCAACACAAGGACGATGACGTAACAACCAGCTAGATGCGACAGACACTCAGTACAAAGAACCAGACTACGAGCAGATGGCAAAAAAAATTAATATTTTAAATCTCTGCCTTTTGACATCTTTGCCTAGTCCTTGTCACATCATTACTTTTTCATAAAAGTTTGCGGGATCGACGTATTTATTGCCCCTGTAACAAACCCATCGGAACTATGAAGCTATCAAGTTTTTTTTTATATTACTATCTCCAATATTTAAAACATATCAGCGGTGTTCTGGCTCCATTGTATACATAATTACAAAAAAGGGGTTTCATGGAAATAGGGACCAGCCGAAATCTTTGTATTTGAGCAATCAAAAGGTTTGTTAATGTTATCTATTGTTTTTGTTTAATATAAGTCTAAACTTATCCTGACAGTGGATGCATCTCCAGTTGATGTGAGTGCAAAACTGCATCCACATCTTATGGCAGACGGAAGTGAAAAACAATTTTGCTTTAAGTGCCAAACGGAATTAAACACAAATAGAACGGAAAGATCTAGAAGTCATTTTTGGAGTTTTCATGTTCTATAAATATATTTATGGTCATGAGTTTACTATCATTACAGATTAGGCGACTTGTGATTTTTAAAGAGGGCCGAGCAATATCGCCTACAGTAAATGCTTAAAGAGCAACGTTGGGTATCGATTTTATCAACTTACCATAATCAGTTTGTGTACAAACCTGTGCAAGCTTGGAAGATGATCATCGCAGAATCCGCTTCAGAACAGGATTTCTAAAATGTAAGGATTATGAAAGAAGGGTCACTGTTGAGAATATGGCCAAGAGGCAGTGCACAGCTATGAAACCAAATACCACATGAAAATGAGAAAATGTCAGACTCTTCGCTAAGAAAATATTTGCTAAGGAATCTCTTGAGTATACAAATACTGATGACACATTTTTTGTTGTTGATGATGTTACTATGACAGAGATTATGTCAACACTTCCTCCTAATAATATGACTTCTTGTTGAAGTTCCTTAGAAAAAACCCAAGAACTGAAACAACTATGTACAGAATGTCTCAAAATAGATGCGATCCATTAATATGATAATTCATATTGCGTCAAGTCATCTTTCATCTGAGTCTTAAAAATCTCTCATATCATATCAGATAGGTCAAATCAGATGAAAAAGGGCAGAAATTGATTAACTTTATCCTGCAGTGCATGTGAAAGACCAAGTTCTTGGGAACGTCTTCGGAAAACCTGGAACATATTCGACAGAACCTCTTACTGCATCTACATTGTCTGGACATTTTGCCTTCAAATTCCCGCCAGATCTAGAATTTTCTGCCTTCTTGTTGAGTTGGTTTACTGACCCTATGGTTTGAAATGTGTATACCCAACGATAAATTTGACTTTTTGGAGATTCATTTTTAAGTTAAAGTTCCCGCGAAATTTTGCTTTCACAGTTTTGAATGATTTTGTCTCCAAATAACACAAAATATTTTTTCTTTCTTGTCCAGGGGAATGTGATCGAGGATTAAAATAAGTAAAGTTGGCGACCGTGGTCGAGGGCTACCGAAAACTCCCTTTCCAATAGCTACTACACCGAGATGTCGGGGGATGGTGCTACTCCTTTCCCTGGATTGTTCCACTTTACCCTTGAAACGTACCTTATAATTCTGAGTGTTAAGCAAGGGGGTATCAAGTACCACTTTTTAAGTCTTTGGTATGACTCGACCTGAGATTGAACCCCAGTCTCCCGAGCCATTGACGAACACTCTCCCACTAAGCCAATGGGCCGGTCGTTGTTATAGTATACTATTTTCAAATCTGAAATAAAAAAGAACATAACATTACAATTAATAGAGTTATTAGCTGTCACATTGGCCCTATGTATATTAAGACACCGTATATTGAGACACGCTATATATTAAATTTGAAGTTAAGTGGTGAGGGATATTGCGTATTGGTTCAAACAGAAAACGGTAGAACCGTTTCTGCCATTGTTCCAGGGGACAAAAGTAGTTTCATTTCTGTTTGACTTGTTTCAATAAAAAGGCGAAGAAGTTACACTGCCATCTCACAAATGGAACCGGTATTGTTGTTTTTTTTATGAGCATTCGTTAAAGCAATCTGTAACAGAATGTTAACTTTCTATCCCATGAGAACAAATCTAATTAGTGTTACAGTCCTCAACATCAATGAAATGTATTTGGTGCAAAAGGTTGATAGTATGCTGCCCAAGAAAGAACAAGTGTAGTAGGAACAGACTAAAGAATGAGAAATGAAATTGTAAAAGTTTACTTGTGAAAGGCAAACAAAAGTCATACTGGAGAGAACTAGCAAAGGCCTTTGTCCTGAAATGGATCAAAATGGCGGATGATGATGATGGCCAAGTTAAAAGGTAGTAGCACTCTATCACTGATGTGGTGTTAGTTGATTACCAGTAAAGTCCATTTTCAATTAAATAAGAAAGGTTTCCTGAAGACTAACTGCATTAGTTTGTTCTCAAATGAATGATTGATTTTCACTTATACCAGACGTTTGAATAGAAAGTAGGAGAGACTTATCAGCGGTATTTCTAACTCATCTTGAAGAATTTAAATAGACACCATTTATCAGTGAAATCTTTCTTCTTAAGGATGTTATTCTACAAACCAACTTTTAATTCTGAGAAATATTATTCATTTATGCTATGTTCACTTAGATTTGGCGTAGTGGCTAACGTGTTGAACGGTGACAGCGTGGTAAGCGAGTTCGAACTCTTGTACTATTATGCTCTCTTTCAGACGAATTCTCAAGGAAAGATATGAACCTCTTTATCACACCAACTATTGGTTAAATAGTACCACTGATGTTCTTCTACAAAGATTTTAACATTAAATAACCTACGAAAGTTGATGTACCATTAAACTAAAACGAACTTCTCATAAATTTACATTTTTCTTTATTAATTTTAAAACAATTTAAAAAAAAACTTTATCAAGTTTACATGAATCGATGTTCTTTTCAATAAAATTTATTATAGAATTAACTGTGGCTATTTGCCAATGGTCCAGGAAACCAGGGTTCGATCCCAGGTTGAGTCATACCAAAGACTCAAAAAATGGTACTAGATACGTCTTTGCTTAACACTCAGCATTATAAGGTACGTATCAAGGGTAAAACGGAGCAATCCTGGGAAAGGAGTAGCGCCCTCCCCCGACACTTCGGTGTTGTAGCTAATTTAAAAGGAGCCTTCAGTAGCCCTCGACTATGGTCGCCAACTTTTACTTTTATAAGTAGATTACCGTTGATTTAAATAAATAAGTGAAATTGATTTAAATTATTTAGTAAGACAAATCGATTAACAGATTGTAAAAGCTTTCTTGACGTATATTACTTGGAAACTTTACGAGAAACTTCCTATCGGTGGGGCTTGCAGAGGAGTAAGACACTCAACCAAAAAAATAAGGGGTCTTGGGTATGATACTAAATTGCATTTGGAGACCTGGGGATAGTGAAGTACCCTTTTATTGCTATCAGTCTCTGGTCCACCCAGGCTTGCAGTGGTAGTACCTGTTAGGATCCCATCTATGGGTCAAAAAGGTAGGTTTGAAAAAATATTTGTATTTGATAGGACCATGTGCCAAAAAAAAAAACTCTTAAGAAATGACTACACAAATATGTAAATTTGAATGTACAATGAATGAGATTCACTAACCTCAAGGCATAAAGTAACCTTAGAAGTGTTGATAGAGGATTAAAATCGATCAATCATTTACAAGACGTCACTTGTTTCTTTTAGAAAAAAAATTCATTCAACTAAATAATCAGCTACACGTTGACTAAATTTATTGCAACAAATAAAAATGAACATAGTAACTATTACTTTGATAATGTGTATACCATTCATCCCTGAAAAATATCAATGACAAAAATAATGGAATGAGGAAAAAGTCTGGAATGGAAAATGATGCCCATGATGAGAATGAAAAATCATCTGATGCAGAAACTAGTAAAAATTCTGTACATTGTAATGTAGTCAGATCCCTTTGTAAGTTTTCTTTTCCTTGCTCACTGCTTTTATTATATCCTATTTACACCCCCCCGCTCGGGCAGGATATGACACAAGGTCAATTTTTAAGCGGAGTTTAACAGGTTTGAATTCAGAGTTTTCCTTCTCCTAGAATAGTTGCCTCCCCAAGGCTGAAGAACCTAGTCTGCCCTACTATTTACCCATAGCTGGAGGGGGTATAATTGGATTCATACCTTTCCCAAGAGTATTAGTGCTATGTGAAATGCAATCAGTCTTGTCCAGGATTTGAACTCGTGTCGCCGTGTCCATTTCCTACGACGATATCCATTACACCACGCTTTTATACACATCGGAAAATTAGTTGAATTCACAGCATTTTATGCAATTTTTCCCTTTAGCATCGTATTTGGGATATCTTGAAAAATTTCCTGTATTTCCACATTAAAAACATGCATTTTTGAAAGGTTTCTTTTATGTGTTAGCCGCGGACGTGAGGTCTCTCAAAAAGATTTTTTTTGATCCTGAGTAAATTCCCCAACGACAAATTCTGCTGCATCGAATTCCCTCAGGTAAATTTCATCGAAGGTAAATTTGACCACAGAAGATTCCGCCTCTGTCAATTTCTACAGAAAAATAAATGATATTGTTATTTTTAAATATTATACTTTTGTTTTATATCCATTTCGAAATAACGATTATACTTTGTGTTTGTCAAAAATTATCATTTTGAAATATATTACATATCTAGCAGACTTACTAAGCTCCAACTAATTAAAAGGAATTGATTGTAGACTTTGGATTCTTTTTCTTTGTTCGAATATTTTTATATTCCAATTTGGTTTCTTTGTTTAATGGCATATTAATCTTCGTGGGTTATTTAATGCCAAAGCTATCATTGTAGAAGAACAGTAGTGATACTATTTAACCCGTAGCTTAGAGGATAAGGTGGTTCATACTTTTTCCTAGAAAATTAGTGAAGGAAATAGCACTAGTGAAATTTGAACTCACTAACTTCGAGGCTGCAATCCAAAGCATTTGCTATTACACCACGGAGACTCCCCACCCCGAATTTTATCTTAAAATTGAAAGAAGAAATTAAATAAAATTCAATTTTTTCAATTTATTGTTTTTTGATCATTTCTTTGTTTTTCTGCTGAATTTGATTTTGGGTAGAATTTTCCTTTGTCGAATTTTCTGAAGTTGAATTTATCTTTGATGAAATTTACCAGGGGGAAATTGATTTTGGGTAGGATTTTACTTTGTCAAATTTTATGAAGCTGAAATTATTTTTGATAAAATTTACCAGGGGGAAATTGATTTTGGGTAGAATTTTACTTTGTCAAATTTTATGAAGCTGAAATTATTTTTGATGAAATTTACCAGGGGAAAATTGATTTTTGGTAGAATTTTCCTTTGTCGAATTTTCTGAAGTTGAATTTACCTTTGATAAAATTTACCAGGGGGAAATTGATTTTGGGTAGAATTTTACTTTGTCAAATTTTATGAAGTTGAAATTATTTTTGATGAAATTTACCAGGGGAAAATTGATTTTTGGTAGAATTTTCCTTTGTCGAATTTTCTGAAGTTGAATTTACCTTTGATAAAATTTACTAGGGGGAAATTGATTTTTGGTAGAGTTTACTAGTCACCTTTTTTTTTTCTTATACCATAAACATTGTTTTTCTGTAAGTCTTTGTTTTTACTTCTCCTGAAAACTGGCCCAATAAATCTATCATTTATTGCAGTAGTAGGGGTAGTTTGAATGTAAAGTTTTACAAATCCAAACACTATCTCACGAGCTGGAGCTATTTGCTGTAATGTTTTTGAGGTTAAACAATTTCTTCCAAATAGTTTGTAACACAGTGTTCGCCAATGGTCAGGGAGACCTGGGTTCAATCCCAGGTCGCGTCATACCAAAGACTTTTAAAATGGTACTGGATACCTCCTTGCTTAACATTCAGTAATATAAGGTACGTATCAAGGGTAAAGTGGAGCAATCCAGGGAAAGCAATCCAGGTGTAGTAGCTATTGAAAAGGGAGCCTTTCTGGTCACCCTCGACTATGGTTGCCAATTTTACTTACTTACCTATTACTTGACCTGATATTTTCTTGCTCTTACAATAAACTGTTTCCCTTGCAGTGAAGTAAGTGGTAAGTAAAGTTGGTGACCGTAGTCGAGGGTGACCCGAAGGCTCCCTTTTCAATAGCTACTACACCAAGGTGTAGAGGAGGGCACTACTTCATTCCCAAAATAGCGTCACTTTACTCTTGATCCTTACCTTATAATGCTGAGTGTTAATCAAGGCAGCATCAAGTACCATTTTTTTGTGTCTTTGGTTTGGTTTCTTTGTTTAATGGCATATCAACCTTTGTAGGTTATTTAATGCTAAAGTCATTCTCCTAGAAGAACAGTAGTGGTACTATTTAACCCATAGCTGGGAGGATAGGGGTGTTCATACCTTTCCGAAGGGTATCTGCCCGAAAGTGAACGTAATAGCGCGACTGGAGTATGAACTCGCGTACTCCGATTCCGTGGTCCATCGCTTTTACCATTACACCACGAGGACACTCCCTTATGTCTTTGATATGACTCGACCTGGGATTGAACCCTAGAAGTAAACCTTCCTAAAAAAAAGAGGTTTCTTGTTTATGACAGCATATATGTTGATTTAAATAATTAAGCGAAATTAATTTTAACTTTTGAGAAAGAAAAATCGATTAATAGATTGTAAAATCTTTCTTTAGTAATATTACTTGGAAACTTTAATTGAAACTTCCTGTCGGTTGGGCTTACAGGGGAGTTAGACATCCAACCAAAAAAAGAAGGGATCTGGCATATGACATTAAATTGCATCTCATGGTAAGATTCCAGTTTTGGAGGTCTGGGGAGTGTGAAGTACATCTTCATTGTCATTACTTTTAGGTCCTTCCTGAATCAGAGTGGTAGTCCCTGTTAGGGTCTCTTCAATTCGTCAGATAGATCTGTTTGCAGATTCCAGTTTTGGAGGTCTGGGGAGTGTGAAGTACATCTTCATTGTCATTACTTCTAGGTCCTTCCTGAATCAGAGTGGTAGTCCCTGTTAGGGTCTCTTCAATTCGTCAGATAGATCTGTTTGCAGATTCCAGTTTGGGAGGTCTGGGGAGTGTGAAGTACATCTTCATTGTCATTACTTCTAGGTCCTTCCTGAATCAGAGTGGTAGTCCCTGTTAGGGTCTCTTCAATTCGTCAGATAGATCTGTTTGCAGATTCCAGTTTGGGAGGTCTGGGGAGTGTGAAGAACATCTTCATTGTCATTACTTCTAGGTCCTTCCTGAATCAGAGTGGTAGTCTCTGTTAGGGTCTCTTCAATTCGTCAGATCTATTTGCAGATTATTCATATTAGATGGGAATACTTGATATCATAAAAACGTATGAAAAAAACCCCTCTTAAATAAGTACACAATAAAAATGTAAATATAAATGTACAATGTGAGAATTAATTTTTTATTTATTGCGGACTTTTTGTCCTCATCTTCGTAGTTTTTGTTTTGTTTCTACCAAGATGAGGACCAAAAGTCCGTAATAAAAACTACCAAGATGAGGACCAAAAGTCCGCAATAAATAAAAAATTAATTCTCAAATTAAGAAGCCTTATCTCAAAATGATTCCAATTAAAAGACAATTAAATGTACAATGCGTGCAATTCCTTAATCTCTAGGCATAACATAACCCCTGATGAGTTGACATGTCATCAAAATCAATCAATTGGATATTTTCGGCCAAAGTTCCTTCAAAATTGCAGCTGGGGTGTGTCCTCGTGGTGTAATGGTTAAAGTGATGGACTGCGGAATTGTAGTAAGCAAGTTCATACTCCAGTCATACCTTGGGAAAGGTATGAATCCCCTTATCCTCCAAGCTATGGGTTAAATAGTACCACTGCTGTTCTTCTCGGAGAATAGCATTGGCATTAAATAACCTACAAAGGTTGATATGCCATTAAACAAAGAAACCAAAACCGAAACCGAAATTGCAGCTCCTCATTTACTGGCATTTGTTTTCTAACAAATTAAGCTGTTGATTCTGTTTCAACTCAAATGAGTTACCAAAACTTCTTCTTCCCAAAACAATCTAAATTCTCTGTTGATAATTTTCAATCTCTGTAGTAAAAACCATGTTTGAATTTGAAGGTTTGTAGAATTTCCGGCAAGTCTTCTTGTTATATAAGTATTTCTTTAATCCTCACTATTGGCCAAATGAGTAGAGTGTTCACCAATGGTCCAGGAGATCAGGGTTCAGTCCCAGGTCAAGTCATACCAGAGACTCCAAAAATGGGACTTGATACCACCTTGCTTTACACTCAGCATTATAAGGTAGGGATCAAAGGTAAAGTTGAGCAATCCAGGGAATGAAATAGCCCCCTCCCCTACACTTTGGTGCAGTAGCTACTGAAAAGGGAGACTTCGGGTCACTCTCGACTAAGGTCACCAACTTTACTTAACTTTGTCTCCCTAAGTGCTACCATGTATATAGTGAAAGATTTGATCCACCAATCCTACTTCACTGAGACAATAACCAGTTCTCCTTTTGGGTCAAAATGTGAAATGTATGGCATATTAGATGGAAGAAAAATAAACGGTCTGTTATCTTCTGTTACTTTTAATCCTTGTAACAAATATAATGCAGTTTGACCATTTTACAGATTTTTCATTCCTAGTTTATTTCTGGACTAAAAGTTTAAAACACTTCTGTAGCCAGTAACCTCTAGTTGCAGATTAATTATGCATGTGTTCACACTGTTGAAGAGGGTCAGGATGGGATGCATTCGTACACATTGGTGTCAGGAGCACCATTCAGATATAACAAACTCATTATAGCTTAGAACACAGATATAAAAAAACTAAAAGCAGATGTTAATTCCTGCTGATGCCTCTGGAACTTGCTCTAAAAGATCTGCAACCTTGAGGCAAGATGAAGATTGCTACTTTCTTCTGAAATACAAACATTAATTAAAGTCTTATAGTTTTAATTAACAAGCAAATACTTTTTCTTTCACAATGATTTTCAAATCATGAATAAACAATATTCCTTTTTATTATCCACAGTCATGCAGGCACCATGTACCTTTGTTGACAATTTTTTGTATGTTTTAGGCTTTCGAAGTAAATATTAATATTCCTGTGCATATCTCCATGTACAAATGATATCAAAGTAAATAAATGAATAGGAATAATTTGGTTAAATAACAGTTTTATCTTCCTTGCATCTTTCTTTCTCTTTCTTCTCAATATCAAACTATATTCCCTTGGGTGTATTGTATGACACATAGTTTGATGTGGAGGGGGGACCCATTTGTATATGTATTTACCCAACTAGGAGCAGGATGTAACACAGGTTCAATTTTTAAGTGAAGTACAATGGCATGATGGTTAGAGTGTTCACCAATGACCTGGGAGACCTGGGTTCAATCCCAGGTCCAGTCATAACAAAGACTCAAAAAATGGTACTTGATGCCTCCTTGCTTAGCACTCCACAATATAAGGTAGGGATCAAGGGTAAAGTAGAGCAATCCAGGGAAAGGAGTAATGCCCTCCCCTACACCTCGGTGTAGTAGCTATCAAAAAGGGAGCTTTCGGGTCGCCCTCGGCTAAGTTTGCCAACTTTACTTTACTTACAACTGATCTGAATTCAAAGATTTCTTTCAACTTGACCAGTGGTTATACCAAGGTTAAAGAACCCCAAGTGTTCTACTATTTATCTATAGTTGGCAGGTAAATAGTCAAATTCATACTAAGAGCATTAGCACAATGTGAAATGCAAACAACCTTGTTTATGATTTGAACTCTAATTGCAGAGTCCACTTCCTATGACCATAACTGTTATACTATGAGCACTTCCAAGGGACTATCATTATATCCAAGAGTAAAAATGTGACTAGTGCCATGCAGACATTAAACTGCTCTGTATCCCTTTTTTATCCAACGGGGATGTGCTGTGATTTGTTGAAATCCTGAAAACAATGACGGACTCATTTCTTGTTGTATCCTTCCTGAACGCAAGAATAAATACCACATCCAAGCTAAAAATGGCAACTTCTGCCAAAATTAATCCAAAAATGTTTTAACATGAACTTTAAAAACATTACAATATTAACAAAATCAAAACCTTTTAGCTTGTTAATCAAATATTCATTATCTTTGAATATGTTTTAAGATGTTCTGCTTGAACTTGCTCTTATTTTTAAATAAAAATCTGATGGACAAGGCTTTTGTTATCTCTCTCTCTCTCTCTATCTATCTATCTATTTATCTATCTATCTATCTCTCTCTCTCTCTCTCTCTTCATATATATATTGTGTGTGTAATTAATGACATAGAAAATGGAATCTGTAATACCCTGCTGCTTTTCTCAGCTACAGATAAATGGCAGTAGAAACTGGGCTTTTTAACCTCTGTCTATTTTCAATTACAGATAAATAGTTGGGTGATGTAGACCTTGGTTGGCAACATATCAAAAAGTATGTATTTACCCATTCAGAATTAGACACAAGGTCAATTTTTAAGCGAGTAGAGCTGGTTTGAATTGAGTTTTCCTTCTCTTAAACTGGTTGGCTTATTATCAATAAAGAATCCAGTCTGCCTTAGGAGTAGATAAATGATTTCATATTAGGAGTGTATAGTGTTTCTAAATAAAAAAGACCATTTTTCTGGTTTAATATACTCTTTTATTTACCTGATTTTTTATCCTAAAAATACCATTATATATAAAATATATTGATATGCTATCTAATAAAGAAACCAAATCAAACAATGGAGTTAATCTGTCAGGCTAAAAGTTCTGTCTTGTATCCTGTGGATGAAATAATTGTTTTCATGTAGTCCATATTGATACACTGATATTATTTCATAAGCAAATCTGCAGAATTAACTCCCTTTGTTGTATGAGGTGTTGGGAACTATTTAGCAAAATCCAGGAGAGTTTACTTTCTAACATTCCTCCAAATATTTTCCATATTCCATTCTTGACTAGTTGAACTGAATGTTCACATAAACCATGTTGTGCCTGATAATGGGATGAAGTTGATGTTCAATGCAGTTCCATTGCATAAACTCAGTAAATTTCAAATGAGGTAAATATGATCCATTATCATACTAATGTGAATGCATGGAAGACTAATTAGTAAAAACATGTCTTAACCTTTTAATACTGGTTATTACATGAGTTGTGTATGTTATATTGTCATGTACAGCAATAATAAAAATGCAGGAAGACTTCTTTAACAAAATATTTACCTCTCACTTTATTGCAAGGGTTCAAAAAGGGTTACTCAAGGTTTACGTGTGAGAGAGAGCTGGTGACCGAACATAAACTGTAATATTTTGACCCCCACTCTTATGGCCGTCAACGTTGTGTCTTTCTCGTTCTCCTGATGCTCAACCGGAGGCCCTGGGGTCCACTCTGCTGAGTGCTGGCTTTCTTTACTGCATCTTATCAGCAACTTCTCTGGTCCCCAAACTCCATTGGGGTTCCCGAGGGTTCCCTCGGCCGGGTGTGGCTTTCCCTACCACATCTCATCATTAACTCCATCTCCAACTGTCACTTGATTTCTGTCTTGACTGAGTTATATAATAGTTCAACGCCCACTCGATTGCCCACTCGATCTTTGGAATGGCATGATTGATCTTCATCCAGCGGAAATAACTGTCATGCAGTTCATAGGTCACTCTCTTCTGGTGCGTCAGTCTATGAGTGTATCATGGGCTTTACCTTGTCCCATTTCATCAGCCAAATCCACCCACGCGATCTCTTTTGATTAGTGGCCATTGGAATGTGTCACTTCCTTCCGGTGCATCACTTTGTAATGGCATGTTTGCTTGGGCTGAAGGTCAAAATACAACATGTAAATGTCGATCTACTTTGAATAAGCATAATGACTAGCAGGCATTTATATAAACCAGACAAACCTGATATTATGGCACTGCTGGCCATCCCTATAAGTGTAATGATGTCTTTGTTGATGAACTCTAAGTGTATAAGCTGACTTAGTTGCCTGGGGCAGCAGAATATACAGACTGTATCTTTGCTGAGGGGTAAGACTCCCCCAACAAGTGTCCTGGATATGATACTAAACAATCTGATGGTGAGACTTCATTAATGCAAGAACTTTGGGGAATGCCGAGTACCCCTTCATTGCCATCGCTCCCAGGTCCACTCTGGCTCAGAGTGGTAGCAAATAATAGGGTCCTATCTATGGGTCAAATAGAACGAAACTGAATTGTTTAAAATTAACTGTTTTTACATTTAACTTAGTGTTAACAAAAAAAAGTGTATTTATGCTTAACTGAGTAGTTTGAAATTGAACTGTTTGATTATTTAACTGTATAAATAAATGACTGATGTATAATTAAATTGTTGGTGATACATTGCAATACTTGGAACAATTTAACTTTGTTGACATGCTAAACTGAGTTGTTTGAAATAGAAATGTTTTTACATTTAATTGTGTGTTAACAAAAACTGTATTTAAACCAACGACTGTGTGTAAACAAAAGACCATACTTATGCTAAACTGTATTATTTGAAATTAAGTGAAATTATTTAACTGTGTTAAAAAAACAAATAAGCTCAGGTATGTTTAAAAGTGTTATCTTCAAAATGTGTTTAGAAATCATATCAAATATTTAATAAATGTATAATAAGGATTTGGTATTAAATAACCAACAATGGTTTATATGCCATAAAACCAAACCAAACCAAAGTAAATCATATATATTTAATATATATGTAGAAAAACTGATAACAATGATCCAAGAGGAAGGAATGATTTATTAACGGGTCAACACTATAGCGTTTCGGTTCTACTGAACCATCATCAGGACCATGAGGGGTGATATTAATAATTTTAAGTTAACGATGGATGATTAGAAATGTGAAATACAAAAACCTACAGGAAAATATGTATAGTTAGAAAAAGTTAGCCGTTTAACTGGCAAATCAGTTTTTGTTATCAGTTTTTCTACATATTGTCGGATTACAATCCTTTATTCACTCTTCATTTAATATATATGTATGAAAGGGATTTGGCATCAAATAGCTGTCAATGGTTTATATGCCATAAAACCAAACCAAACCAAACCAAACCAAATGAAGAGTATTAGCAGGAGTAACTGTTGCTCACCTTTCTCTCATTTTGACTCTGCTGGGTGACATTAGTGAAGTTAGTCAAAAACTTGTTGTTTGAGATGTTGAGGAACTACCCAACTCTCTACATTTAACTTATTCAAATGGAATGTTAAATATGATATTAGGTAGATAATTCTTTCTTCCTGAGGTCTGACTTAAATATGATATTAGGTAGATAATTCTTTCTTCCTGAGGTCTGACTTAAATATGATATTAGGTAGATAATTCTTTCTTCCTGAGGTCTGTGACTTGAGCAACCTTATCAAGAACACAGAGACTTGGTTAGTGTAGATACGAAGGTCTTTCAAAAAGTTCTAAGCCTTATTCAAAAAGAAAAGCCATAATTAAACCTTCTTAACTGAGATTATGAACATGATCTAACTGTCTGCAAGATGAGTCCTAAGAATGCTGACACCAGAGTTGAAAAGGGTTGACATTTTCAGGACATTTTTTACTCTTCGACTCCACCTAGGTGAACTTTTACAACAACCCTTGTATGTATTTACTAACCCCTTCACATGGGCACAAGGTAAATTCTTTTAGTGGAGTTCAACAGGTTTGAAATCAAATTTTTTTTTCTCTGAGACTGGTTGCCATATCAAGTACCCATATCTGGAGAGAGAATAGCTGGATTTATACCTTTCCCAAGAGTATTAGTGCTACATGAAATTCAAATAGTCTTGTTTAGGATTTGAACTTAGGTCACCATTTTCATTTTCAATGATGATAACCATTACACCATGAGTGCCTCCTTGAATGACCCCTGTATGTATTTCAACTGAATCAATCAAAGAACTACAAAACACAGTAAGAAAATACCCGGTCAAGTTATGAATTTTAAGTAAAGACCCTCATGAGCATGCATGCATGGTTGAGAATGGTGCCAAAAATAGCTTAGCTTCATTAGTATAATCTTTATGGGGTGTCTCAGGCATTAGGCAATGAACCTGATTTAACCCATTTTAGAAGTAAGTGCTGCCTTGGGGAATGCTTCTTGAAGTGAAGTTCATTATTTTACTCTATATATTTTTATACCAGGACCCAACTTCAAGTAGAAGAAGACAAATCATCTTCTATAGTAATGTGTGAGTCAGGTCTATATTGTGTAATTATAAGCATATATTATCAATGACCATTAATGGCAGAGATTTTGTTTTAGCTTTGTCGTATCATCATGACTAATGAACAGTTTTTAGTATAGAACAGATACTGAAAAAAATGGAACTATTTTTTATCCTTAAGATAATTCCCAAGGCCTATCTTGTTAAGTTGACTATTAATCTTCTTTGATGATGACAGTTGTCTGAAAGCAAAGCCAACAGATTTCTCTGAAGCATCAGGTATGACATGTGATAAGAAATCACCCACACCGTCTTAATTGGTATCACACGTTAAGACTAATTCCTTTTCAGGATTGCTATGAACTAGAATATTTGAAATTGGCAATGAATCCTTAGTTGTTGATGCCAGATATCCAGGAGATAACTTTCCATAGCAGATAATTAAGGGAAATAAAATTATTCACAATGCTAGGAATCTATCTCATGTAAAACTGTAATAAGCCCTGACTTCTGCCACATTCTAGATGTAATCATTTTGGAGTAAATCCCATGACCAAGATAGGGAATAAACAGTGCCATAGATTTATATATCTACCTAACCCCTCCACCATGAATAGGATGTGACACAAGGTCAATTTTTAAGCCAAGTAAAGCTGGTTTGAATTCAGTTTACCTTCTCATACTCTAGTTACCTAATCATGGCTAAAGAACTATGCCTGCCCTACTATTTACCAATAGCTAGGAGAAAGACAAAGATTCAAGCTTTTCTCATGGGCATTAGTCTGATGTGAAATATAAAACAGCTTTGTCCAGGATTTGAACTTAGGTTGCCAATTTCATTTCTGATGACAATAACCATTATGCTAAACACGCTATATTCTTGACAAGACAGATGCAGAAACTGGAAAATGTAAGTTTCTTTAACACTTAAGATTGGTTATGCATTTAGAACCTTAAAATCCTGTTATGAACATTTGGTTCATTTTCCAAAAGATTGTCTATAGAGTTTGGTAGATATCTTGAGTCAACTTTGCCTCTAAAACTAAGGCAATGAAACTTGAATCTTTGTCTAATGGCAACTATAGGAATATAAATCTCAAATCGAGCTTAACAAACTTTTGGCCCTGTCCATATTTTGAATTCAAATCATCAGTTCTAGGAACAAGATTTTAATTTGAATACTTATTTTGTATTTCCTGCATAAACAAACTCATAACAGTTATGTTCTTTGTCCATTTCATGTAAGACAAAAGGCACATCTTGAGCTTTGCAGAATACAGGTTTTGTTCAAAGATTAGCTCTTACCATAAATTGGGGTGTACAGAGTTTTAAGTCTGAAAAAATCTTAACAAAACTAAGGGTCAACTTATATGGCCGGACTAACATACAAATCTTTTCCACAGCATTGTAAACCAGTATTAAAGGTTTAGATTTTAACACTGCTGTATAAGTTGACCCTTAGTTTTACTGAGATTTTTTTCCAGCTTAGGAGGTTGATTGGTACATAGCATATTATGGTAATTTTGCTGTGAAATCCTTTTAATGTACCCAATTCATTTTTGAAAATATTAAGATAATTTTCTTTAATATCCTTGACAGCAGGTGTTTCATTCAAAACCTTTTGCTGGAAGGTACATTTCTCGCTGAGTGGTATGTTTTGTAACCAGTTTTTTCTTCAAAAGTGTTCAACCATTACATGAAATAACAACTGACAGACAAAGAAAATACTTCCTATTGTAGTGTAGAAGACTCTGCACAAGTTGTTTATGATGTGATGCTTTCTTTAGTATTGGCTGATGGACTTCTGTAAAATCAGTTTGAGTTTGGGTTTTATCAAGTTTACTTAAGAGGTCACCAAATATGATATAACTGCTCCTGATTATTTGATTGATTGATTTTAACAGTATGTCAACCTATCAGGAGTTATTTTATGCTTAGAGGTTAGAGAAACACATTCATCCTATGTTCATATTTACATTTTTTGCATAATTGTTTCTTCTTGAGAAACTTTTTTTGCACATGGGCTTTTCAAATACAAATAGTGTATTTGATGGCATATAAGGTGCACGTTTTTTCCCTAAAAATATCTCTGCGTCTTATATGCCATATGTAGGTTTAAAATTTGTGATAGTCAGCAAAAATTAGCTACCTGGCAACTACTATTAGCTTTGACTTTAGTTGGTTGGTTGTTAGGGTTTAATGGCATATCAACCTTTTTTAGGTTATTTAATACCAAATCAATTTTTATACAAATAATCAGTTTTATTTCAAACAAATCAGTTTCTTATGAGTACACAGTTTAGTCATCAAAAACATTTCTATTTCAAGCTATTCAGTTTAGTCAAACAGTTCTTTTTCAAACAATTCAGTTTAGCTTAAGTATGCAATTTAGTTCTATTTAACCTATAGATAAGGCCCTATCAGGTGCTAGAATGGACCTGGGAGCCATGGCAATGAAGGGATGCTCCACATTCCCCAAACTTCCAGCATCATTGGAACCTCGCCATCAGATTGTTTATCTAAGACACTCGTTGAGAGGTCTTATCCCCCTGCAGAGGTGCAGTCAGTGTATTCTGAAGCTCCAGCTGACAAGGCAATTAGACTTTAGAGTCACTTTCATATACCTATTGTCATTATTTAAAAGGCTATTATGCAGATTAAAAGTATTATCATTGATTATATTCATTACATTAATTTCATCACATTTAATATTAGTTGTTTTTTTTTCTTGGTTTGCTCTGCTGAAATTGGGGTGTGTCTCATACACTCATGTGTCTTACATACCATCAAATACAATAATTTTCAAACAGGTCTATTTGGCTCAAAATTTGGCACTCTAACAGATACTAGCACTCAAGATGAAAGTGAACCTGGGAGTAATGGCAATGAAGGGGTTCTCCACACTCTCCAGATCTCCAGAATTGAAGCCTTACCATCAGAAGGATTTTAATGTCATACCAAGGATGCCCATTTTTTGGTGCAGGGGTCAAGTTTGGTGCATGCGATAAAGTTTGCATATCCTAAGCTCTGCTGACAGGACAGATAGCAATTCCTGTATCAACTTCTATTTTAAAATGGTGGCTGTTGATACCTACCAATACAGTTAAGGAATCTACTCAAAGATTCATCAGTAAGTTAAATAATGTCTGTCTGGAAAAAAAGTCTGTAACGGATTTTGTTTCCACTGCTAGCTTTGAATTTTCTGGTTTCTGGTCTTTTCTTTTTGCTTCCAAGTCAAATGAAATAGTGATATGAGGCCAGCTCTGAAAGTTATAAGAAGTATCTTTTATAATAGCAAGAAACAAGAATATATTTTCCATTTCAATGAAAACACAAACTTTGATTTTGTTTCTATTTTGTTCTCTAAGGTGAGGGTGGTTCTTCAACCAGGTTTACTTCAGGTTCTTATCAATACTCTCCATGGTAAATGCTATCTCTCGAGTCTGAATAAATTCTAGTTTTCTTTGTGATAGCAAAAATCTGCAAGTATGATCATCAGCCATTCTTACCACTAACAAGTCTTTCATCATATCTTTTGAAGTCACAAAACTGAGAGGGTTCTTCACCTGAATATTAAAATCAGAAGTTGACTGAACCATTTTTTATTGGTATGTATAAAAGTTGAACTGTTCAAGAATGATTGACTTGTAGTGTTTCTTTACTGTAAGTGAGAGTTCTTTGTACTTTAAAAAAATCTTTGAGGTTATTGGGCATAACTAGACCTTTTAACAATGATAATATTCTAGTTCCACAAATGAAAAAAGGGAAGGACTGCTTTCTTTCTCTTTGAATTATCTATATAATTAACCTAAAAATAATATTTGATTCTTTCTGTGTGTGTGTTCCAATTTACTCAAACAGGTGAGTATTCTTTGATACAACCAAACTGTCATCTGCGTATGCAAGAGGGTTTCAGAAGTGGGCAGGGAAACAAGATAACATTCTTGTTTTTAGAGGTGGAGTTTGGTGGGGTGAAGAAGATGACATTCTTATTTTTGGGGAGCAAGGTGGGGGTTAACATGTGAATGAATCTTGATGTATCTGGTTTGATAAGTTATGATTAAAATAGGAATCTGGAAAAAATTTTGAAGAAAAACACTCACTGAGTTGATATACAATTGCATCCTATTTACCATCATGTTTTTTTCTTATAAAAAGAAAACCAACTTTTGATTTCAGTTACTTTCTTATTCCACAATTATTTTCAGTGCCACTTGTTTATTAACCCTAAAAAACTGCTTGAGTCTTGAAAACTGGTGACATCTTATACCTTTACCTTTTGAATTATCATATATTACCAACTGAGAACCATACTCTTTCCGAAGACAGACTTCGTACAAGAGACCAATTATAACACCTTTGATATTGGTACCATGTATATAAGGAATTATTTACATTTCATATATATATATACACACACACACACACACACACACACACACACACATATATATATACATATATAAAGTAAAAAGTTAGCGACCATAGTCGAGGGTGACCCGAAGGCTCCTTTTTCGATAGCTACTACACCAAGGTGTAGGGGAGGGCGCTACTCCATTCCCAGGATTGCTCCACTTTACCCTTGAACCGTACCTTATAATGCTGAGTGTTAAGCAAGGTGATATCAAGTTCCATTTTTAAAGTCTTTGGTATGACTCGACCTGGGATTGAACCCAGGTCTCCCGGGCCATTGGCGAACACTCTAACCGCTGGGCCAATGTCCCGGTGATATACATATATATATAGTGCAAAATGTGAACAAACAAAGTTAATACAAATGTGTTATAATTCCTGAGCTGACATAGGTCACCTAAATGGCTGAGTGGTAAGATACTAAGTCTAATGTAAAGTTAGGTGGGTTTTGATCCCAGCTAGAAGCATCCTGTGTGTCTGAAGAGTTGTGATACAATGAAGCAGTCTGTCAGTGGATGACAATAAACATATATATATATATATATATATATATGCGTGTGTGTATGTGTGTGTGTGTGTGTGTGTGTGTGTGTGTGAGTGTGTGTTGTGTTAATGTTTCATGTACTTACATCTTACCTCATAATTATATGACTGATTAGCCACTTTTATGGCATTTCATTTTGATGATTGTGAACACTACATAAAACTGACTTCTCATGTTCTTGTATAGTGATAATATTTTTCTTAGTTTCATAACTGGTCTACCATAATAACATTGAGCACTTTTTATGCAAGCTTTTCTTATTTGCATTTCTTTTTTTATTACATATGTTTTGTCCAATGATCATATAAGCAAAAAACTATCAGTCACTAAGTGCTATTGTCATTGTTATCCTTACTTATATATGCTCTATCATTGATATTGAGCTCACTTTTCTAATGAATATTGCAAACTATATTATTATACACACACACACATACATACATATATATATATATATATATATATATATAAGAGAGATTTATGGTTCTTACTAGCTCACTTGTTGAGTTAATGGAGAACCAAATGTTGCAGTATTATTACAAGGTACAGTCTTGCAAGGATTGCTGATTGCATGAAACCCAGGGTCACATTCTGTACCATGTAACATAATATATATATATATTTGATATATCATAATGAAAAACAAACATTTCAGTTTACACATATAATCCTTATATACTAAAATTCCAGTAAGTAAATAGATTAAAAATTATATTAGGAAAATTAACATCATCTTCACCTGTTAACAAAATAATTCAGATTTGCACATTATGAATTAAACATGTTTACTTCTTTATGGTGTCCTGGCTTGTCTATTTGTTGGGTTGTATAATGATGGTCTCAATAATAATAATAATAATAATAATAATAATACAGGCAGACTCTGTTGTTTCTGATACGAACAAGTTTATTTCTTTCTGCCTTCAGTCCTTGGCATCAAGAGGAAAGAGACACAATTTATCATATTTACCCAAACCCCTCTGCTCGGGCAGGATATGACACAAGGTCAATTTTTTAAGCGGAGTTTAACTGGTTTGAATTCAGAGTTTTCCTTCTCCTAGACTAGTTGCCTTACCAAGGCTGAAGAATCTAGTCTGCCCTACTATTTACCCATAGCTGGAGGGAGAATAATTGGATTCATACCTTTCCCAAGGGTATTAGTGCTATGTGAAATGCAATCAGTCTCGTCCAGGATTTGAACTGATGTCGCCGTGTCCAATTCCTACGACGATAACCACGGGCAATTTATAAGGGCCAATGCTAACCATACTATGCTGACAGCCCCCTCCACACACGGCGCATCTTGTAGCTTCTAAGATCTTAACTAATCTCTGCCAATCAAGACCCAAACTGATCTGATCTGATCAAATCCGAAAAAACTCAATTGCTTGCTTTGACGCTCGAACCTCAACTCCCGTCTTTTTCAAAATCCCCAAATTCTTTGGTCCTATCTTCTAGGCAAAACATCATCCATTCACTCAATTCACTTATATATACACAATTATATATGTGTAAGTTGATATTCACACATACACATATGAATTTATGGACAGTTAAATGAGAATTCAACAGCTCAAGATCCAAAGAAATTTTATGCAATAGGACAATAGAAATTTTTTTTTTGAAACAATGCACTTAAAATACTCTAATCTAGAGAATAAGGCAATTTCCAGCTGAATATTCAGCTGAATGATAATTGTGTGGCATGAGCATTTGTACTGAATATCATTTTTAATCATATAAATTCTCAATATAATAGAAATAATAATGAAATGCTATTTATAATCTTTTCCTAAATAGAAGCATCTGTATCATTATGGACCACTGTTACAATAGGAATCCAGTGGGTTCATGAATTGTTTAATTTATGAAAATATGATAAAAACTTTGGGTGTTTAGCAATTTGTTTCTGTGTGCAACTGATTCTATATGGAAAGAAATTTGACTTTCTTAAGATAAAGTGAATAGAGGCAGTAACAGTTACCATGGCAATTGAGATTTTGAAGGGTAGAAATTAACACAGCACAGCAGAGATGAGATAAGTTGGTCAGGGGGTAAGGGTTGAACGAAACCAAGAATTTTATCACAGAGAAAAAGAAATTGGCTAAAGAAAGAATTAGTTTGCATGAAATGATAGTAAGAAAAAGCAAAAACGGAGATATAAAAAAAAACGATTCAAATAAAATTGTAATAGACGAAACTTTTCTGACAACTTCAATCGCAGTAAATAAGTTGCATTTTGTTTCTGCTAAGAAAAAAACACTGAAAATTGTTCAGATGATGTATTGTTTGCTTATAATTTATTTCTAATGTTTAGTTCTTAGTTTCATATCTGATTTCAAGTCATATTTAGACTAATCTATTAAAAAAAAACATGGAAAATAATTATATATGCTTATGAATATGAACATACATACATACATACATACATCAATATATGCATGCATACACAGATATATATACCTAGATACACACACATACACACACACACAAACACACACACATGCACATATATGTATATATATATAAGTATTAGTAATATCCAGTCAGCGTCCGAAGACAGTGGCTGTGGATCATTCTTGTATGGAATATGTGAGGAATATCATATAAATCTATGTGAGTGCTCAATGTATGGCTATTGTAACATCACTTATTCCTTACAGGTATATAACAAAATTCAAATTCAGAACATACATTGTGCAATTAGAAGGAAACTCAATCCTGGTTAATTTGTCATTATAAATCTATTTCGCCAGAGAATATTATTATACTCTCTGTCTCGTCAGATGACTTTTTACATGTTAGACTTGAGGTTCGAATCTAACATGTAAAAAGTCATCTGACGAGACAGAGAGTATAATAATATTCTCTGGTGAAATAAATTGATAATGACAACTTAACCAGGTTTGATTTCTCTTCTAATTGCACTATATATATATATATGTGTATGTGTGTGTGTGTAAAAATCAAAAACTAAATTTTATACTTTTCCTTATTATAAACATATAAAAGTGTATGGATGATTTTAGTGTTCAATGACATCTCTTTTCTGTGTCATAAGAAGACAAGTACATACAAAAATAGAAGTGATTCCTTTGACAGATGATTGATAAATACGTTTGTCTTGGCAGTCGCATACATCTTTATAGATGAATAATCAGCAGGTCAGTTCTCAGCTAATTTGAAAAGCCCTTCTGGGATATGAAAGACCCATCAGCTATATGCCTTCACCACAGATATATATATATATATATATATATAAAAGATCAATTGAAGACATTTGAACAAGAAAATAATTTTCATTCAACAAAGATATGCTAAGTCATCAGTACATTTTTCCTTGCTTCTCTTATAAAACAGACACATCAAAAAAAATTTTTCCATAAAAAAAAAGTTTTCTCCTGATGATGACATAAGGTCAAAGCTAATAGAGAATAATCAGAAAATTAATAGCATAAATATTCCAATTTGTCTTATCTTTATATACATTGTCATCCACAGACCGACTGTTTTGTATAACAACTCATAAGTGTGGCTAGACACACAAGAGGACTCTAGCTGGGATTGAAACCCCGTCAGATTTCTGTTAGCCTGATAACGTAATCTCACAGCCACCAGAGCATAAATGAGAGAATTTAATCTATATGTATTAAATGTTGACATTTGTTTATATTTTACACTATCAGAGACTGGAGTGCTTAATTCATTTGAAGAACTTCGCATTATATATATATATATTGTTACACCGCCATGAGCCCAGCAGGCTTGCAAGGTGCTGTTCATTCCCACCAAGTCCACCAGTTAACACAGGGCATAGATGTTGGCTGTGATTTGCCAAATGCTATTTAGTGTCACAGATGTCACCAACTCCCAAGCAGAACCACATTTTAAAGCTACTGGGCGAGTTATAGGTGAATTATTAAAAGTCAACACAGCTAACTGGTTAGCTTTCCCCCTCAAATACAAGGTCTTCGTCAAATACAATTCTTCCATAACAAAAAAAAGGCTCTGAACTGCCGTATTTGGGTTAACAAGATTAATAACAATATTCTTTAATTGAATTAAAAAAAGAAAGAAAGAAAAAAACAATTCAGATAAAAGTCAGGAGTGAGAAAGTCTTTCTGTATCTCGGAGGAGTCTCCACCAAGATATCTGTATCCCGGACTAAACCCCCATAAAATATCTTTATCCCCAGACAAGCCTGCCATAAAATATCTGTTTATGGTGGCAGGTGAGAATGTAGTTCGTCAGTGATAGACATGTTCTGCTTTCCTTCAGGCTTCGGGATTTAATGGTAGAGTTCATGCTCTAAATCTCAAGTTTATCGTTGAATAAATATTCCCCCTTCTTTCTCCTCTATTTTATCAGAGCCATTCCTTCCTCCCGTAATTTTTCTTTCATTCACGTCAGCATGAATGCAGCAAGGTAAATTTGAATATACTTAAATTGTATGTTCACTTACTCAAGATTCTGTGGAGTTTCTTTTCTTCTCTTTTCCTCTCGTTATTGGGTTTCCATAACATGTTGGTAGAAGGATACACGTTTCATTTCAGATAAGACCAAGATTAATAATTGTCTCTTTCCTCATGGACAAGTCTTTTCTTTGGGTATTTGTTTAACGAGGCTTACCATACCTTGGAGTGCTGGTTCATTCAAAGTATAAGCTTTTTCTTTTCTCTCAGGGTTCTCTGCATGGCATTATTTTGGAATCTTGGTTTCTTTCATATCCCAAATTATGTCTTCACCTTTTGATGACTAAATGGCAACTCATTATGCATCTTCCCCCTATGATGAATAAACGGCAACTAACTAGTTTCCGTAGTTTGAAAATTCACCATGTGTTGGCTTTTTTTTGGGGTGGTTTATTCCTTGGTACCCATCATGGTTGAAGGTTTGCTTCTCTACTGACACATACATGGCTAATAGAGAGTGAGGTCCTCTCATGCCCATATCACCTTGTAATAATAGAGAGGGTGGAGGAGAATCAGCCTCTCCTACTTCCACTCTTCTGAAATTCTTGCTTATTACTATCATCTGCTGATGGCCAGAGAGTTACAGCTCCCTTTCCTCATAACCTGGAAAATGTATTAGGGTGTCATATTTCCTCGTCACAATATATATATATATATATGTATATATATATATGGAGTAATGTATGTGTATATATCTGTATGTATGCATATACCTGAATATGTTGCTATATATATATATAAATATACATATTGCTGAGTATATATATATATATAAGATTGTTCAGAAAGTAATTATTTTTTATCAGAAAGGATAAAAAAGAAATCTAAGTTAAGTTTATGTAAATATTATCCTGAAAAATGTAATCGCAATCATTTTGAATGACTGTAGACCAACAAACCAAAGCAAAGCTAGGATCATTAGGATGAGAGGTTCTTTTACGTCTTTGTGCAAGAGACCAGATTAGTTTGATTTGGTTTTATGGCATATCAACCATCGTTGGTTATTTAATGCCAAGTCCTGTTTTTACACATATACTAAATATATGATTTGTAAAAACATTTTATAAATACACACAGTTACATGATCAAACAGTTCTATTTTTAACATTTCAATTTAGCATAAGTCAACAAAGTTAAATGGTTCCAAGTATTGTTATGTATCACTAACCATTCAATTGAACATCAGTTATTTGTGTACACACAGTTAAATGCTCAAACAGTTCTATTCGTAACAATTCAATTTAGCATAAGTCATTTCTTTGTACTCAGTTCAAATGTCAAATCGTTCCATTTAACCCATTGATAGGACTCTGAGTCAGAGGACCTGAGAGCGATGTCAATGAAAGTGTACTCCACATTTTCATGCGAGAGACTAAAATTTTACCATATTGGCAAATTGTATATAAACAAACCAGAATCTGTCCTAGAAAATGAGAGGCATGAAATCCTTTGGGATTTCAGGATAGAAACGGATCTCCAAATCCAAGCAAGAAGACCAAACGTTGTGTTGATTAACAAGAAAAAAAAAGAATTTGCCATCAAGTGGATTTTGGTTTGGTTTCATGGCATATCAACCACTGTAGGTTATTTAACCCCAAATCCTTTTTATACATATATATTAAATATATGATTGATATTTTTAAACGTGACTAAGCACATTTTTTCTAACAGTTCAATGGTTTCGCTTATTTCTAATACGAATACACAATTAAAGGTAAAAACAGTTCTATTTCAAACAATTCAGTTCAGTATTTTCCAGAAAAACCCAGATTTCTGTAAACATAAAATTGAAATTTGCTCCTTATTGGGGGGCAGTTATTATAAATGATGAAATGAGGTGCCCGTGGTGTAATTGTTATCGTCATAGGAAATGAACACGGCTACACGAGTTCAAATCCTGGACGAGACTGATTGCATTTCACATAGCACTAATACCCTTGGGAAAGGTATGAATCCAATTATTCTCCCTCCAGCTATGGGTAAATAGTAGGACAGACTAGGTTCTTCAGCCTTGGTTAGGCAACTAATCTAGGAGAAGGAAAACTCTGAATTAAAACCTGTTAAACTCCGCTTAAAAATTGACCTCGTGTCATATCCTGCCCGAGCGGAGGGGTTGGTAAATAGGATTATAAATGAAGGAGATTATGCTTTTGATGATAATGATCTCTAAAGGGAACTTTGCAGACAGTTGTAAATGCATGAAGTTTTAAGGTGAGTGCTTTGAAGGAAACTAAGACTCCATTTCTGTTAATATTAAATAGTTGATTCTTTCCAGGACAGACCTCCAAAATACAAATATACATATGATATATATATATATATGATAGAAAAAAATCCAACAATATGCAGAAAAATTGAAAAGCAAAGTAATCTAAAGTGAGGAATTTATCGCGAAAGAAAGTATGCTATAACGTTTTGGTTTATATAAACTATCATTAGACTTAGAAAAGGTGACATCAAGTGTTATTAGATCAACGATGGATGTTTAATGAAATACAAAACAAGTGAGACAATAATATATACAGAGAAAGGGGGAAACATTATATTCATCAATAAATCAGCGTTTCTAAGTCCTGATGATGGTTTATTAAAACTGAAACATTATAACCTCAACTTTCTTTCACAATAAATTTTCCATTTGGATTACTTTGTTCTTCAATTTTTCTTCATATATATATAGATATATATAGATATATATATATGTATGTGTATGTATTTTTTTCATTTTACGAAAAATAATAAAAATACACACACAAACCTCTCTTTCACTGATTACCCTAAGGGGATATTTAGGTTACGACACTAAACTGTATCTGATGGTGAAGTTCTAGTTCTACAGATCTGGGGAATGAGAAGTAATAATTCATTGCCATTACTCTCAGGACCACTCTGACTTGTAGATGTAGTACCTGTTAGGATAATTTCTATGCGTCAAATTAATCTATTTAAAAAAAATATTTGTATTCAACAGGACTATATGGAAAAAAAGAAACTACACAAAAATGTAAATATGAATGTACAATGAATATGATTCTCTAACCTCTTGATTTAAAATAACCCTAGATGGGTTAACATGCCATTAAAATTAATCCTTGTTCTAGCTTTGATTTTTTCATTGACAGGAATTATAAAAATATCATGAATAAAGATTTTTTTCAATGCTTTGTATTTGCCAAATGGCTTTTACAAAGTATTCTCACCCAACATTAAAATTCTTTTTTTACTGGATTACACACGCATGCACACACCAACACATATACATATGCACATACCCATACACACATAGACACAGACACAATGAAGAATGATAAGACAAGGAAAAGAAAATTTTACTTATACCACAAAGAATGTTTGGTCTTTAAGGGTGCATGTTTAACCCTCTGAACTTGAAGAGCTGGTATTTGGGCTTTTATTTAGGGGTACATAAACCCAAGCAGCTGGAATTTCAGCCAGAGATTTCCCACTTGGACCTTGTTATTGCCAATAAAATGTTGCTATTCATATATGATTGTATTATTCTTTAATACAATATAAAAAAATATATATGTAAATATATAATATATATATATAATATATATTCTTTTATATAATATACACACACACACACACACACACATATATATATATATATATATATAATGAATAAATACATTTTATATATTTATATATTTAATGCCATGTGGTCTTAGGTTTCATGAAGTTGTAGCTGAAAGAATTTCAAATTATTATTTTGTGCTGGAATTATTGTAACGTTTGGCCCAATGAGAATTGTTGTAACTTTTCACCCAATGAGAATGACTGCTGCCATTCTGCCTGGGTCACCACCCTGGGGCAACATAAAAGTCCACGCTAACCATTTCTTACCCTCTTCACACTTCCTCACCGGCCAGCAGCAGGACAAACCAGTCAACATGACAGCACATACTCCTCTCTTCCCCTCCCAGTAGCAGCAGAAGCCAGCCAATATGACGGAGTACATTCTCTCTCTTTGCTTCCTCACTTGCTAGCACCAGGACAAACCATCCTTTTCCTCTCTCAGCACAGAGAGTCCACTAAACATTATGAGGAGAGCACGCCCAATTTATGGGCCATTGGTATCTGGGAAATCCTTCTTTCATCATTCATCTTTCTTTCCAAACCAATGGATCCTCGGCGAAACAAATTGGATATTTTCAACTCCAGCTTTTAACTTTAGTAATTTAATTCCTGTCCTGATGACTACATCTCAACTCCTGCTTTGACTTCAGCATTTTATTTCCTGTCCTGACGAAAGCATCTCAATTCATGCTCAGACATTCAGCTACTTTATTCCTTCTCAAGTCTACAACTGTTTTCTTCTTCCCGTGACTTACAGCACAAGGGTTTCTTTTGTCTCAAGCTGTTAATAAAACTTCCAAATTTCAATTTGGAAGTTTTATTAACTATCAATATCTTCATCAACTCATTTGTTCTTCATTTTAATATAACAAGAGGCAACAGAACTCTAAAACCTCAACTGCCATTTTTGTATAAATGGTAATATTACCTGTCCTCCATATTATAAAGTTCTACAAACAACCTAAGGTCACAGACAAACTTCCATGGCATTAGATATATAAAATCTAATATATATTTATTTATTATCATTATATTATAGCTCTCTCAGAGATATTGAGCTCTCTCCAAATTATATCGCACTTGGTTAACTACAAACCCACAAAGTGAATTAGTGACAACTAACACTGTTAGAATATATATATAAATATATATATATATAATATATATTCTTTAATATAATATAAAACTTATAGATAAAATATTGTAACTTGTTAACTAACAGCCTGTAAAATAGTTGAATAAAAGATTGCAACATTTTACATTTCCAGCAGTTTTTCAAGGTAAGAGCTTCCCAGGGTGAGAGGCCCCTACAGTCATGGAAGGCTCTAAAGGGTTCTAAGGGTTAAAAGTATTACCTCAAAGATTGTTCTACTTTGCTTTTCTTAGAATGGGTTCTTATTTTTCCTCAGATCTGTTCTAAAGGCTGCCATTTTCAGAAAGCAGCTCACAAGAAAGATTTTTCCTCTTCAAGCTAAAATAAACTAAAAGATTTAAGAATTTGAGAAGCTTATCATTGTTTCTTGAAACACGTGACTTGAAAACCTTTCTTATCAGTACTAGAATGAACTGAAGCAAAAAAGTAATAATTTCTTTTTAAAAAATAAACTAAAAATGCCTTCACTTTGATAGATTAATTGCTGAATGCCTCTTCAACTAAAATACAGACATTCTGTGGATTAAAAAGAATTCCAACAGGTGAAATAACTGGGTTATTTTCAGTTAGGTTTCTTCTTTAGGAAAGAATTGGGTTGTTTCTTAATCGAAATTAATCAGATTACATTTTGATTGAGACATGGAGAGAAGATTTGTTGGGAAGAAGAGTGCAGTTGGCAGTGAACTGGATTCTTACATGAATAGATTGGATCGTTTGAAGATCATTAAGGACTGTTGGAAAAATGATAAGAGGGAAATTGACTTTTGAAAAGAATTAGTCAAAAAGGCTCAATGACACAGTACAAAATGTGGTAAATGATGAAGAATTATTCTCTAAAGAAAGCACAAAATATTCATCTTTTGTAAATCTAAGAATCAAGAACATTTTTTTTTTTTTAATATAGTGTGTGTTTTGATTTTATTGAAGATATTAGAGTAATTTTCTTGGCCTTATCTGTCCAATTTTCTGATTGAGCCTTTTTTTTTTCTATTATGTGTTTTGGTGACAATATATCTAACGTGCAGTATAAGCTGGCATAGAAAGAGATTTTAGATATTGTCAGGATTTTTGTTGACAACTTTGGTTATTTTTGTATTTGGGGAATCTTTTAAAATTTCTTGCTTAGAGTGAGAGAAAGAGATTCTAAAGAAAGTGTGAGTTACAATGGAACAATGAATTAACATTTAAAAAGAAGACAATTCTGAATTTTTGAAAAGTCTGAAAATTGATAAGAGCAGAGAAATACTGGGATGTTTTAGTGAAGCAAAAATTGAATGATTTTTATCTGATGGAGACAAGGAGCAATGGACTGTGGAGAGAGAGGTTTTGATTTTGCAAGAAATGTGTAAATTGGTTTCATTACCAACATTAAAGTCAGTGAATGCTGAAAAATTACCTGGAAGTAGATTTATCAAGATAATGTGTTGTGTGCAAAAGTTCCAAGTGCTGTCTTTTTGAGAACCACCGACCAAATATACAGAAAATTAGTTTTCCTTTAATAAAATACAAGAAACTTTCATGCTCTAAATAATTTTTGATGTAATATTCATGGATGGCAATGTAGGGAGGAGAGAAGGTGAGAGAGAAGAAGAACAGTAAGTTGCTGTCCAGGAATGTTGTACTCCATGCCATATAGCTGGGGTTGAAGAAATGATTTGAAACAACAATTACATCAACATAGGGGGTGAAATTTATACATGCATGAAGGTTCCTTTTCCTGATGTTTGGACTCACAAAGAAGCCAAGTTGTTTGATATTCATTCTATGATAGTTGGGTTCTCATAAAGTGTTCATTGACAATCTGTTTGGGGCTATCTTTTATACATATGTGAGGTAAGGGGGATTGGTTCCAAAAGAAGATGTTCTGAGAGTTATTCATGCCTTTAAATAAAATCTTGCAAGATCCCAAATACCACAGAAGAATCCTGTATATTTTCAGGTCTCATCAGTCATCATTAATTTTGACTGGTTCCATTGATGACAAATAACAAATAAACCCCTAAAAAAAAAAATAAAATAAAGAATAAAGGGGTTGAGGAAAATACATATTTTTAAATTGATAAAGTTCGATATACAGATATTACTTTGTCACAAAATACATAGTTGTATTTGTTTTAAAATTAGTTTGGTTTACTGAAATTACAATGACTTATTCAACAACAGGAGGAGTTCACATGGTGTAGAGACTAATGCACTGGACTGCAACATTATAGTAAGCAAGTTTGAATTTCAGTCATACCATTATGTTCACTTTTGGACGAATAACCTGGGACAAGATATAAATCCCCTTATCTTAACTAGCAATGAATTAAATAGTACCATTAGAGTTCTTCTACAAGAATGACTTTAGCATTAAATAACTCACAAAGGTTGTTTATACAGTTTATTGGTGTTTTATGGCATATCAACCCTTGTGAGTTTTATAATGCCAAATTCTGTTTTTCATATATATATATATATAATGTGTAAGCAAATAGTTTGCAGGTAACTTTGTTTTTAAATGAGTTATTAAAGTTCAGTTGTTGCACACAGTTAAATGGTTTCAAATATTGCTATTTAACATTAGTAATACTATTTATCAAGAATTATTATATAGAAATAATTTGTGTACAGTTTTATAGTTTCAATAGTTCTATTTGACCCATAGATAAGGCCTATCAGGTTCTACCAATCTAAGTGAGAGTGGACCTGGGAGTAATGGCAATGAAAATGTATTCCACATTCCTTAAATCACCAAGACTGGAGCTTCACCAAGCAGCTTAGTGTCAGACCCAAGATCCTCATTGGGGAATGTCTTTCTCTTCTGCAGAGATGCAGTTGGTGTATTTTTTAGTCACAGCCATAAAGCCGTGTTACTTGATATGCCATTAAAAACAAAGAAAAAAAACATGTTCAACGGCAAAATTTTTTCCTATTCTGACTTACAACAGCTGGTCAATGTCTCCCTATCAGTTCCTAAGAAGAAAATTGGTTGATGTAATTTGCTGTGGCAAGTGGAGAAGCATAAGAAATAATTATGAATGCTATTCAATTTTTTTAAGGGCTTCATCTTCTGTGCCACACTTACAGAATACCAATAACAATTTACACTTTATTCTCACAAACAGATTCACTTCACTGCTTCTCAAACCTTTAAACGTTTCTTGCATATATCTTCTCCATACAAGACATTCATTTTGTCCTGTCTTTCCGCTATCAGTATGTCCTCTTTTATTAGCTCATTCACTCTTTTTTTGTGTTCGTCCTGAAGGTTTTCTACTGGCATTGTCTTTGTATACCATGTGACCAAACCTCTTCAATATTTTCTTCTTGCTAATGTCATAGAAACTATTTCGTATTCCATGGTTAGATCCTTAAATCATCCATTTTTGATACGATTTATGGGAGACAAAAACCTTACAACTGACATACACCATACTAATGACACTTCTTTAATATCTGATATATTTGCTAAGTTAAGGTTGTTCCCCGAGTAACTAGAAAAGTCATGCTTGACATGGGGCATAAAAAATGCTGAAAAGAGCAAGATATCTCTGATGATAATGATAAAATAACTGTGAATGATGTTATCAAAAAGGTCAGTGGATTTATATTTTTCAGATCAATGGTATCAGGAAGCTCATCTGATGTAAGAAGAAGGATAGGTTTAGCTTTTTCAGCCTTTTAGTAGGAAAAAGTATGGAAAAGAAGAAATTTTTCAAAGGCAATCAAGGTGTATTTGAGAAAGATTGCCTCAGGATTATGGTGGAAGTTTTTCAAATAAATCACATGAAAATAGATGATTAATAGATTATGAAAGTTTTTTTTCATAAAGAAATCTTAACCTTGCCAAGTAAAGTTAAATAAATCTTACATCAAGCCCCAGGGTGACACAGGACTCTCTTTATATCCCCAGTTTAATGCTACTTAAATTGCACTCTTCATCCAAACTATTTGAATCAATTTTTATGACATTGATGCATTGTTCCTTACCTGCAAAATCCAAAATAAGTATAAACTATTTTTTAATGTTTTACCGATTCCTTAAATTTTCTAATATAAGTTTTCCACATAGTGGTGAAGTGAACCATAGTTGTTTCCCCTGAATCAGCCACTTATATATTTATTGAAAATTCCATCTCACCAGTCACTGTTGTATTATACTTCAGTAAAACTTCAAGTCAAGCTATTTGCTATTCATTGTGAACAATATGCAAATATTATAATTCCTGCATTTTCTGACAAATAAATTATTCTTAGCAAAATAAGTACATAAGAAGCCCTATTACTTAATTCATAAATAAAAGTGTTTTTTATTGAGTATAATAATATATAGTGTTTTTTAAGATCCATTTCAGTTCTTTAATTTTTAAGAGTGAATTTGTGTTAGGATTCCATGAAGAATCTTTGGATTAACAGGAAGAACATTAAAACTAATCCAAATTCCTCAAAGAAATTAATATCGGAGTTTTATTATAAGAAATAAGGAGCTATCAATTTCAGAGAGACATTATAAATAAAAAATAGTAAACATGGAAACTTGAAGAAACCATAATATGGAACTATGCAAGTAGGAAATTATTGATAAAGAGTTGAACTGATTTATTCATGTACAGACTAACTTGCCAGTTAATGACAGGATGACAATGATGAAAAAAATTAGTGTTAAGTAATGTTAACAATCAGTTTATGTAAAAATTGTTTCTTAAGAAATTCATGTTTAATGATATCAAGTATTTTGTTGGTTGGTTGGATTTTATGGCATATCAACCTTTGTAGGTTATTTAACACCAAATCAATTTTTATGCAAATAGTTCCTTTTCAAATAGTTCAGTTTAGCATGAGTACACAGTTTAATTGCCAAAAACATTTCTATTTCAAGCTATTCCGTTTATTCAAACAGTTCTAATTCAGCTAATTCAGTTTAGAATAAGTATAGATTTTCTTTACACACAGTTAAATGTCAAAACAGTTCGATAGTAAACAATTCAGTTTAGTGTAAGTAGAGTTTCAATGTCAAAAACAGTTCCATTTCAAACAATTCAGTTTAGCATAAGCACGCAGTTTAAATGTAAGTATACAGTTTAATTGTCAAAAACATTTCTATTTTAAGCTATTCAGTTTAGTTAAAAAGTTCTAATTCAAACAATTCAATTTAGCATAAGTGTGCAGTTAGTTCTATTTAACCCATAAATAGTGCCCTATCAGGTGCTACCATTCCGGACTAGAGTGGACCTGGGAGCAGGGGCAATAAAGGGGTACTCCACATTCTCTAAAGTTTCAGCATTCCTGGAACCTCACCATCAGATTGTTTAGTGTCATATCCAGGACTCACTGTGGTGGGGTCTTACCCCTCTGCTGATGTGCAGTTGGTGTATTCTACTGCCCCAGCCGACTGGGCAATACACAGAGTTAATGTCAAACAGTTTTATTTCAGATAATTCAGTTTAGCATAAGTACACAATTTAGATGTCAAAACAGTTCTATTTTAAACAATTCAGTTTCGCATAAATACACAGTTTAAAAGCAAAAAACAGTAAAGTCAAGAAACCATGATTTTGTTCTATTCAACCCATAGAAAGGGCCCTATCAAGTGCTACCCCTTTGGGCCTGAGTGGACCTGGGAGCAATGGCAATGAAGGGGTACTCCGCATTCCTCAAAGTTCCAGCATCACTGGAACCTCACTATCAGATTGTTTGAAATCAGAGTTTTCTTTCTCCTAGACTAGTTGCCTCACCACGGATGAAGAACCAGTCTGTCCTACTATTTCCCCATAGCTGGAGGGAGAAATAATTGGTTTCATACCTTTCCCAAGGGTATTAGTGCTATGTGAAATGCAATCGGGCTCGTCCAGGATTCGAACTCGTGTCGCTGTGTCTATTTCCTACGACAATAACCATTACACCACGGGCACCTCCATTATTTTTCCTGATGATGCCTTGTAAATAGTTATAAGACTTCCCCAAAAAACAACTGGAAATTTCAAGTTGCTATATTTGGTATATAAGAGACCTATTTTTATATAAAAGACCCTTTCTATATTTGGCATATAAGAGACTAGTATATACATATATATATACATGTCATGTTTGCCTGTTCTATCTTTAATCCATTAAAATCATTGTATGAATCACTTTAATCTATTCAAATAGATGAATGAATCATTTAACTTTTGCATGGTATGAATTTAGGAAGGTGCCATATTTTTCAAAATACTTTTGGCCCCATTTCAAGCCATCTTTGGAAGAGCCATAGTGAAATGACAAACATAATGACAAGCCATATTCATTTATCCAAAGAGTAGGAGGAAGAACTAGTGGGAGCCGAATTTACATAAGATAAGTACTTGGGAAAAATACAGCGCCTTCCAAAATTCATTTCATCGAATGGATCAAAGACTGAATAGACAGACATGAAGTGTCTCTCCAATTTAATCAAACATGATTAAAAGAGAAAATACTATATATATATATATATATATATATACTAGGGTGAGTCAAAATCTTTGCGAAATTTTGGTACTTGATAGTTTATATCATGTTTTTCACATGACCAAAACAATCAACTCATGAAAGGTACTCACTGTCTTTATTAGTATCATGGTAGTCGGTGCACTGTCATGTTGTGCATTGCTTCACACTATGCATGATTTTAGAGTCCCACAGATGAACATGCAATGTAATCCAATTCAAGAACTTATGTTTTCCAAGTTCAAAGTGCACCACAATGCCACGAAAACAACTAAAAAGATTTATTAAACAAAAGGTAAAAATGCAGTTGATCACAGTATAGTAACCAGATGATTTGAGAAATTTTGGTCGAATTGCAAGAAACTACACAATCAGCCAATATCAGGTAGGCTTAAAATCATGAATTCCAACACCATGCTCCAAGCCATAGTAGAACTCAGAGAGTATCAGTCAAGCTCAACATCTCACTGTCCAATGTGGTGAGTTTCATTTACAACAAGCAAAAGTATCTGGAATTACTGAATTGTGCCTCACATTTCTAAAATATTGCAAAATTTTAGCTCATTCTAGCATATATATAGCATATAAGAGGCCTTTTTTTCATAAAAATATCAGAAAATAAAAATATTTCTCAGGTCTTACATATGAACTTGTTTTATCTTGTAGGCTAATGTTTACACATACAATGTTAGACTACCTGGACTTATGCCTGGCTTATCTCAATAATACTGTCCTATTAAATTAAAAATGGAGCGGGTGGGTATTTAATGGCATGAAATATGGTAGTCATTTGGTAATGTTTAAAGTGTGCTCTATGGACACAATTAGCACCAACTTTTTGATACTTTGCCATTTAACAATTCTTCTGGAAGGAATTTGAAGTTTATATTCAAGATATATTGAGCCAATCAGGTGTAGGTTCCTAAACCGCATGAATGATACAAAAGCCTGTTCAGAGAAAGAAGGACAATGATTTTTGTCTTCTTGCAACCTGAGTCTCAGCACTTTGCAAATAAAGGTGACATGAAAACATTTCCTTTGTTATGTGTGTGTGTGAGTGTATGTGTGTGATCTTTAAATGAGTCACATATTAAAAAAAAAAGCAAAGGCCAATTTCAAAGTTTAACAGTGGTGATAGTGGTGACAGTAGTAGTGATCACTGTTTTGAATAGTTGCTGCTGTCAAATGAAGATGAAAAAGCAATGTCATCTTGGAATCAATATTTATTCCAATGAGTGTCAAGAATTTTGAAGTTTCGCCACTGACAGGTGTGAAAGACTTTATAAATATATCACCAGGGAATCTCAAACATTTGCATCTGTCAACGCCTTTGTAGACTTATTGAACCTTCATTGATTCCCTGTCAGATACAAAGTAAATATTCATACTATATATTCACATCATATATCTATTTATATTTATGTATGTAAAAGTGATTCAAAAGGAATAGCTTTCTTTATTTGAAATGCATCTTTAAAATAATAACTTGTATTTTAGTCCTTGCCGTTTTTTAATAAACAGAATTAAGTACAAGTATTTGTTGTAGAGTGTGTTGTGTATACTTGTGTGTGTGCATGTAAATATATATATATATAGCGAGAGAGAGAGAGAGAGAGAGAGAGAGAGAGAGAGAAATATTGATAACAAGGTAATCCAAGTGGAAGGAGAGATTTATTGAGAAGTCGACACAATAGCGTTTTGGTTCTTCTGAACCATCATCAGGACTATGAGGGGTGATATCAGCAATGTTAAGTCAATGATGGATGTTTAAAGATGCAAAATACAAAAACCTTGAGGAAAATTTTTACAACAAGAAAAAGTTGGCTGTTTAATTGATGAATCAACAAATGCTGATTCACCAATCAAACGGTCCTGATGATGGTTTAGTAGAACTGAAATGCTATACAGTCGACTTCTCAATAAATCTCTCCTTCCCCTTGGATTACCTTGTTATCAATTTTTTTCAACATATTGTTGGATTACAAACCATAATTTACTTCCATATATATATATATATATACATATATATAAAATTAACTTAAATCGTGAGTTGGAAATCTTCTACTAAAGTTTCACCTTATCGGATCATCAGGAAGCCTAAGACTTAGGCTTCCTGATGATCGGATAAGGTGAAACTTTAGTAGAAGATTTCCAACTCACGATTTAAGTTAATTTTATAATTGGCTCCACTTTTGTTGAGCACTTTAGTAATTGTAGCATTGCAGGATTCGCGGAAGGTTTTTAGTTTTCTTTTGACCACTGACTGCGTATCCCTTGATTTTTTTCAAGGGGCGGATAAGGTTGGCCTTTTCTTTCTTTTTGACCTATAATTTTTTCTTTTTCCCCCGGGCGGTGATTCGAGATACTTTTATCTCTTCCTGGCGGTTTTTTTTTTGTTTTTTTCTAGTACCATGAATGCTGGTAAATATTAGATTAGTAAATATATATATATATATATTTGGTTGAGTCATGAATAATTGATTTTTTTATAACAAGTTGTAACTGCGTATTTCCAACTTCCAATGTTTTAAACACAACTGGAAATTACCTGATTAAACTGTTCCTTCATCAGTCATTTTTATTTCACTAGTGAAAGATTGTGCATCATAATTTGATTTATAATCTCACTCCCCTAAGATGGTTGAACTGAAAGTTTATATTCGGAATCTAATATTTTGGAAGTTTAAAGAATAACAAAATCACTACAGAAATAGCGAATAAGATTTCTAGTGTTTATAGCCAAGGTGTGTTATTACTGACCACCAAGTTCAAAACTATTTTTAAAATTTCATCCTTGTGATACATCATTGAGAAATGAATTCTGACCAAGACACTCATCAAACCTCAAACAAGATGCATTAAAATAATTGGTGGAATACAATCTACATAAAAGTACACAAGAATCAGCTCTTGACCTCAACACATTTCAATCCACAATCTGCCACCACTTAAAAAAAAGAAAAAATGAGAAAGCTGGGTTTTTGGGTTCCTCACACTTTTAGAAGAATAAGAAAGTCTTCTTTAAGGCAGAGAAATTACCAATTTCCCAAGAATATCATTACAGGTGATGAAAAATAGGTCGTCTGGGATAATATTCGATGCAAAAGGCAGTGGATTGACAAGGATGAATCTTCACAATCTACCCCAAAGGAAGAGCTTTATGGAAGAAAAGTTATACAGTGTGTAAGGTGGGATCACCACAGTATTATTCATTTTCTTTATTGTGGAAGAAAAGTTATACAGTTTGTAAGGTGGGATCACCACAGTATTATTCATTTCCTTTATTGTGGAAGAAAAGTTATACAGTGTGTAAGGTGTGATCACCACAGTATTATTCATTTCCTTTATTGTGGAAGAAAAGTTATACAGTGTGTAAGGTGGGATCACCACAGTATTATTCATTTCCTTTATTGTGGAAGAAAAGTTATACAGTGTGTAATATTATTCCTTTTCAACCACAATCAGTGTAATATTATTCATTTTCGACCACAATCAGAGACTCAATGCAGACATACTCTCAACAGCTGCAATGTGTATATGAAAATTTTCTGGTAAAATGACTTGTACTTGTCAATAAGAGAAACATTGTGCTTCTCCAAGATAAGGCAAGGCCACATTCAGGAAGAATTACACAGGAAAAACTATTGAATTTAAGATGGTCTGTTCTACCAGACACAGCATATTCATTAGACCTTACATCAAGAGATTTCCATTGTTTTTGTTCTCTACAAAATATTCTGAATGACAAAAACTTTTCACAAGAAGATCAGGTAAAAACTTTTGAAGACAACATCTTGAGTTCAAAAACAGCTGAAGTTTAGTTGAGAGGAATCAACGTATTACCTGATAAATGGCCAGAGGTATTTGAAAATAATGCGGAATATATGATTGATTGAAATTAATTCAGCGTTAATTTATACATGAATAAATTATATTTTACTAAAGTGGAAATTATTTATGACTCTACCCAATATATATATATATATATATTTCAAACATAATAGACATTTTTTGTCTACATACTTTATTATTTATCCTTTCATATTGCCGTATTGATTTTATAATATTCGGTGGGGATTGGTTGATGTTTCTCCCATAATTATTTATTTCCCAAGTACTTTCTGCCCGACTTTGGGCCATCATCATGAGAGGATCTATTACAAAAGTGATGTAACTTTTGTATGTACATTATTACTTTGTAAGAAGAGTGTCTGTACCATTGCAGTGTGCAGCATTTACATTTAAATTTGTTTCTATAAATAGTGTCAGAAGCTAAAGACATTAGCATTGGTTTGAAAATTAATTCTGTTAAGTTTGGGTTGTATGTTCCTAATAAGTTGTGCCAAGAGAACATGCCTTATGATTATGTAACTATGAAACTATTTTCTTGCCTTATGATTATGTAAATATGAAACTATTTTCTTGCCTTATTATTATGTAACTATGAAACTAAGCTCTTGCTTGATGGTTATCCTAACATAAAATTATTATTAACAATATGTGATTTCTATGTTACACAGTCCATATATGCTCTGTCCCAGATATTGAACATTCATTTTAGAAATACCACAATCTTTAATCCCACAATTGCATTGCCCTGATGGTGGGGATTAGTATAGGCTAACTGTATCCCCAGGAGAGGTTAAGACCCTACCTAAATAAAAGGTGTGTCCTGGGTAGGATACTAAGCAGCATCTAATGGTGAGACTGCAGTTCTGGAGATCTGGTAAGTGTGGAGTACCCCTTCTATGCTATTACTCCCACCTTTACTCTGTGGCAGTATCTATTAGTGTCCCTTCTATGGGTCAAATAGATCTGTTTAAAAAATCTTTTTATTTGATAGAACCATGTGAAAAAATATCGCTTAAGCAATGAATAAACAAAAAATGTAAATATGAATGTACAATGAACATGATTCCCCAACTTTCTAGGTATTAAATAACCCCAGCCAGTTTGTCATAAAACAGTAACCATACACACACACACACATTTCTCAATTTAGATTGTTCAATTAGCTCAATAAATGTGTATATTATTTTAGGGATTAGAAAACTGATGACCAATATGCAATAACCATTTTCTAATTAAGGAATCCACATGTGGGTTTTGTTAACTTTAGAATTTATTGTAGATGTTTGGATGCTACCTTTCTGCAAATTCATAAAAACAGTTCACTCTTTTTGGAAAAATTAATGCGGCTTTTCTTCCCTTCCAATTCTCAACTGATTAAGTGTATTTGTTAAAGAATATCCTTTACCATCTTCTTCTTTATGATTTTCATTTGAAACTTTTAAAACTGATGATCCACTGGGACAACAGAAGTGCATCCTTTGTCCTGCAAGATTCGTTCAATGTTACTGGCAGCTTGAGAGACATTGGCACCAAAGTTTGGCTCAAGCAAGAACACAATGGCATGCTATTCTTCAATTTGGTCTCTTGAGTTCCATCAGTCGCAAATTCAACACAATAAAAAAACATAAGAAAGAATACAATAGATTAATCTTGAGAAATATTTATGTTGTAATGAATGACTAAAACACAAATGATGGAAAAGGACTTTTATTTCCTGGGCAACTTGTGAGAGACAAATGTAGACATATTGATTGATTGATTAATTGAGAGAGAGAGACAGAGAGAGACAGAGAGAGACAGATGTACATTTTCACATATATTTAGGAAAAATCTTTATGTCAGTATTATGATTTAATGACTTTATTTGAAATGTTTCATAAATCTTTTGAAAAATAGTTAAGATTTTATACTTTTGATGAGTATAGCTATTGTGATAACAAGAAAGGATGTGTAGAAAAATAAAGTGAAATGAAATAAATGAATAAAATAAAAAAGAATTAAAAGAAAACAAAATAAATACATTTTCCCCATGATGCTCAAAATAAAACAACACTGAAGAGTTTTGGGGGTTATCTGCTCATTTTCAAGACGCCAAAGAGGGATTAATCCTCTTTTCCCTTATCAATGCCTTGTGATTGGATGTGTTTTTTTTAAACTCCTGTCAAAGTGCTCAGAACTACAGGGTGAAACAATTAAATTGTCATCCTAAAGAAAATAACACTACAGCATAATTTTAAAACTTTTATTGAAAAATCAATTCAGGTAACTTGATTATGTTGTAGAGCTGACATCTATTCAATGTAGCTGCCTTCAGCCTCAATCACCACCTTGATATGGATCCGGAACTGGTGTAATATAATGGCCGAGGGATTTCGTTTTATATATCTTGCCTTTGGATTTAGTTAGGCTGAGAACCTTTTGGCTCAGCCCATGGGTTAATTAGATGCAAACTTGAGCACAGGTGTTGATGCGCGCGTGGGGAGGATGTGTCGTTCACAGATGTCAAAATAAAAATCCCAGAGAAAGATTGACCAGTGGATGTGAATGACGTCATGCACCGGAAGCGTGCGCGGAGGATTTGGGGGATTTTGAAAAAGTAGTTGAGTTGAGAACTAGACACCAAACGAGAAGGGTCGACTTTCAGGGCTCGCAGAGGCCAGACGAATTTGCGCGCTACGGGCGCCGCATGAGATGAGGGGCAGATGGAAAAGCCAGAATAGAAAGAATGTGTATCTCTCTCCTTATGTCAAAGAACCTTTAAACTCAAAGGTAGTAATAAGTTTCATACCTGAACTAAGAAGTTGTAAGTGTTTTTCATGTTTTGGGGTTCCTATGTTCTATGTATATATATTATGAACATTCTGTGTATGTTTGACATATCCGTATCATGGGTATGTTACACTGGGAGCATGCCTTTTCCACAAGCGCCAACAGGAGCTCAGTGAATACTCGGCAGATGGAGGCAATCAGGCTGGCTTTGGTGTTGTGGGAGGTCATGTTGGTGATGTTCTCGGTGTATGACCAAACAAAGAGGTCCAGTGAGTTCAGGTCGGGGGAGGAGAGAGGCCACTGAGAGAAGGGTACACTGTCGTAGCACTCCTGAAGCCAAGACTGGGTCTCTTTGGACTTGTGGGCTTGTGCCGAGTCCTGCTGCCACACTCAGGGTCTGCCACTGGCCACCTGATTGCACCAGGGGATCACCACACTCTTCAGCACATCCAGGTACACTTTGGTATTGACTTTCTTGCCGACTTCGAAGATTTGAGGTGGCATGATGTGGCCCTCTCTTGAAACCACACGAAAGACCATAACCGTAGCCGGAAACTTTGTTTTCATCACCCTCAAGGGTTGAACCATCCGGATTTGCATTTTGAGGGTGCTGGCAATGGTCCTGTTGTCATAACTTGGATCGGTAGAGAGCATGTGTTGTACAGCGGTGCATCTCCAATCTTGCTCGTTGAACATTGTGTTACTTTCAGACATGATAGAAGGCTCCTATCGCTCTTGGGATTTGTAAACAACTGGCCAACTGCAACAAAAAAAGAAAACCGGTTTTCATTAAACAGAAATGGAATCATATTGTCTTTTCTAGGGCAACAATTTTATCATTCCACCCAGTAGGTTCAACTTTTGTTATTGGTCTTTCCAAACTCTGCGCTAGGCTGACTTGAGCTTGACTATTACTATTATTTTTCATCATTATCATAAATCTACTTCTGGCTCTACACCTAAATAAAAAAAGATAATGAACATACAAAAAAGGTATTAAGAACTTTGTTTTCCTTAAACATTATTCATCATCATCATCATCATCATCATGTCGTGCCGCTAGCATGGATATCCCTGACCCTCTTTCGCCACTTTTCCCTATCATTCATCGCCTCTGGCAGGTCTTCAGGGCTACATCTTATATCCTCACAATAGCTGCTGTATGTATATTCAAGCTGGTCGTACTGCTTTTGCTTGGCAATATGCAGGGGTCCATAGGAGTACATCTCTTATGAGCTCGTCCTTGCTTCTCCAGCAGTATCCTGTGTGTCTGGTTCGTCTAACTTGGATAGTTTTTGTGATGGGAGGCAGGTGGCCATAGAGTTGGTGCCTTAAAAACGAATAAATGGTCTGTAATAAAAACACATGGTTTGTTGTTCTTTTACCTTAAAATTGTATTAGAAAACCAATAATTTTTTTCTATATAGTTTGTTGAAATCACAATACATAATGCTTTCAAAATCTGAAGAGTCTTTTTCATTTCTATGAATTCCCAAAATAACTCTTGATTTTCACTGGGGCATTTGCCTTTTTAAGCTTCATAAAATCTTATAAGAAATTTGTGTGGCTTTTAGTCGTAATAACAGTCATTTTTCATAATTTCATATAAAAGAACTCTACTTTCCATCATATTATATATTATATTGGTGTAAATGACTATTTCCTATGAAAAATTCTTTATGTTCCAATGTGTTGATAAATGCTATTAAATAAAGAACAGACCAGTAATTGTTAACTTGATTTGATTCTCCTGCTTTCATTTATTCATTTTCTGATTGAACTATCTTTTCTTCTCATAATGTGTTTCAATAACACCAGGTCTAAGGTGTGTTATTAACTACATAAAAAGAGATTTTTTTTCACTTCCTCTTGTATATTTACATAATGATATTGACATGAAATTATGCTGACTACTTTGGTTTTTTTTGTCTTTTGTGTGTCATTTGGGTTGATGAAATAAGTGACATCTTGCATGTTGGGTTTTGTCTTTTGCTGAATTTTGGTAGTAGATTTTTGATTAGGTTTGAGTGTTTAACAATAAACAAAATGGTGGAAACTGAAGTATTTTTAAGAAAATCTCTCGATGAAAGATTATCTGTTGATTTTTCTCTTTTTAGAAAAATGAATAACCAACACAGAAAAGCAACAAATTAATTTGTTTATTTGTTTGCGTTTTATGGCATTTCAACCTTTGTAGGTTATTTAATGCCAAATAAATTTTTATACAAGTAAACAGTTTTATTTCAAACAATTCAGTTTAGCATAAGTACACAGTCTAATTGTCAAAAACATTTCTATTTCAAGATATTCAGTTTAGTCAAACAGTTCTAATTCAAACAATTCAGTTAAGCATACAAAAACTGTTTCTTTTCAAACAATTCAGTTTAGCATTAGTACACAGTTTAAAAGTCAAAACAGTCCTATTTCAAGCAATTCAGTTTAGCATAAGTACACAATTTAGTTCTATTTGACCCATAGATATGACCCTATCAGGTGCTCCCACTCTGGGACAAAGTGGACCAGGGAGTGATGGAAATGAAAGAGTACTCTGCATTCCCTAAGGCTCTAGCATTACTGGAACCTCACAATCAGATTGTTTAGAGTGATACCCAGGACAATTGTTCAGGGGGGGGGGGTCTTACCCTCTGCAGAGATGCAATTGGTGTATTCTTTAAAGAGGTGATACACCATAAAACAAAATAACCAACCAACCAACCAACCAACCAACCAACTAAGTTCATATCCTGGACAAAGTTGTGTCCATCATACTTCATGCTAATGCCCTTGGGGAAAGCATTAATCCATTTTCCCCCAGTCATAGTTAAATAGTAGGGCAGACTGGGGTTTTTAGCTTTGGTTAGGCAACTGGTCTAGGAGAAAGAAAAACACTGAATTCAAACTAGCTTTACTCTGCTTAAGAATTGACCTTGTGTTACATTCTGCCCATGGCAGAGGGGCTGGGTAAATAAATCAACTGCATAAGTCACGTACATACCCCACAAAGAACAAATAAAACAAAAACGTCTTCAGTATAAACCAAAAGCTTTCATCATCATCATAATTATCATTATCGTCAAGGCATGTTAACAGCATCCATTACTTTGAATCTCTTCCACTATTTAGGGGGTGTCCTTATGGTGTAATGGTTAAAGCAATGGACTACAGAATCGTAGTACGCAAGTTCGTACTCCAGTCGTGCTATTACGTTCACTTTCGGGCAAATACCCTTGGGAAAGGTATGAACCCCCTTAACCTCCCAGCTATGGGTTAAATAGCAGCACTACTGTTCTTCTAGGAGAATAGATTTGGCATTAAATAACCTACAAAGGTTGATATGCCATTAAACAAAGAAACCAAACAAAACCATCTTCCACTATTTGTCCTTATCAGCCATTGCTCTTAATAACTCTTCTGTTTAGTACAGAACTGATGGATGTAAGTTTTTGTTGGTCAGCCAACACTTATGTGTCACATCTTGTTTGTGATAGAGGGATTGGGTAAATACATTCATCTAAGTAATTGAACTCAATCTACAAATTAAAACTTATTGGAGGAGCAATGTTTACAAGTTGGTCAAACAATTGGATGGCATGAGATCTCATGAAAGTAGAAAAAACTATTAGACTTTTTAAGGGTTAATTCATGGACTTTCTTTTAAAAATTCCTTTGATTTTAGAATTTTCTAAATTTTTTTGGCACTGTGTGTGTCACATGAAAAAGTATATTTTATTAATCAAGAAGAATCAAAACCTTAGATTAGTTAATGTCATTTGATGCCACCAGGTGCTGTTTTCTACAATAGTCATATTGAAAAGTTAGTAAAGTTGCTGATATAGAGAAGTACTGACTTGCAGGAGTTAATAATTAAATGAGAAGTACTGAGGATTGAAACTTCCTTAGAGGGAAAACTCTTTTACATAGATGTACAAAGAGGCACAATTGTAGAAAGGAAATAGCTCCTAAAGCAACAAACATCTCTTTATCTTCCTCACACGAATACAGATATATAATCATACAAACCTACATAGTTCTGGAGATTTGTTGAGCGTATTGCAACCCTTCAATTCTATTACTCACAGGTCCACTCTGACCCCCACCCCAGAGTGGTTATACTTGTTAGAATCAAATAGATGTGCTTAAAAATTATTTGTATGCAACAAAAAATGTTATAGTCAAATTGATTTGTTTAAAAATTATTTGTATTTTGCAAAAACTGTTATTGTCAAATAGATTTGTTTAAACATTATTTGTATTTTGCAAAAACTGTTATAGTCAAATAGATTTATTTAAACATTATTTGTATTCAACAAAAAAAAGACTTTTAAGACACAACTATATAAAAAATATAAACATGAACATACAATGAATGTGATTCCCTAACGTCTCAGCATAGATAGGTTAACATGTCAATCCATCTATCATCAAACCTACAAACATATACACTTATAGACCTACACATATATACCCATAAAAATCCCTCATAAATGCAAACTTATCATTTTTGGCTGAATGGTTACCATCATGCAAGACAAAATTAGCCAAATTTGAATTTTAGCGAAAGCTGCTTATGTTTACTTCATAATAACTTTTTTCAGAAAGGTGTGAATCCAGAATTCCCTAAACACTGTTTTATCAGCATCTATCTAGAAAAACAAAAGTTAAGTGACTTGCATGTTACAATTAAGCAAAATCATTGTTCATGTTTGCAGAAAAAAGGGAAATCATTGAAACCAAAGAATAAAAATCTTGATTGGAAATCTAAAGACTTTGTCTTTTGAAAGGAAGCAAAAATTCAATCAAGTGAATTAGGAAGCTGAAGTAATTTTGATTTTGAAAATATGTCAGTGGGAATTGTGATAATCCATTCAAATTAAAAAGGTGGACATAAAATGTGCAGATAATTCCAGTGCATCAGAAAAGAAAGGAAAGATAGAGGCAACAATTCCCTACGACTTTTCTTAGCCATTAGAAACGAGGAGAAATATCTGATATATTCCTAAGCAAAAGTGATAAAAAATGCAGGAGAAAATGCCAGAGAAAAAGAGATGCAGAAGAAAGAGAAAAATGTCTCAGAATCATTCTATTTTGTATTCATAGCATTGCTGACGCTCTTCTGGGGCCGATATTCTGCCCCATTATTTTCCTCCCTAATAACTGAAAGATAACTAATTTTATGCTGAATCCCATGTTCATATGGGGGAATTAATCTCCAAGCTAGCAAAGATTGTCAAATGAGGGAAACCAGTATTGAGTGTCGCCATAGAAAACCAACATGAAGCCAAGTTGGGCATTTGATCATGTAAACAATTCAGGTTTAGCCTGAAGTAAATTCTTTATCACATAGTTTTGTGTACATATTTTTCTTTCCTGCATAACACGTGCACACACACACACACACACATGCATGTACACATACATGTATGCTCACACACATATACACACACATACATGCTCACACAAACACATCCACATGCACACACATACATTTAAAGATAAAGATACTTTAATTCAATAACTGGTTTTTATTGTGGAATTTTAGTCAAGTCTGTTTAAGAAATTCTTTCCAAAGGCAAAACTTGAAGTTTGCATGTTACCAAATCAGTCACGAGGGATAGGAAGTGAATTTGACTACCTGAGTTCAAATCCTGAATGTTGCTGTCTTGGAAAAGGTTGGAATCCAACTATCCTTCCTCTAGCTATGGATAAATAGTTGGGCAGACTTTACTCTTTAATTTTAATATAGCAACTGGTCTAAGTAAGTAAAGTTTCCAAACGTAGTCGAGGGTGACCGCAAATCTCACTATTCAATAGCTTCTACACCAAGGTGTAAGGGAGGGCGCTACTCCTCTCCCTGGATTGCTCCACTTTACTCTTGATCCTTATCTTATAATGCTGAGTGTTAAGCAAGGAGGCGTCAAGTACCATTTTTTGAGTCTTTGGAATGACTCAACCTGGGATTGAGGGATAGGCTCTGCCAGGCTATTTCTGTCCATGAGTAGCACCCCAATGACCAAGCCAGGTTATGATATCAGTATAGAATAAGTCTATAATAAATCTATATAAATTAGCTAAAAGAAAGGTAATGCTTTGTTTGGTTAATACTGGGTTTGAAACGCTCTTAAACAGAAAAAAAGATACTACTAGGGGGAGTCAAAAGTTTTGCAATATTTTGGTATATGCTAGTTTGCAATGCCTATATCACATGACCGCAGCAGTTCAAGCTGTGGAAAGTACTCACTGTGGTTATTAGCATTGCAGTAATTAATGTGCTGAAATGAGTATTACTTCACTCCATGTGGAATAGAAAGGTTCCCAGATGAATATGCAAAATAGTCTAATTTAGGAACTGTGCTGACATGTGCATGGCTTCATGCCATGTGAAATTTGAAAGGTTCCCAGATGAACATGCAAAATAGTCTAATTTAAGAACTGTGCTGACATATGCATTGCTTCACTCCATGTGAAATTTGAAAGGTGTCCAGATGAACATGCAAAATAGTCTAATATTGGAACTTCTGCTTTAGGAGTTCAAATCGGATCATTTGTTATATAAAAGTTAAAGGTTCAGTTGGTCACAGTATAGTAACTAGATGGTTCATGAAATTTTGCTCTGGTTCCAAGAACCTTGATGATCAGGCAAGGTAAGGTATGCCTAAAAGCATAGATTCTCTGGCCATGCTCTAAGCCATAGAAGCAACTACAATGAGTAGCCCTTGGAGAGTATCATGTGAGCTTGATGTCTTACAGTCCCATGAGGTTTTTCAGATTCAGGATATGAATTCTCACATTACCAAAATATTGCAAAACATTTGACTTACTCAGGTATTATTAATTTTTCGTTGTTTTTTTTTTATCCTCAATCAGATTTTTTGGTTATTTTTTTACCGTTAAGTTTGAGGAGAAAAAATGGAAAAAAAAAGTTTTTTAAATTCTCTCTTTATGTTATATTCTGTCTCTCAGAGACAGAATATAACATCTTGAAATAAACATAAAGGATTTTTTGTGACCAACATATCTATAATTCCTTCCCACCATTGGGGTCAACTGACAATAATTGTCACACCCAAAAATATTACTGGAATATGAGAGTATGTATAACAGTAAGAAAGTACTCATGGCACATTGGTTATCATCATAGGAAGTGAAATGGCAGCCCAAGTTCAAATCCTGTTTACATAGTGCAAATACTTTTGGAAAAGGCATGAATCTGACTATTCCCCCTCCAGTTATGGATAAATAGTCAAGCAGACTGGACTCTTTAACTTTGGTAAAGCAACCAGTCTAGCAGTAGAAAAACTCTGAATTCAAACCTGACCAGGATAGAGATGGGCTCCACTAGACTGTTCCCGCCTAAGACATACTGCATATGTTGTACCCCTCATGACCAAACCAGGTTATGGAGTGAATCTTTTATAACAGCATACAAACTTAGTATCATGTCAAAGAGACTAGAATCAAAATCAAATTAATCAGAAACTCTGCTAAAGTTTAAAACAGGGTTGCTGGAATCTCCAAAAATACTTTGGAAGGTGTTGGAGATTTGAAGAGAATTGTTGTTATTCAGTCTTCAGCAATAATAGTTGAGGTGTGGGAAGATCAGGTAACACTTGATTTCCTAAAGGCATCTCATTTAGTGTAATGGTTAATGGATCTTTTATTTGATTTGAAGAGTAGATAACTTTAAAAAGAGTTAAATTGTTGAAATCAAAAGTGTGATTGTTGAATCTAAGATGAGCTCAACTGAGTTTAATTGACACCTTAAAGAGTAGTTGAAAGCTGGGTTCTTACTGGAGGATTGTAAAGTCATGTGACTATGAATTCAAGAAGTTTTAAAATAGATTTTAAGGTGCCCGTGGTGTAATGGTTATCGTCGTTGGAAATGGACCCGGCGACTCGAGTTCAAATCCTGGATGAGACTGATTGCATTTCACATAGCACTAATACCCTTGGGAAAGGTATGAATCCAATTATTCTCCCTCCAGCTATGGGTAAAGAGTAGGATAGACTGGGTTCTTCAGCCTTGGTGAGGCAACTGGTCTAGGAGAAGGAAAACTCTGTTAAACTCTGCTTAAAAATTGAGCTTGTGTCATATCCTGCCCGAGCGGAGGGGTTGGTAAATAGGATAAAATAGATTTTAACTTCAAAATAATTAGTTGAGAAGTTTTGGATGGTGAGGTCATCATTTTTATTTATAGTTTGGGGATTAAGTCCTGGTTCATTCAGCCAGTTAAGATAAGATGTCTGAAAGGAATGAAGTCATTTGCACACTCAAAAAATGTTATGATTGTTAATCATCTCCATAGAAAAGAAAAGAGAGACTGAGGAGTGTCCAACAAAGAACAAAATGTCTAGTCAACACATTATCCAACATATTTATCAGGCTGTTTTTTAAAAGTAAATTTAGGGGAGACAAAAGTGATACAAAAAACAAAAGAATTTCTCCAATGTTCTTCCCTATCTATTACTTTGACTTTATCCTAAAAGAACAGATGGTTTCCATTTTCTTTCCTTATATGGTCAGATATATTTGACTTTTTGATTTCACCTCAGCTTACTACTTTTCAATATTTCTCAAACCTTACTTTTAGTGGGCAGCATGTCTTACCTTTGTATACTTTACCGTAACTACATGGGATGGAGTGTGCACAATTCTTGGTCATGTTGTATTCTGTTGGGGGCTTGACTTGGAAGAGATATTTTCAAAGAGACGATCCACTCCTGAATATCATATAAACTACATATCTTTCAAATCTTTTCAGCAAGTCTTTTGAGATAGGGTAGACAGACTGTGGTGAGTTTTTGAGTATTATTCTCTATCATTCAATCCAGATGTTATGCACTCTGGTTTGTTGTTGAGATGAAGATTTTCTCTGAAATTCATTTCTTCTTGATACACATCGCAGTCACTATCAATGGCTTTTGCTTGATGTTGTCGGCAATGAACGACTTTCTTTACATAACATGGGAGTTGAAGTTTAGGTACTGTCAAGTGAAAGTTTAGGTACTGCCAAGTGAAATTGAGGTACTGTCAAATGAAAGTTGGCTTTTGACACACAGGTGACCTGAATCTTTGCTCAGTGAAAATTATTGATACATCTAGGAAGGATAATTTGTCTTGTTCTTTCTCCATAATGAACTTTATAGATGGTTGGATTGAGTTCACATGATCTAGTAGTGTTTGAATGTCTTCCTGATGAGGCTAGAGAATAAATGTATCATCTACGTATCTACACCACAATGATGGCTTTAGTGATGCAGATCCAAATGCCATTTCTTCAAATTATTCTATGTATACATTAGCCAATACTTGGGACGATGGTGATCCCATAGCCAGCGCCTCTTCCTGTCAATATATATCAGACCCCATCTTGAAGTAGGTCGTTTCCACACAGAAGGTCAATGTCTCCATCAGGTTATCTATTGGGATAAAGGTGTGTTCTTCCAGGGAGGGATCTACAGCCAACTTATCCCATACCACCATTAGTGTCTCATTGAGACTCACCATCTGGATGGAATGAATTGGTGCATATCTGATTTTTTCCATGAAGTGGGCAGAGTTTTTGACATTTTCATCATGCGGAAGTGACCTGAAAGCCAGTCTTTCTTCCTTTGAGATGTTTGGTTTTGAAGGCTTTAATTTCTCTAGTGCTTGTCTCACTTTCCATCTTAGCCCAACTGCTTAGGCCTTAGGAATTTTCAAGGCTGCCTCCATGATTGGGGCAATCAAATTTTAGTAGGGAATCTGCTTAATGTTTGTGGCAAAGTTGAGATTCTTGTTTAGCACTGATTTCTCAGAGGTAGTTAGTTGGCACTTACTGATATTAGCAATGGCTTTCACTGGTGAGTAATGGGCTTAGGCTTTAATACCTTGGGATTTCATCTTTTCTTTTCATAATTTGGCATGATTTGTCCAGATATTGTTGGATCTATAAACACATGCAAAGTCAAATGTTTAAATCATAAAGTTTTAAAGTAAAAAGTTTCATTATCATGTGCAACCAATTCTATGGCTTTCATTAGACTTTCAGTCTTGAACTGTATATATCATGAAATAAACACCATTTGATGATTGATGGAGTTTAAAACTAATAAATTTATATATATATATATATATATATATATAATACCCAACCCACTATTAAGCAAGATGCCCATAAATTGTCTAAAACTTAGTCTGGCCCAAAGACCACAATGTTGTGTTAGTAAAGCATTTATTCTAAGCCTAACAGCAACAAATAAATGAAGTAATACTTCGTTTAATTCTAATAATTTATTATTCCACATGTGAAGCAATTAATAGCAATATACAGTCCTCTCTGTATATAAAGTTGAGTTTAAGGGACTTACCGGCATGCTGAAGAAGATATCTTGTATCTTAGGGCTGTCTTTCTGAGAGCTTTTAATGTTCCCACCTCACAGAATGTCTGGTGGAATCTGTCTGACTGGATTTTGGATTTTGCGCCAAGACTTCTGGGCCCATCATGTGATTAGTATATCCAATCACAGAGAGCCTCTCCCTCCCTCACTCCATACACAGGAATTACCATTTTACCAACCCAACAACAGTAACGGGGAAATTAGATTCCTTTTTCTTCCTCAAAATGAACATTTATATTTTTTACTAACTTTGGTAGATTATCATACATGCAGAAAATCAAATTGCAACACTGAACGTTTATGTTGATTTTGATGTACATTCTTTGTTAGCAGAAGATATACATTCTTTTGCAGAGGATAATCTATCACAAAATTGTATCCACTCGCTGAGGATAAACAGTGAATTAATTCAAGGACTGAGAACTATTGATACACCTCTTACTTTGCATTGCCCTGTCAACTGGAGCTGTAGAATACACCAATTGCTACTTTGCAGAGAGGTAAGACTCCACCCACGCCCGTCAATGAGTGTCCTAGATATGATACTAAATAATCTGATGATGAGGTTCCAGTAATGCTGGAGCTTTGGGTAATGCAGAATACCCCTTCATTGCCATCACTACCAGGTCCAGTTAAGTCCAGAGAGGTAGCACCTGATAGGGTCATATCGATGGGTCAAATAGAGCTAAATTGTGTTCTTATGCTAAACTGAATTGTTTGAAATGGAACAGTTTTTGTATGCTAAACAGAATTGTTTGAATTAGAACTGTTTGACTAAACTGAATAGCTTGAAATAGAAATGTTTTTGACAATTAAACTGTGTACTTATGCTATACTTAATTGCTTGAAATAGAACTGTTTACTTGAATAAAAATTGATTTGGCATTAAATAACCAACTAAGGTTGATATGCCATAAAACCCAAACAACCAACCAAACATACTTTGAAACCTGTGAATGTATGATTGACTGTAATCCAATTATATTACCTATATTTAATCTTGAAAATACATATATATGAGGATCATTAAATAAGTTTCCAGACTTTTTTTTAGTATGGGCACTTTTATTGATACTACACACATGTCCCCTTCGAAGTAATCTCCTACGGCTGCAATGCACTTGTTTTACCGTTCCAACAACTTCTGGAAGGCCCCATGGAAGTCCTCTTGTGTGAGCGTGTCAATGACCTTCGTCACAGCCTCTTTCATCTCCTCAATTGTCTCATAATGACAGCCTCTAAGCTTAGGGATTAACCAAAAGTCACAGGGAGCAAGGTCTCGACTATAAGGAGGGTGAGGAAGTGTCTTGATGCCCATCTTGCTCAAATACTCTGTGAGAAGGATAGAGTCATTGACTGGTGCATTGTCCTGGTGGAAATGCTAGTGACCTGATTTAAAGAGCGCTGGCCTCTTCCAAAGGAATCTCTTCCCGAACTCCCTTAAAACCTCAACATAGTAACCCTAACCCTAACCCTTTGGCCAATAATCTCTGGTATATTGACTTTCTTACTCCTCCCACACTTTTCATCATCCATCAGAAACTCCCTACCTTCCTTGAATCTCGTATACCACTTAAAAACTGATGCTCGATTCATGCAAGATGGTCAAAAAGCAGTCTGAAGCATTCTATACGTTTCTGTGACATTTTTTCCAAGTTTAAAACATAATTTTATTGCATATCATTCTACTAAAGTGTCCTCGTCTCCAGATTGCATTCACTAGCTGTGATAATTAGGCTTTAGTAGAGTGTATTCCAATTCCTGCTGTAGCTGTTGATTTGAACCTGAAATCATAAAAATTGGTCTGTCAACTTATAAGATAAATACCAATAACATACTGAATTTTCAAGAGTCTACAACAATTTTAAAAGCCTGTACAAAAAAAGCCTGGAAACTTATTGAATGCACCACATATATATATATACATATTTACAGAACTTGATGCAAGATGGAAAAAGATTTTTCGGCAGAAAACCCACAGGGCTTGAGGAAATACCTCCTGAATTATAGAAAGCAAGAAAATTTGATGGCTTACTTCTTCAATCATGCAAAGCAGTATATAAATAAAACACAATAGAGAAATGGACAAAAGGCTACATCATCCTTTTTTTTTAACAAATGCAACATTGGAATCACTAAGAACTGCAAAGGAATAACACTTACTGTTATGATTACTTTGGTTTAAAATGCCCTGCTTTTCAATTGTATCTGAAGTTGAGAAAATTCTTAAGAAAAATCAGAACAGCTTTTGGAGAAACCAATCTACAACATTGCAAATTCTAACTATCAATTGAATCATTGAAGGAGTATGTACAAAAAATTTCGAAGCAACATAATGTTACTTCGAAATTTTTGTTTGTAGATTTCTCCAAGACATTTGATTCCATAAACAGAGGAAAGATGGAGCAAATACTTCTTGTATATGGTCTTCCCAAAGAAACTGTTACCAACATAATGATGCTTTACAAAAACATGAAGGCAATAGTTTGCTCACTTGATGGTGACACCCACTTCTTTGACATTGTTGCTGGAATATTACAAGAGGATATTTTAGAAATATATCTTTGACATTATTGCTGGAGTCTTGCAAGGAGATACATTAGCTTCATAAATGTTTATAATTTATTTTCTACTATGAAGGTCAATAGATCAGTGCCAATTCTAAATACTTTTTGATCATCAGTTTTTGATGAAATACAGGATTGGGTAAGTGCAGGATCCTCCAAACGTATCTGATCTTCAGCTGTGAGAGACATTTTCTTGCTTCCTAAACTGAAAATTCATCACATGGGTAAGATTTGAGGACAGAAGTATGACAGTGGTGCTTTATTCTATATCAAAAATTTCGGAGGTGATTTAACAAATGAGAAAAGTCATTGAAATAAATGTGATGAATGCTTAAGTCTTGATATTAATTTTTCATTCATTGTCTTTTTTTAGGTAAATATTACTTTGATTTTGATAATTTCAAACACTCCTTATCTATGTGTGTATGTATATAATTATGTATGTTTGTGTATAGGTCAATCTGAGACCACAGCTCTGATTGGATGGTTTCAGTTAGGTGTTTGTGTGTATATATATAAATATATATATATATATATATATATATGTATGTGAGTGTGTGTGTATGTATATATTCATGAGTGTGTGCAAGTATATATATATGTATGTATGTGTATATGTATGTGAATACATATAGATATAAATATATATATGTATGTGAGTGTGTGTGTATGTATATATTCATGAGTGTGTGCAAGTTGATATATATGTATGTATGTGCAAAAAAACAATGTTATATATAAATTTAAATGTCCTTTAGGAGATTGTATCTCTGATGAGAATAATATATATGTTGGTTTAACCTCAACTACCCTGTCAAGGAGACTTACAATGCACCTTTCTGATACAAGTTCAATAGCTCAGCATTTAAAAAACATTCATGCCCAACAACACAATTACAGAAAATTCTCACCGACAACACAACAATATTAGAACATAAAAATAATAAACAAAAACTACAGATTCTCGAAGCACTACATATTAGAAACATGCAACCGACACTTAATAGAATTAATTTTCAAACCAGTGCTAATGTACTTAAATGTCTTTAGCTACTGACACTAATTATAGAAACCCATTTAAAAGCAAATGCCATAATCTTCAACAGTAAAGACGCTCTTATATAGTGGTAATATGCTAAAACAAAAATTACATCACGTTTGTAATAGATCCTCCCCTGATGATGGCCCAAAGTCGGGCAGAAAGTACTAGGGATACATACAACTATGGACAATACATAAATCAATTCCCCCCAAATACGATTAAAGTAATATGGGAATTTGAACGGATCCAGAAGAAAATATGTAGACATAAAATGTCTATTATGTTTAATGAAATTTGTATTAACGAAGAAATGCTGCCAAAATATACACATATATATATATATATATATATATATATATATATATATATATATATATATATATATATCCGTTCTCCAGATGGAGACACAGACTACTTTGATATTGTATCAGATGTACTGCAAGGAGACACATAAGCCTCATACCTCTTTATCATCTGTCTAGACTATGTACTTAGAATATCTATTGATAAAATCAAAGAAAATGGTTTCAACCTAGTAAAAGAAAGAAGCAGAAGCTACCTCACAAAAACAATTTCCAATGCGAACTATGCCGATGATATAGCGCTTCTTGCAAATGCACCTGTCCAAGCTGAAACCCTGCAATATAGTCTAGAATGAGCCACTGCAGGCATCGGCCTCCATGTCAATGCACACAAGATGGAATATACATGCTTTAAGCAAACAGGCAACATATCCACACAAAACAGTAGCTCTCTGAAACTAGTTGACAAGTTCACTTACTTTGGAAACAGTGTCACATCAACCATGACAGATATTGACACGTGACCAGCAAAGGCATGGACAGCTATCGATAGGCTATCAATCATATAGAAGTCAGATCTTACCAATAAAATGAAATACAGTTTTTTCCAAGCAGCGGTCATGTCGATACTGCTATTTGGACGCTAACTAAATGTATGGAGAAAAAGCTTGACGGCAACTACGCAAGAATGCTACTAGCAATATTGAACAAGTCCTGGAGGCAGCACCCCACAAAACAGCAGCTGTACGGCCACCTACCACCCATCAAGAAAATTATCCAAATTAGACAAACCAGACATGTGGGACACTGCTGGAGAAGTAGGGACAACTCATAAGTGATGTACTCCAGAGGAACCATTCACATGGACAAGCAAAGGCAAGATGACCAGCTCGAACCTACATACAGCAGCTCTGTGCTGATACGGGATGTAGCTCTGAGGACCTGCCAGAAGCAATGGATGAGAGGGAGGGGTGGTGAGATAGGGTCAGGGATGTTTGTGCTGATAGTGCGAAATGATGATGATGATATATATATATATAATGTCAATTTTGTGTCAATCTGGCTGAGAGTTGGTTAAAATTAAATCCAATCTATAGTGATATATTCATAAAACTGGGACAAGTTACTCAGGTTTCTAACCAGACAGAATTACTGTTTCTGACCAGAAAGACAAAACAATAATTATAAGAGTGACTGAGAGACAAAAGGAAAGAACTGGGCATTTTTTGTGTCAATCTGGCTGAGAGTTGGTTAAAATTAAATCCAGTTTATAGTGATATATCCATAAAACTGGGACAATTTACTCAGGTTTCTAACCAGACAGAATTACTGTTTCTGACCAGAAAGACAAAACAATAATTATAAGAGTGACAGAGAGACAAAAGGAAAGAACTAGGCATTTTTTTTTTATATCATTTCACGTTAAAGTTTGAATTGATACAGGATCAAAGTTCATTTTTTTCGGTTTATTTCTACTTTGTAATTATCCTTTTCTGTGAGAGAAATCATTTCTGTCTTTTGTTTGTTTTGGGTTTGATGGGTTTTCTATCTGAGAAGAGAAATTATGAGAACAAAACATTGCCAACCGTATTTATAGACAATTTCCTCAATTCAGTGATCAATATTTTGCTTTGGTATAGAAGACACTGAATTTATGGCCAGTTACATGGTATGCACACACACACACACACACACGCGCGCGCATGCATACACACAATATGAGTGTCTGTTTTTTTTATTGATATAATTTTGTATTTATTTGATTATGAATCTTTCCGGCACAGTGATTCAGTAAAATTAATGTTTGCAGCTTTGTTGATTTTTATTACTGTACTTCAAACAGTCAGTTGATTACTTCTGCAACATATATATATATATGTATACATATATATGCACACACACACACACACACATATATATATATATATATATATATAAACTTTTGAGAGTCAGATGTATAGAGTGCACATTTTCTTTCTTCTTATTGCATATATGTATATATATATATATATATACATATGTATATAAACTTTTGATTGTCAGATATATAAAGAGCACATGTATGTATGTATGTATGTACAATAGATTTTTCAATTTCAGTTGAATATAGAAGATGTAAAAAGTCAAATGTAAAATAGGAAAAACTCAGGTCTCAAAATTTCACAAGTATGATCTTCAGGTGAACAGGTATTCCACATATTTGAAATATATTGCGATATTGTTCTGCATAGGTTGGTATTGAGTATTATAAATATCTTATAACCAGAGGCACTTTTAACACAAAATCTTAATCTCATATATATATATAGGAATGTGTGTCTATATATATAAACATATATATATATATATATATGCTGAGAGAGAGAAAGAGAGGTGCCTGTGGTGTAATGTTTATCCTTGCAGAAATTGGAAACAGTGATATGAGTTCAAATCCTGGACAAGGTTGGTTGCATTGTTACATAGTGCTAATACTTTTGGCAAAGGAATGAATCCAGTTATTCTCCCTCCAGTTATGGGTAAATAGTAGGGCAGATTGGGTTCTTTAACCTTGGTTATTCGACCAGTTTAGAAGGAAAACTCTGAATTCAAACCGGTTAAACTCCATGTAAAAAAATTCACCTTATGTCACATCCTGCTCATGTAGAGAGATTGGTAAAGACATATATATATATATATATATATACATCCTATGTAGTAAGCACTTTCCACTATATAACATGCAATTACTTTTTTAACTTCAAAGGAGACAAAATATATGTGTGATGACAGTGAATTTTTCCCACCAAATCTAACTGGAGCTTTTTCACTGAAGTCTGAGTGACAGCAAGTCCATTTAAATCTCTTGGACTCTTTTATTCTAGCTGATTTAAACAATGCTTTGGTCTAGATGGTCTTGATTCTTCCTCCCATTTTCAGTTTCCCCAGCCTCTTTTCCAGACCTTTGGTGACTATTCCAAGGACACTAATTACAATTCGTTACATTTTCACTTTCATGTTCCTCAACTCTTTGATCCCTATGCCATGTATTTGTTTATCTTTTCCCTTTATGGTCCACTAAAATATTTTTGATTTATCCTAACTTAAAAGTTAGTTTCTTATTAGAACTATAAACAAAAGACGAAAATTTTACGGAAGTTTAAAGTGAATTATCAAATCAAACTCACAAGTTTAGTTAATGTGCACTTTGCCTAAATCTCAAGTGACAAAATGTTAGTCATCTGTCACCTCTGTGTATTGTCACACATTTCAAGTGACAACTTCTCTGGTATGGAAAGCAGATTCAAGAATGCCTAAAGTGATAACAAGCCAAGAAGACTGAAGGGTGAAAAATCATAAAATCACTTTAAACAAAATTGGCACAAGAAGTCAAAAATTAAAAAAAAATCATTTTGCTTCTAGAACAATTTCAAATCAGCAGAATGAATCTGTTTTATCAAAATATCTGGTTTGGGGAGTTGACATGTACTTTGCCTAAATCTAGACCGAGGTGACAAAACATTCACCACCTGCCATTTCAGTATACTGCTATACTGTGATGACAATGACTCTTTTTGTTTTAAAATATCTTTGTAAAAACTCAGCATTTGATTTAACTTTTGTAATCAAAATTGTATTGCTTGTCTTCATCAAGAAGGAAAATCATCTACATATTCAAAAAGTTTTAAAGTCTAACAATATTCAAATTCCATTGATCCCACATTTCAAGCAACAAGTTCTGTAGCATAAAAAACGGGATCTTGAAGACCTAAAGTGATAAGTCAAGGCTGAAAATACCAGTTCTGAATCATCACAAAAACGCTTTCAACAAAATTGGCACAAGAATTCAGAAATTAAAAAAAAATCTTTTGATTTCAAGAACAATTTCAAAAAGATTGAATGAAGTTGTTTTTTTTTTTTATCCAAACAAAGTTCAAAGAAATTGTTGTCCATAAAAAATGTAATAAACTGACTAAAATCTTTGTTATTTTAAGGTAACAATAATACACAAAGTTCTGAATTGTGCTCTTTAGAGTGACGAGTCACATTTTGAGATGTCTACTGATGCTTTTGAATGTTATCTCCAAAGTTTAGGAGAAAGATTCAATCCAAAATGACTGTTTACTAACACAGAATAATGGAGGAGGTGAAATTATGGTACAGAGATGTTTTTTTCTGTATGTGGCATTGACAAGTTAGTACAAGGTAAGAAGTCTATTAAGGCAAAACAAAAGTACCAAAATATATGACTGAAAATGTTGCCTCTAAGAATGGACAAACCATGTAATAAGAAGTCATTTTCCAAAAAATATAATACTCCAACACAAATGGCAAAAACAACAGAACTCTGTCATAATCAATTACCAACCATGTTAATTCTATTAGAGAAGATATTGGTGTATGTTAAGGATAAAATGGTGGAGTGACAATTTGGAAACAAACCAGAAATGGGTAAATGAGTCAGAAATGAATGAAACAAAATTGATGTGATACACTGCAAACAATTATCAGGAAGTGTGTGTATGTGTGTGTGTTTGTGTGAACATATATATATATATATATATATCATTTGAATATTTTGGTAATATATATATATATATATATATAAAACATGAAATATACAAATTATGTGCTCTTAAAGGCTCCTACTCAAAGTTTCATGTAGATCACACAAGCATCAGATCGAAATAGAAAAAATACCTAATCTTTTTTTAAAAAAGATAGAAACAATAATGATGAGGATATCAGTTTCAAATAAAATAAGTTGTCTAGTTTTCCAGCAACAACATCATTTGTTCTAAAACGTGATCTGTAAAGAATTTTGACATGAAAGATATCAAGAAAAGATAACCATATCATTTGTCTTAATTATTTGAATAAAGTTTCCAAGCAGACAGTCAGACTTTTCTCTTATTTGATATCATTTACACCGATTAAATAATACTGGCCTATGTCTGCAATAGCTACATGTAGTTTTGTTATCCACCAACAAAAAACTTAAAGTTATCATTGCTTTGGCTGCCTAAGAGAAGACATTCTTCCAGACTGAACTCAATGTTTCTCTCTTTTATGACTGCATTCGGAAATTATTGCAGCTGCTGCTAAATTTACAACTCATTCTCACCTTGGGTTCACTGATAAATCTGCTGTACAGTGGAATCTCAAAAAAACAACTAAAACAAGATTAATTAATAGTTTAGTATTCAGATTTGTTCAAAGTAAAAACTTTCCTTCATTAAAGATGGAGGGTCCAGGTAAAAATCTTTCCTTACCTGACATCAATTCTTCCTTGATTATATTTCTATTGAAAGAAAAAGGGTAAATGAAAGAATTAATATCCAATCAATAATAATCAATAACCTTTCAGAGTTCTTATTGTGTCCAACTTATATTCTGTTTCTCATTTTACGTTTGACTTTATTTCAAACACTTTCAACCATCACTACAGAACTTTCAAACTTTTGCTCTGAACTCCACAAAAATGTCAGTCACAAAATAAACGCTACAATGAATTGAGTTGTCATAAATAAACTCCCTTCAACTCTTGAACTTAAAGTTTTTGATGTGAACGCAGTCATCACGTATGTAACAGTAAGAACTTACTGTAAATTGCGGCATACAAGTTGATCTGGCATATAAGTCAACCCCGAGATTTTTAGCACAAACTTCTGAGTGAGACCGATACCTACAGTATAGGTTGACTTGCAAACATATAGTAGGCTACTGGTAGGCCAAGTAACTTTTACTTGGGCCAGATTAAGTAGCATTTGTTTTGGTTTGGTTTGGTTTCTTTGTTTAATGGCATATCAACCATCATAAGTTATTTAATGCCAAAGTCACCCTTCTTGAAGAACAGTAGTGGTACTATTTAACCCAAAGCTAGAAGGAGGTATATACCTTTCTTAAAGCTATTTGTCTGAAAGTGAATGTAATAGCATGAATGGAGTTTGAACTCATTTACTACAATTCCACAGTCCATCGCTTTAACGCTTTTGCACCACCAGGATACCCCCTGGTAAGTACTGTAATGATGCCAATGTATCAACATTCAATAAACTACAATTATGTCATAGTTCTATTTTTTGAGTCTTTAGTATGACTCAACCTGGGATTGAACCCTGATTTTCCAGACTATTGGCAAACACTCTATTCATTAGGCCAATGGCCCTGTTGTAAGTAATTTTTCTCTGAAACCAGAATTACATCAACCATATTTGAAACGTGCAAATCTTACACATTAGAGCTTTTATATTCATATGAATTCAATACCTAGTGCACTATTATGAAATTGAGCAGATAAACAACTGACTGAAGTTGTCTGCCTGGATGCTGTGACATTTCAGTTAAATGTTTACAGTCAGTACATCAACTGTTGGAAATGGCATGTGATATCACATTAATACTTAATTTGTATTACAGTTTCATCCTTTCCCATTATCAATGCTTTGGCTGATTTTTTCTTCAGCCTTCAGATGATATCACATTAATACTTAATTTGTATTACAGTTTTATCATTTCCCATTATCAATGCTTTGGCTGATTTTTTCTTCAGCCTTCAGGTGATATCACATTAATACTTAATTTGTATTACAGTTTCATCCTTTCCCATAATCAATGCTTTGGCTGATTTTTTCTTCAGCCTTCAGATGATATCATTAATACTTAATTTGTATTACAGTTTTATCATTTCCCATTATCAATGCTTTGGCTGATTTTTTCTTCAGCCTTCAGGTGATATCACATTAATACTTAATTTGTATTACAGTTTCATCCTTTCCCATAATCAATGCTTTGGCTGATTTTTTCTTCAGCCTTCAGATGATATCACACTAGTACTTAATTTGTATTACAGTTTCATCCTTTCCCATAATCAATGCTTTGGCTGATTTTTTCTTCAGCCTTCCGATGATATCACATTAATACTTAATTTGTATTACAGTTTCATCCTTTCCCATAATCAATGCTTTGGCTGATTTTTTCTTCAGCCTTCAGGTGATATCACATTAATACTTAATTTGTATAACAGTATTATCATTTCACATAATATCTGTGTTATCATTGCTTTGGCTGATTTTTTCTTCAGCGTTTAATTGTAAAAATCCAAATGAAATGAAATAGGGGAGAAGGTTTACTATTTCATTTTAATTACCATAAACTGCAGCATACAAGTTTATATCTCAACCTCAAGATTCTTAGCTTCAAATTCTGGGTTAGACCTATACCTGGTGTATAGTTTAACCCCAAACATAGAGTCTTCCTATCTAATGTGAATAATTCCAAAACATATCTATTTGACCCATAGATGAAACTCTGATTGGGTTATGTTGGGTATGCCACTGAAACTACATCTGGTGGTGTAGTTTCTGTTCTGTGGCTCTGGACAATGTAGAATATGCCTTTTTGGCATTACTCCCAGGTCTACTGAAACCTTGTGTGATAGTATCTGTTAAATCCCATCTATGGATCAAATAGATTTATTTGAAAATTATTAATATTTGATAAGAATTCTTGAAACCATATAATTGTGTACAAATTTTTTCTAGAAAGAAAAGTTACTTGAAGCTATAATTGTTTACAAGTGATTATCATTTAAGAAGAATAAGTTTTATATAATGTAAACAATAACTAACATCTTAAATTACCCAATTCAAGCTTTGAAAATGACTTGCACCTGTTTGGTTATGTTAGGTGCTTTGATGTATTTATTTACTCAATTGCTCCACGACAGACTTGATACAACACAAGGTCAATTTTTAAGCAGAGTACAACTGGTTTGAAATAAGTAAGGGTTACAATTCTTTTTTATAAAAAAGTTAATCTTATTTTATAACAAAGTTAACAGGGTTTTATTTTTTCTTGTGAAAAATTATCTACTCAAAACAACAGATATTATTACATAATTCCAAACTCTACAGCATGAAAACTCTGTAATCCAAAATAAAATTGCACTGAATATATATAAGAGGTGAAATTAATTTTGGATTGCTACATATTTATATTTTTGGTTACAGACTTTCGATGTGGTAAATTTTGTCTTCTTATTTTGAAGGTTGCTGTAAATTGTGGTATACTAGTTGATCTGGCATATCAATGAACCTCAAGATTTTTAGCTTAAAATTCTGGGTTAGACCTATACTTGGTGCATAGGTCGACCCCTAAAAATGCAGCAGGCTACAGGTAGGCCAAATAATCTTTATTTAAAATGTTGTGTCATATAAGTACAATAATAATGCTAATATTCATAAACTACCATTATGTCTCATTACACTACTATTAGGTCGACCCCTAAACATACAGTAAGTAACAAGTAGTTCAAGACTTACCCAGTAGACTAATAAATGAAGATTGGCTACGATAACGTATAACAAAAACATATAAGGCCAAACTTTTGACATCAAGTCATTAACTGTAATACTGTTACGTATTGACCTTTAACAGACCAGTTAGTTAGGGATCTCAAAACAGGATATTGCACCTGTGTTAATAAGGAACAGAGGAAATGAATGACATGAATTGAGAACTGGAAGGGAAAATGTGTGGGCGTTGAGAAAATTATATAACGACAAGAGAATCACGCGGTCAGTCATAAGGAAAAAAGCGGTCAGCTGAGTTGACAAAATGTGTTGTCTTGGACGCCAGTCGTGGGTGGGGGTGCTGGGTTGCGAAGCATGAAGAAGAAAGGTTCTGAAATATGTATCTCAACGTAGGTTTAAGAAGATAAAATGTAAACCCAAGTAATTCCCGACTGACTCTCGAATATGTGTCCCATGTGGTGTCAATCATGGTTGTCCTCCGTCTCTCTCTCTCTCTCTCTCTCACACACACACACACGCACACACACACTCACACATGCAGCCATTTCGACCTTTTCGTAAATAAACAAGAAGGTATATTTTTTATTAACAAAAGCATTGTTGTCGCTTCATTATGATAATACAACAATACATTTTTCATTATATTGTACGAAATTTTCAAGATTAGTTTTATACTAATTGATATATCATCGTAGACCTACAAAATTATTCAGTTTACGGCATATACGACGCACTGGTGTATAAGACGCAACTCAATTTCAGGAGGGCAAATCAAGAAAAAATAAGTAATTTGTAAAATTATTTGTAAATGGTACAACCTAGGCTATATTTATGAGGTGTGATTTTGGTTAAACACGACATGATTACGATTAAACGAAAAATAATAAAAAAAAGAACACAAGCCAATGAAAACTTTATTATATTCAAAGGTAAGAAAACAAAATAAAAATAAAGCAATTATTACAATTGAGCAAAACAGTAAAATTACCATTAAAATTTTATTCATCTTTAAATCCATAAAATTCGTCGTCTTCTTTATCAAAACTCTGATACTCATTTTTTACACAACTATCATCGTCGTTAAATAATCTTCTGTTCCATTGATTGCATTGCTAATGCCAAACTTTTAAAAAGATATCATAACAACTTCTGGTTTAATATTACCCTAAGCTTGCTTCATTCATTCGCAGACTTGTGCAATGCTGTTTTTTGTTGTTTTTTTTTTATTCTTGTAAGTGTAAGGTTGTTGCGGAGCCGATGAGTATGTCGACCCGCAAATGAATTATGTGAATGAGAACAGCCAAAGCAATATGAAGGAACAAAGGCGAGGTAACAATAATAACAAGTGACAATTTATTTTGTCGTATTTACAAGTGTGTATGTAAATGTCCGTGGCGGTTGTATGTAGTCCTCAGCTAGATGGATGATGTTGGTAGCTGGTATGATCGAGTTGTAGGTGTTCGCAGCTGGGCGTTCGACGAGGGTCGCTGGTGTAGGTCGAGTCGTGGAGATACAGCTGGATGTCGGATGCTGGTAAGCTGAGGTCGGCTGAGTCGTCAAGTACAGCTAGATGTTTGGTGCTGGTAAGCTGAGGTCGGTTGAGTCGTTGAGTTTAGCTAGATGCTTGATGCTGGTAAGCTGAGGTCGGTCGAGTCGTTGGGTACAGCTGGACAGTCGTCGCGGGCAGCTGAGGTCGGTCGAGGTTGGTAGATCGATATCCCCGGTTATGACGGTACGTTGTGGTTAACCGAGGGTGTGTCGATCCGGTTACTGGCTCGTACAGCGGGTCGTACGTGAGTCAGGTGTTGCAGTGGTAGAACAGTCCGTAACAGCGAGTCGTTACGTGGACTGCGTTGTACCTTGCAAGAGCGTCGAGGTCTTGGAAAGGCTAGGGCCTTGCTGGGCCCCCTAGCCGTGCGGACGCATCGGACGGGAGTGAAAGCTTTGCCGTGTCAAAGCCGTGCGGACGAGCAGACGAGAGCGAAGGCTTTGTCGGGTCAAAGCCGTGCGGACGAGCGGACTGGAGCGAAGGCTTTGTCGGGTCAAAGCCGTGCGGACGAGCGGACAAGAGTGAAGGCTTTGTCGGGTCAAAGCCGTGCGGACGAACGGACTGGCCAGAAGGCCGAGGCTAAGATGGGCATACCTATGTAGGTGGAAGAAAGGCAGGTCTACCACGAGAAGTGGGACCAACGCCGGAAGTTAAGGTGAATGCAAGATTCCTCCTTAATGAGCTTCGCCAAGAGCGCGCCGAGTATTTGTCGCTGCCTCCCACCAGACACGACTTGACACAAGGTCAAAAGCTCAAAGGCCGATTAAAGTGGGGATAAAGGGGAGAGGAAGGTCGGGAACGATCCGAGACTCGAACCCTGCTTGTCTGTGCTGCTCATCGGCTCACTTAGTGCAATGTGAGCCTGATGAGGCAAGCATTTTCACGAACCCAAATGTGGGTCCGGGCACGTATGACAGTTTGCGGCTTAAACTAGACGCATGGTCTAGTGCCGTGCATGGGGAACAAAGGAGACAAAAATGCAGCTTGCCCACCCGAAGGTAGCCTAGTCGAAACTAGGTGCCTAATTAAATGCCCCAAGTCTGCCATTGTTCCTTTTCCAGGGCCACGCTCCGGACCGAAGTCCAGAACAGGCCCCCGGGGCCCTCGCCAGGAGCGCGCCGAGTATTTGTCGCTGCCTCCCACCAGACACGACTTGACACAAGGTCAAAAGCCCGAAGGCCGATTAAAGTGGGGATAAAGGGGAGGGGAAGGTCGGGAACGATCCGAGACTCGAACCCTGCTTTTCTGTGCTGCTCATCGGCTCACTTAGTGCAATGTGAGCCTGATGAGGCAAGCAGTTTCACGAACCCAAATGTGGGTCCGGGCACGTATGCCAGTTAACGGCTTAAACTAGACGCATGGTCTAGTGCCGTACAAGGGGGACAAAGGAGACAAAAATGCAGCTCGCCCACCCGAAGGTAGCCTAGTCGAAACTAGGTGCCTAATTAAATGCCCCAAGTCTGCCATTGTTCCTTTTCCAGGGCCATGCTCCGGACCGAAGTCCAGAACAGGCCCCGGAACGCCCCGTGTCTGGTGGGAGGCAGCGACAAAATATCGGAGCGCGCCGTAGTATTTGTCGCTGCCTCCCACCAGACACGACTTGACACAAGGTCAAAAGCCCGAAGGCCAATTAAAGTGGGGATAAAGGGGAGGGGAAGGTCGGGTAGGAGCCGAGACTCGAACCCTGCTTGTCAGTGCTGCTCATCGGCTCACTTAGTGCAATGTGAGCCTGATGAGGCAAGCGGTTTCACGAACCCAAATGTGGGTCCGGGCACGTATGCCAGTAAACAGCTTAAACTAGATGCTTGGTCTAGTGCCGTACAAGGGGGACAAAGGAGACAAAAATGCAGCTCGCCCACCCGAAGGTAGCCTAGTCGAAACTAGGTGCCTAATTAAAGGCCCCAAGTCTGCCATTGTTCCTTTTCCAGGGCCACGCTCCGGACCGAAGTCCAGAACAGGCCCCGGAACGCCCCGTGTCTGGTGGGAGGCAGCGACAAAATATCGGAGCGCGCCGACGAGCGTTGAAAAGGGCCTGTTGATATCACGAAAGTGCTGTGACACACAGCTCAGCCGCGTGAATAAGGAATTCCCCATAAGAAATGAGTGTAGCCATAAAGTATTTTTCTAACCTGCTATAGGCTGGCGACGACTATTAGTTCCAGTCTTATCAGGTTATTTTTGGCCAAAGTGCTTTGTAAATGTTATTAATTTTAATTCATCCTTTTCTTTTAGCTATAACGAGATGTCAAGGTCGTTAGAAAGAAAAAGGGCTTAGTCAGTTCCGGTCGTACCCGGATATAATTGTCCTAAAGCGGGCGTGTAACTTGATATGTTTATGTTTATCGGCAGGTCGCGGCAAGGTCGTGATCTGGCATTGCTATCCACGTGTTCCATTGGTACTTCATGTTTTTTGCTTGAATGGTCTATTCAAAGACACATCCAGAGGTTGCAACTGACTCGTTAGTTCACCAGGAATAACCGCTATCTCTGTCTTCAATTCTGCCACTTTCTTTTAATTGGATTCAGTCCTATGCGCTCAGAACTGATCCCAAACCAGAAGAGAGGGCTTTCTTTTATAAGTTCACCAGGACGTCTTTCCCATACAATTTGTAGCCATGACTGTAGACCAGCTTCGTCTATTTAACTTTTTGGATGAACATGCACACCTTTTGGTACTTCATCTTTCGGTATAGTTTTTTTCTCATAAAAATCAGAAAAGGAAACAGTTTTGTGCCATCAGCGCAACATACAAGAACGATCTTATAACAGGTCTTCTCAATGTTTTTAGTTTTTATTGAAATAGTCTTGAACCCCTTAATATCCACAGTTTTGTTTGATGAAACATCAAACAATTGAAGGACTTCATCTATATTTCCAATCTGGCCTGGTTCAAAAGTAGTTCTTTTTCGAGAATGTATAACAAATTTATGAAACATTACTATTTTGTCATAATAATCAGTTGGCGTTCTCTGAGCAATTGATGTTTTTGTACGCATTGACAGACCTTCCCGTTTCCTAAAACGATAACACCATCCTTCTATTCCAATAAGGTTTTGAATCCCCCTTTTCGTTTGCTAATCTTCTAGCCTTGTTCCTTATCATTTTTGTTATATTCTGAGTTGTGGGCGAGAAATGCGTATGGTTGCAAAACAAAGAACGTATATATACTCACAATAACACAGTAATGAGGTTATAGAAATTTTTTATAGATAGAGTAAGTACAGAGAGTAGAACGGAGAAATACGTTCACAGTCAAAGAATGAATTCAGTGGTAGTAGTTATAAAGTTCATGTACTGTACTTGTCTCGTGGTGAAGGGATGGTTTTCTCGGAATTAGGATAACGTTGGTAGCTGCGGAAAGCGTTTGATGTATCGGATGACAGGCGCCAGACGGGGTGAAGAATCCTTAACACGGGTCCTGTGAGGGAACAAATCTGTGGTGTAGGAACGCAACTGCCTGATGATTATTTGGTCCGTCTATTTATACGTTTTCTGTAGGCTCAGAACGGCAATTTTTGTGCCCCGCGGGAAGCGTTCCGATTGGATATTTATTAATGTATTTTTTTTGTTGTTAATTTATCGCAAACGGAAGTTCTGCGCGGAGCCCATGCGTGAGCGACTAACTTTTCATTTTGGGTTGGGAACTCGAAGTGTTAACTTCCGTTTTTTTTTTCTTTTCTTCTTTTCTTTCTTTTTGTTTTTTTTCAAATCAAGGCAAGATCTCGTCTTGTAACATTTTCGTTGTAACAGTTTTCCCTGCACTCCTCTCATTTACAAAACAACGTTTTAATTTCCTCTTCAATTTTAGGTCAGTGTGAGGCTAGGTAGTGAAGCTTACAGTTTCCTTTCTTCGTTGCCCGTAGGTTATTTTCCTTCGACCGCCAGTAACGTATCATATTTTTCTGTAAGCGGAAGTCCAAAATATAAATTGCAGCTGCTCTATTTCCATGCTCTTTAGCTTAATTTATCATATGAAGCTTGTTTGCAACAGTGTAGTTTAACCTCTTTCTTGCTGTTGTCATACCTGAAGAAGTGAAATTCAGACAAATGTTTTCCTTTATATAATCTGTACAACCTGTGTCTTAAAAAAGTCTTCGTGGAATAATTAGGATATAAAATGTCTGATAATATTTATACCAATGCAACCGGAAGTTATTTCAAGAAAAATATTAAGGAAACTAATATATTTTACAAATATATATTTTGAATTTATTGCATGAAATTTTAGTGAAACAAAGTACTCATATTAAAGGTGACGAAATTGATATTATCAATGATATCACTTTTAATCTGGCCGAATATTAAACCTACATATGGTATATAAAATGCCGGGGAATTTTAAAAGATATTTCAGTAAAAAAAAAAAGTGCACCTTTTATGCCGTCAAATGCGTTAATTTGTTAGATATGGTTACCAAACATGAGTTTAAGTTGGAAATTTTTGTGGCAGTCTGCAGGAGTTATGGTAAATAGTGTATATTGATGGTTTGGTTTGGTTGTTTTTTTTGTTTTTTTGTTTTTTTTTTGTTTAATGGCATATCAACCTTTGTGTGTTATTTAATTTCAAAGCAATTTTTTAGCAGGACATTAGTGGTATGGGTTAACCCGTTGCTGTGGAGATAGAAGAGTTCATACCTTTCTCAAGGTTATTAGTCCCAAACTAGATGTAATATCACAATTGGAGTTTAAACTTGCTTACTACATTGTCACAGACCAGCACATTGGCCAATATACCACAGGGTCTCTTCCCTAATTGTTAGGAGTACTGTTCTGCTGGCTGACCACTCTGTGGTAAACCTTTGGATTATTAAAGTATAAGTCGACCTCTAGTTTTGTAGAGATTTTTTTTTCAGGCTTAAAAAGTTGACTTATATGCCATAATTTATGGTACTCAAAATTATGTTCAAGTTACTTTGAAAACTTCAAGCTTTGAAACCAGCTTTACTTTACTTAAGAACAGACCTTGTGTCACATCCAACTGTGGTAGAGGTGTTACGTAGATTCATATTTTGAGAGACCCTGTTCTTTCCAGACCCCCAAAGTTAAACAATAACGTGTCTGATCATTACATATATAGGTGATTATTACTTAGTAGATATCGTGAGCAACCTTGCAGGGAACGAATAAATAAATAAAAAAATTTAAATTGAATAAAAAAAAAAAGAAAAAGGAAAACTTAGATTTGCAGAAACTCCCAGAGGTCACTGAGAGGAAAAAGGGATGACGCATGCGTAAAGAAAAAAGCAACCTCTTTTAGCCCGGCGTTTTTGTAAGATGATTTTAGCTGAAGAAGTTGGTTTGTGTTTAGCGAGGAAGATGCTGTAACGTATGTGTGTTTACGTTGTGTTGTTTCCTCGCTAAGAATGTAAGGTCTTTCGCTAATTGTAGTTAGGTATTAAAGGAAGGATGATGAAGAAGTAAGATGGCGAAGGTCGAAATGTATTTTTATGAATTGGTTTTTATTTGCAGCATGGAATATTGGGTTTACTTTTGGTGCTACAAGACTCGTGGAGTTTAAGCTTGTTAATATTGAGACGAAATTGAGTTATGAGAAGTTGAGAAGGTTGTGATGGCAGCGTGTGTCGTCGGACGAGTGAGGGATTGTGCTTTAGAGTCACCATGGTTTTTGTCCATCTGGTGGAGAGAAGGCGTGCGTTGGTCTCCATTAAAGTGGCCCAGAGGTGAATTGAGAGCTAGCGTGTCGAGAGCGGGATTACGCTCAGATCGACATAGCCAATTTTGGGGTGACATAAAGTTGTGCCTGTGCAAGGCATGTTGAATGCATCTAATTTATATTCAACTGGGATTCCTTGCAAGGAATCCATAAATTAGATGGGTTCCCTCGTGTATCCATGTTGCTGCTGCTGCTATTCTAGAGCCGCAGTGAGATGTCTGCACTGGGCGGCGTTGTCCAGCTAAAAAAACATCGCTATTGAAGAACGGCCAATGTGACGTCTGCACTGGTCGGCGTCTCCAGCCAAAGAGACTGTGTTTGGCAGCTTACAAGATTTGGGGGCCGGAAATGAAGGTCCGGGGTGAATAGGATAAGTCATCCTGATTAAGTGTCGAATTAAATTGCGCGCCAAACCAAAATACGAAATTTTTCCCTTCTCTACACTCTTGACAAAGGGGAACAGGCTTTCTTTCTCTTTCAGGCCGTGACCAGTAAATTGAAAACACCATTTTTCCTGTCTGGTGTCTGGGCATCACGCATAGGTCTTTGGACGTAGCGTTGGTTAGTCCCTTTCACCCAGTAGTATATCTCTTTCGGTCAACAGTATGCTGAAATATAAAAGACCCACAAATGAACTACAAACTAAAACAACCGGACTTTGACACACTACCAAAAGAAACTAACCCTTACCGGAATCTGACAAACCATCAAAAGAAACTAACCCTTATGGAAGCCCGAAATGCCAAATGAGGACAAACATATGCATGAAACGATAACGTATTTTTGACACCTTAACTGGGGGATTCAACCATTTCAATGTATACAGGAAAAACTCCCTCATCCATGGAAAATGTTGTTGAACCCAGTAAATAAAGGAAAGTATTTAAAAAACGCCTTCGTCTCCTCGTGTTATTGTCTTCTTGTGTATAATTCTTTTGGGATTTTCTTGAGCAAGGCGTTACACTGACTAGCCAACGTGGGGGTAAAATAAAATAACCAAAATATGGAGTCAGATATCAAATAGCTACACAGTTTAGCTCTTTGCCCTTGACCTTCAGTCAAAACCCCACAACCTGACACCCGTAAATCAAACCAAATAAAGTTCAAATTCCAAGATTTTACTCCCAAGTCGTATATTCTCTGAACGTTGATATCTGTGATGTTTACTTATGTAAACATTTCTTTAAAATTTACAAGATCTTGCTATTTACATCAGCTCCTCAATATGATCAAAAGTACGACAAAAGATTCTCAACAAATAATGAAACCACCTCTGGAGCAGGTATGTATGAAACACCCTGCAAAATATGCCAAAAAAAATACATTGAAGAAGCATTTACATTTTTTGAAAAGAGATGTATGAACACTGCAGAACTTTCATGATGGATGATAACTTCAGTGTTCTTAGATTTGATGAGTCATAAGTTTTGCAACATTTTTGGTGTAACATAATGCATACTTTAGCAGCTCCAGATGATTTTGTTGTGGTCATGAAAGAGATGAACTCCACTGGACTATGAGATGCTAAACTAACCTGATACTCTCCGAGTACTACTCTCTTAATTTACCTCTGTGGTTTCAAGCACAGCCTTGGAATCCACATTTTTAGACCTACCTAACCTTGCCTGATCATTGAGAAAAATTTCTGAAACCATCTGGTGGCTGTACTATGGTCAACTGTACCTTCAAGAAACGTATTTGGATTCATCCGCTGCATTATGGCCCAGTTTGAACTTGTAAAGTATAAGTTCCCAAATTAGATTATGTTGCATTTTCATCTTAATGATTTTTAAATTACACATGGAGTGCACCAACTACCCTGATACTACCAACCATAGAGGATACATTTAATGGATTGAATTGCTTCAGTCATATAATATACATGCCTTTCGGTATAGTTTTTTCTTATAAAAATCAGAAAAGGAGAAAGTTTTGTGCCATCAGCGCAACATACAAGAACGACCTTATAACAGGTCTTCTCAAGGTTTTTAGTTTTTATTGTAATAGTCTTGAACCCCGTAATACACATACTAATAGCACATACTAAAATACTCAAAAACTTTTGACTTGCTCAAGTAGAAATAAAGATCATAATTTTATCATAATCAAAAATATACAAAATTAAGTTTCAGCGTATAGAATTTTCATTCATTTCTGAATACAAAACAATCACACAAGGAATTGAATTTTTTAGTGTACGTGGTGCATTCAATAAGTTTCCAGCCTTTTTTGATACAGGCATTTAAAATTGTCATAGACTCATGAAAATTCAGTATCTTATTGTTATACATCTTATGAGATGACTGACCAATTTTTATGATTTCAGCTTCAAATGAACAGCTACAGCAGCAATTGGAATACACCCTACTAAAGCCTGATTGTCACAGCTGGTGAATTTCAAAAATGCAATCGGGACGTGAGGACACCATAGAAGAACGATATGCAATAAGATTCTGTTTTAAACTTGGAAAAAATGCCAGAGAAACATATAGAATGCTTCAGGCTGTTTTTTGAGCATCTTGCATGAATCAAGCATCAGTTTTTGAGTGGCATAAGAGATTCAAGGAAGGCAGGGAGTCTGTGAGGGATGATGAGAGGCGTGGGAGGAGTAAGGAAGTCAATACACCAGAGTTGATTCGCTAAAAGGTTAGGGTTAGGGTTACTATGTTGAGGTTTTAAGGGAGTTCAGGAAGAGATTTCGTCGGAAGAGGCCAGCACTCTTCAAATCGGGTCAGTGGCATTTCTAGCAGGACAATGCACTAGTCCACAACTCCATCCTTGTCACAGACTATTTGAGCAAGATGGGCACCAAGACAGTTCCTCACCCTCTCTATAGACCAGACCTTGCTCCCTGTGACCTCTGGTTATTCCCTTAGCTCAGAGGCTATTGTTATGAAACAATTGAGAAGATGAAAGAGGCTGTGAAGAAGGTCATTGACACGCTCACACAAGAGGACTTCCATGGGGTGTTCAAGAGGTTGTTGGAACGGTACAAAAAGTGCAGATTACTTCGAAGGGGACTAGAGTTTTATGTGTGTACTATCCATAAAAGTGCCCATACGAAAAAAGTCTGGAAACTTATCTAATGATCCTTGTATTTTTTTTTGTGGCCAAATTAGTATCAAGACAAAATTGACAGATTGATTGATTTTAATAGCATGTCAATCCATCTGAGGTTATTTATGCCTAAAATTTAGGGAATTGAGTAAAGTGTACATTTATATATCTTTTGTGCAGTTTCTTAAGAACTTTTTGTATATGTTATGATATCAAGAATTTTTATCTAATACAAATAATTTTCAAGCAGATATATTTGACCCATATATGGGATCCTGAAAGGTACAACTACTCTGAATCAGAGTGGAGCTGGGAGTAATGGCAATAAAGGGGCACTCACCTTCTCTAGATCTTGAGAACTGAAGCCTCACCACCAGAAGCAATTTAGTGCCATACCCTTGATACCCCTTTTGGAGTCTGTATGGAATACAACATATTCTAAGACATGCTGACTGGACAAAGTAAAAGAAATAAGATATTAATTGATACAAAAGAAATTGATTAAAGCAGAAATACCTAGAAAAGAAATAGATTCAAGTGAGTACAATATTTTTTTTTCAATAATAATCTTCAGTTATATTTTATATCATAGATGAATCAGAAACTATATTACTCTTTAATCATAATCCTTGATTGTATTTTTTAATAATAAAAACAAATACATTTTCAAATAACTTTATAAATATTAATTATTTCAAAACACTTATATAACTAATGTCTGTTTTTATGATGTTTATATCAACACATTTCATTGTCAATTTTATAAAGAAAACTTTGATGTAGTTGTAAAAGCAAACGATGCCTTATAAACAAATTTTAATTTTCCTCAACTTGGTTTTCATTTTTTTCAAGGCACCAACTATACAGCCACCTGCCTCTCATCACAAAAACTATCCAAGCTAGATGAACCAGACATGCAGGACACTGCTGGAGAAGCATGGACGAGTTCATAAGTGATGTCCTCCTATGGACCCCAGCAAAAGCAGGATGACTAGCTCAAACTTACATACAGAAGCTATGTGAGGATATGGGATGTAGCCCTGAAGACCTGCCAGAGGCGATGAATAATAGGGAGAAGTGGCGAGAGAGGGTCAGGGATATCCGTGCCTGCGGCATGACATAATGATGATGATGATGATTTCTTAACCACAAAATGTTTTTTTGCATAGATCTATTTGCTCAAATTATACATTTTTCATACTTCCCTAAAACACAGTGAATCTAATGTTACAAGTCACCTTCTCATAAATTCATAAATGATACAAAGGCTAAAATGTGGGGTGGGGGAGTTCCCATGGTGTTGTGACTAATGTGCTTGACTGCATGTCATAGTAGGCAAGTTCAAACTCCTATCATGCAATTATCTTTACTTGAAGACTAATATGACTTGAGAAAGGTATGAACGCTCTTATCTCACAAGCTAGGGGTTAGATAGTACCACTACTGTTCTTCTACAAGGATGGCTTTGGTATTAAATAACCGATGAAAGCTGATATGCCATTAAACAAAGAAACCAAACCAAAGTCCAAAGTCAAACTTACGGTTAGAATACATTTGCCTCAATTTATATTTAGTAAATGAAAACTCTAGAAGACTTTAGGAGATTTATCCAATTCTGGTTGACTGACTTTTTCATGAACTAAGGAAATACATGTATTACAAAAGTGATGTAACTTTTGTATGTATATTACTGCTTAGTAAGAATGAGCGTTTGTACTGTTCTATTGTGTAGTGTTTTACTTTTCGAATTTGTTTCTATAAGTAGCATCAGTTGCAAAAGACATTTAAGTACATTAGCACAGGTTTGAAAATTAATTCTACTAAGTTTGGGTTGTATATTCATAATATGTAGTGCCTCGAGAATCTGTAGTTTTTGCTTGTTATTTTATTGTTCTAATATTGCTGTGTTTTTGGTAAGAATTCTCTAGATGGGCATGAATGTTTTTTAGATACTGTGCTATGGAAATGGTATCAGAAAGGTGCATTGTAAGTCTTCTTGATAGGGTAGTTGAGGTTAAACTGACATATATATTGTTGTTTTCAGAGATACAATCTCCTAAAAGTTGATGTTTGATGATGAGAATGAGCACTGATGAATTGAAATTTATCAGGTGATTTTTCAGTCAGAGTTGCCATGAGTAAAATAATAACTGTTATATAATGTAAAATTCTTAAAAATCAGTCTCAAGATATCATCATCGATTTCAATCAGAGTTGCCATCAGTAAAATGAAAAAAAAAAATCAGTCTCATTACTTTGTTGAGACAATCACTGCATATTCCCCAAAAGAATATTCCTATACAACCACAACCTCCTTACTCTATTGATCTGATTCTTTGTGTCTATTTCCTTTTTCCTAAAAGACAAACTTGTCGCACTTTTGTCATCATTTAGAGAACTCTTGAAAACATGCAACACTTACAAGATAACCAACAGAAAGCAGAGTGTCTGATTGGGGTTTTGATGGTGAAGTTGATGAATTAACATTTGTTAGTTGATTTTCAATCAAAGTTGCCATGAATAAAATTTGAAAAAATATCAATCTAATTACTTTCTTGACACAATCTCTGTGAACAAGTTTTGGGCCCAAAAGAGAATTTCTCTGAGACCACAAAACCCTTTTACTCTACTGATATGAATCCTAGTCGTTAAAAACAAAGAACTCAGACTTTAACACTCTGCATACGAAGACGCCTTTATTACACCCCTCTTCTTACACTCGCACATAAACCAACATGGCCGTTTGTTTACTTCCTGTTATCTCATAATGCCTTCTCTTCTCGAGAGTATCAGGGGAGATAATTGCTCGTCCCGTAAGCCAAGATAGGATGTTAACACTAGTGATTATTTCCTTTTCCCAAAACATAGATCTTTGGTCATCATTTGTGGAACTATTAAAAATATGCAAAACACATGCATTAATCAGGGGGGTGTCCTCGTGATGTAATGGTTAAAGTGATGGACTGCGGGATCGTAGTACGCGAGTTCATACTCCAGTCACGCTACTACGCTCACTTTCGGGCAAATACCTTTCGGGAAAGGTATGAACCTCCTTATCCTCCCAGCTATGGGTTAAATAGTACCAGTACTGTTCTTCTAGGAGAATGGCTTTGGCATTAAATAACCTGCAAAGGTTGATATGCTATTAAACAAAGAAACCAAACCAATGCATTAACCAACAGAACATAGTGTCTTTTAAAGATTTCCTGCATTGTTTCCCGGAGTAAGAACAACAACTTTATCGGCGTGTAGCTTTCAAAAAGAATTATTCTAATGCTATTTAAATAAATCAATCAATCGCTGAATCCAAAATGAATAAAAAAGTTTTCACAAAAAATTGTGTCTTTCTGCAAATTCTTGAAAATTGAAGATTATTATGTTTTTTTATCAAACATATAATGGCAGCATATTTGAAAATATAAGTATTCTTTTGTCTTTGGGAATTATTTGAATCCATTTATTTGCATTCTATTCATAACCCAGCACCAAATCACCATGGAATTTTTGTTGAGTGGGATAATTGGAAACTAGAAGTAAGTACTCTCATCTTTATGGATGATGCTATAATCCAGGAGATTAAATGAAGCTGACGGTGTAATGGCTAACATTCTGGACTGCAGCCACATAGAAAGCAAGTTCAAACTCCAGCTGTATGCTAATGTTCGGGGATGTCCTTGTGGTGCAATGGTTAAAGCGATGGACTGCGGAATTGTAGTAAGTGAGTTTGAACTCCAGTCGCACTATTATGTTCACTTTCCCACAAATACTCTTGGGAAAGGTATGAATCCCCTTATCCTCCCAGCTATGGGTTAAATAGTACCACTATTATTCTAGTATGATGGCTTTGGCATTAAATAACCTAGAAAGGTTGATCCTATTTACCCAACCCCTTCGCTCGGGCAGGATATGACACAAGGTCAATTTTTAAGTGGATTTGAACTCGTGTCGCCGTGTCCATTTCCTATGATGATAACCATTACACCACGGGCACTTCCAAAACCTAGAAAGGTTGATATGCCATTAAACAAACCAAACCAAACTAATGTTCACTTTTGAACCAATACCCTTGGGAAAAGTATGAATCTTTTAATCCAAGTTGACCTTTTATTTCTGGACCATTTATGATTTTCATGTGAAATATTTGGTTTATATCAAATTTCTATCTTGTGTTCTTTCCTATACTTGATAATACATTACTAAAAAACTGACTTGGGTGAATCAAAGATTTTACCGTATTTTGGTATGTGCTAGTTTGTGGCTCATAAATCAAATGATTGAAGCATTTCAAGCCATAGAAGATAGCCATGGTGGTTGATAGTATTGTGGTAGTTGGTGCACTGACACATTGTGCATTGTTTCAGTTGATATGTGATTTGGAGGCTATACAGATGAATTTGCAACATAGACTAATTCAAGAACTTACGCTTTAAGAGTTCAAACTGGGACATAATGCAAAATCAACCTGAAGAATTTGTGGTTTGAAATATGAAACCGCACTTGATCACAGTACAGTAACCAGTTGGTTTATGAAATTTTACTTGGGGTGCAAGGACCTTGATGATCAAGCAAAGTCAGTTTGGCTGTATAACTGTGAATTCTGAGGCCATGCTCCTAGCCATAGAGGCTAATGTAGTGAGTAACACAAGGGAAGTATCTTGGCATCTTAAAGTCCTGTATAGTTTGTCACCTTCACAACTTCAACAAAAGCACCCAGAGCTACCAAATTGTGTCTCACATTACCCAAACATTGCAAAATTAGTATTTTGAGTACAATACTTACAATAATGATAAAAATTCTAAAAACATTGAAGTAATTGACTTTCTACCGGACCTGAGTAATGAATTTTTCATTGTTAGAAAAAATTTCTGTTTTATTTTATACAGAACATGGCAGATGTACCTTCCACATTTTAAAATGTCACCAAGTGAACATAGGCAAGTGGCAATAGTAGATCCATCTAGTTAATGTCTTACTAGTTTTTTCATGTACGATCAGTTACAATTATGGCTTGAACTGGTGCGTTTCATGTTTTTGCTGTAAAAACCTTTTTTTTTTAAGACTGGTGATTCTTTAATTTCTATTCAGAGAGCATTTCATGCTCATTTCTTGTCAGCATGATGTTGTTCAGGACTGAAAATTGATACTACTATGAGCTGAAAATTCGATCCAGCATCATTCTGACATTAAATGAAATGAGCACAAAAAGTTCACTGTATAGTAATTACAGATTCACCAGAATAAAAAAATGTTTCAACTGCAAACTCATGTTGTGCATAAGTCCATGCTGTGATCATAACAGATTGTATTGGAGGTGCCTGTGGTGTAATGGTTATCGCCGTAGGAAATGGACACAGCGACACGAGTTCAAATCCTGGACGAGACTTGTTGCATTTCACATAGGACTAATACCCTTGGGAAAGGTATGAATCTAATTATTCTCCCTCCAGCTATGGGTAAATAGTTGGGCAAACTCGGTTCTTGAGCCTTGTTGAGGCAACTAGTCTAGGACAAGGAAAACTCTAAATTCAAACCTGTTAAACTCAACTTAAAAATTGACCTTGTGTCATATCCTGCCTGAGTGGAGGAGTTGGGTAAATATGATAACAGATTGTATCTGGAAAAAATGATAAGATATTAACTTGGTGGAGTTACCATTACCACTTGCCTAAATTCATTGGCACAAAATAGGTGACAGTTTGAAATATAGGTAGTATTTCTGTCACACTCAATATTAGTGATTGGTTAATTATTTGCTTAAAAGTTTGTTGTTTTTGTCATAAGACAGCATGAGGAACATTTGTTTTTAACAACATTTGAAAAATATCAATTTTGATAATATTGTGACATTAGTCAGTGTAAATTTGTAAAACAATTTTGTCAAAATTTGAATATTTCTGTTGATTGGTTTTAATATATAAGAGGAAAGAAAATAATATTTTTTAAAATATTCATCTGCTTTTTTAAGAAAGGTAAAAATTAGAGATGTATAGTTTATGGAGAAGGTGCTGCAAATGATCAACAATGTCATAAGTGGTTTGTAAAGTTTTGTGCCAAACATTTCTTGTTGAATGGTTTTGTAGATCATTTGAACTTAATAGTGACATTGCTTAAAATATTCAACATTATATGACTCCTCCAGGCAAAAATTATGAAATTAGCACCCTTGGAGGATGTTCACTTACATTTTTATTTAGCAGTGAATACGCAATTCTCAGATGAGACACAAGACATTTTTCTTTTAATAGCTGAACATTCAGACTCTATAAAATATAACTTAAACAAACAATATCGAACCATTTAAATTGATGATATAATTTTTTCAAGATATTTAGAAGAAAATATTATGGAATAAAACAATATCATGAAAGATGTGCCATTAATTTAAATATTCTGATCTAATTTGTTTAAGTAATATTTTATGAAACTCGAATCTTCACCTATTGAATAAAAATGTTTACCAGGGAATGGAATAGTGCTCTCCCCTACACCTCAGTGTAGTAGCTATTAAAAAGGGAACTTTTGGGTTACCCTCGACTAAAGTCGACTAAGGTATCATCTTATTTGTGATCTGTTATTAGTTTATTTACTGCTACATAAAAAAAACCAAGGCGAACATCCTTTCAGGGTGCTAATTCTATAAGTATAATGCAGGAAATTGCCAAAATGCTCAAAATATCAGGATTTATCTATTTACGAGAGTCATTCAATACATCAGGAGAATTTATCTATCTATGAGGGGGATTTAAAAAATAAAAGTAATTTATTTATTAAAGTCAGTCAGTAAATAAAAGGAATTTATCTATCTTTGCGGATCATTCAAAAAATAAGAGGAATTTACCTATATACAAAGGTCATTCAATAAATTCTAGAGATTTACCTAGGTATTTATCTCCTTACCTAGCTATATATCTATCTACAAGAGTCGTTCAATGAATAAGGTCATTCGATAAATGAGGGGAATTTATTCATTTATCTATCAGACCACATTCAATAAATAAGGAGAATTTATCGATCTATCTTTGACTGTCATTCAGTAAATAAAAGGGAATTTATTTATCTAAATAAATAATTCAATAAATACGGAGAATTCATCTGTCTATGTACCTATCTATGAGGGACATTCAATAAATAAAAGGGAATTTATTTATCTTTTTACCTATCGATTGGAATCATTCAATAAATAAGAATTTATCAATCAATGAGGGTCATTCAATAAACAAAGGGGAACTTATTTATCAATGAGGGTTATTCAATCAATAGGCGGAATTTATCTATCTATCAATCAATCTTGCTGAGTGTATCATTCAATAAATAAATAGAATTTATCTATCTTCAAGAATCATTCAATAAATAAGGAAATCTATCTATCTATCTATCTATTTATAAATGTCATTCAATAGATGAGATGAATTTATTTCCCTATCTACCTATCTATCAACAAGAGTTGTTCAACAAATAAGCAGAATTTATCTATGAGGCTCAATTGATAAATAAGGGAGGTGCTCGTGGTGTAATGGTTATCATTGTAGGAAATGAACACGGCGACACAAGTTCAAATCCTGGACGAGACTGATTGCATTTCACATTGCACTAATACCCTTGGGAAAGGTATGAATCCAATTATTTTCCCTCCAGCTATGGGTAAAATAGTCGGGCAGACTAGGTTCTTCAGCCTTGGTGAGGCAACTAGTCTAGGAGAAGGAAAACTCTGAATTCAAACCTGTTAAACTCCGCTTGAAAAAAAAAAATTGACCTTGTGTCATATCCTGCCCGAGCAGAAGGGTTGGTAAGGAGGTGCCTGTGGTGTAATGGTTATCGTCATAGGAAATGGACACGGCAACACGAGTTCAAATCCTGGACAAGACTGATAGCAGTTGGTAAATATGATATGATTAATAAATATGGGAATCTATCTATCTGGCTAACAAGCTAACTAACTGTCTGTAAGGGTCATTCAAAAAATAAGGGGAATTTATCAATCTATCTTTGAGCATCATTCAATCCATAAAGGGAATCTATCTATTTATCTATCGATCAATCAATCTGTGAGGGTTATTTAAGATTTGCCAATGGTCTAGGAGACCTGGGTTCAATCCCAGGTCACGTCATACCAAGACTTTAGAAATGGTACTTGATACCTCCTTGCTTAACACTCAACAATATAAAGTATGAATCAAGGGTAAAGTGGAGCAATCCAGGGAAAGGAGTAGTGCCCTCCCCTACACCTCAGTATGGTAGCTATTGAATAAGGAGCCTTCTGGTCGCCCTCGACTACGGTTGCCAACTTTACTTACTTACTTATTCATGAGAGGCATTCAATAAATTAGAGGAATCTATATATTTATCTATCTATCTATGAGTGTCATTCATTTACAAAAATATTGCAAAACTTTTGACTCACCCTAGAATAACAATAAGAAGAAATATAAAGTTTTGCTACCTCCACCTCCACCACTACCCACACTACTACCACAGTTGACCATTTTTCACCAATACAAACCACAAAATAGACATTATGATAAATTTGCTCAGACCCCCATTTCCTTCTCCTTGCTGATAATTGACATGATCTTCATCTTCATTCATTGGAAAATTTCTATGTTTGACCTATCACATTGCACTGCCAAAATTTCCAACCACATCACGCATATGCCCTGATAATTTCCGCAAAAGATTCCTCTGTATGAACAAAGTTGAAGGAAAGCACTGCCTTCCCACAATGCAAAATTCAAAATTGATTTTGGCACATATCAGTTAGAGACAGGAAATGAATTTCCTGCTTAAACCAAAGATTCTTCCTTTGGCCAACGACTCAGAGTTTTACCAGCATTAGTGAATGCTTTCTTTCGATTTAACAGGAATTTCCTGAGAGTTCCAAATATGGCCGATAAAAGGAAATTGCTAGATTTGACACTTCAAGTAACAAATTATCCTCATCAAAACTTATTATTTTATTTTGTGCATTTTTATTGAGGGATCTAAGAAGAGAGACAATGAATTTTCGTATTATAGGGAGTGTCAGTTTGGAATTAGAATCCTGCAAATATCAGTTAAATTTTCTTTAAATTTTGCTTGTTTTTAATAAAGAAAATTTATCTTTCATATGTAAAGTAAAAGTCAGTAATGATGGTGACTGTAGTTGAGGGCAACAAGAAGGCTCTCTTTTCATTAGTTACTACACCAAAGTGTAGAGGAGGGTGCTACTCCTTCCCTGGATTGCTCTACTTTACCCTTAATCCATAACCTATAATGATAAGCAAGACAGTATCAAGTACTACTTTTTTAGTCTTTGGTATGAATTGACCTGGGATTGAACCCCAGTCTCCAGGGTCATTTGCAAACACTCTGTCCACTAGACCAATGGGTTAGTTTTTTTTCACATATAGAAAGTGTTAAAAATGCAATATCACAATTAAAAGACTGTAAAGAATTAGGAATCGAATTAAAAATAACATGGTTAAAGCGATTCCAAGTAGATGGCTTGTAGCTATACAACTAATGTCACTAACTTAAATAAACATATAATTGTGTAGATTTCTACTAACCAAGAATTATTGGGAAATCTTATTGCAAGGGACTTTTTGTGATAGTCAATGATTTGCAACTATATCTATCTCTGGGAATCAATCATTATTTCTTAAATTATTCAATTGGAAGTTGATGTTAAAGAACATACCTATTGGCATTAGATAACCCATGAAGGTTGATATGCCATTATACAAAGGACCCATACCATAACTATGATCCAGGATATAATTGCTAAAAATGTGAATATTTGTTGGATGAAGTGACATGCTGAGTATTTGATCACTTACCAGACATAAAAAGAAATATGCTGCAAAATATTAAAGAGTCACTTTTTTATGTAACAAGCTATATTACTGTTGCATATTGACCCTTGACAGAACTGGATGTTCCAGCTGTATAAACAAAGTGATTGCAGGATGCACCTGTGTAAAGAGGAAGGCAGTAATGTGTAGGTATAAGCAGCTCATGTGGGTTGAACCAGAAATGCGTAGGTGTTATGAAATTATATATCCACAGGTACTCTCTGAGAAATGGTCTGTAGTTGAGGGCAACAGAAGAGATTGAGTCAGTTACAGAGTGTGGATTCCAGGTGCCACCAGGTGGGTGGGCAGCCCACAGCAGTCTTCAGTCATCAGTCATCAGTTTGCACTCTTGATTCTTGGAGTCCAAAAGTGGCCGCAGGAGGCCAAGTTGCCCTCTGGTGAAGACCGGTTCAGTACACTTTGTCAAAGAGCAGAAGAAGAGCTAAGTAAAGCTGAGAATATGAAAGCACTGCATGGTTAATACAAAGTGCTAAGTAAAGCTATAAGTATGGTACTACGTAGCTAAGAAGAAGATAAGGATAAATACAGCAGTGTCCAAGTATCAAAGTCCTTCATGTCCTCCTCCATTGTCTCCATTTGTCTCTCTCTCACACTTATGCCAGATTTGACCTTTTCAAGAGAAATAAAGAGTGCCTTCATTCATCCTTCATTATATATAACATTTATGATTTGGTTCTGTGACCAGGATTTTGGGGACGAAGACATTAGTCTCATGATGTTTTTAATTTCTACAAGGAATTGCAGAAGAAGGTCTTATAGTGTTTTTTTAAATGAGGGATGTTACTGTTGTAATTTTGATGTATGAATGTAGGATAGCCAACTGCACCAAGGAAAAATAAAGAAATAATTTAGATTAGTACTAAAATGGGGTAATTTTCGCATGATGAAAAGGTTGCCTTCTAAGGTGCCTTATTATTGTTGAATGTTTTGGCTGTTGTCCTTGAGCATTCTTTGGTTGCAGGATGTACCTGTGTAAATAAGTGGAAGCACATCATGTGGGTGACAACTGGAATATGTAGGCATTCTGAAATTATACATACACGGCCCACAGCAGATACAGGGAGTCTTGCAGGGGTCAGTCTTCAGTCTGGTGTCTTGGGTCTAGATACAGTCAGTCATGGAGATGGATCATGAGAATTTAAAATTGTACTAGATACCGCATTTTAGTGAATGTTTTTCTGTTTTAAGGTATTTAATGTAATCAAAATGAAATGAATATATTTATATTAGTTTCTGAAATTCATCATTTCAATATGATTAAGTCAGGGATTGATTTAATGGCATATCAACCTGCAAGGGGATATTTTATGCCTCGACAATTATTTTATGCTTAGGCAATTGTTTACATCGTACATTTATGTTTACTTTTTTGCACACAGTTGTATGATATAAAGTATTCCTATGTAATACAAATAATTTTCAAACAAATTTATTTGACCTACAGATGAGACCCCCTCAGGTACTATCACTCCAGGTCACAGTGGACTTGGAAGTAATGGCAATGGAGAATACTCTATAATCCCCAAATCTCCATAAGTGGAGACTCACCAATAGATGCAGTTTAGTGTCATATTCAGGACACCCCTTTTTCATAAGGTTGTATTTGCCTCCTCTGCAGGGGGATACAGTCAGTGTATTCTAAGCACTGCCAACAGAACAATTTCCATTTGAAATATATACTTAAAGAATTATAGCTTTTTTGGTTTCATTATTCATTAATTTTTTCCCAAAATATTTTTATGCTTCATGAATGTCTATTTTTTTAAGAGTTGAAATCACTTTCTGATTGATTGGTATTATCAATTTTCACACCTTGCTGATCAATAAGATATAACAGTTATTGATTCCTCATTAAAGGTATAGTTGATCAACAAACATGTCATTTACTAAATATTTTCTTGGTTTTGAAGTAGTTTAGGACACCACATGCCAACTTTCTGTCAAAGACTTCAGTTGCATTGCTGCCAGGCCTTTACTTGGTATAGCCTTGTCTATGCCCCTTCAGGACATGGATGATCATGGCTTTTCACTACTTCCCTTCATCATTCAACTGAGGATCACCATGCCTGTTTTGTTGTATTTTCCAGAGTTTTCCTTCTCATAAACTGGTTGCCAACTACCATCATAAAAAACACAATTTCTTATTCATAGATTGAGGAAGAATTGGATTCACGTCTTTCTCTAGGGTATTAGTGTGAAATGAATGCAAACAGCCTTGGCTTAATGATTCCATTTTTCACACAGATAAGGATCATATACCAACTAAATCTCCATAAAATATTTACATTAGAAAACCTGTTGACTCAACACTTGCTGTAAATAATAAAAGTTATCTGGAAAACATTCCATGGTGGTGTTTTGTCTTTCAATAGAAGGAAATAAAATCAAAATTTTGAGTTTTTTTTAAGTTACTAAAACTAAACAGATCAAGATTTACCATAAAAATCAATCAGTTTTTGAAGAAATAAATTCTACTTTTCTCCCATAATAGTTGGTCTGGTTTCTTTATTTAAAGGCATGCCAAACCCATCCTTGTTGAAAAACAATAGTGGTTCTATTCAACTCATAGCTGGATGGCCAGGGAATTCATACCTTTCCCATGGGTATTAGTCCAAAAGTGAATACAATTATGTGACTGGAGTTCAAACTTGCTTACTACAATGTTAGAGTTCTGCCTATCAGCCACAATGTTCACAGACTCCCTCTGTCCCATAATTTTATAGATATTCTCCGTCCCACCACCGGACAGGTATGGCACAAGGCCTTTTTTTAAAGTGGTTCCGGATGCAGGGCTGCTGCCCACACACATCCGGCAAAATCCACAAATACCTTCACCCCAGAGGCCAGGAAACAAACAACAAACAATTGGTAAATATGTCCCATAATAGTTGTTATATATGATCATATAATTTGCACACAAGTTTTAACAAGTATTATGGGACCAAGATTTGAATAATTCTATTTTAAAACTATTCCTATTCCAAAATTTCTATTCCATACATTTGCTGTATTCCATACACTAAATTTAACAACTATTACAGACCAGACATGATACTTATTTCTGCTGCTTATGACTTGATTCAAAAGATGAATGCCTAAAAATAAAAATTGTATGGAAAAATCATTATCAGATATGAAATGATCTTTAATTAATTTTTATTCTTCTTTTAGGTAGCTTATAATTATTTGACATTGATCTCTAGTTTTTTTTATCAATCAAATTATCGGATAAAGTTGAAGCATATTTAGTTAGAATAGACAGCAGAGGAATAAATTTTCATTATCATTTGTTGTTGTCAATGAAGTCAGGACAAACAAATTTTCTGAGTTGAGACTAAGAAGTTCAATAGGAAATTTTATCATGAGAAACTGATATATATCAGTCATTAAGAGGAATTATGAATATTCAGGGGGTATAAAAAATAGATATCTTAATGAACACAGACAACTGTTTAAATCTGATTTGTGTCAGCTGTTCATTATTTTGAATGTGGAAATAAATATCATTTAAAGTGAATTTGACTGATTTGATAAGTTGCAGCTTTTGCACAATTCTGACTTGAATTCTGACCTCTATTCCCCTAAAAAAAATGAACTGAAACTGCTTTGTCATAAAATAAACATATTCATATAATGAGGAAATTCTATCTCATCTTTCTTGCTACAACACAAAAAAATATTCACTTTTAAGAAAAAAAGTATTTACTTTATTATTGAATTATCTGAATAAAAACAAAGCTGGAACAGTTTGTTTTACAGTTCTTGGCACCCGCAAAAAATGAATGACATATTTAAAAAATGTTATTGAATTCTTTCTTGAATGATTAAAGGAACTTGAATCACTTCACATGATGTTATGGTTAACAAGTTGAATTAGCAGACCATTAATCATGAGTTTAATTCTCTCTGGGGGCTCCATACAATTCGCTTTGTGCCACAACTAAGCTAAGCTTGGTAAATATCAAAAGGAACTTGTAGAAAGCTGTGCTAGATGTGTTTAATTGGGGTAAAAATATATAAGCAAACCTATAGGCTTCATGGCTCTTTTTTTTGTTGGACAAAGAACTTTTCTATCCCTACTGGCATTGTTTTGACTAAGTCTGATGAAAAATTTCAAGAATAATTTTTCATTACAGTGTATTATTAAATAGACAGTGAGATTTGCAAAAAATGGATTAGCCCAGTCGGCTGGGGCTGTAGAATATACAGACTGCATTTCTGAAGAGGGGTAAGACCCCCCCCCCCTCCCCAATGAGTGTCCTGGATATGACATTAAACAATCTGATTGTGAGACTTCAGTAATGCTGGAGATTTGAAGAATGCAGAGTACCCTTTCAATGCCATTGCTCACAGGTCAATTCTGGTCCGGAGTGGTAGCACCTGAAAGGATCCTATCTATGGATCAAACAGAACTATTTGACATTTGAAATGAGTGCAAACAAATAACTTATGCTAAATTGAATTGTTAGAAATAGAACTGTTTGACATTTAACAGTTTGTATCTAAAAAATGTGTTTATAAATCATATATTTAATGTATATGTAAAAACAGGATTTAGCATTAAATAACCAACTATGGTTGATATGTCATAAAACCTAACCAAACCAAACCAAACCAAATTTACAAAGAATGGGGACTCTATTCTAAGTTGTATTGTTTATAATTAGGGGTTACTTAGAGAGTGCAGTGAGATTTTTAATAAGGAGTAGGGTTATAGTTTCGGGTTGAAAGGCTTTCAAAGAATAGTACACTGTTTCAGGCAGCAAATTTTGCAAAGATCATCCCAATTTTTTTTTTTGTTTTGATATAAGAATTGATCTTTCTCTGGGTATAAAAATTCAGTATGATTTTGCTATACATTCAATAATCAATTTTCAATTCTTTTCACTATTTACAATGACAATTGATCAGTTTCAACTTTAAAAGGCATTTTGTTTTAAGCTAAAATGAATAAAAAAAACAAACATTAAGAATGAAAAATTGCTGCAATTTACCAACAATGCATTACAAAATAGTAATAATTTCATTTCATTAAGTTATTCATTCTATTTACAATTGCATTCATGAACCAAAATTTTACTTATATTTTTAATAATGAGGACAAATAAACATAATCAAAACTTCTATTCAAATTAGATCATCAGCATGAATTCATATTGACAGCACAGATTACCTTGATACTCACTCACCATCTGTCCCTATTGACTATCACTTTCAGTAAGTTCTCTAGATGGTACACAGTGCCTTCACTAAGCTGATAAGTTTTTGATGATCAGCTGACACTAATTTCTCTATGTGTAGGAGTCCATTGGAGAATGTTGTTTATGAATTTGTCTTTACTTTCTCAACTGTGTTGAGCATATCTTGTCTTACTTGAATGGTTTCTGAGATGGGAGGTAAATGACTATACAGCTGCAGTTATATAGGGTGCTATATATGTGAAATTCTTCTATAAACTCCTATACATTGTTTAACCAGCAAAAATTCATATTTATCTGTTCTGTACAGACAACAGATGCCATCTATTGAACTTACCAAGATTGATGACCGATAGTTAGAAAGAGTCTTAGGAATACATGCTTAATGCTGCTGCTGTTGATGATAATCATGATGATGATCATCATGATCATGGTTTCCAAGAATTCAGTTTTACTTATATCATCTCTAAATTTAGTTCTACTTATATTATCTATAAATGTAGAGAAAAAAATTATTAAAAGCTAAATACATTGAAATCAGTTGTTCTAATTAGTCATTTACTAAGCTTAGCTGAGTTTAGAACTAAGTTCAAAGTACAGGACACTCAGTGAGAATCAAACTTATGAGTAATGATCTGCTAGTTCAACTCAATAACAAGTACTCAACAGTTTGATGAAATGAGTAAAAAGTAAAGCATTTTGAAAATAAAATAATAAATGGAAAGAAAATACATAAATATTGGTTTGGTTTGGTTTATTTGTTTAATGGCATATCAACTTCATGTGTGTTATTGCCCAGTCGGCTGGGGCTGTAGAATACACTGACTGCTTCTCTGCAGACGGGTAAGACCCCCACCCCAACGAGTGTCCTGGATATGACACAAAACAATCTGAGGTTGAGGTTCCAGCAATGCTGGAGCTTCGGGGAATCTGGAGTACCCCTTCATTGCCATTGCTCCCAGGTCCACTCTGGCCCGGAGTGGTAGCACCTGATAAGGGTCCTATCTATGGGTTAAATAGAACTACGTGCTTCTTTCACTATACTGATTTTTGCATCTAAACTGCGTATTTATGCTAAACTGAATTGTTTAAAATAGAACTGTTTTGACATTGGAACTGCGTACTAGTGCTGAACTGAATTGCTCGAAATAGAACTGTTCTTGACATCTAAACTGTGCACTTATGCTGAACTGAATTATCTGAAATAAAACTGTTTGACATTTAACTCTGTGTATTGCCCAGTCAGCTGGGGCTGTAGAATACACTGACTGCACCTCTGCAGAGGGGTAAGACCACCCCCCTAACGAGTGTCCTGGATATGACACTAAACAATCTGATGGTGAGGTTCCAGCAGTGCTGGAGCTTTGGGGAATGCGGAGCACCCCTTCATTGCTATTGCTCCCAGGTCCACTCTGGCCCGGAGTGGTAGCACCTGATAAGGGTCCTATCTATGAGTTAAATAGAATTAACAGCATACTTATGCTAAAATGAATTGTTCGAGTAAAACTAAATAGTTTGAAATAGAAATGACTTTTACAATTAAACCAAACTTACATTTAAACTGCGTGCTTATGCTTAACTGAATTATTTGAAATAGAACTGTTTTTCGACATTAAAACTGTATTTACACTTAACCGAATTGTTACATACAACTGCTTGAGTAGTTAGAAATGGAAATTTTTTTGACCATTAAACTGTGTACTTATGCTAAACTGAATTGTTTTAAATAGAACAGATTATTTACATAAAAATGGATTTGGTGTTAAATAACCTACAAAGGTTGATATGCCATAAAATCCAACAAACCAAACCATCATGTGTGTTATTTAATGCCAAATTTTGATTCATTCGTAAATGTTTAATTATAATCATTTTATTTCTTATGTTTCATTGTGTCTATAAAAATTATTTGTTGATAATCATTTGTTTTCACACAGTTATATAATATCATGTATTCCTGTCTACAAAAAGTAATTTGAACATAGTTATATGGTTTCAAGTAACTATTACTATTTAATAATAATAATAGTGATAATAATAATAATAATAATAATAATAATAATAATAATCGGTTGTTTGCACACAGTTATATGGTTTCAAATATTACTATCGACCAATTTTAAAAAATAGACCTATTTGACACATTGATAACATACTAACAGGCACGACTACTCTGGGTCAGTTTATTTCTGGGAGTAATGAGTTCTCCGCATTCACTGGAGCTCTTGAAACAAGGTTCTCAACACCAGACGTCAGTAAACATTGATGACAGTAATAATTGTATAATAATAATATAATAAAACATTAATATCAAGCATTAGTAAATTTAGGATTAATCATTCAAAAAAGGATTAATGAATCAAAAATCTTCTCCAGATCAGGTCAATGATTGATTGATTGATTTTAATTGCATGTCAACCCATCTAGGGTTATTCTATGCCTAGAAGTCAGAGAATAAGGTTTATGGCACATTTATATTTACTTTTTTTGTGTTGTTGTTTTTGGAGGTTTTTTTTTAAACAGTCCTATAAAAAAAACAATTTTCAAACGGATCTATTTGACCCATAGAATAGATATGACCATTCTGGATCAGAGTGATGGCAATGAATGAGTATACCACACTCCCCAGATCTCCAGAACTGGAGCCTCATCATCAGGACACCCCTGCAGGGGGATAGTCAGCATTTTCTAAGCCCCACTGACAGGCTAGAGGTCAGGTCAAGTCACATATCAAAATATGCCAGTATTGTGAAAAGATGTAATTTTTGTGAATTTGAATAAAATAGATATTGGAAAAATAGAGTCAGTAAAATCTTTATTTTGTTTGTTTGTCTTGACAAAAATAACAGTGGCCCTTTGTTTTGTCCTTGGAAATTTCTTGTTCGTCTAAAACAAATGCATTCATCCTATAGCTGGTAGTTTGTTTCTCATCCAGAAACTAAAAATTAAGTTAAAATAAACAAAAACTTTATGATATTCTGTGCTTCCATTTGATTTAAAAACAGAATTTAGTCAGAGAAGAGTAGAAAAGAATTTTTGTCATTTGCTTTTGAAAAAGAGAGAAATTTCCTTTTTCCCAGCAAGAATTTCCAGTGGGGAAAGCAGTAAAGCAGTCAAATTAGGGAAATAAAACAAAGAGACTTTCAATTTATTATTATTATTATTATTATTATTATTATTATTATTATTATTATCAATTTTTGCATATATTTTCTTTCATCTTTTTAATGTTTGTTGCTTTTTATGGCAATTCACTCAGATTATTTGTATGATTGTGAGGAAGAGTAATAAAGAATAAACTCTAGAGAATTTAATTTGCTCACCTCACATAAAAAAGAAAAATCTCTTAGAAAGCTATTTTTGCAGAGTGGGCTGTCTATAATTACAGTTTTCAGGGTCACAAAGAGGTTTAAATAGTTTCAATACAAGTTGTTAAAAAGAGAGCATTTATCCTTTTTGAAATACTCTCACTCTTTCTCTATTTTCCTCTCCCTCTCTTTCTCTCTCTGTGTCTCTCTCAGGAAACATTCTCAGAAATTATCATTATTAATTTTTAAATAGAATTTTCTTTCATCTTTTTAATTTTAGTTGCTTTTTTATCGAAACAAACTTCGATCATTATTTCAACAAAAGTCAGGAACAACATTCATGAGAGGCAATAATAAATAATAACCTCTTGGTAGGACTTGAACCGAAGTCTCCTTTTGCCCTAAGGAAGCCTGTGTAAATCTCATCTAAAGTTATTGTAGCTCTAAAGAGAAACTTTTAATTTGATTGATTTTAATAGCAAGTCAACCTGTCTAGGTTTATTTTATGCTTAGAGGTTAGGGAATCCCATACATTGTAAGTTCATATTTATATCTTTTGTGTAGTTGTTTCTTAAAAGTTTTTTGCACTCAGTTCTATTGATGACAAATAATTTGCAAACAGAATTATTTGACCTCTACATAAGACTCTAACAGGTACTACCACTTCAGGTCAGGAAGTAATAGCAATGAAGTGGTACTCCATATTCACCAAATCTATAGAAATGGAAGCTTGTCATCAGATGCAGTTTAGTATCATACTCAGGACGAGTGCAGCAAAACAAGTATGGAATACTCCGGCCTTTCTCGATCAGAAATCTTGGAACTTATAAAACAGCAAAAAGCAGCGATTCTCCAAACGAAAATTGACATGGAGCCTGCAGATAACCCGCAAGCACAATTAATCATTAGTGAACAGAAAACAGACCTCCACAAACTCTTAACTGCTCTGCAAACTACCGCGCACGATCGATCGCACACATTGCAACAACACACCACAAACTATGAGCTTCTATTGCGACAGCAGTCACTTCGGGACTCCACAAAATCCATCCGGACCTTTGAACCGGGCAGCGATGTAAACTGCTTCATTACCGACCTTAATAAGGCTTACACCATACATGTTAAGCCAGAATTAAGGGAATATCCTGAAATAGAGAAGGAGTTTGTCAAGCTGGCAAAGCAACTACTGAACGAAGGCATCTTCCAGCAGATGGAGGACTCAAGACAGCCCACATCCACGTTCGAGGAACTAAAGGCTTACCTTATATCCACCCACGGGAGCCAAATGACAAACTTTCAGTACCTAAGCCGAGCATGGGACCTTCAGCGATATGAGGGAGAGAAACTTACCGATTTTGCAGGCCGACTTGAAAACACAATCCGTGAGGCCACAGTCCACATCACAACTAAATTCAAGTCGGACAGACAAAATGCTGAGATGACGGCCGAAACTGCGTTTTCCCTAATGGGGGCCATGCTCATGAGTGAAAAGATCAAGGTATGGGCACCTAACATCTATCCACACCTCGTCAAAACCATGGACAGACACTACTCAGCGGGTGGTATAGCCAGTGATGGGCAACGCTATCTTGATCGTGGTATCAAAATGGACATCACCACCGCCGCTGAAACCACTGCGCTGATAGCGAGCCAACCTACACACTCTGACAAATCTCGTAGCCTTGAAATTGACAAGATACTAGCCGACCTAGAGCTTCAGTTACTGGATCTAAACAAGCAACTGCGGCAAACCCACAGGCGGAACTCATCCATTGTTGATGGAAAAGTCGAACCGCCCCCTCCAACATGAAGCACAACCGGGCACAAAGAAGCGCTGGCCAACCCAGCCAACAAGCAATATGCAAAAACTTTTTACGAGGCCGCGCATGCTTTAAGGGCAACAGGTGCCCATATTTTCACCCCCCTCATGCTCAAGCACACATAGCGACTACTGACACCGGTTTACCTGGAACAGATAGCGATCAGCACAACTATGAACACGCGACGCGCTTCGACGAACTGGATTTTCAGTTGGGACCGAACGAGATGTGATGACTCGTTCCCAGGTCCATGTATCCACTCAGCATCATCACACATTTAACTTTCAAGTCCGACCTGATCTCCGATCGCCCCTTGTTCAGATCAACCTCCGCAACAACGGCATCACATTCTCCGGTGTAGGCATGTTGGATTCCGGATGCACGACTTGCATCATTCCCATTTCTCGCTTACCTGAAGATGCAAGAAGACACATGTCCAAATCCAACATCCGAGTCAAGGGAATCGGAGGGAACATCTCTATTCTGGGCAAGCTCGCCTGCGACATTACCTTGGGTGACGATACTTCCCCTGCTTTCTGCAACGTCGACACACTGATCACGACATCAGACATTCCCATCTTGATCGGTCAGAACATACTCGCCCACCACACACTGTTATCCTATACTATCGATAACCAGAAAGCTACTGTAGAACTTGCGCGCACACTCCCATCTGGCAAGCTAAAACATACTGTTCCGCTCTCTACAACCTTCCATCCAAGGATAAAACCGACCCACAATCTTTCACACGGCGCCCTAACCCTTTCCAATGAGGAACCATAAGCCACAGCCAGATCATCGCCTAACGGGTTGACTCTCAACCAAAAACTCCATTGGCTTAAGCAAACCGTAGGCCTATCGCTTCCAGACCATCATAGCCGTAGTGAATTAGAAGCTACCGCCGATTTACTCATCAGCTATGCGGACATTCTCGGCACCGACGACAATAGAAGGGGCACTTTCATCAAACCCATACGCATACCAACCAACGGCCAGTCCAGGAGCCAAAAACAGCACCCTATAGCCCAAGCACTGGAGGATGATGTTGACGCGGAAATTGCCCGCATGGCAAGTGAGGGCGTTATCGAACCTTGCAACGACCCTAAAGGATTTAACAGTCCCGTTTTTGCCGTCCGTAAGAAAAACGGAAAGATTCGAGTGGTCGCAAATTTCAAGAGAACCCTCAACAAGGTTTTAGTCGATCTCGACCTATACTCAATACCTATCATTGACTCGACATTCAACAAGATTGACGAAGGTAACAATTACTTCTCAACACTCAACCTCCGCAATGGCTATTGGCAAATCGTTATTGACGAACGTGACCGCCATAAAACGGCCTTTACTTGGAAAGGACGCTGTTTCCAATACACCCGTCTGGCCTTCGGTCTAACATCCGCTGGACAAATCTTCTCTCGATGCATAGCTGAGGCTCTCGACACAGTGGCCTTACGCGCGAACATATCGTCATATATCGACGATAATCTTGTCCATGCCAATACCTTCGAGGAATATGTGACAGCGATGGAGCAATTATTTATTGCTCTACGCAAGTTCGGATTAAAACTAAACCCGGAAAAATGCATTTTTCTTGCGTCCGAAGCTAAATTTCTCGGTCGCATTGTGAATAGCGACGGGTTAAAGGCCGACCCCGAATATGTCCGCGCCATTATCGACATGAAACCCCCGACAACGAGAAAAGAATTACAAAGTCTCATCGGACGTCTCGTATGGGTTCGGCAATTCATCGAGACACGCCTTAACGAGAGCATCAGAACCGACATGTTCTCCAATCTAATGGTCCCCATAAACGAACTAAACAAGCCCGGACGGACATTTGTCTGGACCGAAGGGGCCAACAAGGCTTTCAATAAAATTAAGAAGCGCCTCGCTTCACCACCAATCATTTCATTCCCCGACTTCACCGGACTCTTTACCCTCACCACCGACGCCAGCGATATCGCATGTGGGGCCATTCTCATGCAAGAGAATAAACACGGCCAAAAGAAAATAATAGCAGTGGCCTCACCCACCTTTAACGCGACGGAGCGCAACTGGTCAACAACTGAACGCGAGGCATATGCGATAAAATGGGCCATCACCAAATTCGATTACTTCTTGCGTAGTCGTCCCTTCGTCGTCCTCACAGATCATCGATCTCTCACGTAATTGGATCAACGTGAATTCAACAATGCGAAGATACGACGATGGCAGGAGGAAATATCGTGCTACAAATTCGTCTTGGAATATGTAGAAGGTGAATCAAATGTCTGGGTAGACATGCTCAGTCGGAGATATGGCTACAGCAAGGACAAGCTTACGGCAGACCCGACACCTGCAGGGAAGCGCTTCAAACTCCAAGGCTCCAGTCTAAACATCTACGTTCCATCCTGGTGCCTTGGCGAAATCAAGAGCTCCCAGCTGCTCCCTGGGACTCACACAACACGGAACATTCAGCATCATCTGCAGGCCATCGACGCATTCCTCGCGTTTCATGCCACATCGACCATCCCGGTTGAAGAGATAGCTGACCACATGGGTATTGCAGCGGAACAAGCCTCTGATGACACACTTTCAAAAATCATCAGAGCTCTTCAGTTGGCAACCCCAAGACCGGACGCTACCCTACTCGACCCCAAAGATCATCGTACCGGGCTATATAACAAGCACATGCACCAATTCTACTTGGAACCTGGTACATGTGTATTGATGATCAGGGATACTACAAACACACCAAAACTGGTAGTACCCTACAAGCTCCGGACAAAATATCTCCACTAAGCCCATGACTGTGTCAACCACTCAGGGATCTCCCGCATGCAGGAACACCTATCCAGCTACTGATGGGAGTTCAAAAATCGCGATATCAGGGCGTATGTTCAGTCATGCGAAACCTGCGCTAAACGCAAGGGAAATTACGGCATGCGCCGAAACTGGTCTACGGGCCATTGCAGGAGAGGCGGAAAACCATTCGAGGTTGTCTACATAGATTTTGTCTCAATGGGCAAGCGGTACATCCTTACTATTCTAGACAGCTTCAGCCGCCACCTCATGGCCATGCCATGTGCCAGAGACCTCGCAATCGACGCAGCCCGCGGACTCTACCAGTTCTTTCTTCGTCACCACGAGATTCCCCGCATCGTCTCCTCCGACCGAGGAACCCACTTCACCGGTGAGGTCTACAAGGAATTTTGTGACCTAACCTCGATCACCCGGGAACTTCACTGCCCGTGGCGACCACAAAGCTCGGGGAACATTGAGAGGCAACACCGGACCTTAAAAAACGCCCTTTACATGATCTGCGAAGACAGAAACTGTGAATGGACGGACGTTCTCGAATCGACAGTTTCCTCAATGAATGCCACAGCCAACACCGCCACTGGTGCATCCCCGCATTACATTATCACCGGCCGCCAACCAAACATTGGTCTACCGAAGATCCCCTGCTAAGACATCGTTAACAACAACGCAGGTGCCTACGGTATGCAGATAAACGCTTTGCTCCGACAGGTGCATCAAAGAGTCGCCTTGGCGAACAACGAGGCTGACCACAAAATGGAAGCCAAACTGAACCGCAAGATCTTCAAAGACCCGATACAAGTCGGTGACAAGGTGCTACTCCACCGACCGCAATCCGCAACAGCCCACTTGTCTCACCTGCCTTGGATAGGTGACTTTAAGGTCACCAAAACGAACGGTTTGGTGGTCCAAGTGAAAAACGAAAACTGTGAAACGCATTGGGTTCACCGCGGAGACGTCCGTCGACTCGTACCGCGACCAAATAACCTGCAGCACATGTATCGACCACCCCCACCTCCAGCTCTATCCCCACCTCACCAAATTCCCAATCACCCGTCAACACGACCACTCCTGCCTCCTTGCCCACCCCGGCAACCTACCCATCACCCGTTGTCACGACTCCCTACACTTTCGTCAGGGGAGCATCTTGTCGCAAATGACTGCAGTTCCAGAGACAATACCCAAAACCCAACGAAACGAACAACACGCGGGTAACTCCCAGCACGCTTTCAAGACTTCGTCATGTGCCAAAAACAAAAAAATTTTACACACACCAACAAACAAAAACAAAACACGCACGCAAGCAAGCACTAACAACATAGCAACCTCAAATCATGGTAAGATCTAGGGGAGCTGTTACAAGACGAGATCTTGCCTTGATTTAAAAAAAAAAAAAAAAAAAAAAGAAAGGAGAAAAGAAGAAAAGAAAAAAAAACGGAAGTTACCACTTCGAGTTCTCAACTCAAAATGAAAAGTTAGTCGTTCACGCATCGGCTCCGTGCAGAACTTCCGTTTGCGATAAATTAACAAAAAAAAAAAATACATTAATAAATATCCAATCGGAACGCTTCCCGCGGTGCACAAAAATTGCCGTTTCTGAGCCTACAAAAAATATATAAATAGACAGACCAAATAATTATTAGTCAGACTTGCTCCTTCACACTGCTCGTGCTAAAGATTCTACGCCACTGACCGGTGACTGTCATCCGATACTTCAAACGATCGCCGCCGTTAGGAACGCTGCCCTTATTCCGAGAAAACCATCCCTTCACCACGAGACAAGTACAGTATATGAACTTTGTAACTACTACCACGGAATTCATTCTTTAACTATGAACATATTTCTCCATTCTATTCTCTGTGCTTAATCTATAAAAATTTTCTATAACATCATTACTGTGTTATTGTGAGTATCTATACGTTCTTTGTTTTGCAACCATACGCATTTCTCGCCCACAACATTCATATCATAGATATCAACAACTCAGAATATAACAATATCCTTCTTTCGATTGTAATGCGTCAGACTCAAATCTGATGTTAATATCTTTTTATTTCCTCAAAAGCGCTCTGACATTTGGTACCCCAGTTCCATTGTGAATCTTTTTTTTAATAATTTATTTGGTGCTCAATACGTGCATATTTGGGATAAAAATTACCGTAGTAGTTTGCTAGTTCCAGTAGTTGCTAGTCCCAGGAATGCTTGTTGCATTGACACATCTGTTGGGGTAGGCATGTTTTTTTTAAAACACTCGACTTTGATGGGTTTAGCTTTCTATCTTTTGCATCCACTGTCTGTCCAAAATTTAGATAAAACATTAACATTTTTCCAAACTAAGTTTCTAGTCATTGCCTTATTTTTCAAAAACTTCTTTGACATATTCGACATGTTGTTTTTGATTTTCACTCTTTATTAAGATGTCATTAAGATAGGCTATTGTGAAATCAACGTCATTCAATGACGTATCCATGATTTGCTGAAAAATGCCTGGTGCGACCTTTGTTCCGAATGACAATCAATTGAATCTATACAGACCTTTTCATATTCATTGTTAAACACTTCCTACATTCTTTGCCACCATTTAATTTCGGAAATATGTCTTCCGGACTTAGCAGAGGGTAATTTGTATTTTTAAACGATCACTACATTCCGTAGAAAAATCTGTGCTGTTCCTAATTTTATAATTTTTCTTTTTATCGGGGACGGTAGGATTTGCCCAATCACTATCCCCCGTTTAGGTCGACATGCCTATTTGTTTTAAGCGGTTTAATTCTTTCCTAATAGAGGCTTCGGCTGTAAACGGTACTTTTCTTTTCGGCCTAAAAATAGGTTTCACATCATCTTTAATTTTGAATGTCTCTATAGTTTTTATGTGTCTCCAAAGACCCCCAGAAAAAAAATTCAGAAAATTTTATTATTAATTCTTTTTTAAATCTTTCCACACAGTAAGAATCAGCGCTGACTCAAGAGCAAAATGAATTAATTAGTTAGTTCAAAAAGTTGAATGAGTGAATGCAATCCATACCAAACAGATACTGGGTTCGAATCCTTTTAATTTAAATTTTTTCCTCATAAATGTTACATTTGTATAACGCTCACCAAAAAATTTAAGTTTATTTCTGGTAATGCGATGTGCAATTTTTTTCCTTCTTTGATAAAGTTGGTCTGCTAATTTTCTTCCAACTTTGTTTATTTATCAGTATCACATCGGAACCAATCCAATGGGAATTTAACCTCTTTAGTGTTCATTTGTACTTTTATAAACTTTCTTTTCATTTTGATTTCTATTTTTTCGTTTTTGTTGAGTTAAGTGTATTTTTCATTTTTGCCCATTAAAAAAAATCTTTTTGCTCTCTGCAACGCGTATGCTTGTGATCTTTTTGGCCACAATTAAAGCATTCTTTCCTTCTAAATGGACATTCCATATAATAATCCACACCTATAACAAGGATTTATTTTACAGTCAATCTTTTCTTTATGCTGTTTTTGTTTAATTGCATTTATTTTTTTATATATCGCGTTCTTTAATCCTCACCTTGTCATGTCGAAGATTTTCTATCGTTGGGTGGTGTCCTCCTGGCGCAATGGTTAAAGCGATGGACTGCGGAATCGTAGTACGCTAGTTCGTACTCCAATCGCGCTATTACGTTCACTTTCAGGCAAATACCCTTGGGAAAGGTATGAACCCCCTTATCCTCCCAGCTATGGGTTAAATAGTATCACTACTGTTCTTCTAGGAGAATGGCTTTGGCATTAAATAACCTAAAAAGAGTTGATATGCCATTAAACAAAGAAACCAAACCAAACCATTTCTATCGTTCGGTTTCTTCTATGACCATTTGCAGACTGATTTTAGGATTTTGTTCTAACTTAGACAAAATTCTGGTTCTAATTTCACCATTTTCCAGTACTGTCAGTCCTTGTACAAAAATAAGCATATCGAAGTAAGTTCTTTGAGTATGGACCTTTCTTACTCTCCATTGACAATTCCAGCAAAAGTAAAGTAATCCTCCCCACTGTTTTGTCAGGTTTAAGAACAGCCATGTTGTGTTGAATAGAGAACTTTTCTCCCCAAAAGTCTCCTCAAACGATATCTCACCAGGATTTTTCAGAAATATGTACTTAGCACACTTTTCGAGTTCACTTTGACCGTATTTTCTTTTTGTCCGACCATATAGCGCAATCTTTTTGAAAAACTTCTTCATAACGGCGAAAATACGCCGCAAAAGTTATCTCCTCCTCAGGGCAGTATTTAAATTCGCCGATTGCATTTATTACCGAGTTCTGCGAAAAAGAATTTGCATTGTCTCGCTCTTTTTCCAACACTAATAGGTCGAACATTTTTTTCCACCGTTCGTTTTGTTTTTCATAGTATTCTTGGTCCAGTCGTCACTGCTCTTAACATTCGTTCTGGATTTTCACGAATTCCAGCGTTGCTTTTTAAAAATCCTCCATATTTCTTTATTGAGACAAAATTCAACTGACCCAATAATTTACTACTGTTTTTTTCGAATCCTTTGTAGGCAGATGTTCGTCGTGATTAACATTCAAATTTCCATCACCAGATGTTATGTCGTGAAATAAGTAAGATCGACACATAGATAAAATAAGAGATATTTTATTCCGGTTGAGAATACGCTACACAGTTTGGTATTTAGCGATGGGGATGTTATTATTAGGTTTTAGGTTTAAGTTGGTTTTACTTTGGTTATGTTAGTATTACGTTGGTTGTGTTGCTATTACGTTAGTTGTGTTGCTATTACGTTGGTTATGTTGGTATTACGTTGGTTGTGTTGCTATTACGTTAGTTGTGTTGCTATTACGTTGGTTATGTTGGTATTACGTTGGTTATGTTGGTATTACGTTGGTTGTTATCCCCTCGCTAAATGTCGATGGAAAACAAAGGTGGTGGTGAAGAACCAAGACGTCGTTAGGTTTTGTATGAAGGTTTTAATGGCAGCATGAATTAAAGGGTTTTCGCTGGTATGCTGAGAGTCTCGTAGGGAAGAAAGAAGGAAGGAAGCTGTTATAGAGTATCATCCAATTCCTTTTCAACTCGGAGCCCCTGGTCTTGAAGAATAGACGCAAGGGGTCCATAAACTAGATGGCTCTCATCATGGTAAGACGTCCGTTCCTATTGAAGATTTCTGAGGAAGAGAGTGTTTCGCGGGCTTTCTTCAATTTTTGGTGCTGCGAGGAAAGATGGTTCGGGGTGAATAGGACAAGTCATCCTAATTGGGTGAAAATATTCGGCGATCCTAACGGTCAAATTAAATTAAGCGCCAAACAAAAATACAAGGTTCTATCTGCTACAGATACGCAGACAAATGTAAATAACTTTAGTCATATTTTTTCAGGCTGGGTCTTTAAATAGTCTTTAAACTAGTCTATCTTGTAGTGGGATTTCCAGCTACTCCAGAACAAAAACTGAATTCAACCCATTTTTCTCCTCTTAAAAACTGACCTTGTGTTGCATCTAAATTGTGAATGAGGAGTTGGTTAAATGTATACACGTCTGCAAGGAATACAGTCGACATATTCTAAGCTTTTAAATTAAGACAAACAAATGCTTATATAATTCATTACTTAATTCTTTTGAGAAGGCATCAACCTTAATCTCCTTGATGCTGGAAAAATTCAGAAGATAAAGGAAAGAAAATTTAAGATGATGCTGTGTTTCTCTCAATGTAATCTAATTCTCTATGCAAATATCAATGCCTAAAACAGGATTTAAGGTTGGGTTGAGAAATCAAGAAACTGCAAAATATCCTTGTGGGTAGGAGGAGGATTAATAAAATATTGTACCAAGACATTACATTAATATCTTAGAGACTTTTCATTTAGACTTGAGAAAATTTTATTATCTTGTAAGCCTTTGTCAAGGATGACTATGGAGGTAACAGTTTTTTTTTCTTTTACTGCTTATGCAGTTTTAGGTAGTTGTCAACTCATATTGTAAGTATGAGCAACATTTGTTGAGAAGTGGGCCACACTAGACACATTCTCCTTTGCTTTCCCAAATCTTTTTAGAGAGAGAGAAAGGGAGAGAGAGAGAGAGAGAGAGAGAAAGTTTGTTTGTGTGTGTGTGTGTGTGTGTGTGTGTGTGTGTGTGTGTGTGTGTGTGTGTGTGTGAAATTTGTATAGTTTGCTTTAAAATCGCCTTTTACAAAAAACAAAACAGGTTATTAGAAAAAAATTAAGAGTAAAAATTAACAGCTACTAGACTAAAACAAAAGTTTCGCTATATTTTGGTACGTGCTCGTTTGTGATACTATACGATGGAACTAAAATCATTCAAGTCATTGTAATATAGTGGTAGTTGATGTGCTGACACATTATGCATTGCTTCACACTGTGAATATGCACAGAAACATTCAAGTATTCAAACTTCATCATAATGCAAAAGCAACCAAAACCATTTGTTGTTTGAAATATGTAGGTGCATTTGACCACAGTCCAGTAACCAGATGGTTCAAGGAATTTTTGCTCTGGTTATAAGAACATTAAGGATCAGGCAAGGTTAGGTAGTCCTAAAACTTTGGATTCCTAGACTCAAATCCTTAGTGGCTTATCAAGCAAATAGCACTCGGAAAGAATTTGATGATCTGGGCATCTCACAATCTAGTATGATTTATCACTTTCTTGCTTCAGACAAGTTTCTAAATAAGTTGGCGACCTTAGTCGAGGGTGACCCATAGACTCCCTTTTCAATAGCTACTACACCGAGGTGTAGGGGAAGGCGCTGCTCCTTTCCCTGGATTGCTTTACTTTACCTTTGATACGTACCTTATATTGCTGAGTGTTAAGCAAGGAGGTATCAAGTACCATTTTTAAAGTCTTTAGTATGACATGACCTGAGATTGATTCCCGGTCTCCTGGACCATTGGCGAACACTCAACTCATTAGGCCAATGGCCCGGTTAGTGGGTAGAGTGTTCGCCAATGGTCCTGGGTTCAATAACAGGTCGCGTCATACCAAAAACTTTTAAAATGGTACTTGATAGCTCTTTGCTTAACACTCAACAATATAAGGTGCTTATCAAGGGTAAAGTGGAGCAATCCAGGGAAAGGAGTAGCGCCCTCCCCAACACCTTGGTGTAGTAGCTATTGAAAAGGAAGCCTTTGGGTCACCCTCGACTACGGTCGCCAACTTTACTTAGTTTACTTTTTAGTTTCTAAATAAATAATTGCTGTATAATTTGACGAAGGTAGTGGTTATTTTAAAAGGGGCCGGCTTATTTACATATTTTGGTTTAAAATCACTCGTTACAAAAAGCAAAACAGATTATTAGGAAAAAATTTAGACACAAAATGAATAACCAGATCCTGGAAGTTGCACCCCACAAAACAGCAACTGTACGGCCACTCACCTCTCAGCTCACAATTCATCATAGTAAGATGAACAATATATGCTACGGAAGCAACGACGAACTCATAAGCGATATTCTCTTGTGGACTCCTATATATTGACACACTCGTGTTGGCCGATTAGCAAAAACTTACGTTAATCAGCTCTGTGCAGACATTAGGTGCTGCGAAGAGAAACTGTTAAGGGTGATGGCGGGAGAAAATCGAGAGAATTCGTACTATCAACATGTCTTCATGATGAGTCCAGGTTAAAAACCTGGTAAGAGTAACTCAAAGCTGAACATTTTTATAACATTTTTCCGATGTAGGTATCATTGGTGATTGAGAAAATAGAAATTTTTCATGAAAGAAATCTAATTGTAGTTCACCAAATCTTTTCTCGTTCCCCAATGATACCAGCATCAGAAAAGTAAGATAAAAAAAGTTTAGTTTCGGGTTACTATGACAGTGCTTTTAACATGGACTACATACTTTCCGTACATGCATTCCATACAACTACATACATTTCAATATAAAGCTAGTAAATGTCATTTGAAAAATCTTGGAGAGTTTAAAAATCAAAATGTTTTAATAATAATAATAATAATAATAAGCGAATGCAGCAAATTTGCACAGAGGGAGTATAAGGCGAAACACGACTGGGTCGGCAAGGTGGTCCACTGGGAAATGTACAGGAAATTTCAATTCGACCATACAAACAAATGGTATATGCACAACCCAGCACCTGTCCTAGAAAATGACACGCATAAACTCCTATGGGACTTTAACATACAAACGGATCACCGAATCCCGGCCAGAAGACCAGACCTCATAATAATCAACAAAAAAAAAAAAAAAAAAAAAGAAAATTTGTAAAATTGACTTTGCTGTCCCGGCGGACCACAGAATAAATATGAAGGAAAGTGAAAAGAAAGATAAGTACCTCGACCTTGCTAGAGAATTGAAAAAGCTATGGAAAATGAAAGTAACGATTGTGCCAATTGTGATTGGTGCTTTAGGCACAATAACTAAAGGATTATTAAAAGGCATGGAAGACTTGGAAATTGGCGGACGGACAGAGACTATCTAAACGACAGCATTGCTAAAAACGGCCAGAATCTTGAGACGAGTCCTGGAGACTTGAGGAAACTTGCTGTCACTCAAACTCCAGTGAAAAAACATCAGTTAACACTGATGTGAAAAACTCTAATGGAGTAAATAATAATAATAATAATAATAATAGTAATAATAATAATAATAATAATACAGTATCAGAAATTGATGACCTAACCAGACCTTAAAAAGTTTTAAACTATCACTAGAGGCGTTTATATTAACACATAAATGTCGATTTTTTGTCAAAATTAGATTTTTTAGTCAGAATTAAATTGTGATATTTGGAATTGAGACTTTTTTTTTCTGCATTCTGAACAATCTTTATTAATATTTAAAAAAAATAAGCGCTGGTCGTGTAATGGTTTTATCGTCGTTGGAAGTTGTCACGGTGACTCGAGTTCAAATCCTGGATGAGGCTGCTTGCATTTCACATTACGCTAAAACCCTTGAGAAAGCTAAGCATTCAACTATCCTCTTTCCAGCTATGGTGAGACTGGACTCTTTATCCTTAGTATGGCAACCGCTCAAGGAGAACGAAAACTCTGAATTCAAACCCCAATATTGATTTTGTGTCCCATCTTACTTGTATGGTGGAATTGGGTAAATACATATCTAAAAACAAAACAAAACAAAAAACAAACGCAAGCAATTATTCTGAATGTGTCAAGCAAAAATTGAAGAGCATTTGTTTGATAAACAAAGAAGAATTTTATGACACTGTGTACCATCTTCACAATTAACGGCTAGTGCGAAATAAACATATAATGTTCATTATTGTAGAATATATAAAGAACATAGGAATCTCGGAATTCGAAAACACGTAACGACTTCTTGTTCAGGTACGAAACCTTTTCATCAACTTTCAGTTAAAGGTTTCGACGTAAGGAGGAGAGACACAATTTTCTGTGCTGTCTTATTCATTTGGCCCCCAACTCAAGCGGCCCCCATAGGGCGCACGTTCGCCTCGCGCCTGCGAACTCCAAAGGTCGAACCTCTTCGTTTGGCGTCTAGTACCCGACCCTTTCTCTCTTCAAATTCTCACACAAACCTCTGCGCGCTTCCGGTGCGTGACGTCACCCGCACCCTGTCACCCAGTATCGTCTCGGACTATTATGACATCTGAGTGACACCTCCATCCACCCGCGCGCACCCGCGTTAACATTTGCTTCAATGTTACACCCAACCAACCCATGTGCTGAGCCGAAAGGTTCTCAGCCTAACTAAACTCAAAGGCATGAACCGAAATCCCTCGGCTATTTTATAACAACTGTTGATATGCTTTTGCGAAGGAAGAAATCCGGTTGAGTCCCCACACACTAAGATGCATTATTGGTATTTGTATTTGTATATCTTTTGTTGCGAAGATGCTCATTTACATCCATAATAAAAGTCTAAGACGAATTTTCAAAGCCGCTGCTATCCCATTCTGTAATTCCCTAAATACTCGTCCTGGTTTTTATAATATTTCTCCTTACTTGAACAAATCCATTTTAAATAACTACAATATATTCCATCTTTAGTTAATATTTTTCTCATATATTATAATTTTTATGGTTTCTGTTTTTCTTTTTGTTTGTCTTTCTTTCTTTTTCTTCCTTTTGACTCGAAATCTTTCTCGTTAAATAAACGTAACATAAATTCTATACAATATTCCTAATAAGTCAAATGACTTATTTAAATTTAAAACAACAAACGCTTATTCACCAATTAAACGGCCCACTTTTTCTTATACAAACTTTCACCTAGGTTTTTGTATTTTGCATTTTTAAACATCCATCGTTGACTTAACATCGTTAATATCACCCCTCATGGTCACGATGATGGTTCAGTAGAACCGAAACGCTATAGTGTCGACTTCTTAATAAATCTCTCCTTCCACTTGGATTACTTTGTTATCAATTTTTCTACACACACATATATATATATATATATAAGCTATATATATCTCATTTGTATATCTGTAACATACTAACACTGAACGCAATGGAAGTAAAGACGAGATAAACTTATTTACACATACAAGAACATTTAACATTCTACATATATATATATATATATATATATAGAGAGAGAGAGATACTGGCAAATTAATCTGGCTAATTTGCATGAATGTAAGAGAGAACCAATATGTCTCTCACTGAGAATAACTGGCAAGCTTGATTAGCGTTGACTAGTGATAACATTGCACATCACAACAATATATATATATATATATATATTGTCATCCACAGACAGACTGTTTCATTCAATCAGAACTCTTCAGTGTGGCTAGACACGCAGGACGCTCGAAACCGGGATCGAAACTCGTCCAACTTTACGTTAGACTAAGTTTCAGACCTCTCGGTCACCAAGCGGACCACGCTTATATATATATATATATACTAGTGTTATACAAAGAATGCGTCCTAACAGATAAAAACATACACATACGAGCCTCTAATGGATATAAAATTATCTAAGGGAGATAAATATTTCTTGTATTCTCCGGCACTTTGAACAGGGATTAAAGGGTGGTATCTGTTCATCTTCTTCAGTTATTTTTTTTTTCTTCACAGGAAACAGCAAAAAAAAAAAATGAATAAATGAATACATGTTTGATGAGCTTAAACCTGGTAACATGGTTAATGAGAACCAGGGTCAATTTTCGCTTGGTGAGTGCATAGACACTTTACCCCACCCCCAACTCTTTATTAAGCATACGAAATTTGCCGCGCACAAGACGAGGATGTAGTTAAATATTAGCATAAAGAAGATGTAAAAAGAAAAGTGACTCAACTCATCATCATCATCAACGTATGCCGGTAGCACGGGTTCCATTGACTCTCTCTTGCCATCAGTCCCTATCAGTCATCATGCATGGTAAGTCTTCTAAACGGCATCTAGTTTTTGCTGGTAGGCCAAATCTGATGTGTCCATCTATTTGAGTCTATGCTTGTATGTCGCTTATGAGTTTGTCCTTACTTCATCAGCAGTACCCTGCATGTCTTATTCCTCTTATTTGGCTGATTTGTGCGATAAACCAAACTCAACATATCCAGAAGCAACTTTGGCTAGCATCTATTTGTTGATACAGAATTCTATAAGCTCATAATAATAAACATCTTTACAGTTCTACCCCGTAAAAATCAGATCTTGCCACGGATCTTCCGTTTTGTTATTGAAAAGATGTTTAGAATTTACGTGGTCATAAAATATGGCAAATTCCATTAGTCAACAATACAATCCCCTAAAAGCCCCACTTTCCGTTCTTTCCTGAAGCTTTGTTTTGATCAAGGCAAAGCGTATGGGTTGGTCTCTAGCTGCGAAAAACACTTGACAATTTCTATTACGGAAATTTTATGGATTTCTTTCTTTTTTTTTTTTCCAAGTTTCTATTCTTTGATATTTGGTCAGAGAATTGGTAAGATTGGTTTGGTTTGGTTGTTTGGGTTTTATGGCACATCAACCTTTGTAGATTATTTAACGCCAAATCAATTTTAATGAAAATAATTCTATTTCAAACAGTTCATATGATATCAAGTATTCCGATTAAATACCAATAATTATAAGGTTTCAAGTAATTTCTTCAATTTAATAATAGTCATTCGTTTGCGCACATGTTTTTTTATAAAGAAAATCGAAATGATAGTATTTTTATTTAATTAATAAAGAAAAGGAAATGTCAAATAAAGATATCATCAGAGCAGTTTGGTTGGGTTTCTTTATTTAATAGCATATCCACCTTTGTAGGTTATTTAATGCTAAACCTATTCTCCTAGAAGAACAGTAGTGGTACTATTCAACCCATAGCTGGGAAGATAAGGGGATTCCTACCTTTCCCAAGGGATTTGCCCGAAAGTGAACGTAATAGCGCGACTGGAGTATGAACTCGCTAATTACGATTCCGCAGTCCCTCGCTTTAACCACTACACCACGAGGACACCTCTCATTAAAAAAGTGTTCGAACGCAAATAAAACAGAATTCATGTGTTTTCAATAAAAAGAAGCCATCTCCATTTTAAAAACAAGCCTTTAAAATCAGTTGACCAGTTCGCATATCTTGGCAGTAAGATCTCATCTAATAAAAGTGATGTCAGTATACGCTTAGTGAAAATATGGAATGCTATTGACAGGTTATCGATCATATGGAAATCTGATCTATCCTATAAAATAAAAGAAGGTTTCTTCCAAGCAATGGCTGTATCCATACTGCTGTATGCATGCACCACATGGATGCTATCAAAACACATAGAGAAAAGGAAAGATGGCAACTGCACAAAAAGGCTACGTGATGTCTGATGTACGGCCACCTGCCTCCTATCTCCTCAATCATCCAAGTAAGACGAGCAAGACATTCAAGGCACTGCTGAAGAAGTAAGGACGATCTCGTTAGCAACTTTTTTTCTTATGGACTCCCACACATGGACGTGCCAGGACTAATGGCTGATAGGGATGGATGGCGAAAGAGGGGGAGCTCATTACTGTCAGCGCACCTTGATAATGATAATGATGATGACATCTGGGAAAAAGGAATTATAGACACTAACTATGGTCACACTATGACATGAAGAAGACAATAAGTTTCTTCACAACTCTAAATTTGGAAGGAAAATCGAAAATGAAGGAGGGGAAAATATATGAATTAATCCAGACATCATTAATTCAGACATCATTAATCCAGACATCATTAATTCAGACATCATTAATTCAGACATCATTAATTCAGTAAAACAGAAAGAAAAGCTGAGTTTTTAAAAGGAAAAGAGAAATAAGAAAGAAAATAAAAAAAGAACGAAAATGAATGAAAATGAAAAAACTGAAAATCAGAATAACAGTGGGAATAACAGAAGAAAATCTATCAACATGAATGAAAATTAAAATGAATGAAAGAAACAAAAAAAAAACCCAGAAAGTTTTAAAATATTGTATACAAACACTCATTCGTTGAGAAACAAAATAGACGTTTTATATTGAGATTGGAGGTCATACAAAGAAGAGTGACAAGAATAATAAAACTTGTAAAAGATTACAGTTATAGGGGAAAATTAGAGAAATTAGAATCTACTATTTTACAAGAAAGAAAAATCACAGGTGATCTATTTTAAATTTTCAAAATAACAAATGGAATTTCTGATTATGGTAGACATTTTTCAATATTTTTCCTTGAAGTGGAAATTTATATTCAAGACAGATTTCAAAAACTAAGTCTACAAACCAATTGGATTTTTTTGCTAAAAATTTGGGAACAAAGTGCCAAATAAGATCATAAATAGCAGTCATGTTAAAAATTTTAAGATTAAATTGAATGAGTTCAGAAAAAATGTTAAGAAAAAGAATTTAAAAAGGCATTCTTGGGATCTATCAGATGAATTGCCGCACAGTATTTAATCTGTATATCAATATTGTATAGAATATGGGAAGAAAATAAGGAGAAAGATGACTTACTAGCATTGAGGACTGCATAGATAAATTAGTAGAACTGGAGGCCTATATCAAAAAGAGCAAAGAAGATTAATTTGAGTAGCCAATTGCAGCAGTGGCAACAGAAATACAGATAGAAAAACAATGAGCGCGAGGAAGTAGAAATGGAAAGAAAATCAAATGTTTGGAGATTTCAAGCAATACCCTGGCAAGATTCCACATGAAAAGACATGGCTACGAAAGGGAAATCTTAACAGAGTAACAGAATCATGTCTAATATATATATATATATATATACGTGGTGTATTCAATAAGTTTCCAGACTTTTTTTGTACAGGTATTTAGAATTGTTGTTGACTCTTGAAAATTCAGTATGTTATTGCTATACATCTTATGAGATGACTGACCAATTTTTATGATTTCACGTTCAAATGAACAGCTACAGCAGGAATTGGAATACACCTTACTAAAGCCTGATTGTCACAGCTGGTGAATTTCAAAAATGCAATCTGGACGTGAGGACACTTTAGAAGAACGATATACAATAAAATTCTGTTTTAAACTTGGAAAAAATGTCACAGAAACGTATGGAATGCTTCAGGCTGTTTTTGGAGCATCTTGCATGAATTGAGTATCAGTTTTTGAGTGGCATAAGAGATTCAAGGAAGGCAGGGAGTCTGTGAGGGATGATGAGAGGCATGGGAGGAGTAAGGAAGTCAATACACCAGAGTTGATTGGCCAAAGGATTAGGGTTAGGGTGACTAAGTTGAGGTTTTAAGGGGGTTCAGGAAGAGATTCCGTCGGAAGAAGCCAGCACACTTCAAATTGGATCAGTGGCATTTCCATCCGGACAATGTACCAGTCCACAACTCCATCCTTGTCACAGACTATTTGAGCAAGATGGGCATCAAGACAGTTCCTCATCCTCCCTATAGTCCAGACCTTGCTCCCTGTGACTTTTGGTCAATCCCTTAGCTCAGAGGCTGTCTTTATGAGACAATTGAGGAGATGAAAGAGGCTGTGATGAAGGTCATTGACACGCTCACACAAGAGAACTTCCATAGGGCCTTTCAGAAGTTGTTGGAATGGTACAAAAAGTGCATTGCAGCCAGAGGAGATTACTTTGAAGAGGACTAGAGTTTCATGTGTGTACTATCAATAAAAGTGCCCATACGAAAAAGTCTGGAAACTTATTTAATGATCCTTGTATATATAATAAATGAATCGGTCTACAAAGAAATTTATATATTTTTTAATCATATACTTTTGCTCCTACATGTGTCTAAATTTTTGCTTGCTTTCTTCAGAGAGTATTTAATGATTTTGGCCATGTAAGTTTTGGTTAATTTAGTGGCGATAGGATAGTCTCCGTGGGGCTGTTGACCATTCTACAGGTTTTGATTCTCACTTTCTCATTTTTTTTTCTTCTTTTTCCTTTTCCAAAAGTGTGTTCTATGTGTTTTTGTGGGTGTACTTCTTTTCTCCTAATTAATCTTTGATATTTGATATGCCATAAAGTTTATTGGTTGTTTTACTCTGGGTCATTTGTGTGTATGTGTGTGTGTGTTGGGAAGGTTTATGCAAAATATATATATACATATATGTATACATATATATTCCCTTATTATCAGCACTATTCAATTATTCAACTATATACATAGATATATATCCACTCATTATTAACACTATTCATCTGTATCTTTTATTTCAGCTTTTATAATTCACATTTTGGCAATGTTGAAGTATTACTTAAATTGACGTACCAAAATCCTATCAGTGCTTCATTGTATCCAATTTGCAAACACAAGCAAGTGGTCTTATTCACTAGCTATTAGTTATGTCACTGGGGGTTATAGAAAGATCCATGTTGGAAATATTGTTTCATGAGCACATCAGAAGTAAGGTAATCAGGAGCAGAGCCGAGTGAAAGCGGTGATCCCAGAGTATCAAAAATAGAAGTTTCATCTGGCCTAACATGTCTCTAGGTTCAGAAACAACAGGTGGACCTATACAGGTGTCAAGTGGTGTCTGAGAGACCCGAAATGACAACTCAAAAGACTCTCACTATGATGAGATGAAATTATTAAGTGATTTGGGTCCATATGTAGAAGAGTAAGATGAAGATTGCAATGGAAGTGCATCAGACAATCTGCCCCACCAAAAAAAAAAAAAAATAGAACTGAGCCTCTAAGCCACTGAAGCTGCTTGCAGAATTTGGTAAGTAGAAAGAAATTAAACTGTATCAGACCATACAACTGAAAACTGTTTGAAGAATGATAACTTGTCCCTTAAAATAATATCATCAACTGTAGATTATAACACTTAAAACACAAAGTAGAGGGGAATCTGAACGTTAGTACTCAACTCCCCACAGACCAAAATTAAAAAGTTTCAAGTGAGCCACGATTATCAAAAGTTACCATTGCTAGTGTGGGACAGAAACTCCAAAAAGCATACCGGAACTTTCAGAAAGGTAAAAAAAAATGAAAATACTTTTGATACAACCAAAATAAATCAAACAGAAAAATTCAAGCATATCCCAATTGAGGTACTTTGAGGTAATTGTGGTGTTATGGTTATCGTCATAGGAAATGGATATAGTGCCCTGAATTCAAACTCTGGAGGAGGCTACTTGCATTTCACATAACACTAATACTTTTGGGAAAGGTATGCATCCAAATATTCTCACTCCATGGGTAAATAGTAGGGCAAAGAAGGCTCTTTAACATTGGTAAAACTGGTTAAGGAGAAGGAAAATTCTGAATTCAAAATCTGTTAAAGTCTACTTAAAAATTGACCTTGCTGTGCATTTTGCACGTGCAAGTGAGGGTAAATACTTACTTTGACAAAGTGGCTATAAAAAAGAAATAAAAACAAATGCCAAATATTAGACAAAGTTTTCCTTCTTAAACATTCCTCATGACAAAAACACAAACATTTGAAAAGTGAGAGGGCTTGTTTCTATATCAATTTCAGTTATTTATTATCTTTAAAAATTTACTGACATTGAAAGAAGTGATTTATTTTTCTGATTTCCCACCTAGTCAGAATTTACATGATGTCATTTTATAGTGGAGGAAGTGGGTTATGCAAAAGTTGAGACTTGTGTGTTGCCATTACAAAACATGCTTGATCTTCTCATCATTCCCCTTCAAAAGTACCTCAGGTACTGAACAATAAATGCAGCTGTGCACCACTGACACTAAGAGAAGTGTTAATAATCCTACTCAAAACTCCAAAACAGATTTTATACATTTTAAGATGTTTCAAGTCAGTAATTATTCACTAAGCATTTTTAATTGCAGTACAGGGTCAGAAGTATGGTGGTCCTGTTAGCTGGGGCTGCAGAATACACCAGCTGCATCTCTGCAGAGGGGTAAGACTCCCTCCCAATGAGTGTCCGGGATATGATACCAAACATTCTGATAGTGAGACTCGAGTAATGCTGGAGCTTTGGGGAATGTGGAGTACCTCTTTATTGGCATCACCTCTGGGTTCACTCTGACCTGGAGTGGTAGCACCTGATAGGATCCTATCTGTGGGTCAAATAGAACTAAACTGTGTGCTTATGCAAAACTGATTTTTTTGAAATAGAAGTGTCCAATATCACAACAATATACAAGATGATGTTGATATTAAATGAAATAAAAAAGTGCTTCTTATTTTTTTGAGAATACCAGACTGTAAAAGGCTGAGTTACTTTTGTAAATAATTTTTGTTTTTTTAGTTTTCAAGAAAAATGTGTCAAACATTTGTTGGTAGATTTACATAAAAAAATCTGAATGTCTTCCAAGAACCAGACAATATTTTCTTTCTTTTTTCATTTTCTTTTTGTAATGGTGACTTGTAAACAAAACATGACTTCTTCTAATTAAGTTAGTGTCATTTCAAACACATTTCAATACCCGGATGAAAACATCAACTGTTCATTTTTATTACAAAAATAAACAAATTTTGAAATCAATGACTGAATGAGAAGGGGAAAAAATTATATTTTGAATCAGTTTATTATTATTTTTATTATTGCTTTTGTTCATCCATTAAATTTAGTTATGATTTTTAAAAAATGCTTTGGTAAGCTGAACACATTTTCAGATAACATACTCTTGGACAGACGCCCAGACCTTCTGTCTTTTTCTTAGACATCTAACATTTATAATTCTGTTATCATATCTTCAAAAAATATTGGTATGTCTTTCTGATTATAAAAAAGATGGTTCTAAAACCAAAAGAAAGATATACACAAATATATACATATATATACATTTGACTTACAGGTGCTCTTAGTGGAATGGTTATTATCATGACAAATGGAATTGACAACCTGAGTTCAAATTCTAGTCAAGGTTGTTTGTGTTTCAACTTGCACTAATGCCCTTGGGAAATGCATAAATCCATCTACAGGTAAATAGTTGGACTGACTTGGTTGTTTTTGTCTTGATAAGGCAACTGATCCAGTAGAGAGAAAACTCAAACCAGTTATACTCTGCCAAAAATTGGGTAAATATCTACATTAGGCTTACTAAGGTGAGTCAAGCATTTTCAATATTTTGGTTATGTGAAGAAGCTCTGGATGCTTTTGATGAGGTTGTGAAGGTGATGAAGCTTAGTGGACTGTGGGATGCTGAGCTTGTCTAATACTCTTTGATTGGTTTTGGTTTGGTTTCTTTGTTTAATGGCATATCAACATTTGTTGGTTATTTAATGCCAAAGCCATTCTCCCAGAAGAACAGTTGTGGTACTATTCAACCCATAGTAAGGGTATTTGCCTGAAAGTGAACATAATAGCGCAACTGGAGTACGAACTCGCTTACTACAATTTCGCAGTCCAGCACTTTAACCATTACACCACGAGGACACTCCCAATGTTCTTTGAGTGCTACTTGCCAGATCTACCTTGGGAGCTTTGAGCATAGCCTCATAATCCATAGTTTTAAGACAACCAGACCTTGCTTGATTAAAGTTCTTTTAACCCGAGCAAAATTTCTTGAACTATCTAGTTACAGTAATGAAATAAACTGAGCCTTCACTTTTCACACAATAAGTGTTTTTGATTGCTTTTGCAGCATTATAGACCACTTTGAACTTGTAAAGCATGTTAGCAAATTAGACTACATTGTATGGTCATCTATGTGACTATCAAATCACACACAAAATGAGGCAATGCTTAACATGTCAGTGCACCAGCTACCAACCACAGGTTGAACTGCTTCTATCATGAAATAAACCCGTTGCATACTAGCCTGTATTGCAAAACTTTTGACTCACCTTAGTACATACGGTCCAGTCAGCTGGGGCTTTAGAATATGCCAACTGCACCTTGGCAGAGGATTAAGACCCCTCAGAGAATGTCCTCGATACAACACTAAACTACATCTGATGGTGAGACTCTAGTTCTGGAGATCCAGAGAATGTAGAGTACCCCTTCATTGCCATTGCTCCCATGTCCACTCTGACCTGGAGTGTTAGTTTATGCTAGGATCCAATCAATGAGTTAAATAGAACTATTTAATCATTTACTATACTTGAAACCATTTAACTGTGTGTGAACAAATAACTGTTAAATTGAATTATTAGAATTACATAGCAATAATTTGAACTAATTAACTGTGGGCAAATGGATAATGTTCAATGTGCGAGATTGGAAATGTGCTGCTGTACAACTCATGCTCTCTACCGATCCCAGTTATGACAACAGGACCATTGCCATTGCCATAGCTATTGTCTCTTCTCCCAGTGATAGCTGTTGTACTATCCATCTTCATCAAGTAAGACTTTTACATAATTTCCCCACTTTCATATAATTCTTGTTCAAGGAAGAATGTATGCATATTCTATCTGTTAGGGACACTTTTTTTTCTTGTCAATACCACTTGTATGTATATATATATATATATATATTTTATGCATTTGTACATGTAAATGAGTTTTACTTGTCTTTCTTTCCATTCATTCCATGTTAGTAGATCACTGGATATAGTGATGCTAATATTAGATCTTGGTAAATGGGGCCTCAACTACAGGGTGGAATGATAAAAGGATAGAAAAGACAACATGATTCCATTTCCGTTTAATGAAAACCGGTTTTCTTTTTTTGTTGCAGACCATCTACTAGTTGGCCAGTTGTGTACAAATCCCAAGAGCGATAGGAGCCTTTTATCATGTCTGAAAGTGACACAATGTTCAACGAGCGAGGTCAGAGATGCGCCGCTGTACAATACATGCTCTCTACCGATCCAAGTTATGACAACAGGACCATTGCCAGCACCCTCAAAATGCAAATCTGGATTGCCACAAATAACAGGGACGTGCCCAGAGTGATGGAAACAAAGTTTCCAGGTACGATTATAGTCTTTGGTGTGGTTTCAAGTGAGAGCCACATCGTGCCACTACACATCTTCGAAGTCGGCTTGAAAGTCAACACCAAAGTGTACCTGGATGTGCTGAAGAGTGTAGTGATCCCCTGGTGCAATCAGGTGGCCGGTGGCAGACCCTGGGTGTGGCAGCAGGACTCGGCGCCGGCCCACAAGTCCAAAGAGAACCAGGCTTGGCTTCAGAAGGAGTGCTACGACTTTGTACCCTTCTCTCACTGCCCCTCTCCTCCCCCGACCTGAGCCCACTGGACTACTTCGTTTGGTCATACGTTGAAAACATCACCAACATGACCTCCCACAACACCAGAGCAAGCCTGATCGCTGCCATCCGCCGAGTATTCGCCGAGCTCCTGCTGGCGCTTGTGGAAAAGGTATGCTCCCAGTTCCGAATCCGTATTGAGGTGTTGATTGAGACTAAAGGCTGCTACATTGAATAGATATCAGCTATACTACATAATCAAGTTACCTGAATTGATTTTTTCAATGGTCTGGGAGGCTGGGGTTCAATCCCAGGTCAGATCATACAAAAGACTCAAAAAATGGTACTTGGTGCTGTTTGCTTAACACTCAGCATTATAAGGTAAGAATCAAGAGTAAAGTGGAGCAATCCAGGGAATGGAGTTGCACCCTCCCCTACACCTCGGCATAGTAGTAATTAAAAAGGGAGCTTTCAGGTCACCCTCGACTAAGGTCGCCAACTTTAATTTTATTATAGTATGATTCATCTAATGAACAACGAATTTTACGCTCCAAAAATGGTTTGGTTTGGTTTCTTCGTTTGATGGCGTATCAATCTTTATGCCTAAAGATGATTTGGTCTGGTTTGTTTTGTTTTTTGTTTTTTGTTTGATGACGTATCAATTTTTGTGCCTTAAGATGGTTTGGTCTGGTTTTATTTCTTTATTTAATGACATATTAAACTTGGTGAGTTATTTAATGCCAAAGCCATCGTTGTAGAAGAACAGCAGTGATACTATTTAACTCATAGCAGAAGAAGAAAAGGGGTTCATACCTTTCCCAAGTGAACGTAAAAATGGACATGTCTATGAAGTTAATAGACAGTGCAATAATACTATAAAACTAATCCGAAATATTACTTTTTTGGATTAAAAAACTGCTGAAAAGGTTTTAAATTTTTTAGAAAAGGCAATTTAAGTTTAAAAGATATGCCATGAATAAACCACAGAGTAAAATTAATGAAGAATTGCTTTCATCTGAATTTAATGGAACTTAATTAGAGTTGTTGTAGATAAAAAATTATCTAAAATTTGAAAAACAAAACAATGTTTCCTCGTTCAATGGTTTCCCATCAACTGCAGCGAATTGGAAAGACTCAAAGGTTTGGTTTGGTTTCTTTGTTTAATGGCATATCAACCTTTGTAGGTTATTTAATGCCAAAGCCATTCTCCTAGAAGAACAGTAGTGGTACTATTAAACCCATAGCTGGGAGGATAAGGGGGTTCATACCTTTTCCAAGGGTATTTGCCCGAAAGTGAACGTAATAGCGCGACTGGAATACGAACTCGCTGACTACGATTCCTCAATCCATCACTTTAACCATTACACCACGAGGACACCCCCTAAAGACTCAAAGATCACATCAGAAAAGTTTAAAAACTTCAACTGGAACATTTTACTCTTCTACTTATTCTTTGGATCTTGTTCTATATGTTGATTACTCCTATTGGTGTAGTTGGTGCCAGGAAAGATATTTAGTTAAGCCCCTACTGACCAAGGACCTATATTGGTATTAGTACATCCAGAATATACTAACACTGAATACCACAGGAGGAAACACAATATAAATCTTTTTTTTTCTTTTGCATACATGACATTTGATCTTATATATATATATATATATATATATATATATATAGCAATTGTATAAAGAAGAAAGAATACACAAACATGTTCCAACAGCTAGAAATATAAACATCACCCTCCCCAACACTTCAGTGTTGTATCTATTGAAAAGGGAGCCTTCGGGTCGCCCTCGACTACGGTGGCCAACTTTACTTTTACTTATTCCATGAACAACTAGTGTGAAGAAAGGGTACAAAAAAGAGAAAAGCTTACTTGATGAAATATACACGAGACTGTTAACAAAGTTGGCAACCATAGTCGAGGGCCACCAGAAGGTTCCCTTTTCAATAACTACTACACCAAGGTGTAGGGGAGGGCGCTACTCCTTTCCCTGGATTGCTTTACTTTACCTTTGATTCGTACCTTATATTGCTGAGTGTTAAGCAAGGAGGTATCAAGTACCATTTTTTGAGTCTTTGATATGACTCGACCTGGGATTGAACCTAGGTCTCCCAGATCATTGGCGAACACTCTACCCACAAGACCAATTACTTTTCCCTAACAGGGTCCGAAACAGGTCAGTTCAAAGAACAGAAACAAAAGAGATCGAGAATGACTCTCAAGAACTGACTTGTAACGCTTCAAGAGGCATCTAAAGGACACGACCATTCTCTCAAGGACATAGTTACTTATTGTTTCCCGACTCCTTAAATTCTGGAATTTATAGATCTATTTTGCTTGACTAGTTCTTACAACACACAGATGAAAACTACCAATGTTCTTTTCCAGTGCTATTATATGTCGTCTTCCTCAGTATTTGAAGTCTTCAATATTTTTATAAATGGTCTACTTAATCATTTGAGTCATGAGTTTTCCTGTGAGTCACTGATTACCTCTACTGCTCTTCCTGTGTATTCAAATAATTTGAGTCATGAGTCTTCCAAGGAGCTGGGGTTTTATAGTGAGGGTTTCGGCAGTGTCGGCTAGCAGCAGACTCACATACGAAGCCCCGGGATTTAGCAAACAGATGTGCTACTTTGCAAGTAGCCGAGTGGGAAATTTTCCTTTCAGTCTGAGGGGTATTGCTGAAGTGAAGTCGAATTTTTCCTTTTCGCAGGGACAGTTTCTTTTCCGGGCATGCGTCCCCACTCTCCATTTCACGTCAGGGGCTTCTGGGAATTTCTGGGAATTTTATTCTATTTATTCTATATTTCTTTTTTTTTAGTCACTACAGTACTAAATTTGAATTCTTTAAATCAATTCGGAAAGATAGAGAGCACAATGAATGAGAAACAATTTCGTAAACCACATACTACAATAGCATCTATTTTCCTCCCAACGAAAGAGTATTAATTGAATAAAAGTATAAACATAGAAATAATACCCTTGGGAAAGATGTAGATTCATTTGTTCCACCAGCTATGGATTGAATAGTGCTGCTATTGTCCTTCTTTAAGGATAGCTTTTGCATTAAAAAATCCACGATGGTTGATATGCCATTAAAGATAAAGAAACCGAAACCAAGTCATCATTATTGATTAACCATAAATAAAACAACTCGAACCCCTATAGCAGAGGGGATATATTATGGTTTAATATTTCCTCGGCTAAATAATGCAAGAATAATTCACGACAAAATAACCAGAACATTTTATTGTCTCAGCAAATTTAACAAAATGAGTACAAAAAGTGACATGAAATACTAAAAGATGTCCATAAAGAAGTTATATAGAGAAATGGTAAATGTGGTTGATAGAGTTCTGCTGTCGTTAATATAAGTACGTATAAGAGAGAGTGGAAGTGTGGAAATTTGTAAAGGAACTGGTGATCCTGTTTCACCGAATATCAGCAGCCCCTTGGGGTCACGTGGTGTCCACTATAAAAAGAGCTCCAACTGAAGATTCTTGCTCTTTTTTTTTCCACTCCCACCGCTGTTATCAACAGGTCAATTCGTTGCAGCCCTTGACGGCAAACGTATCTGGTACCTTCAACACCAGCCAGGAGCCAAGAGCGACGAACGCACGCGCTGAGTTAAAAGGAACCAGGATCACAGCTAAGTTCCAGCAGACATTTTATCTGCATAACTTCACTTTACACCTCATAACCTAACCCTACATAACCTAACTTTACAATCTTACTACCTAAACTTACAACCACGCCTAAACCTCACATAACCCCACAAAACCTTACAAAACCTTACCTAACTTTACTCTTATACACCTGCCACCTATCAGAACATTGAACTCTTTTTTGAGCTCTTACATATTCGTTGTTTGTTCCATTTGATGTAAAACCCTGTTTATTGTTTGTTGTATATAAATTCTGTTACACAAAAAGTCGTTCGTCTCCTTTCTTCAAAAGCTGTCGCCCATCTCCCTACTGCGGTTTATTCTTTTACAAAACGTAGGAATAAACCAGGCTTTTCGGGGCTTATAAAATTCCCCATAGAAGAGTTGCTAAAAGATGTTTGAGAAATACTGTCGTGTGCGAAGCTTCATGAGATGGTTCGGGGCACGAGGTTCCTGTCCGTGGGAACAGGAACACAGAAACGCATGCGTACTGCTTTGTTATCACGATAGAAGAGAAGAGACTTGACTTTGGCATGCCCTTCATTTATATGCTTCTTTGACCACGCTACCTAGTGACTGAAACAGAAGGTAATGGTCCCTTGTGTCATCTAGTACAAAATAAGAGAACTATTTGTTGCGTATTGAGGTAATGTTTGCAGTAGGGGAGAAGGTTTCTCCATAGTCTATACCGTTTTTCTGGCTGAATCCTCGAGCAACGAATCTTGCTTTATATCTTTTGGATCCATCAGGGTTTTCCTTGGTGGTGTAGACCCATTTACTACTTACTGTCTTTTTGCCTTCAGGTAAATTTGTCAATTGAAAAACATTATTTTCCTTTAGGGATTCCAGTTCTTCATACATCACCTCAACCCAGCAGTGTGCATCTGAGGAGTCTATTGCTTCTCTATAGGTTCTTGGTATATTGCATGTGGCTTTATAACAATAGTGTAAGTTAATCAATGCATGATCAATATCATCCTCAGAATTTGTTATGTAGTCATTTAGTTATTCAGGAGGTTTTCTTTCCCTTCTGGGGTAATGTCGAAGCTTACTATCTTCCTCGCTCTGTGCATTATCCTGTGTTTCTGTTGTCTTAATTTGTGGGTCTGGTGTTGTAGCTGATGTGTTGGTTTGTGCATACTTCTTTTGGAGGAAGTAATCATCATCATCATCGTCAGTTGGATAGATCTGAGTCTGCTGATTTGTCACATTGCTAATAAATTTTATTAGCCTGTATATGAGAACTCTGTTATCCTCAGGATAAAAAACTAAATATGCAAGACTGTTTCTGTCATACCCAACGAATATCCCTTTTTCACATTTCTTCTTTAAGTTTTTGTATGCATAACATGTTGACTCGAAGATTTTCATCTTTGATAGATCAGGCTTCTTTCCTGTTTTCATATAGTAGGGAGTCTGTTTTAGACGGTTGTTAAAACATCTGTTTCTGATTACTGCTGCTGTCATTACAGCGTAGGTCCATAAACTTTTAGGCTAGGCGTTTTCAATGACTATGCATCTAGTCATTTCAAATAGGGTTCGCCAATTTCTTTCTGCAGTCCCATTTTGGTGTGGTGAATAAGGCTTAGAAGTTTCGTGTGGAATACTATTATCATAGAGTAATCTCTGAAAATCATTCGACTTGAATTCCGATCCGTTATCAAATCTTAAGGATTTTAACCTTCCATGGGGCGGCAGTATCAGCGATAAATTTCTTTGTGGCAGATACAGTGTCTTTATTTGTTTTTAAAAAATACACATATTGCACCGGAAAAATCACCAGTAAATGTGATTGCATATCTGTGCCTGTTTATGTCTACTGGTTCTATAGGGCCAGCTAAGTCAGTGTGTATTAATTCAAAGGTAGATGCTGCACGTTTGTCAGGTTGTCTATTTCTGCTCTGAAAAAATTTTCCCTGGATACAGATTTCACAGTTCTTGCTTAGAGTTCCTATTTTTTCTTTAATTTTCATTCCTTTAACCACATTTGGCAATTTTCTAATGTCATCGTAGTTGCAATTGTCGGGGATATTGCGAGATGAGTCGAAAGTATAAAATAAAGTTTGGAGGCCATACGTGTTCCTCGCAAATAATTTCCCTAACAAAACAAAACCAAAACCTGAATAACTTTAAAATAAATGTTTATTATTCAGCTGGAATATTGTGCCAAGGAACTCGCAATGTTGTTGTTGTTGTTGTTTTCGCCAATCTGGTTGTTGTTGTTTTCGCCGATGTGGTTGTTGTTGTTGTTGCTTTCACCGATGTGGTCGTTGTTGTTGTCGTTTCCACTTTTGGTGTAAGGAGAAGTGGGAATGTCTTTGCTAGACAGCGTGGCGCCTCTCAGGTTTTGGTGGAGTAAAGGAACAGTCCAGTAGTGTAGTTTTGTTGTCGTTAGCGGCGAACTCTGGTGAATTGGTATATCGCTTACTTTTTATAACTCCTAAGAGGATCAAAACGGGTATGAATGCTTTTTTTTTAGGGGGGGGGAAGTACTTGATTGGTTAAGAAATCTATGGGCGCGAATTTTGTGTATTGTGGTTTAGATCCTTTTTTTCTTGAATGTTCTGTTTATTGATTGGTTTAAAAAATCTATGCGCGCGAATTTTGTATATGTCGTTTGGATCCTTTTTTTATTGAATGTTCTAATGTTTGTTGATTGGTTTAAAAATGTGAGTGTGAATTTTGTGTATGTATATGAAATTTACGCTACACAATGACCAAGTATCCTCTGCCAAGTATTTATATCGTAGCAGCCCTGGCAACTATCTTCCGATTTGTTCGTTGTGGACATTAAATAATATAGTGTGGTTTTAGGGTGGATAATCCCCCTGTGTGTTGGACTCGGGATTGAACCAGCGACCTTTAGATTTCAGTCTAAAGCGCTTATTACACCACTTCCCTCTTTGCGTTCCTCCTCCACTTTCCTCCTCTCTCTCTCTCCTCTCTCTTTTCCACTCTGTCTGTGCTTCTTCCTTCGTTTCTCTTCCACCTGCTTCTGCTTCTCGCCGAGAAAAAGACGCCGAAAAGAAAAACGAGTCGGCTTTTATTTACGCCACCTTACCCATAATCCATTTCCTTAGCCTATAAAAATTCCGGTCGGGCGCCTCCTCTCTTTTTTCCTTTAATGGGCTGAAGGTGGATTATTGAAACAGCGGTGAGTATTTTTCTTTTCTTTTCTTTTTATCGAATCACTGACCTGCACGCCAGACACAAACGAACCCTCTTTTGTCGAGAGCTGTCGTTAGTCCCACTTTCATGTCCACATATAGCCTGTTGTGGACGAATATATTAAATTTTGTTCCATTTTTATGAATCAGCTCATTTTTGTTTTTCTTAAATGTGATAGCCGCCCCGTTTGCCGTGGCAAACTTGACAGAAAATATATCCTGTGGGTAGGAGGGTATAAATAACGCCCATTTTAAGGTGACTGACTCCATTATAGCGTTTCAGGAAATTGTTAATTTCACTAACACTATATTTTTTAGGCAACACAAATGAATAACGAAACTTCTTTTTAACAACACAACAAAGAAAGTTTTTTTTTTTTTTTTGCAGCATGGAATATTTGGTTTGCTTTTGGTGCTGCAAGACTCGTGTTGAGAAGATTGTGAGGAAGGAGAAAGTTGAGAAGGTTGAGAAGGCAGCGTGTGTCGTCGGACGTGTGAGGGATTGTGTTTTTTGCATTTTTGACGAAAGACATGTTGCAGTTGTAGGAATTGAACCTTGGATGTCACCGTGAGTTTCGTGTCCGGTATTTGGGGGAGAGTAGGCGTTATCTCCATTAATGTGGACCAGAGGTGAAATGGGAGCTAGTGTGTCGAGAGCAGGATTACGCTCAGATCGACTTAGCCAATTTTGGGGTGACATAAAGTTGTGCCTATGCGAGGCATGTTGAATGCGTCTAATTTATATTCAACTGGGATTCCTCGTTAGAAATCCATTAATTAGATGGTTTCCCTCGTTTTTCCATGTTGCTGCTGCTGGTATATTAAAGCCGCAGTGATATGTCTGCACTGGGCGGCGTTGTACAGCAAAGCATCGCTATTGAAGAACGGCCAATGGGACGTCTGCACTGGTCGGCGTCTCCAGCCAAAGAGAGTGGGTTTGGCAGCTTACCCAATTTGTTGACCGGAATTCATATTCAACTGGGATTCCTTGTAAGAAATCCATAAATTAGATGGTTCCCTCGTTGAGTGTCCATGTTGCTGCTGCTAGTGTTAAAGCCACAGTGAGATGTCCACACTGGGTGGCTTGTCTAGCTAAAAAGCATCGCTAAGTAGGGACGGCCAGAGGAACGTCTGTTCTGGTCGCCGTCTTACGCCGAAGAGAGTGGGTTTGGCCGCTCACCTGTTTTGCTAGCCGGAAATGAAGGTCCGGGCTGAATAGGATAAGTCATCCTGATTGGGTGAAATTAAGTGTCGAATTAAATTTGCGCGCCAAACCAAAATACGAAATTTTCCTCTTCTCTACACCATGTTCACCAGGCATATTTCAGCGTCACCTCGTTTTAAAGCAACCCCATTCATCTTAGTACCGTCAGCCAGTTCTATAAAATGGTTATCAGGTTGGAATGAGTCATCAAAATTTTTGAATCTCTCAATATCCTTTATAATGTGTGAGGTAGCCCCCGTATCAACTATAATTCTCTTGCTTTCAACGGTTCTGTGTGGTCGGTCATTTATTTTAAAAACAAATGAACTATCTTCTTCTTCTGCTGCAGCTTTGATGGTATCTCGCTTTTTATAGCGACATGACTCCCTCACATGGGTCTGACTTTTGCAGTAGTTACACCACTTTTTATTTTTATTGAAATTATTTGGGCATATTTTTGCTACATGCCCTTTTCCATAACACTTAAAACACGAAACTTCGTTACTAATTTTTGAAAATGAACTGGTTAATTTCATAACATTGTCATCATTTGAGTTTTGATGATATTTATCCGTATCCTCGAAACTTCGAAGTTGCGTTTTGAATTCGGAGAACGTTAGCTCCTTGCTGCTATGAGTCACATATATCGAAAAAGAATTAAACGTTCTAGGTAGTCTTTTTAGAACCATGGCAATTATTAAACCATCGCTTAATGTTTCTCTGGCATTTCTTAGTACCGTTACTGTTGCTTCTGTTCTAATGATATCGTCGGTAACACCTTAATTCTGTTCCTTTCTTAGTGACGTTAATTTGCTATATAAAGAAATAATTCTTGGTTTTCCCTTGCCTGCGTAATGGTCACGCAATATCCTCAGAGCTTCTCTTCCATTGTCCGAGGCTTCTCTCGTGATAAGGAACAGGCCTTTGTCATCCAGGAATTGTATCAGTTCGTTATATGCTTCCTCATTCCTTTCCGTATCTGTTTCGTTTCCGTTAAGGTTTTTACCTAAAATGGCGTCCTTTAAACCTAACGTGTGAAGGTATCCTAAGAACTTCGTTTCCCAGATTTCATATTTGGTCTCATCTCCGTCAAATAATAACCTGATCCACCGACTTCCATTATCTCTTCTGCTGGGCCCATAACCTGTTGAAGTTGCCATATCTTAAGATAAGGATATGTAGAGCGAAATTAGACGAAGGAAAATAAAATACGAGTGCTTCTTGAAAAGGAGAATAGAAGATTAATTTTATTTTACAAAAAAAAAAAAAGAGTTACACAAAACAACTGGTTGGGTTATCTAACTTGATTTACCTTTTTTGAACACTATTCAGCTGGCAGCAGATGTAATCTCCATAGCTATATCCTTTATATTTCGCAATATAGTGTCTTCCTTCATTACTTTGAAGAGAAACATCTTTCCTGATTCACATGAGGCAAAATTCCCCGAACATGGCGTTATGGGTCTTTAATTTGCTGTTTCTGAATTCTCACATGGTTGAGTGAGATTCCTGTTTCAACTATGTAGAATTCTTTGAAGCAGGGAAAATTGCACAGAAGATCTGGTTTGGGGATTTGAATGTGTTATATTCGAGGATGGTAACGTACGGGATGAGATAAAGAAAGAGAAGAATAGAATAGGAGGGAATCGCTGAACAGCGTGGGAAACATTTTATCACTAATCATTGATTGTCTAAGGAATAAAGAAATGAATGAGAAACAAGGATTAAAGACAAAGAAAAGTGTATTCACATATCTATAGAAAAGCAATTTACACAATCAGATAGTCCGTTTGGCGAATGGTCCAGTTTTTTGGGGGTGGGGGTAGGTTCTACAGTAGCGGAAAGAAAGAGACAATAGCGATCGAACCTTCGGTTTACTTCTTCATACTGTTGTGTAGGAAGATCAAACTTGAGGTTTGGAGCAGTTTATTTGGTGACGTTGTAAATATTTGAAGAACGAGCATTGTTTTTGGTAGCACGAGTGATTAGGACAGGCGTTCTCTTCTTGGGGCGGTTCCATAGGCGAGGGTATGGACTCGACGTTGTTTGGGATGTGGCCGTGTAAGGGTATCTTGAGCTGTACGTGTTTACGCGGGAAGATAACCGTGGCTGTCTATGACCGTTTTGGGGGGATCCCTATGCAGTATCTGCAGCAGTTGGTAAGACGCCTATGGAGTTACTGTGTGGAACGTTTATGCGGTCAGAAGCGTTGTGTAATGTTCTATCTGTGAACAAGCCACTAAGTTGAATGTATCCGTGGTTCATTCGTGAGTTCAGCTAACGCTGAGGATTGAAAGAATATGCTCTAATTATAATGTCTTGACTAATCGTATCAACAAATTAAAACTAGATTTTTACTGTGATTGTGACCAAAATTCTACCGAATATCAAATTTCCAGAGCAAACATAATAAAAAGCAGACGTCAAACTTAGAAATTTTTAATCCTCAACGATTATGAGTGCACTTGAAGATACTGAGAGCGGGAAAATTTAAAGTGGAGATAATAATGCGTATCCAGGGTCGACTTTAAGTCATTTGGCCCAATTACTTTCAACTGGACCCGTGTTAAAGTGTAATCTACACTGGGTTCCTCAAGTACATACACCAACACATTGCAATATATATATGTTCCTAGTTGGGCCTGACACCTCCAAATGCCGTCCCTCTGTATATTCGTGGGTTTCGTGCATAATCATATTTGCAATTGATTATTTTCATCTATATATGTCAAGAGTGCTGTTACACTCTATTGCGAATTTCGCCGTAACACTTATCTCTTCGTCCTAGGGGAAAATAGGATGTTAACCATCCGCACTGAACACTGGCTAATTGTTTACCCTACAAACTCAATGTGACAGCAAGTTGTGTGACCCTCTTTGAATAATGAGAAGGTAATACAAGATGGACCCCTGAAGCATGTATACATATAGGCAGCATTTGTTTTTTTTAAACAGGTTTAATTAATTAGGATAAACACTTCCGTTCAAGTCTCTCTATGAGTCGTTTGATTTTGGGATGGAATGAATTCAGAAAAGCGCCGTACGTTTCCTAACTACTTTTAGCTACTTCTGGAGAACGAATAAAGGACAAAACAATGCCGATTCATATATATATATATATATATATATATATATAGGGAGGTCCACGAAGAGATTTGTATTTTTTAAATTTAAATTCAAAAAATACAAATCTCTTCGTGGACCAAGCTATTTTAAAATATATTTTTATTCTTTCTTTAGACCTACAACAAACATTTTATATATATATATATATATATCGGTATGAGACTCCCTGATGATCCGTTAAGTTGAAACTTTAGTACGAGAATTCCGACTCGCGATTTAAGTTAATTTTGTAATTGGCTCCACTCGTGTTGAGCACTCTTGTAATTGTACCATTGCAGCATTGACGGTGGGTTTTATTTTTCTTTTGACCAACTGACTGCATATCTCTTGATTTTTTTAACTGGTGTGACGGGGTTGGCCTTTTCTTTCTTTTTGTCCTATGATATTTTTTCTTTTTCCCCCGGGCGGTGATTCGAGATATTTTTATCTCTTGTTCCTGGCGGGTTTCTTCTTTTTTTCTGGTAACCGTGAATGCTGGTAGATAGTAGATTAGTATATATATACGTAAATATTTGAAGAGTTTATTTTTTCTTTACCCACTGGGCCAATGAGCCAGTTATATAGGTAAATATGTCATCAATATAGAGATTTAAAAAAGACAGTCGCTTTTACTTTCACGATATAAGTTTCTTACTCATATATATGTTCGCATATCGTATAAAAATTTTATAATATAAAATTCGTAACACGCATGATACTTGAGCTAAGTATATATGTAGAATTATAATGATGATGCGTTGTGTCCATGGTGCAACCTAAAATTTGTTTGCAATGTTTTCTATTACAATAAAAAATTATTCGCTGTCAGTATATGATCGATTAGGGCTGTCATTTTTTCTGCTGTTCTTTCATAGTTCTAACATCTAAGCTTTCTTTAAAGGCTTATGCTCCTTCCTCATGTTTAAACTGTGAGTAGAAGGATTTAATGTCGATAGTTATTAGTAAAGTATATTAGGGTATTGAATTCATCATCATCATCATCATCATCTTGTCGTGCCGCTAGCATGGATATCCCTAAACCTCTCTCGCCACATCTCCCTATCGTTCATCGCCTCTGGCAGGTCTTCGGGGCTACAACCCGTATCCTCACATAGCTGCTGAATGTATGTTCGAGCTGGTTGTTCTGCTTTTGCCCGGCCATATGTGGGGTCCATAGGAGTACATCACTTATGAGCTTGTCCCTGTTTCTCCAGCAGTGTCCTGCATGTCTGGTTCGTCTAGCTTGGATAGTTTTCGTGATGGCCGTATAGTTGGTGCCTTGTGGGGTGTTGCCGCCAGGACTTGTTCAATATTGCTCGCAACATCCTTGTGTTATTGCAGTCTAGCTTCTTTTCCAGCCGTTTAGTTAGCGTCCAAGTAGTGCATCCATACAGCAGTATCGATACGACCGCTGCCTGGAATAAACTGCGTTTTGCTGTAGTTACCAGTTATTGGTAACGGTTGATGCTTTGGAAGATATTTAGTCGCGTCCCAACTAATACCTAGTATTAAAATTTGTATATCCAGTGATAACGCATTTTTTAAAGCAGCGGTCGTGTCGATACTGCTATATGGATGCACTACATTGACGCTAACTAAACGTATGGAGAAAGAGCTTGACGGCAATTACACAAGAACGCTGCGAGCAATATTGAACAAGTTCTGGAGGCAACACCCCACAAAACAACAGCTATACGGCCACCTACCTCCCATCACAAAAGCTATCAAAGTTCGAAGAACCAGACATGCAGGACACTGCTGGAGAAGAAAGAACGAACTCATAAGCGACATACTCTTGTGGGCCCCTTCACATGGACGAGCAAAGGCAGGACTACCAGCAAGAACTTATATACAATAGCTCTGTGCCAATACAGGATATAGCTTTGAAGACATCCCGGGAGCGATGGATGATAGAGACAGGTGGCGAGTGAGGGTCATGGAGATCTGTGTTGGCAGCGCAACATGATGATGATGATGATATCCAGTGATACACTAACACTGAATGAACGGAAGGAAAGACAAGCTCATATACACATACAGGAAATTTAAAACCGTATAAGAACTATTACCTGAATTCGCAAACGTGTTTTAATGTAGTATACTACCACTGGATATTGACAAACAATGGGGAACTCGTACGTATAAAATATCATCTTATATTTTTATTCTTCGACGGTAACGATTGTGTGGTGTAGGAGAACAGTCGAAGAATGTTTTCACACACAAAGGAGCTGTCAGAAGTCGGAACAGCCAGCGGGAACTGATTTCAACCAATATTCTAGACCTTATATAGTCTTAAAATTCCGACGCGACCCAACTGGCCACGTTTCTTCACTCACGCAATGCTTGTTTTTCATTGGAGATGGTTTAAACCCATGCATTTTTTATGCCTGAAGTACCACGCATTACTTGTTTTCCAGTCGTCACTTTGTTGATATTATCTACATCCGGATATATCTGTCGACTATATCCGCCGGGTTCATCGCCAGTTAAGGTAATATATTACGCTAACAGATGAAGTGTGCATGTTGTTCCATGACAGAGTAGTATATAAAAAAAGTATCCAAAATGGTAAAAAGTCTTGCTTGTTTTCTTTGGTAGGCAGAGCCATGTATGCCTTATATGTGTGGGGATTTAGGAATTAACAGTAAAACTCCCAACCGGATATTGACTCGTCGGCTGCCAGATACAAAATGTATAAACGCGTCGCCACGCATAAGGCTCCACGCATCCATCCGGTTAAAAATCAGAAAAAAGAAAAATAATAAAAAGTAAAGTAGCCAATGGGAAGCGGTCGCGCCAAAATTAGAAAGATTTTGGAGTAGCGAATTTGGAGCCGGTGTAGATAGATAAATACTCAGGTTTTCTGTGAACCGACCTCTTTTCGAGTGGTGACGTCGAACCGACAACACCGATTTTACTGTCTGGTGTTTTTGGGCACCACGCTGCGTCTTGGGACGTAGCGTTGGTTCGTCCATTCACCAAGTAAATAAAGGAAAGTATGGAAGAAGTGTTTTCGTCTCTTGTCTGTTTCTATCTTTTCTTTTTGTATATTTCTTTTGGACTTTCTTTGGGCGGGGCATTGCGCCAGCCGGTCAGCGTGGGGTAAAATAATGTGGCCGAGGTTTGGAGTCAGATATCTTGCGGCAGCACAGCCTTGCCCTTGGCCACTGACTACCTGAAAACACCGTTAAGCCCCACATATGTCAATGTCCAGATGAGACAAAATCTGCAGCCAGGTGTGAAAACAAAGTCTCTCTTCTATTCAACCAACAAAGATGGAAAATGCTCCTCTTCCTCAGTTGAAGAATCAGGATGAAAAGAGGGTAAGAAAGGATTCTGAAATTTCTCATGACCAATGAACGCATGGTATCCAAAGATATGCCCACCAAATCATTAGTGTCACATTTAACTTGTTTAGCTAAAGGCTGTACAGAGTGAACAACGGATTTGGATGTTTTTTGTTGTACGGTAGTTGATTGAGGAGATTACTGATGAGCCAGGATTATTTCTCTGTTGTATTTTGGGCAGTAAATAAAATAATTCAGTTTCAAAAGATTTTTTAAAACTTTTTATTGATGTCATTTTAAAATTCTTCTAGTGATGGTTTAGTTTCTTTGTTTAATGGCATATCAACTCTTTTTAGGTTATTTAATGCCAAAGCCATTCTCCTAGAAGAGCAGTAGTGGTACTATGTAATCCATAGCTGGGAGGATAAGGGGGTTCATACCTTTCCCAAGGGTATTTGCCCGAAAGTGAACGTAATAACGCGACTGGAGTACGAACTCGCGTACTACGATTCCGCAGTCCATCGCTTTAACCATTACACCACGAGGACACCCATCTTCTAGTAAGTAATATATTTTCTATTGATGGGTCATAAGGAAGTTCATAGTAAAATGTTCAGTTGTTTCGATAGTTATTACCTACTGTAAGGTATTGTTCTAGACTCTCACATTACTATAGCCCAGCCTTTATCAGTTTTGGTAATCTCTTCTAATGAGATTGTTCAGTTCTATACACTCTTTCTTTGTTAGGTTGTTATTTTGTCAGCTATCTTATTCAATAATTCTTTATATCTTCTGCTTCAAATGTTTAGATAGCTATGTCTATATTGTTCAAGGGGAGTTAATTATTTGTTTATATATATATATATATATATCATCATCATCATCATCATGTCGCGCCGCCAGCGCGGATATCCCTGACCCTCTCTCGCCATTTCTCCCTATCATTCATCGCCTCCGGCAGGTCTTCAGGGTTACATCCTGTGTCCTCACATAGTTGCTGTATGTAAGTTCGTGCTGGTCGTCCTACTTTTGCACATCCATATGTGGGGGTCCACAGGAGTACATCGCTTATGAGCTCGCCCTTGCTTCTCCAGCAGTGTCCCGCGTGTCTGGTTCGTCTGACTTGTATAGTTTTCGTGATGGGGGGCAAGTGTCCGTATAGTTGGAGTCTCGTGGGGTGTTGTCGCCAGGACTTGTTTAATACTGCTCTCAACATTCTTGTGTAATATAAATGATTTACAATATGATATCACATAGTCTCCAGTTGTTTAGCATCCCTAGCAACACGATCTTGGAAACTTCTCTTGATGGTCATCATATCAATTCTGTTTTGTTTGTTTTTTTGTAAATATAATTTCATATAAGTGTTACCATTTTTTGGAATCACTTGAGAAAAAATTAAAAAATTTGTTGATAGGGATTGTGAATAGGTAAATACTCCCAGAGAAATATCAACATTTTTAAAATCATTATGTAATACAATAATGACAATTAAAAATTTCAATTTAATTTACTCACCAGGAGTGTATAAAAGCTTGTTGTATAGTTGGGTTCACTTTGTAATGTGAGAAAGAATTGTTGTAGGGATACTCTTGTGTTTTTCAGCGTGTATGCCCCCGACCCCGTTTTGGGCGGTAGCGAAAAATAATTTTTAAGTAAAACGAAAAGTCAACAACAGCAAACAAAACAACAAAAGCAATAAACAAGAAGTTTAACTGCAACAAAAATTGTCTTTCAGATATATTATTATTATTATTATTGTACAATTTATACAGACAATAGAAATATGATGAGCTTGTTACGACAGAATACCTTTCAACATGTGCACCTGACGCCTCTTTCTCTGCTACTGCCTAAGAACTTCACTTGACCACTATCACAAAGCTACTCTTTCAAAATCTTCCAAGATAAAGACAGAGTCGGTAGGTAAGAAGTGCAATATATATTCTCCTCCCACACCAGACAGGGTGGGGTTGAGTTGCTGTATGTTGTTCTTAGCTAGCTAGCTTGCGTGTCACGTGGTCTTTTGGTGCCAACGATCTTTTATTTATCCACATGTTGACTCTAAAAGGTTTTTTTTTAAACTGAGAGTTAGCGTTGGTTAAATCTATCCTTGATAAAAATTTATATATATTTACCTGCTATCTAAACCAATACATGCTCAATATCCAAGTGACAGAGCAATCCCATTTCTAATCAAACTTTTTGAACACGAGATTTGGAATCTAAGTTCAAATAGGGAAATATTTTCTTGTTCAACCATCTTCCCCTGATTTATGCGTGTTCAATGACCACACATGTATCTTCAAGAAGGGAAAGTGTGTATATTATCATATATACAAGTATAACAGTTGGGACTGCTTTCATTCACATTTAATTATCTGAAGAACATCTGACTGCATGGAACTCTGAAATAAATGTTTGTTATACATACATATATATATATATATATATATATATATATATATATATATATATATTTGTGTTTGTGTGTATGTGTGTGTGTTTCTACATATGTATATGTGTGTGTTTCTCTATGTGCATATGCATAAATTATATAAAAATTCAAGGACTAACTGGCAAATTAGATCTAAATTCTGGCAATACCCATTAATAATGATTTCATTCTAATGACTTTAAAAAGCATGAGTCCAGTTTCCCCTGCTTTATGATTATTATGGATCTTGTCAGTGTGACATACAAAATTCTAAAAAGAAAGAAAACATTCAGCTTTCAATGTCAAATACTTTTCTATATGGACAAAATGATGATAAGATTAACTTTGTCAAGATCTGACATGCCATGCACCAAAAGAATTATGGTGAGGGTTGTCTCTATGGCACAGTGGCTAATATGATAGACTGCAACATTGTAGTAAACAAGCTAGTACTCTAGTTGTGCTATTATGTTCATTTTGAGTCTAATACCCCAGAGAAAGCTATGAACCTGCTTATCCCCACCAGTAATAGGTTAAATAGTGTTGTGGCCCCGGAAAGGGTCCCTAATGAAAACGCAAACACGGATATTAGATTACAGATTATATTACCTAAGAAAGATAGAGTTACATAGAAAAGGTAAGAAGTCTTGTACTGTTTGTATAACACCGAGAGTGATCTGCCCTTCTGGCAGCGAAATCTCGGTACTAATAATGGTGAGAAGAGTCCATTATAGTAAGATGGGTAAGGTTCCCACAACAAATAGTACCACGGCAGTTCTTCTACAAGGATAGCTTTGGCATTAAATAACTCACAGAGATTGATATACCATTAAATAAAGAAACCAAAACTGAATTATGGTGATGATGGTAATAATTGTGGTTGTGGTGGAATATAAATAACTGTATTTTTCGTTTTTTGCATTCTCTTCCATCTTGGTGTTGGAATATAGATTGGTGCTAAATAAGCCATGAGTCAGTTTCATAATGGCTTTTTATGCCATTTGTTCTCTGGTATTGAAGATTTTCTGCTAATGTCCATTTAAAATTGACTATTTTTCTTACCACAGACTGTTCATTGCCAATGTTGCTATTGACCCTCTACTAATAGAGTTATTATCTGCATAACATTAGGAAAATCAGCTTCCTTTCCTTTTACTTTCTGCAATGTATTTTTGGGAAGAAGGCAAGTTAGTGTGTAAAGAGAGGGAGAGAGAGTTTCAAGGTGAATTGCCAATTTTCTTTTGTTTTGCCTTTTTTATCATCCAATTCTGTTCAGATGGAAATAACACAACATTTTTCCCCGTTGAATAGGATTTTTTTTCTTCTTTTTATGTCCAAGCAAGTGACCACCTCTTTTGGATTAACTTGGATGCTGTGACTGACGCAAATCTTTTCATTTCTTTTCTTTCTTTTTTTTTTTAATCATAAACCTTTGCTTATCTCACCAGTCTATGTATACACACAAATAAACAACTTGTTTTTATTTTAGTAAGGAAATAGCAAAGTTCATTTTGAAACTTTTTTGACTTTCTTAATCAAAGCTTTCCCACTGGAAAGACAACCTTTTAAATAAGTAGGGATAGTTAGTTGAATTATAGCAGTACATGACCAACATAGACAGCTTTCTATCCATGTTTTTTTTGAATAATCGAACTAGACCGAGTCCAGTGACAGACTAATGCATAATTCATGATTTAAGGAAGTTAATCCTATCATGGTATGGGATTTGTAGATTTTAAAGGTGCACTTTATAAAGTTTAGACCAGGCCATTGACCTAATGAGTAGTGTTCACCAATAGTCCGGTAGACAGGGGTTCAATCCCAGGTCGAGTCATCATATTTACCCAACCCCTCCGCTTGGGCAGGATATGACACGAGGTCAATTTTTAAGCAGAGTTTAACAGGTTTGAATTCAGAGTTTTCCTTCTCCTAGACTAGTTGCCTTGCCAAGGCTGAAGAACCTAGTCTGCCCTACTATTTACCCATAACTGGGGGGAGAATTATTAGATTCATACCTTTCCCAAGCGTATTAGTGCTATGTGAAATGCAATCAGTCTTGTCCAGGATTTGAACTCGTATTGCCGTGTCCATTTTCTACGACGATAACCATTACACCATGGGCACTTCACAGGTCGAGTCATACCAAAGACTCAAAAAATGGTACTTGATGCCACCTTGCTTTACAAGGTAAGGATCAAGGGTAAAGTGGAGCAATCTAAGGCATGGAGTAGCGCCCTCCCTACACCCCGGTGTAGTAGCTATTGAAAACGGAGCCTTCGTGTCACCCTTGACTAAAGTAGCCAACTTTACTTACTTTACTTAGTTTAATGCTTCAAAACAAATATATGAATGCTTGTAAAAGATTTGCCTGTTTATACAGGAATAATGAATTATGTTGGAATAATGATTTTACTCTTGGTTTGAGGAGGAGGAGGAGGAGGAGGAATTATTTTGACTAGAGAATAAACTATATCAATCTAATCTTGTCCATATAAATGGAATGCAATTTTTGACTAATGAAAAACTAAGTTGCTGAGAAAGTTGTATACATCTCCACTGGTGTACCAATAGTATTTGTTTAAAACTGAATAAAAGCCAAGATTTTAAATTTTCATGGCAAGTTGGAAACATCTTCCTAGAGCAACACATTCTGATTATGATCACTCATTTCTTCCATGCTAACCCTGTGTGGGAATAAACAAAGCTAAGTAAATTTCCTTTTGTAGAAATGCAGAATTTTACCAATGGCCTGGAAGAAAAGGGTTCAATCCCAGATCAAGTCATAACAAAGACTCAAAAAATGGTACTTGATGCTGCCTTGCCTAACACTCGGCATTATAAGGTATGGATCAAGGATAAAATGGAGCAATCCAGGAAAAGGAGTTGCGCTGCTACTGACACCTTGGTGTTGTCGCAAATGAAAAGGGAACCTTCAGGTTACCCTCGACTAAAGTCACCAACTTTACTTATATATATATATATATATATATGTGTACATATATATATATATATATTTGTAACCAAAAAGAAAAATATATAGTAGACCCAATATAAGTACACATTTTTTTCATATATCTATAAATTTTATTTCAATTTCAAATGTGTTGCTGTCATATTTTTGATTCAGAATCACATTGCTGAAGAGTTTGGTAATAAATGATAATAATAATATCCATTTTGATTGGTTTGTTGGTTGTTTGGGTTTTATGGCCCCTCAACCTTTGTAGGTTTTTTAATGCCAAATCCATTTTTATAAAAATTATCAGTTCTATTTCAAACAATTCAGTTTAACATGAGTACACTGTTTAATTGTCAAAAACATTTCTATTTCAAGCTATTCAATTCACTCAAACAGTTTTAATTCAACCAATTCAGTTAAGTATAAGTATAGATTTTGTATACACATAGTTAAATGTCAAAACAGTTCTATTTTTAATTCAGTTTAGTGTTGTACAATTTCAATTTCAAAAACAGTTCAATTTCAAACAACTTAGTTTAGAATAAATATTCAGTTTGCATGTCAAACAGTTCTATTTCAAGTAATTCAGTTAAGCATAAGTATGCAGTTTAATTCTATTTTACCCATAGATAGAGCCCTATCAGGTGCTACCACTCCAGGCCAGAGTGGACCTCGGATCGATGGGAATGAAGGAGTACTCTGCATTCCTCAAAGCTCCAGCATTACTGGAACCTCACAATCAGATTGTTTAACGTCATATCTCGGACACTTATTGGTGTGGGTCTTACCCCTCTGCAGAGAAGCAATTGATGTATTCTACAGCCCTAACTGACTAAAAATATCCATTTTGAGAATATAAATGTTCTACTTGAAATAATAAAATCCTGATATCTTTGGTTGAGAAGAAAATTAACTTAATGCAAAGATTGTTGAGGGTGTACTTATTCATAAATATATATATTTATATATGAGCATGTGTGTATGTGTGTGTATGTATATATATATATATATATATATATATGTCTGAGTAAGGGTTGCATAGTACCCAATGGTGCTTGGAGACTGCCAGTTTCTATTCTGAGATATATAAGCTCGATAACCAATATTGAGCTCTCTTCATTCATGAATATAGCAAAGGAAATCCTTAATGTATATATATATATATATATATATATATGCGTGTGTGTGTGTGTGTGTGTGTGTGTGTGTATGTGTGTGTGTGTACACATATGAGTGCATTCAAACATATCAATGGAATGTTTCTGGAAATTTAGGTAACTCACCCTTAAGCAAAATAAATAATAAAAAACAATCTCAAATAAAAACACTACACTTCTTATCTATGCTTGTTGCTATGGAAACAATATATTTTTCTTGCTTGAAGGTGATGAAGTCATCAGAGAATCTAAAAGCAGCTGTTGCACACTTCCTGTCTTTTTCTCTTTTTTTCACATGATACTGCTAACCTCAAGGTAACATTTCCTTTTCAAAACTTTGACTTTTTCCACTTTTGATAATCTTTTACCAAGACTTTTTGAATGCACCATGAAAAAATAGGACCTTTTGTATGAACTCTAAAACAAAGAAAAAAGGTTAAAGAAGTTTTTAATGTCTACTAAGGATACAAGTAAGAAAATTGATTGGCCTGGCTGTCTTAAGTGATGAAAATATATTGAATGTCTATGCATATAAAATGATCATTTTTAGTTACTGGTTTTCAGTTTTACTGGCAATTATTGTTTTAAGAAGCAGTATTTTTCAACCCCAGGTTGAGTCATACTAAAGAATCAAAAAATGGTACTTGATGCCACCTTGCTTAACACTCAGCATCATAAGGTACGGATCAAGGGTAAAGTAGAGCAATACAGAGAAAGGAGTAACACCCTCCCTTATACCTCGAGGTAGTAGCTGATGAAAAGGGAACCTTCAGATTGCTCTCGACTACAGTTACCAAACCCTAGGAACAGCTATGGGAACTAAAATGGTACCAAAATACACCACCCCAACCTTAGCATGTTTAGAAGAAAATTTATTCGAAATCATACGTAAAAAATATGGTAACGTAAAAAGAGAAGTTACTAGGTCATAGAAAAGATACTTAGATAATTGTTTCATATTCTGGAAATGCTCATGGTGAAACATTGACGAATTACACAAACTACCCCAAAACCTACACCCCCAAATAAAATTTACTATGAAACACAACTTTAAAGAGCAACTATTTTTAGACATCCTCATTAAAAACGTAAATGGTCAAATCACCACACATATCTACCTCAAACATACAAACATCCAACAATACCTCTACTTCAATAGTCATCACCCACAAAACTGCATAAAATCCATCCCTTACACTATAGCACGTAGAATATGCACCATAATCGCTAATAAAAACCTCAGAAAACCTCACCTAAAAGAACCACACACAGCCCTCCACCAGAGAGGATATCCAACAACACTGATAAATAAGAGATTTGAATTAACGGAACAAATACCACAAAAAGAACGACGAAACCAGAGAAAAATATAAGAACACAAAACCCTGAGTAAACATTGCGACCTACTATAAAATCAACCCAGAACTCTTCACAGAAATAATTAAAAATCTAGAACTTAAAAACAATGACAAAATCAAAGAAATGCTAGATACAACAAAAATCATCAAAAGCCAGAGACAACCCAAAAATCTTAAAAGAATACTCACCTTTTCTACATTCGGGGAAAACACAACACAACGAGCAAATAAATGCAAAAATAAAAGATGTCGAGTATGAGATATAATTATTGAAGGAAAATACTCTACCTTCAAAAACCCAAAACCAAAATTCATGATAAGTAAAGATTTAAGCTGCAACTCAAAAAATGTAACCTACATAATCGGATGTAACAAATGTAAAGAAGTATACACAGGACTGGTACAAGTTCTCAATACCAGGATATCACTTCACAAAAGCGATATCAAAATACCAGGATATCACTCCACAAACGCGATATCAAAATACCAGGATACCACTCCACAAAAGCGATATCAAAATACCAGGATATCACTCCACAAAAGCGATATCAAAATACCAGGATATCACTCCACAAAAGCGATATCAAAATACCAGGATATCACTCCACAAAAGCGATATCAAAATACCAGGATATAACTCCACAAAAGCGATATCAAAATACCAGGATATCACTCCACAAAAGCGATATCAAAATACCAGGATATCACTTCACAAACGCGATATCAAAATACCAGGATATCACTCCACAAAAGCGATATCAAAATACCAGAAATAGAAAATTAAATGTATCTAAACGTCTATACGAATGTAGCCACAGAAAATTCAAGAAAATGCCTGTATATAAAACTAACGACTACAAATTACAAATATAATTGCGGAATGATTTTTTTTTATATTATCATTTTTCGTTGGTTATATCTTATCATTCGGTTTAGTTAGTCTTAGAACTATTCGGCTTAGTGCACGTGCAAGGATGTGACAATCCCAGATGTCATAATAAAAACCCCAGATATGAAATTGTACTGGTGTGCGAATGACGTCATGCCCGGAAACGATGGGCTTGGATTCTTGGTTATTTTGAAAAAAAAAGCAGTTATTGAGATCCGAAGCTGGGCGAAGCCAGTTGAGATTTGAAGCTGGACGCGGCGAGTCCGGTTTGTGGCCTACGGGATGGGCCGCGCGTTTGTTGGGTCAGATGGAACGGTCAGCATTGTAAAAATTCTCTCTCTCTCTCTCTCTCTCTCTCTCTCTCTCTCCTCGTGTCGAAAAACTAAAATTCAAAAAAAGTGAATAAAAATTTCGTACCTGAACTTAAGAAAGTCGTCAGTGTTTCGGGATTATTATGCATATGAACATTTTTACATATCCGCATATTTTACGTATTCGGATTTGCCTATGTTACATTACTTCAGTTTCTTTCAGGCAGCGATCGTATCGATACTGCTATATGGATGCACTACATGGACTCTAACAAAACGGCTGGAGAAGAAGCTTGACGGCAGTTGCACAAGAATGTTCCGAGCAATCTTGAACAAGTCCTGGCGGCAACACCCCACAAGACACCAACTGTACGACCACCTGCCTCCTATCACAAAAACTATTCAAGTTAGACGAACCAGACATGCAGGACACTGCTGGAGAAGCAGGGACGAACTCATAAGTGATGTACTCTTATGGACCCCCACACATGACCGAGCAAAAGCAGGACGACCAGCTCGAACATACATTCAGCAGCTATGTGAGGATACAGGTTGTAGCCCCGAAGACCTGCCAGAGGCGATGAACGATAGGGAAAAGTGGCGAGAGAAGGTCAGGGATATCCGTGCTACTAGCACGACATGATGATGATGATGACATTACTTCAAATAGAAGAAAAAACTTCATAAACCCCACCTGAATAAAATATAAACTGTGCACACACACACACACACACACGCACACACACACACACACACACATATATATATAGAGAGAGAGAAAGAGAGAGAGAGAGAAAGAGAGAGAGAGAGAGAGAGAGAACAGTAAAAAGTAGTTGTCAGTTAAATTTCAAACCACGTTACTTCAAAAGAAAAAAGTTTCATTGAAAAATTCATGCCCCCCCCCGAATAAAATATAAACTGTGCACACACACACGCATACACACACACATAGAAATAAATGCATTCACACACACACACACACACACAGAGGAAAAAGTAAAAAAGTAACTGTTAGTTAAATACTAAACCACATTAATTTTTCTTTTGACCTAACTTTTGATATCAAATGATTTTCTTCGGTTTGTTACTTTTGTAATTGGATGAGTCAAAGGCTTTACGTTTTGGTACTGACTAGTTTTTTGTGCATTTATCACACGACTGAAGGAACTCAAACTATGGTAGGTACTTACTGCGCTTGGTAGTTTCGTGGTAGTTGTGTTGTGTAGCATGATGAAGAAATGAATGACCATAACACTTGGTTAAAAAATACGCCTCTTTATTCTTTCTTTGGGTCGAAACTCTGTAGTCGTGCGGGAGAGAGTCAGGAAGGCGGAAGACGTGGACACAGACTGGCGAAGGACTGCGATACTGACCCTTTCTTCTTAGCCACTTTGTGCCATATTCAGAGCTTCACTTAGCACTTCTTCTGCCTCTTGGCTGAGGTACCCCAGGGCAGCTGCCCCCAGCCAAGAGGGCGCTCAGTACGGCTGACCGTGACTCTGTGGTTCTGTGACTCTGGGTGACTGTGACTGACCTAAAATCTACGGGTACCTGCGTATATATAATTTCCCCAAAACAATGCATTCCGGTTATCAAACTATGTGACCAACTTCCGGCTGTTAACCTACGTGAGCTGTTTACACTCACGCATTGCTTGTTTACTCAGGTGGAACTTCCTGTTTCATAAATCCCTGATGGTCGGCTCTGTCAAAAGTCAGTATGCAACAGTTGGTGCACTGATACATTGCACATTGCTTCACTCTATGTGTGATTTGGAATCTGCGCAAATAAATATGCAACATATGCAACAGAAACTTATGCTTCATAACTTTGAACTAAGCCATACTGTTTTTGGTTGCTTCTCTGGTGTTATAGCCTGCTTCAAACTCATATAGCTGAAGAAGCAACCAAAAACGTTTGCTGTGCAAAAAGTGAAGTCACTGATGATCTCAGTAGAGTAACCAGATAGCTGAAGAAATTTCATTTGGGTAGCAAGAACCTCAACAATCAGGCAAGGTCAAGTAAATCTATAACTGGATTCTTGGAGCATGTTCCAAGCTATAAAGGCAAACCTACAGAGTAGCACTCGGAGAGTATCAGGTGAGCTAGAAATCTCAGAGTGCATTATCACAACCTTAACAAAAGTTTCCGGAACTACTGAATTGTTATTCACATTATCAAAATGTTGCAAAACTTTTGACTCACCTTTGTATTTGTTACTGTTTTGTTTCTGATTAAGTTAAATCATGCTTTCTCCTTTCATTTTAAAATCCTTTGCTTGGAAATCTTATCTTCATACATATTGGCTGTGTGTTGCTTTCTTATCTTTCCAGTCTGAACATTTAGACAATGGGGAAAAATCTTGTTGTTTCCGACATAATGCTTGATTATCATTACTTTTCTCATTGTACCATTTCCTTTAAAAGACACATAGATTATTCCCTTGAAAATATAAGGATATTGTGGTATTCTAATGTTGTCTGGGGCTTAATTTAAAAGGTGTACACTTAAAAACTAAAAACCAAGTGATTTTTAATTAATTGTAAAAATAAAAAAAACCCCGAAAAGATTAAGGTCTAACCCTTCTCCCACCCCCAAAAGTCGAAATTTAGAATAGGAATTCTAGAACGTACACGTGCTGTCCAAGCGTTGAAATGTACATATTAATGACATAGTCATCCGAGGACATTAGAAAATTTTGGAAGGAAACATATCTGTTGCTATGAAGTCCTGCTCAAAGGTAAATGTTTGGTAACTGTCTATTTAAATCATTGCTTTTCGTGTCTTGTAAAATCATCTGCTTAACATTTGCATTTAAATGTAGACTTTCTAATTGGCCAAAGTTTATTCCAGGTGAATATTTTTGAGACGACAAAATAGATTTGTTTTAAATTTAGTGCCTTAGTTCTATGACTAGTATAATTGTTTAATTACTGAAATATGTGTAGCCCACCCGCCACCAACAACAACTCGGCATCCAAACACGAACTATTTAAAAACTAAAAACCAAGTGATTTTTAATTAATTGTAAAAAAAAAGTCTTATATAACTACATTTAAACAGACAAAAGTATAGGAATATATACTCACACACAAGGAATAGAGGAGCCTCTATGAGGTGGCAGCTTATGTGATGGACTGTAACACCATAGTGACTTAAGTCATGCTATTATATTCACTTTTGATCTAATGCTTTTGAACCCCTTAATACACCAGTTAAGAGTTAGATAGTACTACACTTGTCCTATATAAATAACTCATAAAGATTGATATGCCATTAAACAAAGATATCAAACGAAACGCACACACCCACGTTCATGTATATATGGAGGTGCCCGTGGTGTCATGGTTATCGTCGCAGGAAATGGACACGGCGACGCGAGTTCAAATCCTGGACGAGACTGATTGCATTTCACATAGCACTAATACCCTTGGGAAAGGTATGAATCCAATTATTCTCCCTCCAGCTATGGGTAAATAGTAGGACAGACTAGGTTCTTCAGTCTTGGTGAGGCAACTAGTCTAGGAAAAGGAAAACTCTGATTTCAAACCTGTTAAACTCCGCTTAAAAATTGACCTTGTGTCATATCCTGCCCGAGCGGAGGGGTTGGGTAAATATGATGTATATATGCCTGATAAAACTTTGGGTTTCATGATATACTCTCATGACTATAGACATTTAGTAATGTAAGGGAAGGTAATATAAATTAGTTTACTACCGTATGTGTGTTTGATCACCTGATGATCAAGAAATTGTGAAACTTAAACTAGTAAGTTGGGTGTTTCTTTATTTGTTTTTATATTTAATATAGCGGCCCATTGCCTAATGAGTAGAGTGTTTGTCAATGGTCCGAGAGACTTGGGTTCAATCCCAGGTCGAGTCATACCAAAGATTCAAAAAATGGTACTTGTTGCTGCCTTGCTTAACACTCAGCATTATAAAGTAAGGATCAAGAGTAAAATGAAGCAATCCAGGGAATGGAGTTGTACCCTCCCCTAAACCTTGGTGTGGTAGCTATTGAAAAGGGAGCCTTCGAGTAACTCTCGACTAAGATCGTTAACTTATTGTTCTTAATAAGATATATTGTTGTATATGTTTGTAATTGGCTCTGTTTTATTCCCTATTGTTGGCTCTATTATTCTTTATTTAAACTAAAGCTTTTAATTTTCAAATGAATGGCATTTGCTTTAAAATGAAATACACACACACACAAACACACAGACACACACACACACACACATATATATATATATATATATATATATATATATATATATATGTGTCCTTATTTATATCATCTTCGTCCTCATAAAGTCATGCTGATTGCACAAATTCCCTTAACTCTCTCTTACCATCCATTTCTATTGTCCATTCCCTTGGGCAATTCCTCCAAACAGGATTCGGTGTTCCTGGTGTGCCCTCGTGGTGTAATGGTTTCCTTGTTTAATGGCATATAAACCTTTATAGGTTATTCAATGCCAAAGCTATTCTCCTAGAAGAACAGTTGAGGTACTATTTAACCCACAGCTGGGAGGATAAGGGGGTTCATACCTTTCCCAAGGGTATTTGACCGAAAGTGAACGTAATAGCGCGACTGGAGTACGAACTCGCTTACTACGATTCCGCAGTCCATCGCTTTAACCATTACGCCACGAGGACACCCCCTCGTGGTGTAATGGTTAAAGCGCTGGACTGCAAAATTGTAATAAGCGAGTCTGCACTCCAGTCATGCCATTAAGTTAAGTTTCGGACAAATACCCCAAGGAAAAGCATGAGCTCCCCTATGCCATTAAACAAAGAAACCATTTGGTGTCTGCCTAAAGCTGAAGAATGTAAGTTTTTCTGGTCTGACAACACTGGTTTATCCATGTGTCGGAGCCAATTGGAGAATTCTGCTTATGAGTTTGTCCTTACTTCCTCACCAATGCCCAACAGATTTTGTTGGATGGTTGACAAGATGGTTGGATGGTTGACAAGATAGGAGGTAAGTAGCCATACAACTGCTGTTTTGTAAGTATTTGCTTCCAGGATTTGTTCAAAACTGCATGTAGCATCCTTGTGTTGTTCACATCAAGTTTTTTTCAGATGTTTTGTTTGAATCCAGTTGGTGCAGCCTTACAATAGTAATGACACAGATACTTCTTGGAATAATTATCCTTTTATTTTATCAGAGAGATCAGATTTGTATATGGTCAATAACGTATCAATAGCAGTCCATGATTTGCCAATGCATATGTTGACATCGTTATCAGTAGATGAGATATTGCTGCTTAGGTTTATAACTAGTCAATTGATTTCAGAGGTTGGCCATTTTATAAGGAGATGACACCATCTTGTTTAAAACACACAAACTCAGTTTTATCTAAATTCTCACCGATATTAATGCCTTTTGCTGCCTGCTCCATTCTCTGCAGCAGAAATTTGGCTTGAGCTGGTGTGTTTGTAAAAAGTGCTAGGTTATCTAAATAGTCTGCATCAGTAATAGTTTTTGAAGGATATTGTTTGCGTCTTGCTTTTTTAGTGTGAGATTATTTTCTTTCATAAGATCTAGGCAGATTAGGAACAGAAATGGTGACGATGTATTTACTTGAAAGACTCCAGTGATAATGTCAAAGTAGTCAGTGTTACCATCAAATGAATAAACTATGGCCTTCATGTCCTTATAAGACATCATTATAGCAATAATTTCTTTTGAAAAAACATATGCTAGAAGTATTTGCTCTATCAAATGTTTTGGAGAAATCTACAACCAAGAATGTTGCCTCAGAATTTTTGTACCTATTCCTTTAATGCTTCTTGAATAGTCAGAATCTAAGAAAGCAATACTGATTTTTCTTCAGATCTTTCTCCACTTCAGGTTGGATATCAACTAAAAGTAGAGTAATTATACATCTTAGCAGTGTGAGTTATACGTATATAGTGATTCAAAAAGGAAAGGATGCCGTCATCCGTTTCTCAGTTGTTTGGTTATATATAGCATAGCATATTTGAAGAAATGTGTTATCAACTTTGAATCTTCATTAAATTTTTAGGGGGAATTAAAAAAAAAGCCCTTGAGAAATTTGAACAACAGTAGGTTATTACGCTCTTTATCAGTCTACGTATTTTTCAGCATGTCTTTGTATATTGGTTGAGGTTGATGCCAAAACTTATTCATTGAAGTTAACTGAGATGTAGTCTTATGAGAAAGATCATTGGTATTCAGATTAATTAGCCTTGGTTTTTCTTTTTTGAGGGAGGGGTAGGAGTGTCTGTGTTTTTTGCTGTTTATCTTTGTTTTGTGTTTGTGATATTTCCATGGAAACCGACTCTGATATTGGACAAATATAATGACACAAACTTTATTGATTTATTGGTGTTCAATGATTGCCATTTGATCAGAGTTTATTGATTGTATATATCTACTAATTACCTTGACTTTTATTTATACTGTATGTTATTAATACAGCAAAACTATTTGCTTGTTTTTATCTGCTTGGACATTTAGAAGAAAAAAGTGAAGAGAGAAAATTAATGATCCAAATCGAATTAAAAGGAAAAAAAAACCAAGAAACTTCTTAATTGGTAACAAGCAGCATTTATGAAAGAATCATGAAAATTTCAAAGACTTTTCAAGAGAATTTATGGCTCAAATCTAGCCAAGTGGACCTCCTGAAATTGATTCACTTTAAAAGAACAGATTTTCATAACCCACTATTTGAGTCGCATAATCGTGTATAAAAATATTTGTGTCTTCATGTGTTCTTCAGCCACTCCATATTGTTTCTTGCAGTTCTATCTCTTCTTTGTAACTCAGAGTTGGTTTTCTTCTTTGTTGGATATTCATAATGAAGACATTTTCTGCGGACACATTTGTTTATTCTTTTTAAGACTACATGATTACATGACCGACTCCATACTAAAAAAGATATTAATTTTTCTGCAAAAAAAACGGCTCTCGAAGCTGTAATTTTTGTATTGTATTTTTGCATTTATTGACCAATCAGCATCTTCATTTGAAATGAGCCCTTTTTTTAATGTCTTTGAGATTGCTAGGTGATAATATTTGACTTGCCTTGTAAAATTTGAAGGATCAAACCCCCAAATAACTTAATAACTTTTTCTCCATCCAAAATTTTTAAAGATATATTTTTAATCAACTAGAATCAAAAATAAATCAATCCAATTTTTTGCTAACTTTGAGACTTCCTCAATCTTATAAATAACGTGATGAATTTCTTAAAAAATTGTTGATTATAAATTCATTCTGTAATCTCCTCAAAACTTTTATCTTTATTTCATTTGAATGAAAATCAAACATTCTGTTCCTTCAAGTTGCATTTCATTTCAACATCGCTTGATAATTTTAAATTGAACAAAATCATTTGTTTACTTACATGTGTTTTTTTACTAACATTAGATATTCACAACAGCTGAATTTTTTAGCTGGATTCATTTACATATCAGCATATTATTATACTTTCCTTCTTACATTGTGACATATTCACACAAAGAGGTTTTATAGACAAAAAATATATCATCTTGATTTAGGCAAATAAAACTGCATGAACTTTTCCTTCTTGTCATGGGGAATATATACACTCGAACTAATATTGCCATTTCTTACAAAAAAGACCTTGTGAATTTTGTTTTTCCTCAAAGTTTTCACTCAAGATTGAAGAAATAAAATTTATTAAATCTGTAGATGCTGCGTATAATTCAATCACTTGAACACTTTTCTTATATATATCATCATCATCATCATCATGTCGTGCTGCTAGCATGGATATCCCTGACCCTCTCTCGCCACTTCTCCCTATCGTTCATCGCCTCTCGCAGGTCTTTAGGGCTACATCCCGTATCCTCACGTAGCTGCTGTATGTATGTTCGAGCTGGTCGTCCTGCTTTTTTCCGGCCATATGTGGGGGTCCATAGGAGTACATCACTGATGAGTTCGTCCCTGCTTCTCCAGCAGTGACCTGAATGTCTGGTTCGTCTGACTTGGGTAGTTTTCGTGATAGGAGGCAGGTGGCCGTATAGTTGGTGCCTTGTAGGGTGTTGCCGCCAGGACTTGTTCAATATCTTATATATGTATATATATATATATATTCATATAAATATATAAATACCTCTGTTAGAACGCGTCTTTGTCACATGGCCTCTACAAATTAATAATATTACACCTTAAAATAAGAAACAAAAATGCACATATACCACATTGAATTCATGTTACTACAAATATATACAATGAGTCGTACTCACGTTTCTTCCTCAATTGAGGAGTTATCAGTTCTCAGTTCATAAGTTAAGAAGCCCCTTCATAGGAGTTTATCTTCTGCTTTATAGCGTTCGGGCAAGAGCCCATAAAATGTACGTCTTCACTGCTCGGGAGACTGGTAAAAAAGTCGACAGTTTCGTCTCTCCCAGGGGAGGTTATCCCTGATTTTTTTTGTCTCCCAATGCAGGAGAGTTCCTCTTTAGGTACCCTACACTTCCTTGCTTAACGCTCAGCATTATAAGGTACGTATCAAGGGTAAAGCGGAGCAATCCGGGGAAAGGAGCAGTGCTCTCCCCTACACCTTAATGTAATAGCTATTGAAAAGGGAGCCTTCGGGTGGTCTTCGTCTACAGTCGCCAATTTTACTCATATATATATATATACATGTATTTGTAGTATATATATATATATATATATATAAGTATATACATATATATATATATATATATATATATATATATATATATATAATTATGTATTCAAGCAAGTTTTGTTAAAGACGATGGAACACTGTTTATTACTTTTAATTTTGTTTTTTCCAGTCTCCTTGTTATTTTCTTGTGTCGGAATTTAGATGGAAAAGGAATTGTCCCATATCTTCTGCCCAAGCTCTTTCTATCATACTTTTGGTCGTCATCTGGGGTTGTATAGTTTTGAGTTGACAATTGGAATTTTTACTGCTTTGATTATTTGTAGTGTTTTGTTTTGAAGTTGTCGGCAGGTACATTTTCAGCGTTTTGTTTTAAAACGTTCTATTGGAAATAGGTTTACTTATAGAATTGATGATTTTAGTTATTAAAAATATCAATATATTTGTGCCTGAGTAAAATGCTATTTTATTTATGTTTGTTTGGGTTTTTTTGCTTCAAGAATTTGTAATTGTTTTTTATAATTGTTTTATATGAAATGCAGTTTCTTCCATGCAGCGGTCGTATCGATACTGCTGTATGGATG